>CM032447.1:131031089-131111089 GCA_019049505.1 Pachyrhynchus sulphureomaculatus
TAAAATCAATAAAATCAATTAAAAATAAAAATAAAATCAATAAAATCAATAAAATCAATAAAATCAATAAAATCAATAAAATGAATAAAATGAATAAAATGAATAAAATGAATAAAATGAATAAAATGAATAAAATGAATAAAATGAATAAAATGAATAAAATGAAATAAAATGAATAAAATGAATAAATGAATAAAATGAATAAAATGAATAAAATGAATAAAATGAATAAAATGAATAAAATGAATAAAATGAATAAAATTAAATGAAAATGAATAAAATGAATAAAATGAATAAAATGAATAAAATGAATAAAATGAATAAAATGAATAAAATGAATAAAATGAAATAAAATGAATAAAATGAATAAAAATGAATAAAATGAATAAAATGAATAAAAATGAATAAAATGAATAAAATGAATAAATGAATAAAATGAATAAAATGAAATAAAATGAATAAAATGAATAAAATGAATAAAATGAATAAAATGAATAAAATGAAATAAAATGAATAAAATGAATAAAATGAATAAAATGAATAAAATGAATAAAATGAATAAAATGAATAAAATGAATAAAATGAATAAAATGAATAAATGAATAAAATGAATAAAATGAATAAAATGAATAAAATGAATAAAATGAATAAAATGAAATAAAATGAATAAAATAAATAAAATGAATAAAATGAATAAAATGAATAAAATGAATAAAATGAATTAAAATGAATAAAATGAATAAAATGAATAAAATGAATAAAATGAATAAAATGAATAAAATGAATAAAATGAATAAAATGAAATAAAATGAATAAAATGAATAAAATGAATAAAATGAATAAAATGAATAAAATGAATAAAATGAATAAAATGAATAAAATGAATAAAATGAATAAAATGAATAAAAAAATGAAAAATGAATAAAATGAATAAAATGAATTAAAATGAATAAAATGAATAAAAATGAATAAAATGAATAAAATGAATAAAATGAATAAAATGAATAAAAATTAAATAAAATGAATAAAATGAATAAAATGAATAAATTGAATAAAATGAATAAAATGAATAAATGAATAAATGAATAAAATGAATAAATGAATAAAATGAATAAAATGAATAAAATGAATAAAATGAATAAAATGAATAAAATGAATAAAATGAATAAAATGAATAAAATGAATAAAATGAATAAAATGAATAAAAATGAATAAAATGAATAAAATGAATAAAATGAATAAAATGAATAAATGAATAAAATGAATAAAATGAATAAAATGAATAAAATGAATAAAATGAATAAAATGAATAAAATGAATAAAATGAATAAAAGAATAAAAGGAATAAAAGGAATAAAAGGAATAAAAGGAATAAAAGGAATAAAAGGAATAAAAGGAATAAAAGGAATAAAAGGAATAAAAGGAATAAAAGGAATAAAAGGAATAAAAGGAATAAAAGGAATAAAAGGAATAAAAGGAATAAAAGGAATAAAAGGAATAAAAGGAAATAAAAGGAATAAAAGGAATAAAAGGAATAAAAAGGAATAAAAGGAATAAAAGGAATAAAAGGAATAAAAGGAATAAAAGGAATAAAAGGAATAAAAGGAATAAAAGGAATAAAAGGAATAAAAGGAATAAAAGGAATAAAAGGAATAAAAGGAATAAAAGGAATAAAAGGAATAAAAGGAATAAAAGGAATAAAAGGAATAAAAGGAATAAAAGGAATAAAAGGAATAAAAGGAATAAAAGGATAAAAGGAATAAAAGGAATAAAAGGAATAAAAGGAATAAAAGGAATAAAAGGAATAAAAGGAATAAAAGGAATAAAAGGAATAAAAGGAATAAAAGGAATAAAAAAGGAATAAAAGGAATAAAAGGAATAAAAGGAATAAAAGGAATAAAAGGAATAAAAGGAATAAAAGGAATAAAAGGAATAAAAGGAATAAAAGGAATAAAAGGAATAAAAGGAATAAAAGGAATAAAAGGAATAAAAGGAATAAAAGGAATAAAAGGAATAAAAGGAATAAAAGGAATAAAAGGAATAAAAGGAATAAAAGGAATAAAAGGAATAAAAGGAATAAAAGGAATAAAAGGAATAAAAGGAATAAAAGGAATAAAGGAATAAAAGGAATAAAAGGAATAAAAAGGAATAAAAGGAATAAAAGGAATAAAAGGAATAAAAGGAATAAAAGGAATAAAAGGAATAAAAGGAATAAAAGGAATAAAAGGAATAAAACGAATAAAACGAATAAAACGACTAAAACGAATAAAACGAATAAAATAAATAAAACGAAAAGAACGAAACGAACGAAACGAACGAAACGAACGAAACGAACGAAACGAACGAAACGAACGAAACGAACGAAACGAACGAAACGAACGAAACGAACGAAACGAACGAAACGAACGAAACGAACGAAACGAACGAAAAACGAACGAAACGAAAACGAAACGAACGAAACGAACGAAACGAACGAAACGAACGAAACGAACGAAACGAACGAAACGAACGAAACGAACGAAACGAACGAAACGAAAACGAAACGAACGAAACGAACGAAACGAACGAAACGAACGAAACGAACGAAACGAACGAAACGAACGAAACGAACGAAACGAACGAAACGAACGAAACGAACGAAACGAACGAAACGAACGAAACGAACGAAACGAACGAAACGAACGAAACGAACGAAACGAACGAAACGAACGAAACGAACGAAACGAACGAAACGAACGAAACGAACGAAACGAACGAAACGAACGAAACGAGCGAAACGAACGAAACGAACGAAACGAACGAAACGAACGAAACGAACGAAACGAACGAAACGAACGAAACGAACGAAACGAACGAAACGAACGAAACGAACGAAACGAACGAAACGAACGAAACGAACGAAACGAACGAAACGAACGAAACGAACGAAACGAACGAAACGAACGAAACGAACGAAACGAACGAAACGAACGAAACGAACGAAACGAACGAAAACGAACGAAACGAACGAAACGAACGAAACGAACGAAACGAACGAAACGAACGAAACGAACGATATAAATGAAATAAATGATATAAATGAAATAAATGAAACAAATTAAATAAATTAAATAAGTTAAATAAATTAAATAAATTAAATAAATTAATTAATTAAATTAATTAAATAAATTAAATAAATTAAATAAATTAAATAAATTAAATAAATTAAATAAATTAAATAAATTAAATAAATTAAATAAATTAATTAAATAAATTAAATAAATTAAATAAATTAAATAAATTAAATAAATTAAATAAATTAAATAAATTAAATAAATTAAATAAATTAAATAAATTAAATAAATTAAATAAATTAAATAAATTAAATAAATTAAATAAATTAAATAAATTAAATAAATTAAATAAATTAAATAAATTAAATAAATTAAATAAATTAAATAAATTAAATAAATTAAATAAATTAAATAAATTAAATAAATTAAATAAATTAAATAAATTAAATAAATTAAATAAATTAAATAAATTAAATAAAAATAAATAAATAAATTAAATAAATTAAATAAATTAAATAAATTAAATAAATTAAATAAATTAAATAAATTAAATAAATTAAATAAATTAAATAAATTAAATAAATTAAATAAATTAAATAAATTAAATAAATTAAATAAATTAAATAAATTAAATAAATTAAATAAATTAAATAAATTAAATAAATTAAATAAATTAAATAAATTAAATAAATTAAATAAATTAAATAAATTAAATAAATTAAATAAATTAATTAAATTAATTAAATTAATTAAATTAATTAAATTAATTAAATTAATTAAATTAATTAAATTAATTAAATTAATTAAATTAATTAAATTAATTAAATTAATTAAATTAATTAAATAAATTAAATAAATTAAATTAATTAAATTAATTAAATTAATAAATTAATTAAATTAATTAAATTAATTAAATTAATTAAATTAATTAAATTAATTAAATTAATTAAATTAATTAAATTAATTAAATTAATTAAATTAATTAAATTAATTAAATTAATTAAATTAATTAAATTAATTAAATTAATTAAATTAATTAAATTAATTAAATTAATTAAATTAATTAAATTAATTAAATTAATTAAATTAATTAAATTAATTAAATTAATTAAATTAATTAAATTAATTAAATTAATTAAATTAATTAAATTAATTAAATTAATTAAATTAATTAAATTAATTAAATTAATTAAATTAATTAAATTAATTAAATTAATTAAATTAATTAAATTAATTAAATTAATTAAATTAATTAAATTAATTAAATTAATTAAATTAATTAAATTAATTAAATTAATTAAATTAATTAAATTAATTAAATTAATTAAATTAATTAAATTAATTAAATTAATTAAATTAATTAAATTAATTTAATTAAATAAATTAAATAAATTAATTAAATTAATTAAATTAATTAAATTAATTAAATTAATTAAATTAATTAAATTAATTAAATTAATTAAATTAATTAAATTAATTAAATTAATTAAATTAATTAAATTAATTAATTAATTAATTAAATTAATTAAATTAATTAAATTAATTAAATTAATTAAATTAATTAAATTAATTAAATTAATTAAATTAATTAAATTAATTAAATTAATTAAATTAATTAAATTAATTAAATTAATTAAATTAATTAAATTAATTAAATTAATTAAATTAATTAAATTAATTAAATTAATTAAATTAATTAAATTAATTAAATTAATTAAATTAATTAAATTAATTAAATTAATTAAATAAACAAATTAAACGAATTAAACGAATTAAACGAATTAAACGAATTAAACGAATTAAATAAATTAAATAAATTAAATAAATTAAATAAATCAAACAAATCCAATAAATTAAGTAATTCGGGTAAATCAAGTAAATCAAATTAATCCAAAAAATCATATAAGTTAAATAAGTCAAATAAATCAAATAAATCAAGCAAGTTAAATATGTGCATTAAAAAGTAAAAAGTCGCAAAATATATGTATATATATATATATATATATATATATATATATATATATATATATATATATATATATATATATATATATATATATATAAATATATATAAATTACTCTGCTTTCGTTTTTTAAAATATGAAGGCAATATACCTCCTAGTTGTTGCAAACGTATTAGATAAATATTACTTTATTATGTATTTTATAAAATTAATTTTCGCTGTGGCAACGTAGCTTGAAGAAGAATGCGCGCGCGGGCGCAGGTTTTCTTTCAAATTTTGAATGACATATATGCTTTGCACTGACTAAACTTTCTTTTAAAAGATACTAGAAATAACGCGTATCTCGCACGCGCATTTATTTAGTTGTCAATACTTAATAATTGTTATATTTTTTATGAAGAATCCAAAGTTTTAATCGTTTTAATTAATTATACATAATTTTTATTGTATATCGTGTAAAAGTATCAAGGTTATTATAAATAACACGTGATTACGTGTGGCGGGGAGCAAGCGAGAAGCTACGTTGCCACATTCATTATACCCTGAAAACCAAATTATTTCGTGTTTTTCTCTAACATAACGCTTTCTCTGTCTTCTCGTAAGAAATACCTTAAGTGTATAACTCTTATATATGTATATACACTATTACTACGAATCAGTTTTAAAATTTTGGGTCTCCGTTTAGCTGAATTATTACATGCCCAAATTTTGTTCTGTCAGCACATATAAAACGACTAACGATGTAGTTTATGACGAATCAGTCGATATTAATGTTATGATTTTAGCTGTTTACAGAATAATAAAATATAAATTCAGTACCCACACCCAATCTGATGGGATTAAGCAAAGATTGCTACTTTCTAATTTCATTTATTGGCAATTAGTTAGCCTAAAACTATAACTATTATAACATGATAAGATATAACGTGATTAACATTTTAGATCTTAAGATATGTACATGGTAGGGACCTAATTAACTTAGCCTGGGTATTGGGAACTTAATTTACTTCAACTTAAGATGTATAATGAACATAAACTAAAAAGTTAAACTTAATTTTAACTTAAGCTAATATACTATGAGTTGAATAAAGCATGCTTGGCAATTTAGATCTTAGCCTAGGGAATGAGGAACTTAAGATATTTCATAACCAGAAACTTAAAACCAAAACTTAGCATTAACTTAAGCTAATCCGGAGGTAGAGGGTCGCTGGGTCTTTGCAGACCGCGGCGGGCATGGCGTGGAGGGGGCGGTAGGCGGTCCTGACCGTGGAGTTGAGGTTATGAGTGGCTTTGTCCAGGAATTTGAGCTCTAAGCTGCTAATGAATTCCCGGATTGTTGTCATTGGTCGTCTTCTTGGCTAATACTCACTCGTAATGCGGACAGAATAACGACAAACTTTAAAAGTCACTGTACCGCTTTTGCGTCACTTTATTCATTTATAAATAAAAAACACTGGATATCCGTTACAGTCTCCTTGTTGGTTATACGTAGATATTGTGAAAGTGTGGAACACCTCTGTAACGAAGCATAATATTATTATTAACATGTAAACAGGAATGTAAAATATTCGAAAAATACTTTCTGGATGCTGGCCAATAAATGAAATTTTGCCAAAATCATACCGCTAAGTGAAAATAAAACTAATTTTAAAGTTATAAGAGAAGTGTAGAGGCTATTTTATTTTAAAAACCTACTGGACAAAATATTTTTTTATAAAAGAATGCATAAAAATCAGATTATCCATTAAAGAGGCATACAATCACAAATTAACAAACAGCTATGTATATAAATACGAACGGATTAAACATGTAACGGCTCTTCTGTTTTTGTATGGAGGATAAAAGAACCATGGCATTCACCAATTAATGGCGGGATACAAGCTTAACTAAGACATTTGACGACCTTTTATTATTTAATTTGATTACATAAAACATGTTAACCACCAAATATTGAGAACTGTCAATATTTATCTAATTAAAATAAGTTGTATGTATTGCTTTTTATATGAATACTACTTTACAAAAGCTATGGGCCTTCAATTTTATCGAAGTAAAAATGCGCTCTATTGGCAAATTATAATATATTTGATGGAAAGCTGACAACATTTCATATAATGTAACAAATTTAATATATTTAAAATCAACTTGGATATCGTTGTAGGGATATCTTTCAGAATTCAAAAATACATTTATATTTCTTAGATCGTAGTGCTCCAATTTGCTCATATCAGCCTTTAAATTTTTAAGACTATCATTTTGAAAAGCATTTACAATATAATCTGCAGTGTAAACTTTAGTAGGAGTTTTTATGAATCAGTTGTATCCTGTAGTTTCTAGTACCTCTCAACAATCCTCCAGTTCTCAGTTCCGAAAGGTCACTGTTACTGTGTTTATTAGTAAAATTCTTAAGAGATGATTGCATTAAGATGAGGAACTCTCCAGCAAAGCTTATCATGCTTTTCATCGTCAGCATGACTTTCGTTATGACTTCATATGATAATTATTTCTTGTTGTAAATACATTTTTTTTTCCTATACTCTTCACAAAATCTAAATCTTTCTTTAATGGTTTTTATAAAGAAGCATCCTGTCCCGATTTTCTCTCCTGATTGTGTTTTTGGATCCCATATAACATTCTTTAACTTACTGTTATTCTAATTATGAGATATATAATTCTTAAAAATCGATAGTAACACATGCAAAATATAACATAATTTCTAAACAAAAATGCAGGGATATTATTATCATAGTGTACTTTTGCAAGGTAGAGAATATTTTTCTATTTGTTGTAAAGCAATTCTTGTATCATGATTTGGTTTTGTAGGATTATAGAAATCAAAAGAAAGTATACCCCAGCATAACATGCACCAATCTAAAAGAACATTTTCTTTGACAGTACCCCTAGGTTATTTAACTCTAAAACTCAAAGTTAACCTAAGTCAGTTTAATTACTTACGAAATAAAATGCGTTTTTTTTTTCTTATTAAGTTTTATTAAGGAATATTTTGTTATATAAAATTAACATTGTCCATTTACTTTTTAAAGATGTAGTCTTATCTAAATTTGACAAATTCACCTTCCTGATCTAATATTTATGTATATATATATATATATATATATATATATATATATATATATATATATATATATATATATATATATATATATATATATATATAGGAGACCCAGAACTCACCAGTAACTTTTTATTAATTGGAAAGTGTTCGTTGATTGTAGCCCGCTTAATTCCTCCCAGAACGGTATAAACAGAATACACGTCGGGCATACATCACATTCATATGAAATTCAGTATGTTACTCCTCTTACAACCTTTTTTAAGAATATATTTATATGGAGAACATCATTCCTTTAGGATGATTTGTTCAGGTCTGCGCCCCGCCCATACTAACAAAAGGCACATAATCGAAAATTTAAAAACAAACATTCTCCTGCCCCAACAATTCCAGATCCTTTTCGTTGGTCGCTAAGGCTATTACTCAAAATAATACTATTGCAGTGTTAACTGAACCCTTTACTTCACACTCTAATGTTAATTTTTAAAGAAAAATATCACCTACTATTCCCAGTGTGCAGTCAAAGATACCCCATATTGTGTTCAAACAGCATATCGTAAAATGTATTGTAATGAAGCTACATACCAAAAAAGGTACTAACGCTGATGGGATACGTGCTATAGTGCCCAAAAAATGCGAAAGCACGCTAAGATTAGTTTTGTGTAGACTTTTCAATCTATCCTATAGAGAAGGAAAGCAGGAAGTCGTTCAAATTAATAAAGGCCTTCAAGGAATTCTATCTTGGGGTGATAGTAACGACGTAAAATTTAAAATTGCAAAAATCCAAGCGGCAGTTATTTCTTAAAAAGTTAACGTGGCGGAATCCGTTATAATTATGTCGGAATACTCCGGTCCTCTAGTATCGTCACTAAACTTTCTATGCGCTAATTTGGGAGCAAATATATCTTGGCATGGACATGTTGCATACGTAGCAAAGAGAGCTTCTCAAGACTGAGAAGATTCTTCATGTTAAAAAACGTTACACTCCACAACAATTATAAAATGCTCAAATCTAATCAAGGATGGAATACTGCATACACTGAATTTGTTGGATTCAATTTAGAAAAGAGCTATTCGCCCGATTAGAGACCCAGAACTTACTAGCAACCTTGATTCCTTGGAACATCGAAGAACGATCGGCATCTTTAGTCCATTCTACGAATACTTCCATGGAAAGTGTTCGATAGATGTAGCTCGCTTAATTCCTCCGGTGTGAGGTCCAGCTTGTCACACCTCGCACCGGCCATTTCAAGAATTCTTTTATATAGAAAACTTCATCCATTTGGAATAATTTTCTTAGGACTGTAGTTTCCACCGAGTACAATTTACAATGTTTCAAGACCATCTTGAATTGCTTTACATGCATACGCACTGCTCCTATAGCGCTTTAGGGATTTTTCTGCAGCACGTAAGCTAATATATATACATATATATATATATATATATATATATATATATATATATATATATATATATATATATATAGATATGTATATATATATATATATATATATATATATATATATATATATATATATATATATATATATATATGTATATATATATATATATATATATATATATATATATATATATATATATATATATATATACATACATACATATATATATATATATATATATATATATATATATATATATATATATATATATATATATATATACATATGTAACTGCCAAAATTTAATACCTAATTAAACCCTTTTATTTTATTAAGTAAATTTAATTGTTCTTAACAAGTGTCCGTCATAAAATTGTTTAGATAAGCCTTTTTGGTGAAATCACAAATTAAAACCAATTAGAACAAATTTCCAAGTTTTGCATGATAATCGTTTTGAGGCGATTTCTGAGAATTCCAGTTGAAGTAAGAACTCATTTCAAGTTTCTAGGGATTATGGAAATTCCTAGTGACTTTTTATTATAAAAACTATGCTATAAATACCATTGCCCTTTTGGAAATTAACCATTCACAAACTGTACTTTGTCGTTGATACAGGCTCAATTGTTTTGTGATAATGCCAAAAACGAAAGAAGTTTCCGTTGAAAATCGGGCTCTGATAATTGCGAGGCATCAAAATGGTCACTCGAGTCGACAAATCGCGAGGGATATGCGGATGCCAAGGAGAACGGTGGACTACACACAAAAATTTTCTACGAGACATGGAATTCCCAACTAAAAGCGTTCAGGAAGGCAGTATTAAGAAATTTTGCTAACTTAAATGCTTCCTTCTGGAAGAGATATTTTTCACGGGAAATTTATTTTTCAGCATGACAACGACCGTAAACATTCTGCTAAACAAATTAGAGAACTTTTGTAGCAATGGAAATCCGATGACCTCCTGGAAGTGATGACTTGGCCTCCACAATCACCCGACTTGAACCTCTTAAAATTGCTGAGGGACCATTTGGACAAGTGTATTCGAAAACTCAATCCAACATTAGAAAATTACTTGTGGGAACTTTTACAAACAGAATGGGTTAAAATAAGCGAAGAAACTCTGAAGAAACTACTGGACAGAATGCCGAAACTCTGTAAAGCGGTAATTAAAAACAAAGGAGGTCACATAGATGTGAAAAATCCTGAAAAATCATAAACATTTTATCTGGGTTTTTGTTGTTTTGGGACTGAAATAACTAGGTGGGCAAATACTTTCTGACGGTAGTATATATATATATATATATATATATATATATATATATATATATATATATATATATATATATATATATATATATATATATATATATATATATATATATATATATATATATATATATATATATATATATATATATATATATATATATATATATATATATATATATATATATATATATATATATATATATATATATATATATATATATATATATATATATATATATATATATATATATATATATATATATGTATATATATATATGTATATATATGTATATATATATATATATATATATATATATATATATATATATATATATATATATATATATAAATATATATAAAATGGAACGTTTCGCGTCAACGGGGCTACCCGTAAGTTTTCAAATGCAACTTTGCCCTTTTGGAAAAAACAAGATGGCAGCTAGAAACAAAAAAAACATGATTTCTAAGCGGAGTTAACTCAACTTCAAAAGTGAGACAAAATGCAATATTGATATAATAGTTAGAGTAACTAACATAATTTTATGTAATACCAACATGGCGCCTAAAACCGAAAATTACTCCAGTCAGAAAAAGTGCTATCTGACTGTGAAATCTCCATAATTGCTCATTTTTCGTCTAATTTTTGGTTTTAGGCTCCATATTGGATTCGCCATGTTGGTATTACATAAAATTGTATTGGTTACTCTAACTATTACAACAATATTGAATTTTGTCTCAGTTTTGAAGTTCAGTTAACTCCGCCAAGTTGTATTTGAAAGCCTACGTTTCAACGAAAAAATTGACACCTTTGAATTTTTTTTCGTCAATTCTATTTTTGAGTATTGCGGTGGCTCAATTAACGCGAAACGTCCCATATGTATGTATATATATATATATTGTAACATTCATTTTTTCCTAGATTTTAAGACCATGTAATGTTACTGATTTTTCACTTCAAATTGTACTTATTTTCATTTTTGTATCGAACGGTATATTAATAAGAGATTCCAAGCCGTTCGGTATATTAGTGTGCTGTGCGGGTTTCTGACCGAATCTCTCGACACGCCGGGATTGGTTGAAATGTGTATCCGGATTTTTGGTTCCGGCGTCGCGATATGACCGAGAGAAGGCCACGGCTTATTTAAGGGTCCGGTAGGACGGGGATCGAGGCTGAGTACCATCAAGCCGCAGCCAGGCTAATTTTCATCGGAGCCGCCAAGTAGGCTTCCTTCGACAGAGCTGCAGTAAAGGCTCATAACAACAATCATGAGAGCTAAATAAAGCACAAGTTTTTTAACGAAAAGCCGTAGTGGGCTCTCTAAGTGTTTACTAGAAAAGTGTGAAATCGGTCGTGTTCCATCGAAGCCGAAATAAAAACAGTAAGTTACCAAAACATCCTTCCATAGACTTATCCCTGAGTAGTGCCTTAACAGCATTTTGAACTGACTAAAAAGTGAAGTGAAAAGCACTATTTTTCGTCTTCGGGAGTAGTCAGAGTTTAGAATTTAAATGTCATAACTACCTGTTAGGCTAAAATTTTTAGTAATCCTGTAAAACTGCAAAGGTTAGAACTTTTTATTTTTAAAAAACATGAATAAATTTTCTTTTTGTTGATTAAAGCTAGTGTCTCACTGAATACCTATCTTACTTTTCAGGATAAGAACGGCTGTACCAAACTGATTTTTTTATTTTACCAACAGTACACCCTTTCAGTATTTTTTCATTTTTTTAGCTGAAGTTAGATCCTTTCTATTTTAAAATGAATGGTGCCCAAAAAGTCGTACAGCTGAGGTTTCTTTAAAAATAAAAAATAATTCCAAAAAGACGTACAAAAATTATCTCTTACCCATATCTCTCTACCAAAGAAAACTGAGCTAGTGTGTGTTTAATTTCTTTAATTCTTTTAAAATCAGGATTCACTCAATTCATTATCAGAAATTAAAGCGGGGCTGCAAGAAAATTGTGCTCAAGCCTGGGGCAACCAATTTTCAAACGGTACAAAATGGCGCCCAACGTGGGGCTTTTGGAATTTTATTTTTAAAAGGGTTCAGTGTACTAGCTTTCGAACAAAGTAAAAGCTCTAACTTTGCAGATATTTTTATTTCATAATATTTATTAAACGAAACTACACTATAGCAGTAAGACAAAAGCAGGAAATTTGTAGAATTTTTTATTTCAATTTATCTGATGGTGGTATAGATATTTGAATTTTGTTAATCGACTCTAAGATAAGTGATCCCTGTTTTTTTCTTAAAAGCTACTTTTATAGTTCAGATTAGCAGATGTGCTGGTTTACTTTAATTTTTTGCAGTGTTAGATTTATTTTGCGGTTAACCGAACAAAAAACTGTATTTTTTTTTCTCAACGATGTTTTGCATGAATATTAAAAATACTTTGCTGATACGAAACGGTATTTGGAGATTTTTTGTTGAAAATTCTTAACATATTTGGTAAAAGAATTTTAATACAAGGCGATACTTAGAAATTTTTTTGAAATTGTCGAAGATTTTTTTTAATGTTTGGTAAAGAAGTTTACATATTTTAAGTGCCTTACATATTTTTTTATTTTTTTGACTATTGGGAGCACAGGAGAAATATTTTCAAGACTTTTTAAACAGTTCCTTTAAATTTTATTCATTTATCATGGAAGCCTTCAATTTTAAAGTCAATCACCTACTGGAATATGAGTTAGACTATGAACTGAAAATCCGTCGTACTTTCTCAGAACGTCCGGTCGCGGATAAAAGAAAGATTCTAACGAGGATCTTAAGTAAAGAAATTAATGAGCCCGGAAAAACGATAAAAATAGGGGATGACACTCTGTCTTTTAAAGAAGAAACGGCTGGTATCGAAAAGAGTTTAAACTCTATCCAAAACTTAATCGATAGTTATGACGGCGATCCAAATGATTCACTTGTACACCGGGTTAAGTCACGTTTATCGCATGTAGCGGGTCGCGTACAAAGAATTCCCATGCCGGATGACGAAGAGGAAGCGTCGAAGTTTTCCAAATATGTTCAGGAAACAATAGCTACGTGTGTGCTCATGGAAGCAAATCTTGCAGAAAAGATAGCTCCTGGTCATGAGTTACCACAGTTGCCTATTACAACCCCAGTCATAAATGTACCAGCTCCAATCGTGAATTGCGCAGCCAGAAATATTCCTGTCAGCGAATGGCAATTGAAATTTAATGGAGACTCAAAGAGACTCTATCCTTTTTTGGAGAGGCTGACTGAAATAGCTCAAGCTAGGAAAGTATCGGAAGATGAACTTTTCAGCTCTGCTGTTGAATTTTTCACTGGCGATGCCTTCATTTGGTTTAGAAGCATAAAATCAAGTGTCAACGACTGGCATTCCTTGGTAGATAGGCTAAAGAAGGACTTCTTGCACTGTGATGATGATGAAGAATTGTGGTCGGAAATAAAGGCGACAAAAGAAGAATGAGTCCACTGTGATTTTTATTGCCCACATGGAATCTTTATTTGGTAGGTTGTCCACCAAGCCTTTGGAAAGTACCAAAGTTAAATTTATACGGAGGAATATTCTGCCTAGTTTCGTCAATCGGTTACCTCTACTAGATGTTAATTCGGTAGCCGAACTCGCCGGGTTATGTAGAAAACTTGAAGAGTCCGATTATTTGTTGGAAAAGAGCAGACCAAAAAGCGAAACTAATATACATCAAGTAGAGTATAATCCAAATGGCCGAAGTGGAGTCTCGACAAATAAGGTTGGGAATGTAAATCGGAACCCTAGGAGTAACCAGAAAACGGGTAAAAGAAAAGATAATGATTCAAAAATTAGCGACACTGCAGCTAAAGTGAATGACAAGTCGGTTTTACCTAAGGCAATTTCCACGTGTTGGAATTGCGAAGGTCCGAATCACACTTACCAAAGTTGTACAGCACCTAAGAGGGTATTTTGTTTCAAATGTGGAACAACTGGTGTGAGACTAGCATCATGCCCCAAATGTACAAAAAACGAGTAAGGACGGTATATTACCGAGGCGGATATACTAAGTCCAACAAAAAAGCCCCTAATCCAAAACGTTCTAGAAACACGGATGGACAAAAATATTCCAATAGATCAGATTGGACTAAATGGTTACAAAAAGTTTCTGATTTTTTTAAGTCTAATAAAAAGTCTCCTTCTCAAGTTAAAACTCCTGCTTCTCCAAATGGTCACATGTCTCCTTTATTCGTGCATAAATATTCAGATAACAGACCGCATATCGAGATAAATCTATTAGGTGCCCATTTCTCGGCTTTATTTGACTCTGGTGCAAATGCCTCCGTTATAGGTCAGAATGGTATTAAAATTTTAAGTCGTTTAAGTATAAAAATATGCCATGTCAAAAATAGAAGTGTTACCACTGCAGATGGCAGACGTCTGAAAGTTTCAGGTACGGTTGAGTTGCCGCTAGTCTGCAATGGTCATTGTTTAGTAATCTCTGCTCTAGTAGTACCTTCTCTATCACATACTTTGGTTTTAGGATGTGATTTTGCGCAAAAATTCGGAATTCTAGTAAATTTTAAAAATAATTCGTGGTATCCACAGTCCCTAGAAGTCAACTCTCAAACAAGTTTTAAAGATTGTTATTCAGAAAGTTCTTTAGAAAACCTTTTCTCGCGTCTATGTACCGTAGATGATCTCTCGCGGACGGAACGCTTAAAAGCAGAAAAAGTAATAAGCTCTTTCAATGAAATAAGTAGTAAAGATAGGTTAGGCCGAACGAATAAAATCACCATGTCTATAGATACGGCTGATGCCAGTCCTGTAAAGACAAGGCCCTTCGCCATGTCTCCTTATATGTCAAAAGTATTAAATAAAGAGTTAGACGAAATGTTGAAACTCGGAGTGATTGAAGAATCAAACAGTCCCTGGTGTTCTCCAATTTTATTGGTGAAAAAGGCCGATGGACAGTATCGTCTATGCTTTGACGGAAGAAAGCTCAACGAGGTCAGCAAATTTGATAACTATCCATTACCGAACATCGATAGAATTTTGACATCACTCAGGAATGCTAAGTATGTATCCTCGATAGATCTTAGAAAGGCATTCTGGCAAATTCCTTTGGACAAATCCTCTAAGGAAAAGACCGCTTTTGCAGTAGTAGGCCGAGGTCTATTTCAGTTCGTCACTATGCCGTTTGGTCTAAAGAACGCTGCTCAAACTCAGCAACGTTTAGTGGACGCTATATTTGGTCCAAAATATGAGCCACATATTTTTACCTATCTAGATGATATTTTAGTAACATCGGAAGACTTCGAATCGCATATACGCTTACTTAAAGAAGTAAAAGATAAATTGAAAGAGGCCGGACTGACGATAAATTTGAGCAAATGTGATTTTTTCAAAACTTCTCTAAAGTTTTTAGGCTATATTGTAGGCTCAAATTCCTTACGTACCGATCCGGATAAAGTAGCAAGCATGGTTAATTATGCGAGACCTACTAATACTACGGAAGTTAAGCGCTTCGTAGGGATGTGTTCATGGTACAGACGTTTTATCGAGAATTTTTCTACCCTGTTGTCGCCTATTAATGATCTTTTGAAAGGACGAAAAAAAGGACAATCGATAGATTGGACAAAGGCAGCCGAAGAATCTTTTATAAAGATTAAAGAGCTATTGGTTTCAGCTCCCATTTTATCCCAACCAGATTTTTCCCAACAGTTTTATATTTCTAGTGATGCTTCTAATACCGGTTTAGGGGGCGTCCTAACACAGAAAATCAATGGTGAGGAAAGAGTGATAGCGTATGCCAGTAGAACTTTATCAAGGGCTGAACGTAACTATTCGGTTGTTGAAAAAGAATGTTTAGCAGTACTCTTTAACATCGAAAAGTTTCGACCTTACATAGAAGGTGTTCCTTTCACGGTCATAACAGATCATTATAGTCTATTGTGGCTTAATTCTATTAAAAACCCTAGTGGCAAACTAGCGCGTTGGGCGATTAGGCTGAGACAACATACATTTAATTTAATTCATAGAAAAGGAGTCCACAATGTTATTCCTGACGCTTTGTCAAGAATCCCAGATCATACAGCGGACGAAAACAGTCTTAATGCACAAATTGGCGTAAGAATTGATACAGTTGATATAGATCGCATTGATCCATGGTACGATAATTTACGGCAGCAAATTAAAGAATTTCCTCAAAATTTTCCGCAGTGGAAGGTGGAAAATGATTTCGTGTACAAGTTTATCCCAAACCAGTTGCCTTTAAAAGTTAATGTACCCGAGTGGAAAATACTAGTTCCTAAACCACAGAGAGAGGAAGTTATAGACATGTGTCACACTCCTCCTACTTCTGGTCATTTTGGTTTTTATAAAACTCTTCACAGGGTTCAGGAACAGTATTATTGGCCAAAAATGCGTTTTGATATCTTAAAGTTTGTGAGGACTTGTGAAGTATGTGGAGCGCAGAAATCTCCAAATGCACTACCTATGGGACTGATGGGAAAAGAGAAAACGGTTAATTACCCTTTTCAAGTCATAGCAGCTGATCTAGTAGGCCCATTCCCACGTTCAAAAAAGGGAAATAAATGGCTTCTCGTGGTTTCTTGCTGGTTTACAAAGTATACCATGCTATTTCCTTTGAAAAGCTCTAAAGCTGGATATATAGAGAGAATTTTGGAAAATAACGTCTTTCTAATCCACGGGGTCCCATCGCTCTTAATATGCGATAACGGTACTCAGTTTACCTCTAAGAGTTTTAAGAGCTTAAGTGAAACTTATAGTTTTAATATCCGTTTTAATCCCGTGTACTCTCCACAATGTAATTTTGTTGAACGTAATAACCGAACAGTCGGGACCGCTTTAAGAAGTTACGTTGATTCACATGACACTTGGGATGGCAATATTTCCAAAATTCAACAAGCAATAAATACCGCAAGACACGAAGTAACAGGGTTCACACCGTCTTTCTTAGTTTACGGCAGACATATACCTCTATCTGGATCGTATTATAAAAATTTAGATTTGGAGGTCAATGTTGACAGCGAAATAATTCCGGGTAACAGGGGTGCGTACGCCGAAAATTTAAAGGGTTTAAAAGATATTTTCACTGACGTGCGTAGTAGGATACATAAGGCTTATGAAAGGAACAGTAAGTCTTACAACCTTAGAAAAAGGGATTTTTCCTTTAATATAGGTGATCACGTTTGGCGAAAAAATAAAATTCTTTCCCGTGCAGCTGATAAATTCACATCTAAGTTAGTACCTAAGTATGTGCATTGCGTGATAAGAGAAAAGATTTCAGATTTAGTTTATGGTTTGGTTAATTTAGATGGGACTAAAATAGGACGATGGCATATTAAAGACTTAAAACCATTCACTGGACCTAACCCTAATGAAAGTTTGTCAGAAGAAGAATAATTTATATTTACATTATCTTAATTGCTTTACTTTACTTTTTTTGATGTTGCTCTGTAGAGGTGACGACCTCGTTTTTTTGACTGTTATAAAAGTTGAGCAGAGTATAGCTTACTTTTATAGTTTTTTGCTAAGGTTTTGGGTACTGATCATATCCAAACTTAGGTTGATGGTGGTTGATGTTTAGCATCGACTCAGCTGTTGCGAGCTTGCGAAAGAGTCACACTCAGGATATAACATAAGACTGGTATGTCGGTGGTCGCGGGATTTGATTTGCTTATGACCCCAAATAATATCCAGTTCTTGACACTTGGAAGCGAAATTTTGATTAGAGGCAATCCAAGGTGATCTTGAGTTAGGACAAGCGCAAGATGGAGCTCGCGCGGTATAATGTTAAGTCAAAAGATTTTTTATGAGCAATTTCAAAGTTTGTTACCCGAGTGGGTGTATTTTTATTACCTTAATGGTATATTTTGGGTTCAATTAAGAGTAAATTGATTTTGGTTTATCCAGTAAGTCTAAGACTTGGATTATTTTGATTTAGATCTTCTTCTGAATTGACAAACTGAGGGTATACTTTATTCTTTTCAGAGCCGTTTAAACGTTACCTTTGAGTCACTAATTTTTTTAAAATTTTTTTTGCATGGACTCATAGGCGTATGTTGAGTTTTTTCGGCATACTATCAGATTGATAGGAAATTGAAGTCCTGCAGGAGAACTAAAGGCTGATCATTTACAAGAGATGAGAGCAGAGTAAGACAGTCGTTTCACAAAGAAATGATCAAAATCTGATACCGAGATGAGAACCTTGTCAAGAGAGGCTAAGCGCAGTGAAGGAAGATTCCTAACCGAATTTTTAGATTTCCAAGAGGTAATCTAGAAGTTTGGGCTGACAGAAAACGGTTATGCCTGATACCTGTAGCAGTTTCTTCTAGAGGCTATTGTCTAGGAAGACGATTAACACCATGATCGAATATTTTAGCTGTCAACGATGTTTTCTTCTTGTTTCTGATTAAGCTGGAAAAGCTCTTGTCGTCTTCAACAGTTTTGTTGCGTTGCCACCGAAAAATAGAGAAATTTTTGCTTCATGTAGCTTTTTAAGCTCATTTTCGTTTTTTGGAAATTTCCGTTAGAAGCTTGGTTAAGCTAACCTTGTAAACCTTTTAGGTTGTATCCCATGAGTTATCTGTTTTTACAGGCTGTGATGCACCGGGTGCTAACAGATGCCGTTACGACGTTTGGCAAGGAGTTAATCTTCCTGAGGAACAGACTGATTGGAAGGGTAGTCTATGGGGGGCGCACGTTTGACCTTTGGGACCTTTTAGAGGTTTTGTTACCCAATGGCTATTTCTATTTGAGCCAAAGGAGAGCCTAGCTACTGTAGTCGACCTCAGCTCCAATTAGCCTATTAGTGGTGACAGGCTGTTGGCAGTAGTGTGTTTCGGAACACCCTATTGATTAATTTTTTTGACTTATGGTGGTGTGGTAGACACCGTTTTAGTTTAGTGGATGCTATAATCTACTCCCTTTTGTTGGTGGACTCCAGGGTCACCAATTCTGTATTTTATTGTCTCCACCTTTCAGTATATCGTGGTGAGGTGTTTGTCTCCTGTTATGTGGGATGGATTGAATCTTTTTCGTTGTTGTTCCAGGGCGAGACCAGTACACGAGGGTTCTTCATGCAACTTGAAGAGGCGCAATGCTGGTTAAGTTTTATATCTCTGTATAGCCACGCTGAAGAATGACGGAGGGCGTTTGTTCTGGCTCATGTTTCTAGGCAGATTTGTCACTTTGGTGCGATGTGCCGAAAATTTGGTTAGCTTTTGCTAAGAGCTTTCACCAAGCTCAGTATGGAGTTATCATAACCAAGAGTTTGGGATTTGAACTCCTGTATATATTTCTGTATATAGTTCTGTATATATTTCTGTATGTTGGTTGCCTGAGGGCATGTGCTCAAAATGCGTGATTTTGAGTCGTTTTGCTTATGGACTCCTATATTTAGGATTATGACTTTAGGGAGGTCCTATTTCGAGACTTGCTGTCTCATATAGTTATGTTGGGAATGTTTCCTTGAATGTTAGTTGTGCGCAGACTAATCATTCTGTTCTTAGTGAACAATGCTTTCTGAAGCAGGATCATTCAGTTTGGTGAATTTTAGCTTTTATAGCTATTCACTGTGTTTAGAGTGAATTTTAGCTTTTATAGCTATTCACTGTGCCTATAGTGGTATTGTTAGCTTTTATAGCTGCTCACTATGTTAATGGCGAGATAGTTCTTTTAGAACGCAGACTTTGTGTAGTCGAGGACTATTTACAGAGTGTTTTCTTGGCGAGGAGCCGAGGCTTTTTCTGGCGATGTACCAGAATGTTTTCTTGGCGAGGAGCCGAGGCTTTTTTCTGGCGATATACCAGAGTGTTTTCTTGGCGAGGAGCCGAGGTTTTTTCTGGCGATATACCAGAGTGTTTTGTTGGCGATGAGCTGACGTGTTTTCTGGCGATCAACCAGAGCGTTTTCCCTGGCGATTTTTGCATGTCTGGATGTCTCAGGACGTCGACATTGCGTTGTAGAGTGCGATTATTTTCTGAGTGCGACTAGTAGTGATACTAGATTTAGAATGTTCTCTTAGCGATGAGCTAGAGCATGGATGGCGATTTTTCCCGAGCGTTTGTCTGGATATTTATCCAGATATTTTTTTTTTTTTGGCCTAATGCTAAATGGTCTGACAAGACTTTTTCTTTTTAGTGTAAGTGTTTGCACTAGAATCATTTTTTTATTTTTTTTTCTTTATTTAAGAATTTTTATAAATTTCTTTTGCTGAAATAGAAAATTTTCAGACAATCCTTAAAATATTTTAAGGGGGGTGTTCATATTTTATTTCAGTTCACTTTTTTTGATTTAGACAAGAGTCTAGACAAAGTTATATTTTTTTGTTTTGGTAACAATAACAGAGCTGATTCTTTTATATAAGAAGACCGCGATTGTTACTTTAGAAAGGTATTTCTTATGTTCATGCAAGGATTTTTATTTGCTTTTTGATGTACTTAACCTTAGTGTCTAATTAAGTTAAGTCTAGTTATAAGATTCTTGTGATCATGCAAAGATTTTCATTTGGTTCTCATTGTACTTAATATTAGTGCTTAATTGAGTTAAGTCTAGTAGTAAGGTCCGAAGTTTGTACTTTTGTTTTAAGTTCTGACCTTAGTATTAAGTGATAGTGTACCACTTTGTACCTTTTCATAAGTAGCCTAAGTTTAATAGACTAGTGTAGTCTATTTCTTTTTGGAAGGGGGTAAATGTAACATTCATTTTTTCCTAGATTTTAAGACCATGTAATGTTACTGATTTTTCACTTCAAATTGTACTTATTTTCATTTTTGTATCGAACGGTATATTAATAAGAGATTCCAAGCCGTTCGGTATATTAGTGTGCTGTGCGGGTTTCTGACCGAATCTCTCGGCACGCCGGGATTGGTTGAAAATGTGTATCCGGATTTTTGGTTCCGGCGTCGCGATATGACCGAGAGAAGGCCACGGCTTATTTAAGGGTCCGGTAGGACGGGGATCGAGGCTGAGTACCATCAAGCCGCAGCCAGGCTAATTTTCATCGGAGCCGCCAAGTAGGCTTCCTTCGACAGAGCTGCAGTAAAGGCTCATAACAACAATCATGAGAGCTAAATAAAGCACAAGTTTTTTAACGAAAAGCCGTAGTGGGCTCTCTAAGTGTTTACTAGAAAAGTGTGAAATCGGTCGTGTTCCATCGAAGCCGAAATAAAAACAGTAAGTTACCAAAACATCCTTCCATAGACTTATCCCTGAGTAGTGCCTTAACAGCATTTTGAACTGACTAAAAAGTGAAGTGAAAAGCACTATTTTTCGTCTTCGGGTGTAGTCAGAGTTTAGAATTTAAATGTCATAACTACCTGTTAGGCTAAAATTTTTAGTAATCCTGTAAAACTGCAAAGGTTAGAACTTTTTATTTTTAAAAAACATGAATAAATTTTCTTTTTGTTGATTAAAGCTAGTGTCTCACTGAATACCTATCTTACTTTTCAGGATAAGAACGGCTGTACCAAACTGATTTTTTTATTTTACCAACAGTACACCCTTTCAGTATTTTTTCATTTTTTTAGCTGAAGTTAGATCCTTTCTATTTTAAAATGAATGGTGCCCAAAAAGTCGTACAGCTGAGGTTTCTTTAAAAATAAAAAATAATTCCAAAAAGACGTACAAAAATTATCTCTTACCCATATCTCTCTACCAAAGAAAACTGAGCTAGTGTGTGTTTAATTTCTTTAATTCTTTTAAAATCAGGATTCACTCAATTCATTATCAGAAATTAAAGCGGGGCTGCAAGAAAATTGTGCTCAAGCCTGGGGCAACCAATTTTCAAACGGTACAATATATATATATATATATATATATATATATATATATATATATATATATATATGTATATATATATATATATATATATATATATATATATATATATATATATATATATATATAACACATTTCATATTTTTTCAAATTCGAAAATCTTTAAAAAAATTTTAAAAAGGGGCGAAACTCCTTTTTATCAAATTATTTATAAATTTATCCCGCCTATGAAATATTGACAAGGAAAAGAAATAATTCCTTGAAAGGCCGAAAAACAACTGACCATTGCCCCTTAACAGATGATTTTTCAAAGTAGAGGAGAGTAGGGAAATCGACCCACTGAAAATACATATTTAACGTTGACGAAAGTGAATTTTCCACTGTTCAGAAAAAAATGCAAAATGTTTTTAGGAATAAAAAGGAAGAAACAAATCGGCGCAATCACAAGCGGGAAAATAGGTCTTATGTTGTGCCAGTGTACCTGGACAGTATGTGCCACCAATGCTTATATTCAAAAGAATCAGACAAAGTCCTGAATTTGGGAATGGCATACTTTCTGTGAGGGTTGTCACCATTCCAGACACTGACTGTATTAACTGAAACTTATTTGTAAAATGGATAAAACATTTTACAAGGGTCGTAAAGCCAACCCCTGAAAATATAGTGTCACTTCTGCTTTATAGAAATACAACGCATTCGAGGAACCTGGAGGCGTTAACCATAGCGAAGTCTAATGTTACAACTGCCAGACCTTATTACCCATCGGCTTCAGCCACTGAACGTATCTTTGTTTTAAACCTATGAGCAATTATTATATTCAAGCAACAGGAAAATGGTTGAGGACAAATCCAGGTCGTCAAGTAACGGAATATCAAGTTGAAAGTTTATTTGCGGATGCTTAGCAAAGAAGTAAACACAGCTTTAAGAAAAAGTAAGATCTTTATGGCCAGTACCACAAAAAATATTGTACAAAAACTATGGAACTTACTTCAAGTCAAAAAAAAAAAGAAAGTCAATACCAATACTAAAAATAATCGATGAACGATATGCCTAAACCTCTCCTACAAACCTGTAGTACAAAACCACACTCAGCCGGTATCCCGAATCCAATAAAATGCTTTGAAGCCCAGCTGGCTTTCTTGTTGACAACAAATGAAAGCCGAAGAAGTTGAACGACTCTTTTGACCTAGGTCAGCAAATTATTTATAAATATTTTTATACGATCAGGCAAATAAAATTTTAGTGAATTACATGTGTTAAAATTTTTACTAATTAGCAGACTAAATTTAAAAAAAAAATCCTTAATTTTACTAACAATAGCCAAAGTGCCTTTATAAAAAAAAACACAAATAATAATAGTCATTAGAGAATAAATAGCTGTTGAAGTGTAAAAACGTATTTCTTTATTATTTTTATGTACCTTAAATTGGTACCTTAATGGTAACGTGTTATATCATCAATACGTATTATAAAACAAAGCCTCCCGCCGCGCCTATCTGTCTGTACACCATTTTCGCAGTAACTACTCAACGGATTTTATTCTGGTTTGCACTAGTAGATAAAATGTTTCACGTGGAAGATTTAGGTGTTTAGTTTGTGGATATTCTGTCCAAATTAAGCGACCTATAATGATGAATGTTGTAGGAAGTCGAAAAAAAAACCATTCGTCGGAGAGATATTTTCGCGTATGCTGCTTAAATAGTAAATGATACATGTATAGTAATATTGTTCATCTCAAAAAGTTCTACAAAATTGTCCGCGACAGTGTATGTCTATCTACAAAGGTTAACGCTAATTATCGAAGTAAAACTATTAAGAATACACGTGTTAAAATACTTCAACTAAAGAGAGTAATTTAGGTAGGAAAATATAAATTCTTTGCTTTTTACATTTAAAGAAGATAAAAACTGTCTTTAAATTATAACATTTGGATGACTAGTTTAGATTTTAAAAGGGTGTTT
The DNA here is from genome assembly GCA_019049505.1 of Pachyrhynchus sulphureomaculatus. Lineage (NCBI taxonomy): Eukaryota > Metazoa > Arthropoda > Insecta > Coleoptera > Curculionidae > Pachyrhynchus > Pachyrhynchus sulphureomaculatus. Next base: position 131,055,560 of record CM032447.1, read on the forward strand.
CTGCACTTGCGCCGCCGAAAAACTAATTTTAAAAGTAGGGGCTCCTATATTGCTGGATGATTTAACTCCACCAAAATTATGTCCAAACATATTCTGTTGTTTATGCCATTTTTAGACCCACTTCGGTGTATGTGCGTATGCGCAGGGATGAGGCAGTGTCGCCAACTCTGTGTGTGGCATTAATGAAGTTAGTGGGGTTGTTTTTAGTGTTCCGTACGGAACACTTATAAGATCACTTCGGTGTCTGTCTGTCTGTCTGTCTGTCTGTCTGTCTGTCTGTCTGTCTGTCTGTCTGTCTGTCTGTCTGTCTGTCTGTCTGTCACACCCGATTTTCTCCGAAACTATTTGACATAGAAAGGCGAAATTTGGTAATAATATAGGAATTGATGGCCTCATCAGAGCCATGTAGTTTTGAGAATTAAATTTTGACTTAAGGGGTTAGTTTTGGGGGGTGAAGTCGAAAGCGAAAAAAAAATTTTTTTACTAGGTCATCGAGTGTGGTGTCAAATGAAAGCTTGTGAAAACACGAGTAAAAAATATATATATAATATTATACTTGCGCGTACTTTTCTTTGTATTATTTTTAAAAATTCGCGAAAAATCGCTGTCCCGGGCCTTATCTCGAAAAGTACTTATCAAAAAATTTCGAAAAAATTCTGGAATATTCTCCACGGGGTGTAGATTGAACGAAAATTATCACGAGTGCATTACCTTTAATAATTTATCTGGTATATAAAAAAAACAAAAATTTCAAAGTCATCAGATTTCAGTAAAGATTGGAAACAAACTTTGTTGAAAACTCATTTGGGGTGTGTTTTGTGAAGTCACTGATCATTTTATACCACCGTAACATAAATTTTGAGTTAAGGGATTCGTTTTGAGGGGTGAAATCGGAAGTGAAAAAATTTTTTTTTTACTAGGTCATCGAGTGTGATGTCAAATGAAAGCTTGTGAAAACACGAGTAAATATATATATATATATATATATATATATATATATATATATATATATATATATATATATATATATATATATATATATATACATACATACATACATATATATATATATATATATATATATATATATATATATATATATATATACTCATATATAATGTAATACTTGCGCTTTTCTTCGTATTACTTTTAAAAAATCGCTGTCCCCTACCTTATCTCGAAAAGTACTGATCAAAAAATTTTGAAAAAATTCTGGAATATTCTTCACGGGGTATAAATTGAACGAAAATTATCACGAGTGCATTACCTTTAATAATTTATTTGGTATATATAAAAAAAAACAAAATTTCAAGGTCACCAGTTTTCAGTAAAGACTGGAAACAAACTTTGTTGAAAACTCATTTGGGGTGTGTTTTGTGAAGTCACTGATCATTTTATACCACCCTAACAAAATTTTTTATTTAAAAACAATCAACGTACGGAACACTAATTGTGCAAGTTCAACTTGCACTTGACCGGTTTTTTTGATATAGAGTTGATGAAAGAAGCGTAATATAGGGTGTTTTTCGTTAAAACGGTTGTTAAAATATCTAATATAGGTTGTTTTTTGTTAAAAAATAGTTAAGAAAAACCTTATATGAGGGTAGAAGAGGGTACGATCGTCAGACCAAAAATTCCTTAGGTGTTTTTTTTTGTTTAAAAAATGTTGAAAAAGGAATTATATGGGGTTAGAAGACGCTGCCTTCGAGTAGAAAAGGGTAAGCCAAGAAGTCCTTATTATGATAATGAGGAGTTGGTTGACCAAAAAGACATTGAGATGCCAAAAATATTTTTTTATGAGGGTAATTTATCCTCATTTTTGGATGGCATTAAGTAAGTAAGTACATAGTATAAAACAAAACCCCCGTCGCGTCTGTCTGTCTGCCTATTTGTCGATTTTCCTAGTAACTACTGAACTGATTTTATTTCAGTTTTCACTAATAGATAGAATATTTCACGACGACTGTTCGTTCTGGCACCTGGGGAAGAGACACATATACTATTTTTATCTACACTAAATTAAAATGAAGAGATAAACAGTAACGTTACAACACCCGTGCGAAGCCGGGTGTATAATTCAATTAGGTAATTTTATATAACGTCAGTTCTATGCAATGTATATCCTTTCGAAATAAATAGATAAATAAATATACCTGAAATGTGCAATGGATCTTCATATAAAATATCCTAGGTTGTCTGTGATAACAACTGTACCGAATGACACAATGTATTTCACTTGCTGCTATGTTCTACACTTTCTACATTTTTTTTAATTAACACTACTGTATAGTCCATCATCTTCTACAACAGACTAAACGTGAATTTGAAGTTTTCCTAGAAGGCGGTGTCACTTGACTTCCGGCAAGCTGCGAGCTACTAAAAACTGTCCCAGAAAGTGAGCCGGCGGCGACTTTCATCTCCGTGAGGAATGCGAATAACAAGAATCAACAAATCCTTTGTCGGTATCAGAAAAATAAAATAAGAAAAATATTTTTTTTTTCTTTTATTAAATTTATTTAAGAAAAGTCGACTCAAACCTAATCAACCACCTTACGCCTGATTAACGATTTTCCATATTGTAGAGTTCTAAGGGGCGCAGTGAAAATAATATTTATGACATCATTTCTTTAGGGTCGATTTTTTCCTTTATCATTGAGATCCGCCATTTAAGGTAAATTTTCTGCAATCGGTCTTGCTACAAGGATCCACCAGTTCCAATATATGCAGTGAATTCCATAACATCCTGTATATATATATATATATATATATATATATATATATATATATATATATATATATATATATATATATATAAATTATATATATATATATATATATATATATATATATATATATATATATATATATATATATATATATAAATTATATATATAAATTATATATATATATATATATATATATATATATATATATATATATATATATATATATATATATATATATATATATATATATGTATATATATATATATATATATATATATATATATATATATATATATATATATATATATATATTAAGATGGGAATGTGGAATCTTTGGCACAATGATACTACTCAGTATATATCACCACTACACCAAACACTTTATTTTTGCACTCGACGCGCGTTTCGCTAACCATGTTAGCTTCATCAGGAGCGATGATTGATCATCGCTCCTGATGAAGCTAACATAGTTAGCGAAACGCGCGTCGAGTGCAAAAATAAAGTGTTTGGTGTAGTGGTGAAATATACTGAGTAATATATATATATATATATATATATATATATATATATATATATATATATATATATATATATATATATATATATATATATATATATATATATATATATATATATATATATATATATATATATATATATATACATATACACACACACACAACGTGATTGGTAATTCGACCTATTCCTTGAACACCACCTGTGTTATAGTAGAGTTAATTTGCAACAAATTTGTTCCTATAAACTGAGGGTCTGAAATTAATGGTTTTTGAGTTATTGCAGTTATAAGATTTTTTTAATTTTCCGACTTTTCAAAATTCTCATAACCTCAGAAATAAAAGGTCGTAATTTTTTTTTTTTTTCAAGTATCATTTAAATCGTATATGATTATTAAAAAAAAATTGTATCGCACTTAACTTAAAAATTACGGAAATAACTTCCTTGATTCATAAGGTCTCCCAAAAGGGGAGTCAACTTTCCCAAGAATTTGGAAAATAAATTGCAATATTAGCAAAAAAGGTAGCAGTTTTCCTAGCATGCCTTGTTTGTAGCCGATTTGCTTGTGTCTCTTTTGTTTCCTAGTGCATTTCTTCTTATTTTCATGAATATTCGAGAATGTTCGAAAATATTTGAGGACACAACCCAGGCTCACTACCTTGTTTAATTCAGTTACCTATTTGTGTCATCGCGTAATCATAAATCGTCTTGAAATTCGGACGTGTCTCTGTTAACTACCTGAATTCTAACCTAAAAATAACTTCCTGTTCAAATGGCTGCTCATAAAAATAGAGAATACGAAGATAGATTTAAACGTGTATGGTTACGAGTTTTATGATGGTGATGCCGCTGCAGCACGAGGAGAATACCAAAGAGAGAACTGTTGCAAGGCCTCATGGCTTGACTCAATGGAAAGTCTGGCATATATATCACGACTTTATCTATATCATTACACGCTAGTACATAGTAGTGATTAGGGAGATACTGTCAGAAGGATGGATTATTGCCAATTTTTCCTAAACGTCGACAGTAAAGATTCTGTGGACGGACGAATCCAAATGTGACCCTGTTGGTACTACGAATTACCACAATGCCCATTTTTGGGCCTTTAGGGATCAAAACCAAAGAAAATCAAAAGAAGCAGCTAACAAGAGAAGATTCTCCCTTAATTGTGGATGAAATCATCCACAATCATTTGATCAGGTCATTCTTTTTGCCACATACTTTTTAAGAAAGGAATTGATTACACTGCTGGAGGATGTGCCTCTAGCAATAAGAGGTGGTATGATTTACCAGCATGTGACTACTCAACCCATTATTTCCGGCGTGAGTGATAGTGGCTGGACGACAATTATCCAATGCTATGAATTGGTTGAGAGAGAGAGAGAGAATTTTAGCAGCCGCCCCGTACATAAAAGACACGATTTCAACGCTAGTGTAATACGCCGTACACTTGGTGGTTGCATACGTACCCGAGGGAGATAATTTGAAGACAAGTTGTAGTTTTTTGTTACGGTCAATTGAAAAACTATAATCGTAATTAAAAAGAATTCTTTACTCTTTTTCTCCATTTATTTCTGAAAATCACAAAATTTGTTTTTTTTACAAAGAGACCTGCTACGCGCTTTCTGCGCATTTTATTAGGATTTTTTCCCAACCTGTACGAAAGTAGATAACCTCTGCACCTTTTTGGAGAGCTTTTGAAACAAGGGAGTTATTTCTAAAATTTGTACGTCAAGTGTGATACAAGTTTTTTTAGTAATCCTCTACGATTTAAACGATATTTGAAAAAAAATGTATAACATATAATTTATGACCTTCTGTTTCTGAGGTTATATGATTTCTTTTAAAGTAGTCACGCTTTAATCAACTATTAGAAAACTGTCAATTTCATGCCCAGAGTGGAATAGCTTTTCAGAATTGGAAGTTTTTGAGCAGAAGTCGGAAGATTAAAAAAAAATCCAAAAACTGCAATAACTTAAAAACTATTGATTTCAGATCTCCGGTTCATAGAAACAAATTTTTTGTAAATTAGGTCTAGTATAACAATGTATACATATATATATATATATATATATATATATATATATATATATATATATATATATATATATATATATATATATATATATATATATATATATATATATATATATATATATATATATATATATATATATATATATACATATATATATATATATATATATATATATATATATATATATATATATATATATATACATATATATATATATATATATATATATATATATATATATATATATATATATATATATATATATATATATATATATATATATATATATTATATATATATATATATATATATATATATATATATATATATATATATATAAAATTATTACTGTATATATATATACATATATATATATATACAGTAATACCCCGCTTAGCGCGACCCCGTTATGCGCGGTTTCACTATAACGCGAATTTCAAATTTCGCGCTCATGTAGTCATTAACTTCTCTATGGTCGCGGGGGGATCCCCGCTTTCTCTGAATATTCTCTTTGAAGAATTGGGAATTCCCTGTCCTTCGACTTTGTTCTATGGGGATTTCCTCGTTCGTTTCGTGTGTTCATTTGTTCCGTAATGTTAGTTCGGTCGGCTGGCAGTTTTGTTTTAATATTTATTGGAGATACATACATACATAATTTAACCCTACGTTAAAAATGCCGCCTGTAAAGAAAAAAGAGCGTAAAAGCGTCACTTTGGAATTGAAGATGAAAGTGTTAAGAAGAATGGAAAATGGAGGCAAAGCAACAATTGTTGGGAGAGATTTTGGACTCTCAGAATCGACTGTGAGAACGATTTATAAAAATCGGGAAAAAATTAAAATCTCCAGCGAAGGTTCAACACCTATAAGTGCAACAAAACTTTCTCGTTCGAGATCATCTATCTTAGAAAGAATGGAGAAATTACTGTCAGTCTGGATCGAAGATTTGAATAAGAAGAACACACCACTAAGTCAAGATCTCATATGCACAAAAGCAAAATCTTTGTATGAGATGCTGAAAACAAAAGAAGGAGAAGGGAGTGCCACTCCGACTTTTGCTGCCAGCAGAGGCTGGTTCCATCGGTTCAAGCAGCGTTCTAATCTTCACAATATCCACATAACAGGCGAGGCGGCCAGCGCGGACATTCAAGCTGCAGCTGAGTTTCCAGACAAGTTTCAAGACTTCGTTAGACGAGAGAAAATTCCTGCTTGTCTCATCTTCAATGTTGATGAGACCGCACTTTACTGGAAAAAAATGCCATCTCGAACATTCATTTCTAAGGAAGAACGTCAAGCCAGTGGTTTCAAAGCTGCGAAAGATCGACTAACACTTCTGCTGGGTGGTAATGCCACTGGTGATTTCAAACTGAAACCTTTACTAGTGTACCATTCAGAAACACCCCGTGCAATGCGAGGCACAGACAAGACAAGTCTACCAGTTGTGTGGCGATCAAACAGAAAGGCGTGGGTTACACGGGAAATTTTTCAAGAATGGTATTCTAATAGTTTTTGCCCATCAGTCAAATCATACTGTGACAGAAATGGGCTTGAACCTAAAGTTATATTACTCTTAGACAATGCCCCAGGACATCCAACCTCACTTGATACGCCCAGAGACTTAAAAGTGTACGTAAAGTTCCTTCCACCAAACACTACGTCAATATTACAACCTATGGACCAGGGAGCAATAGCAAACTTCAAAGCTTATTACCATCGCCGCACTTTTAGCCAACTAATTCATGAAACTGACGGGGAAGGAAGACAGTCTATGCGAGAGTGGTGGAAGTCATACAACATTATGAAGTCTATTCACAACATAGAAGAGGCTTGGAAGGAAGTTAAAATGAGTTGTATGAATGGGGTGTGGCGTAATCTTTGGCCAGATGTAGTGGAAGCACCTAGAAGAATTGTCCAGATGCAGAGACAAGTGCTTGAAGACATTGCTGCAATGATTGAGGGGTCTGAACTTGAAGATGTCACGGTAGAAGATCTCGTAGAACTTGTAGCAACGCACGACGATCCTATTAGCAATGAAGATCTGATCGAGTTACAGAATAATCCTATCTACGATGAGGAAGAACAAGTAGAAGAGAAAGTTTTATCTTCAGGGGAAATACAAAATGCACTTTCAAAAATTTATTCAGGTTTGGACATATTGCAGAGTATAGACAATAATGATGACCGTGTCTTGACCGTGTGTCAAACAATTAAAAACAGTGTTGGGTGTTATGAACGTATTTTACAAGAACGTAAACAAAACGTTACCCAAAAGACAATAGATGTATTTTTCCGTAAAAAATAAGAGTATGTATTGCATAAAGTGTTCTTAGAATTAAAGTGATTGATTAAAATGATTTGTATTTTTTTGTATTAAATTTTGACTATGTTTAATCATAAACCTCGATATACGCGAATTTCAGTTAACGCGATTTTTTTCGGAACGTATCCCTCGCGTAAAGCGGGGTATTACTGTATATATATATATATATATATATATATATATATATATATATATATATATATATATATATATATATATATATATATATATATATATATTTATATATCAGGGGAGCCTGTAACCCCTAGAGAGCGCGTCCCTAGGATCGGGGAAAGCCTCCTAGATATAGATGGTAGGAGGGAAATGAAATACCTCTCGTGGACTAAACAGGCACTGCAGCGTCTGTTCCAAAGTGGCCAACTGCAAACAGCGGAATTAGGTTCTAGTATAACAATGTATACATATATATGTATATATATATATATATATATATATATATATATATATATATATATATATATATATATATAAATATATATATATATATATATATATATATATATATATATATATATATATATATATATATATATATATATACATATAAATATATTATATATATATATATATATATATATATATATATATATATATATATATATATATATATATATATATATATAAATATATTATATATATATATATATATATATATATATATATATATATATATATATATATATATATATATATATATATATATATATATATATATATATATATATATATATATATATATATATATATATACACATATATATATATATATATATATATATATATATATATATATATATATATATATATCAGGGGAGCCTGTAACCCCTAGAGAGCGCGTCCCTAGGTGGTGAATCGGGGAAAGCCCCCTAGATATAGATTGTAGGAGAAAAATGAAATACCTCTCATGGACTAAACAGGCACTGCAGCGTCTGATCCAAAGTGGCCAACTGCAAACAGTTCCTCAGATTAGAGGCACACTCAGCAGGACGTGTGGCAAACCACTCTCAGATGGATATGAAGAAAGACATAACGCCCCCAGACCCCAATTTTTCGACTATCCCTGATCAAGGAAGCGATCAGTAAAGTTACCGAACGAGGGGTGCTAAGAATCCCTGGGTTAGATCTGGCTGCCAACTACATATACTACTTACAACACTAAGTAATTAGAAAACAAGGAAAAACTAATTGAACTGGAAGATGAGCTCATCAAGATAAAATGGGACGTCCTAGAAATATCGGAAGTAAGAAGAAAAGGAGACAACTGCCCATGTCTAAATTCGGGACATGTTCTGTTTTACAGTGGAAATGAATAAAGCAATACTGGCGGGGTAGGAATCCTAGTTCACAAACGCTTAACTCCTAATATACATACAGTGAAAGCAATATCAGGGTAGTATACACCACCATAAGAATTACTTCCCACATGACGATAAAAATACTCGAAATTTGCGCGCCGGCAAGTAACCACGATGACTATCAGATCGAAACATTGTATGAAGAAATATTACAAAACCTGACAGAACTCTATGCACTGAACATCTTTTTTAACAAGAAAAAACTAAACAAAAACCTGGACGAGCCCAAACGGTAAAACCAAGAATGAGATAGACTACGTGCTAACATATCACAAGCACATAATCCAAGATGTCGATGTCCTTAGTTCCTTCGCAACGTAACAAACAAAAACCATTAGATACGAGACTACTGATTGAATACAAAGACGACTATCAGAGATAACTAACACGATACTTAACAAAAGGGATCTCACAGCTTCGTGAGAATATAGAAGAAATGAATGGAAGGTTGACAAAACGGATAAAAGGAAAGGCAGCAAACCACATGACATTAAAGGAACACAGAAAGGATAAATTGACATAAAAAAAAAACAAAACAATTTGATGAGACAGAGAGAACTCATGAGGTCGAATAAGAGAAATACGGTGGAATATTCTGAAATCAACAAAACCACAAGAAAGGCAAGACATGATATTAAAGAGTACCAGGAGAAACGGATAAAAGAACTGATAGAACAAAATAGGAATTTGAACATATTCAGAAAGGAAAACTTACATAGAAAGGAGATTAACAAACTGATAGACAAAAACGGAAACACTATAGAAGAAAGACTGGAAATACTTAAAGTGACAGAATCATTCTATGCAGATTTATATGGGTCGAAAGCCGATGAGGAAACTCTAAGGAGATCGAGAGAGGACAACCGAAGGATAACATCCGTTCGGAAGATCCACCAGATATCGAAGTTGACGAAATTGAAAAAAAAAAACATTAACCAAATGAAAAATGGAAAAGCAGCAGAAGAAGACGACATCCTGCCGGAAATGCTAAAAGAGAGAGGACCGCCATTAACTAAAGAGCTTAGAAAACGCTTTAATAAATGTCTAATCGAAGAAATGATACCAAGAGCTTAGGAAACTATAGCCCATAGGTCTTCTATGACAAATATACAAATTTTTATTAAAAATAATCACAAATCAATTAGACAAGAAGTTTGAATCTTACCAACCCAAAGAATAAGAAGTCCTCGAAGAAGATTTACCACAATCGAACATCTACACACTGTCAGACAAATTATAGAATAGTTAACTGAATACAATATCACAGCCTGGATGGACTTTTGAAAAGCTTCTGACACGGTGGAATGCTGGGTAATGGAGAAAGCGATGAAAAACGAGTCGATCAAAGGTATATTAACATACTGACAAAAATCAATGATCAATTAAAAGTGAAAGGGAGATTATATGAGTATACCAAAGAAGTAAAAATAAAGAGGTGTTAGATAGACAATAGCTTACTAGTTATTTCTATTTATTAAATGTTCTTAAGTTAAATCCATCATAAACCAATTTAAAATGAATGTAATGAAAGACTGATTTTGTCAAATTTCCACTTTATTTAGTTTCACTGAAACTGTATATATATATATATATATATATATATATATATATATATATATATATATATATATATATATATATATATATATATGTATGTATGTATATATATATATATATATATATATATATATATATATATATATATATATATATATATATATATATATATATACATATCTTCAGTGAAACTAAATAAAGTGGATATTTGACAAAATCAGACATTCGTTATGAATTTCCATCAAGTAACAGCCACAACAATTCACAATTTAAAATGTGTAGTAAATGTAATTAAAATTCATTTATTAGATGTAGTTAATTGCTTAAAAGAGTTAAGCAATAAATGCATGAACTATGGTAGAAAATTACGTAATTAATACTACACTAACCAGATGCCTAACCTTACATACAGCAGAAAGAGCTTTTATCAAAATTAACTAAGACTTTCTGGTTGAAAAAGACTGGCTTTGAGATCAGTTCAGCGATGGTAGTGATGAGCTCTCACTAATTGTAATGTTGAAACTGTCAGAGATATTTCAATATCCAATTTCTTACTCTATAATTTTGAGTCATTGTTATTCATAGAATATTACAGTTTTTCATGTAACAGATTTCCTGCAAATTAGTAATTAATCTGGGAAAATTTATTAATATTGAAAATAGGGTAGCCTACATCCATAAAAACACTCGTTTTCGTAACACATGGAAGTTTGAACATCCGATTTCGATTTTCGTAGTAACCGACTGATTTGGAAATGCAGCACGGAATGACGCCGAAAACTGATCGGTGATCTGCTAAAAAAAATGTGACGTCAAACAATAGTGAATACCAGGAAAAATTTTGAACGACAGAAAAAGCGATATTAAGGAAGAGGAATTATAAAAGCAGAAAAAATGTTAAGAAAGAAATCAGGTTTCTAAAGCATCTAATGTCATCAAACATAAAATTTGAAAGTTATAAAATGTCTGACTTTTTTCCTCGACTTTAACATAATTTCGGTTTGCGTTATTAAAGCAACCAGGTTTTGAAAACTGCTTTGTCAATGTATTAATGCATAGGTGTGACCTTAACCTCAATTGTTTGCAATTTACCTGTGGTTTCGGATCGTCATCAGGCTGCTGCTTTTGTGACGATGTCGACGGATTCCCTGGAAATTGAGGTATTAGTATAATTTATGTTGATAGATTTAAAATAAGCTGTATGACAAAATATAACATTCATAAAATCTTGTGGCTCTTTTAATCTATTAATTTTCGTAAAATATCTGACACATCTTGACAGCCATATTGAAAATATATTAGAATAGAAAAAATACAATAAAAAATTTCTTAGAATGACAAAAATGACTATAAAGATGAAAACGAAATTGAAGCCCCTATGGATTATTCAATTAAACATCCCCTACAAAATGTCTGGACGCTCTGGTACTTTGAGAATGATCGAAACCAGCCTTGGGAAAAAAATCAAAGAGAAATTGCCTCTTTTCAAACTGTAGAAGATTTTTGGAGGTAAGTATTAACAGAAGCTTATAGAGGTTGTACATGTAGCAAGTATTGATTGAAAACTTGGTCAGTTTATTGAAAATATAATTTATCAAAAAAATTATTAAGAAAAACTGTTTTATACATTTACTCTTACAATTTCGCAGCAGATGCAACAAATTGTTTCTTTAGCTTGTAAAAGCTTAAAGACATACCTGTCCTTCCTCGGGGGGCTATATAAGATCACACAATTACCAATAGGTAGCTCAATAGTTGGAGTTCTAACCTAGCAATAAAAGTATATATCAACTACTAAAAATTAACAAAGTCTATATTTCAGCAGTGATCACTGCTCTCTTAACTGTTAATCCATTTCTGGATGTGTTTCTCTGTATCACGGTTATTAGTCCAGATAGTATCAGCACATAAAAGACTAGAACTCAAGGTTTCTATTTTAGTACTGGTGTAACATAATGATAAAATATAACAAATTGTATTTCTGTGTTGTTAAGCCTAAAAATCCCACTATTTTTTTTTTAAGTTTTATTAGGCTTACTACTTTTACAGCTGTGATTAATAACAACACTTAAAAAAAAGTAATGTTAATAGATTAATTTTTTGGTTGGTGTATTTTCCCTAACTTTAACAACTTAATTCAACAGGGCTTTGATAACAAGATATATAAAATTATCTAAAAAAATAATAGTTGTAATTTCATCAAGTTATTTAAGCTATGAAATTGACAGAAAAATAACACACATATAGTAGCTAAAAAAACATATTTTCAACTAATGCACCAAAAACTTGTTGGATTAAAAAATTGTTTGAATATCTAATAACATTAAACTCAATTTTTACCACAATTAATAAAAGATTCTGAAATTTTAACACTTACATTGTTAATATTTTTTGAGATGTTAATGTGGTATGATTTATAATTTTTTAATACATGACACTAAAATGTATAATTTTTCAGATATAAGTTCTAGAACTTATGACATATGTTTACCATGTCAGATCTTTAAGAGTCTTAAATATAAATTTCAAATTTGATATGTAAACAATAATTTAAACATCACTTGCTTTAAGATGCTTATAGCATCTTACACTCTTGGAAATAAATCTTTAGTTGTTAAGACCTTCCTTTTTCTCCTCCTGCATATACAGCCAGTATTTCTTGCCGAAGTAGGATAGTTGCATGACTTCCGCTGGGTATATCTGGAAAAAAATCATGTACTTATAAACTTTTAAACAAGCCTTACTAAAAACATATGTAAATTGTAAAAAAAAGGTATTGTAACAAGCAATATTTTGAAAGAAGACAGTAATAATCTGCCATAATTAAATAAAAATATTATATGAGATGTATTCTCATTTTGGTATTTCTTTACTTTTAAATTTTTGCTGTAGAAAATAGCACACAAGTACTGGATTGAGCTATAGAAACCTAAATTATTTTAAAGCTATTATGGTATATTAAAAAGATATGTAAATTTATGTCTAAATCTTAGAACAATAAATACAACTCTGTAATTTAACATTTTGTAAAGTTATGTTACCAATTCTTTCTCACAAATCTAACTAATGTTACATTATTTCAATAATTATTACACTCTAAGTTATCTACTTATTAAGTAATAAGGTTATTATTGAAAATATTAGAGGAGTTGAGTATCGGATTGTGATGTGTATATACGTAAATCGAACGCCTGGCGATCATCAACTCGTTCAACGAGCATTATTATGGTAGTGTTTCGATCTATTTAATTATTTTGTCGATTGCAAACGAGAGGGACTAGAAATAAAACAGAGTATAGTGTTAGATTAAGACAATAAGTAAAAAATTTGGAGATTTATGAGAATAATTTTGTGAAATTGTATGAAGCTAACGAAACAATAAGCGACGACCTTGATCATATTACTGTTTATGGTGATAAGAAATATAAACAACAGTTTTTTTCTTTTTCTCCTGTGTTTGAAAATGGAATATACGAGGAACACACGTAAAGTTTTTATAACAGAAAGAACAATGGATAGTGATACCTCAAGAGACTTGAAAAGAGGATGAGTCGAAGAAAAAGAGGAGCCAATGGGATTATTCAAGAAGAGTAAAAAGCTGATAAGAACACCACAGAGAGAAAAACGAAAGAGTAGATAAGATAGACAATTTGATAGAAATGATCAGAGAGCTAATGTCAGATATAGAGGATATGAAACAAGATCAGAAGAGATACCAACAAGAGTTGAAGGAACTAAGAAAGGAGAATGAAGTATTGAAAGAGGAAAATAAGATAATTAGAGAAAACATGATAAGTATGGATTTGAAGATGAGTAGACTAGAAAAAGACAATGTAAGGAATAATATTGTAATATCGGGAATGAGTTTTGAAGCAAATAGCCAACCAGATCTGAAAATGGGTGTAGAACTTTTTATGGAGAGGAGTATGGACACAAAAGTACAAATTAAAGATGTGATAAAAATGGGAGTGACTATATACAAGCTAGAACTTGGAAACACAGGAGATAAGGAAGCTGTAATAAAAAATTGAAACAAACTGAGAAACCTAAGAAAGAGAGTTTATATAAACTGATGAACGCGAAATTAAAAAGAAGTTGAAACATATAGCAGAGAACAAGAGAAAGAATGGAAAAAGGGTGGAAATAGGATATCAAAAAATCATAATCGAAGAAAGACAATATAAATGGGACATTGAGGAAGAAAACCTGAAAGAACAAGCAAAGAATACTATGACCATCAAGTCAAAAAACTGAGAAAAAGGACTGGCAAAGATAAAGTATACGGAAGAGAGGACTAGTAAAATGAATATAAATAAGAAGATAATCAAAGAAATAGATAGGAAGAAAGAAATGGGAAGTAATTATCGAGTTTTTAGATTGAGAACATGGAGTAATAGGGGTATAAACGGAAAAGAGGATGAACAGACAGAAGAACAACAAATGACTATGTAGGAATCACTGAAACAGAGAGGAAAGGAAATGGATGCAAAAAATTAGAAGGAAAAGCATACAAAAACCAACATAGAGATATAATACCGGAACAAGATACAGAACTCATACAAACGGAACAAACTAATACAGAAAAAACAAAAGAGGCAATCGGCAATTTAAATAGGATGGCAGGATATAGAAGGAAATACGGAAAAGACAGATATAGAATAACTCAACTCTAGAGGCCTTATACTCCTAACAAGGGGTAGAAAGGCATAAGGGTTAAATAAGTAAGTAAGTAAATTTATGTCTAAATCTTAGAACAACAAATACAACTCCGCAATTTAACATTTTGTAAGGTTATGTTACCAGTTTTTTCTCACAAATCTAACTAATGTTGCATTATTAATTATTACACTTTAAGTTAACTACTTATTAAGTAATAAGGTTATTATTGAAAATATTAGGAAAAATGAATTTTTTGATAATTATTTTCCAATAAGAGGTTTTACATTTTTGCATACACACTTTTATTATCCTATAACAAAGCTAAATTTCTCTAGATCAGTTTTTATGAATAATGAAAACGATGCTCAAAGTTGGCCTCAGCAGGCTCCTAATCTGGTACTTACTAACTAAAGCATTGTTTAAAAAGTGATACCAGAATTTTATAACATGGATAAATTATTTTGAGGTTTTTGAAACTAAATATTTTTATGAAATTATTTATAAACATGCAAACATTTTTTGAAGTATGAGGTTATACTCTTTTTTGGAATCTTCTCTAAAACTAAATATTTCTTTAAAAGTTCACATTATAATAAAACATTACAACAATACATTCAACAGTCCTCACCATATTTTTTATTTAGATAATTAATATTTTTAAAGATTCTGGCATGAGCAAAAACTTTTTAGTGATAAAAAAAGCTACTTGGGTAAATTCTTCCTTAATTTTTTTTAATAAATAATATGTCGAGCATTGCTGAAGTCATCCCCCTTTTTTCCACGTGAAAAAAAAAAATTTTTTTTTTGTTTTTGACGAAATTTCAAAAAACTACATGTAATCGATTTTGAATAGAAATTTATATATAAGGGTTGTTTCTGCTCTAAACACACAAACCATAGTTTGAATAGGTAATGTGGTTAGCAACAAAATGTAAACTATTGACGTCAGAGATTAGAGAAGTTTCGCAAACCTGGTAACCATCTCTGAAAGGAAGAAAGGTGGGTTTATAATTTTTCTCTTTTTTTTAACCCTATTTTTTATTTGCAGAGAAAGAAAAAAAATGTATGGATTTTCATTTTTTATAGCCAAATTTTTGTATTATGGTTATTTATGTCATTTACACAGGTTATATAGGTTGGAGCAGAAAAAATCTACTATATATACAAGGGGAGGTCCAAAATCCAATTGTAAATTAAATAAAGCAGCAATATTTTTCTTTTTCAATATAATAACCCCTAAGCTCAATACATTTGTTAGATCATGAAATTAGCTTCTCTAAGCTATCAAAAAAATATTTTTTATCTCTTTGCCCTCAAAATGAGTCGAAATGGCCTCTTTGACCTTGTAATCGTCACTAAATTTTCTTCTCCTTAGCTCCTTTTTCAAATTTGAAAATAAATGAAAGTCGCTAGGGGCCAAGTCTGGACTGTAAGGCGGATGAACTAGTGGTTCGAACCTGTATTTGTGTAGAGCAGCCATCGCAACTTTGCTCTTGTGAACCGGTGCGTTGTCTTGCAAGAGCAACACACCTTTGGCCCATTATCCCTGTCTTTTTTCCTTAATGGCTTCCTTTAGTCTCTCTAATATTGACGAATAGTACTCTCCAATATTGAAGAATGGTACTCTCCAGTAATTGTGGTATCTCTTTCTTTATAATCTATTAATAAAATTCCTTCACAATCCCAAAAAACTGTAATCATCAACTTTCTGGCTGATTCTGACATCTTAATTTTCTTAGGAAGTGATGTACCCTTTTTTCTACCATTGCATCGGCTCTTGGTTAGATTCAGCCTCAAAGTGATGAACCTATGTTTTATCTCGTCACAATCCACTCCAAGATCAGGGTAGGTTCTGTTGCTTTTGAGGTGGTAAGAGCATTCTCAGTACCCATCTTGCACTGACTTTTGTCATGCCAAGATGATGGGTTAGGATTCTCAAAATGGTAGTATCTGATACTGCAACTAATGCTGATAACTGTTTCTTTTTCAGACTGGAATCTTACATTACTAATTTTTCGACTTTTTTGATGATGTCTGATGGTGGCCCCAACCGGCCGTCCAGGACGGTGGTCGTCTTCAATCGATTCTCTTGTTTAAATAGATAATGTCACTTGTAAATCATTTTTTTTACCAGGACACTGATCTCCATAAACAGCTCCCATATTACTTATTATAGTTTGAGCAGATTTTCCTTACTTGGTCAGAAACTTTATCACAGCGCGAAGTTATTTATATATATATATATATATATATATATATATATATATATATATATATATATATATATATATATATAATATATATATATATATATATATATATATATATATATATATATATATATATATATATATATATACACATACACATATATGTATATATATATTACATACATATATATATATATATATATATATATATATATATATATATATATATATATATATATATATATATATATATATATATATATATATATATATATATATATATATATATATATATATATATATATATATATATATATATATATATATATATATATATATATATATATATATATATATATATATATATATATATATATATATATATATATATATATATATATATACACATACACATATATTTATATATATATATATATATATATATATATATATATATATATATATATATAAATATATATATATATATATATATATATATATATATATATATATATATATATATATAAATATATATATATATATATATATATATATATATATATATATATGTATATATATATATATATATATATATATATATATATATATATATATATATATATATATACGGGGTATGAATTCATTTTGTGGGATTTGTAATTATATCGCATTGAGGCATACTGTTGCTATATTCATGGTGGAGCTCCATCATTAGACTTTAATTTATAGTATACGTTATTTTGCCGAAGGGTAAACAACATATTTTTTTCAGCATTGAATATATCAAATTACGTGCCAACAAAGCACCATTTCCGGGAAGTGTTACTTTTCTTGTTTAATTCGAAGAAAAGCGCTGCTGAAAGTCGTACATTGCTGTTGGAAACCTATGCTGATTATATTCCATCTATAAAAACAATACTGGATTTTTCTGATCTACCGTACCTTAAATAAGTTAAATATTCTTGAAATCTTATTTGAAATGACTTCTTGTTGGCCCAACCTACTTCTTGTTGCAATCAGTACAACGTATCTCATATATTTCTCTTCTTTTATGTTCGCGAATTTTATCCTTCAGATTCCTAAGATATTTTTTAAGTTGTCTGGTTTGTCTGGTGACTTAGAGACTAGCGTTAAATATCTTACTACATCTTCTAGATTATATGGTATACAAACATATATTATTTTATTCTGCTCACGAGTGAAAAAGGCGAAATTATGAATATTTCACCTAAACTTATGCCTGTTTATTTATTAAGTTTTCGTCATAACCTTAGATTTAATCAATCATCTTACCTGATAATGCTCCAATACAAAAAAGTGCTGGGAATACTGGAGATAATCGTTGTGTAGACTGAGGCAGGTGACAAAAAATAAATTTTAATATTTTTAGTTAGATTAAAAATAATTTTGGAGTGCTTTGAGAAAGCATATTTTTATATGATGTATCTAAATAATGTTAATGATGATATCCTTGACGGACTTTTTAAACTTGTTTGCTGATGATGCATTAATTTCTTGTAGTAACCACCACAAAGAAACTGCTGTTAAATTTGTGAAAAGAGAACTGTCCCGACTAGAAAAATATCAAAATATAAATTCAATTAAATTAAATATAAACATAACCAAAGCCACGATTCTCTCAACAAGATATGAGTTTTCTACAATAGCAATATATAACTTAACATCATCTTTGAAGTACATTGCAGTTCGATAGAGTTAGTTTGTTGCATTTGTTTATTTATTTTATTTTAAATGATTAAACAAACTTGAAACATTGTGGCAACTTTAATGAAATTATAAATCCTGTAAATAATTGCTTAAATATACTTTTTCTAAACGTAATTATACCAGAATAATGTTAATGTACGCTAATCTAGGAGAAACACGAGAAAGGACAGATCTATTTACGAGTATTTATATGACAATCAAGATGGCAGAGAATTATTTTTTACTCTTTTACAGTTCGTAGCATCGGATTAAATTCATAACATGACCTAAATTTAAAACAGTTGACAACTGTGGCGTAACTCACTGTTAGAAAATGTATAGGTCTTTTTCTCGTGATTCTTAAAACATCCATTATGTTCTAATTATTTAAACAGTTTTTCAATATGTTCTCATTATTTATTTAAACAGTTTTTGAATCATCTTTAAGTAAATATTACAAAATGCAAGATACTTAAAAGTACGACCTGGTAAAGTTTATGTAACATGACGAGCCTTTAATTTGTCAGGGTGACTTATTTATTTATTTTTTAGTTTGTATAACCACATAAAACCGGCAAGTGAACTTAAACAAGGCACCGATTATTCTCTTTTTAAAAAAGGAATCAGGCCTATGTGGGAAGATGACGCCAACAAGAGAGGCGGTAGATGGCTTATTGGTTTAGAAAGAAAACAAAGAAATAATGATCTGGATAGATATTGGCTAGATATAGTAAGTTTTTAAGTTTTTTGATCAACATTGACATTAAAATTTTTTGCTGGACTATTGATGTGCTTTTACTTCCCTTGCTAAAGGGAATTATTATATTTATGAAAATATTAACTTCACATTTTAGAGTCCCTAGGTCACGAAAAACATAGCATTTCTGTCGTTGGCACAATAACTCTCGAACGAAATGAGATACAGACCTCAAATTTGATGCACACATATAATATTTAAAGTAACAATGGACCCCATAATTTTTGGGCGATATTGTTAATAGGATGAGGGTCAATAAATTTTGTTGATTTTGTATATCATTGTGAGGATGTTTCTTGGTTTTTAGTTGGTATAATGAACAAATTTTAAGCATAATTATATATACTCTAAAATATAAATTAAAGAAGTAGGGTATAAGAGGAGTTACTTCATATACATTGTGTTCCTTTTCATTGTCCTTGGAATCGGTGATCTGAAAATTGTTATTTTTTAAGTATTTTAAACTATTTATAAAGGGTTAACAAGGCGGGGGAGGGGATTAAAGAGGTTACTTAGAGGTTTTAGGAGTCTTGCATCATATTTTCTAAAAGCGTTATTTTTTCATTATATTCAATTGTGCAGACATGTTATAGGTTATTGAGATAGGGGTGGGGTTAGAGGGATTGCCTCATATATATAGTGTATTTCTTTTGTTGAAGGAACTTGTAAACATGTAACGGGTAATGAAGTAGGGGAGATTAGAGGGGTTGCCTCTAATATATTGTGTTATATTCATTTTAGGGATTCTAGAGTCGACGTAGATGACAGATTAAACAAATTTTAAATTTAACAATTAAATTTAATGATAAAAACGAAAATCAATATTTTATATCCCCCCCTTTAGTCCTTATTACTGCTTCCAGCCGGTTTTTATGGTGCGGGTGAACTTTTTCACCACTATCTGTGGGGTTCTTCCCCACTCTTCTGCCATCACAATCTTTTAAGTCGATTGGATTGTGGTCAGGACTCCGCGCAGGGCAGTCTAATGTGGGTATTCCCACTTCCGCCAGGTCTTGTCGCACCAGTGCAGCAGCATGGGGCCTCGCATTATCGTGCATTAGCACGAAGCTATCGCCAACAAACCCACCGTAAGAAACGACGTGTACCTGCAGGATCTCCTCGATGTACCGGTGAGCAGTTAATCCACCGCTAGGAGTCGCATTAGTCACGAAAACCAAATTGGTTTTTGCATCCATTAAGATGCCTCGCCACACCATGACAGAATCTCCTCCGTAGGCGACCGTTTCAGTAATACAGCACTGCGCATAGCGCTCCCCAAACCTCCTATAGACTCGTCTTCTTCCATCATTGCCCTGTAGGCACATTCGAGGCTCGTCGGAGAATAAAACGGAGCGCCATTGCTCTAAGGTCTAGTCGCGCTTGGGTCCGTTAGCTGGTCTCTTCTTCGAGGATTTACAAAAGGAAATAGATGACAGTAAGAACAACACAATTATCCTAAGAGACCTAAACGGGAGAGTAGGAAACGTAAATAGAGATATCGAGTGGTGCCTAGGAAACGAAGGGGAAAATGCTAAAAACACAAATAGGGAAAGAACTTCCGCATAGAAAACGAACTGATCAAAACAAATAGCCACTTCAAACACAAGGATGTACACAAATACACAAGAGAAATCGCGTGCAGAAAAGAAAAGTCAATAATAGATTACTTCTTGGTAACCAAAGATACAGTCGACACTGTTTATAGTGAAACTCTATATAGTGAAAAACTCTTTATAGTGCAATTTTTTCAAGACCTAGAATATTTTAATGAAATTTCATGTAAAAAGCCCTGCATATAGTGAATCTGTAAAACAGTAACACTCTATATATAAAATTTTTACCGGAATTTTATGTATAAATTTTTATGCATTTATTGAGATCTTGGCCATTTCGGGTTTCCCATTTTTATCTAACATTAGCACGAATTCCATTTGTATGACGCATTCTTTTGAAAAGGTTCTTAACGCGTTTATAACGCCTAATGGTTGGCAATAAATCAGGTAGATTTCTGTGAGAAACGCGGGAAATAACCCATTTTATAGAAACCCGGGGAAAAACCCATTTTATAATCGAGGCCTAGTAATTCGCAAATTCAGGTTCTTTTTGTTTAAGAATCAAGTAAGATGTCCAAGCGAGTGTGTTTAAGTTTAGCTGAGAAAATTAAAGTTTTAGAGGAAGTTGATAAAGGCCGCAAAAAATTGATGTTGCTGCAAAATTTGGTGTGTCTCCAAGTTGCGTCTCTCTGATAATAAAAAGTCGCGACAGTATCATCAAGAAACCTAGTGTTCCAAGCAGTCGAAAACGAGTACGGGTGAGTACTTACGAGGATGTAAATGAAGCAGTTTTACGATGGTTTCAAGTGGCCCGTACGCATCAAAACGCACCAATATCGGGAAATTTAATAAAGCAAAAGGCTCTACAATTTGCTAAAGAATTTAACTGCGTTAATTTTTAAGCTAGTGAAGGGTGGTTGAGTGCCTGGAAAACTCGCAATTCAATTGTTTTCAAGACGGTGTCTGGCGAGAGTGCAAGCGTTAGTCTGGAGGACTGTGACATTTGGACTGAAACTGTTTTAAAAAGTGCATTGAAAAAGTACGAGCCAAAAAACGTTTTCAATTGTGATGAAACCGGTTTGTTTTTTAAATATTTGCCAAATAAAACTTTTTCTTTTAAAAGTGATAAATGTTTTGGTGTTAAAACAAGTAAAGAAAGGGTGACTTATGGTTGGAGCAAACATGGATGGCTCACAAAAACTGAAATTACTGCTCATAGGTAAAAGCAAAAATCCCCGTTGTTTAAAAGGAGTTAAATCTCTGGAGTTAGATTACGCCAATAATAAAAAGCCATGGATGACTTCTGAGATTTTCGAAAGATGGATCAAAGAACTGGACACGAAAATGAAAAGCCAAAAACGAAAGATTGTGATGTTTATAGACAATTGTCCGGCACATCCAGTTACTGTAAGTAAAAAATTAAGGAATATTGATTTGATCTTTTTTCTACCAAACATGACCTCTAAATTGCAACCTATGGACCAGGGTATTATAAAAAACATAAAACATCATTACCGTAACAGAATTGTTCACAAAATTGTTAATGCGATCGATAACAACCTTCCAGTCCAAAAATTGATTACCCTTAAAGAGTGTATAACCGCTAAAGTATGGAGTGAAAATGTTTCTCAGAAAACTATCAAAAACTGCTTTTCTAAAGCAGGTTTTACTGAAAAAATTGACGAATGGAAAGAAGAAGACGAAATGGATCTCGCTACCTTTTAAAAGCAATGGGGTATTCTACAAAAAACTGCTACCGTCGACGCAGATTTTTTACTTGACGATTTCTTAGAAATCGACAATGATGTTGGCACGACAGATCTCCCAACTGACCAAGACATAATTGACGATATAAAAAGTATAGACTATCGTGAAGAAGAAACTGAAACCGGGGAATGTCCTGCTAAATTTAGTGAAAATGGAATAAGAAATGCATTTGACATTGTGCGAACTACTCTCAGGGGCCAGGAAAGTGTACCTGATCAAATCTTTATGCATTTGAATAAATGCGAGAATTTTGTTGAGCAACAATTATTTTTCAAAAGTAATGTTCAAAAGAAAATAACTGATTATTTTTCCTAGTACGTATGTACGTAGTATGTACATATGTATTAACAGATTTTATATTATTCTTTTTATTTCGTATGTAGTACATACATACATAAAGTCCGTACGTTATATCTTTACACGTGCGTCATAGTTTTCAGGCAATATCCCAGACGACTATTATATTTTTTGTCTCTTTTTACCAATACCTACCATTTATTGGTGAAAAGAGACAAATAATATAATAGTCGTCTGTTATATGGCCTGAAAAATATGACGCACGGGTAAAGATATAACGTACGGACTTTATGTATGTATTTAGCCCTGTACATGCTATGTACTATTTAAACTTTCAAATGTTTAATAAAATATTTTCTAATAATTCAATTTTGCAATTTTTTTTATTGCTTGTACCTTATAAAATACAAGTAAATGATTACCAATATAAAATACATACATAGCAATATATACGGATTTTTTCTTTATATAGTAAAAAACTTTTTATAGTGAAATTTCGGTCAACATTTTGGTCTTTCACTATATAGAGTGTCGACTGTATATGGAAAATGGTGAGAGACATAAAAGGAAAGGAGCAGAAATTGGCAGTGACCACTATTTAGTGGTTATGAAGTGGCAAAAAGAAACAGTGGAAGGAAGAGGAAAAGTGGAAAATAGAAAGATAAGATGATATAGACTAGAAAGACAGGCACTCGGAGACAAATACAGAAGGCATATACAACAAAACACGCAAGGCATAACGGGGCGGGAAACAATAGGAGATATGTGGATGAAGATAAAGGAGGCAATACTAAAAGCAGCCGAAGGAGTGTATGAGGCCGCAAGAATTGTAAACAAAGAATATAAAAAGACACAGTGGTGGAACCCAATTAACGTAAAAATGAGAAAATGGAAGAACTACCTAAGAAAGAAGACGCAACAGGATTATGAAGAATATAAAAGAGAAAGGAAGGTGGTTAAGGACCTAGTAAAAGATGGAAAGAGAGCAATGTGGAATAGAGTTTGGAAAAAAAATGAAGAAGGCGTACAACGGAAATCAAAAATTGTTCTATGGAGTGATGAGAAACCAAAGAAAAAACAAGGAAACCATACGAAGAAACGTAAAAGATGAACAAGGGACAGTATTAACAGAAGAACAAGAAATCATCGAAGGATAGCGGCAATACTTCAAGAACCTTTTAGAAGGGAGAGATATAACACCACAAATACACAGATCAAACAACCTGAAGCAGACAAGAGGGAGAGAGAGAGGTGAACATGAAGAAGAGATAACCAAAGAAGAAATCAAAGCGGCAATAAACATAATGAAAGCAGCCAGGACAGGACAACATAACAGCGGAAATAATAAAAGCCGGAAACGAAAAAATGGTAAGAATATTGCAAATATTGATGAACAAAATATACACGGAAGGAACCGCACCAAAAGAATGACAAGTGGGAATCGTAGTACCCATACATAAAAAGGGAGACACAAAGAGACTGTAATAACTTTCGAGGAATCACACTACTCAGCGTAGTAGGAAAACTGTACGCACGAGTAATGAAAAAAAGGCTGAGAGAAAAACTGAGAGTCAGGCAAGTGAGCGAAAAAGTCCTAAGAGAAGCAGGAGATGTACACCTATGTTTCATACACCTGGAAAAGGCTTTCGACAGAATAGACAGAGAAGACATCTGGAGGACCTTGGAGAATAGAGAAATTAATGAAAAGACATATACAAAGAATGGGACAGGAAAGACTGGTAAGAAGAGTATATGAAGCAAGAGAGAATATAAAACGAAGTCGAGGAAGACCACGAAGAACATGGAGAGAGAAAGTAAGGTGAGCAATAGAGAAGAGGGGAGCGAGGTGGGAAGAGGCAACAAGGCTAGCCCGGAGTAGAGAAGGATGGAGAGAAATATGGAAAACAACAACCTAATCCAACCCACTTACACCAGCCTACACCGAGAGGTATCATGGCTAAGTATTAAGTTTTTTTTTAGCTGGTCTCTTTGGAGTTAGGTTATCTTCTTTAAAGCTTCTTCTGACTATCCAATGACTGACGGCCTGACCACGAACTTGTCGGAGCTCCTACTCAACGCTGGTCAAGTGACGATTTCTTAGAGTTGTGTTGACAATGAAGCGGTTGTCTCACTCTGAGGTACACCTTCTTCTTCCTGGTTCTGGTCTCCGTATAAAGGCGCCTCTCCCTTGGTAACGTCTCTAGACTCTGGAGACAGCTGACTGGCTAAGGTGCAGTTGCGCAGTTACTACACGTTGACTATGCCCTTGTTGCAATAGGGCAATGACTTGTGCTGTTTCTTCCGGGGTGATATCCATTTTCCGGTAATGTTTAATGAGCAGGTATAGCAGAGATGTTGACGGTTCAAGTTCCGATAAAGAAATGATAGGAAAATACAGTTGCATGTGTTTTTATAGGCATGAGTTCAACGAGTACGTTACTGAGCGATCAAAAACGGTTCCATCGAGTAAAACCATTTTAATCAGTAAAACTTTTTAGAAATCTGAATGTTTTTGGTATTTTTGGAAAGAATAGAAAATCAGCATTCTAATGATACCAAAAATAATACCACTCTTTGAAAATTAAATTCTAGGATCGATGTTAAACGAAGCAAAATTGTTTGAGTCGATTTTTTTATTCACCAGTGTATATATACAGTGTATGTATACATATACATATATATATATATATATTATATATATATATATATATATATATATATATATATATGTATATATATATATATATATATATATATATATATATATATATATATATATATATATATATATGTATGTATGTATGTATTACATCATATATATTTTTGAACTCGTGGTTTTACAAGCATTCATTTGACCGCCCACTCGATGACTTGGTAAAAAAAAAATTTACTTCCCATTTCACTCCCCAAAACTAACCCCTTATGTTAAATATTAATTTTCAAACTACACGGCTCTGATGGGTCCATTAATTCCTATATCAGTCCCAAATTTTAACTTTCTATGTCAAACAGTTTCGGAGAAAATTGGGTCTGACAGACGAACAGACACTGAAGTGATCTTATAAGTGTTCCATATGGAACACTATAAGACGTTGTAGTTTCCAAAATAAGTTCAAAAATATGGGTCTGCGGACCTGGCATTATATAGTTAGTCTATATTTATTATTTTTATATTAGTTTGTAATGAAGTGGTATAATTTTATTAAGGGATATATGCGTGTCGGTTTTAACTTTCTTCTACATCGCGAAATGTTCGTTTTTGTAGGTAGGTAGGTGTTAAAGCCACTTATCACTATTTTATTGATTAAAAGAAGACCATAAAGGACAGATCTGCCAATCTACACATCGATAAATTTATATTGAAAAATTCTTACTGAATCCTTATGCCTTTCTACCCCTTTAGGGGTATAAGGCCCGTGGAGTTGAGTTCCGTTCATATCTCCCTTTATTATTATCTTTTTGTTTGTATTGTCTATTTCTTCCTGTAAATCATTGAAAAATTTGTCCCTCTCCTCAATTCTTAGGTTTTAAATCTACTATATAAAACAAGTTTTTTTGTTATTGTAAGATAATACATTCTAAATTTATTGAACCAATTACAATGGTATGTTATACCCTAAAAATGAAGACAGTGAAATTTAAGTATTTTTTTAATGACCTTGGTAATATTTTTTTCTTAAATCACATTAATTCAATCTATTGCAGTAACTAATTTTAGGGTTTTTTTTATCAATTCTGCGACTACTAGTAATCTTATTGCTTTTAACAGAATTTACATTTGTATTGTAAACTTTGACTACTGCTACTTAATCTTTGTTTTCCACTTTAATTTTTATTTTTTATTATTTTTTTACCAAACTTTAAAGAATGGCCTCATTGGTCACAATCATAAATTTTATAAAAGGTAGGATGACGTATTCCTTCATGTCAAAGATCGCAGTTAAAACACCGAATTCCATCAAAATTGTTGTGTTAAAACTTCAGTTTGGTGCCGTTGATATGAAAACCTTCATCCTCAATTACGTTTAATAATATACTCTCTTTATTGCATCGTCTTTCTTATTTGCGTCATTTATTTTCTTATACAAATAGTCTCATGTAATATAAGATTTGTATAGAGCCCACCGCTGCCACATGTAATAAGAATAGCAGAATAATATATTTTTATTTAAAGCAAATTCGGTACTGACAAATTAAATCTATGCATTACTATCTTCATGTTACCTGGCCTAACTATGGTATATAAGAGTTATAATATTAGTTTGTTACTTACAGTTGTAGCAGCGGCTTTTATGATGGCTATTTGCTATTATCATATGTTATGAATAAATTAATTTAACATTTGTAGGCACATAATAGCACACATTAAATGTTTATTCTTTACATAATAGTTTTACATATATTTATTACAACCAGCAAATTCTTTTATATCGTATTTATTTTAGATCTTATGTTTAATTGGCGAAGCTTTTGAGAAGTCAGAAGATATATGTGGTGCTGTAGTAAATATTAGATATAAAGGAGATAAAATAGGTATGTACACACGATCTATAGGATTCAAACATTTTGGGACATTTAAGACCTAAAATTAAAATCTATGAGAGAACGCTAACTCATAAATGACATCAGTTTTTACCTAACCAGTTTCATCTCCCAAACGATCTCTCTGCTAGGACTGTGATTTACAACAAGGATGACCTACAACGATTCCCGACCATCGTGAATCACTACTTCCGCGCACGCGATATAGAGATTCCCCAGAACTGTGCCCATAAAAAAAGACAAAGTGTAAAACTGACGTTATAATCTCAGCATCTCATCATAATGCAGATCTGATTACACATACAATTCTTTTTTGAATGGCGACATCTAGGATGTGTGACTAATACTAATGGGTTGAAAATGATAAACAAACTTTATGAAAATTCTATTTTCTAATAATTTCTCTAAAAAAAATGTTTGTCAAGGTATTATTCTGTTTCAGTAGTAAGTGGTGTTGGTCACACTTCACTCACAAAACAACATTACATAATTTCCAAAAAGTAACACTGTAATATAAAAATTTAAAGGCAGGTCTCTGGTAATGGCAAATTGATGCAATAAAAACGTTTAAACGCCGTCGTAATTGATATATATATATATATATATATATATATATATATATATATATATATATATATATATATATATATATATATATATATATATATATATAAATAAATAAATACCTCCCTTTCAATCTAATATTTTATTGGCTACTTCGTGTTTATAAATATAAAAAATATTCATTTTATCTGCAGTATTATACTGAACTAGTGTGTATTATAAAGTTCAATAGTGTCTTAAAATGCCCGAAGCCCTTTCCATCAGAAGCCGCAAATGTTTGCCCGTTGAGGCAAAAGTGATAGTTAAAAGTGTTTATTTAAAGTTAGTGAAGCGAAGTCACGAAAAGAACTTTTCATTGATGGAGACATCAGCTTTAATAAGCATCCCTGAAAGTACAGTTCGGAAACCTGTAAATAATTCGACAGCGCCTAAAAAAAACACGAAAAGACAAAGGTGTGTCGAAATGTATTGATTTCTGTCAAGAAGACTTAACCGCCGCAAAATTTATGAAATGTATGCAGAACAAAAAGTTCCTACGTTATTGTCACTTTCACGGAGGCTGTCCGAGGATAGTTGGCGTATTCTACGTCGTTTGGGGTTTTTGTTCAAAAAAATGCACAAAAGGCAAGTTATAATGGAATCACGGGGCTTACAACAACTCAGAATGGAATATCTTAGAAAATAAATACAGCTAGATCGGAAAATCGAACGATAATCTACCTAGATGAGACTTGGTATGACACCTACGACACACCCAGTAAAGGATGGATTAATAAATCCAAAAAATGCCACACCAAAGCTCCATCAAATAAAGCTAAATGAATAACTATTTTACATGCGGGGTCAGAAGAAGGCCGTATACCAGAATGTCTATTTCTAGCAGCCAAGAATATTTCAGATTCCAGCTTGAATTATCATTGTGATACAACCGCTGAAGTTTGGAGATTGGCTTCAACACAAATTAATGCCGAATATACCACCGAATTGTGATGTCATCACATCACTATCATAGTCGCCAAATGAATAAGGTACTAAGTTCCACCAGTAGAAAAAGGGAAATACAGGCCTTTTTGTGCGAACGTGACATATATTTCCATGAAAAGTATACAGTTACAAAGTTACAATTTTTCAAAGAAATATGTTTGTGATAAAATTGCAAAGGAAGCAGGACACGAAATAATTCTGCTTCCACCATATTATTGTATCTTTAATGCGATCGAGTTGATATAGCATAAAATAAAGTTTAATATACGTGCTCACAATAATACACACACTTTAAACAGTAGTGTGATTGATTGACAGAGGTCAAAAATGTAACCGTTGAAAACTGGAAAAACTGTATTCAGCACATCAAAAAAATTGAAAACTCATATAGATGTATGTACATAAATATAAATAATTTAGAACCTGTAAAAAAAACTTATTATTGATTTGCAAGATAGTAGCGATAGCGAAATTGAACTAGATATTAATTAATAACTAAAATTGTAACAAATGTACTCAAGGACACTGTTACAATTTAGTTTTTAGGTTTAATATATTTGTGTAATTACTATATTGTTCAGTACATAAAACTGAGAAAAAAATTCCACCGGTGACAAGGATTTTTTAAATTTATATGTATGTATATATATATATATATATATATATATATATATATATATATATATATATATATATATATATATATATATATATATATTATAAGTAAAAACTATATTGTGCTTGTGAAAAATAATAATTATATTATATATACAATAGTTATGTCAAAAAAAAAATATATATTTTATGTCTATTTTTCCGAGCGTCAAGGTGGCGTAACCCCTTAATATTAATTTACGTGTAACACATGTACATATTTAAAAAAAAATAATAAAAATGCAATTTGACTTTCGATAACTTACAGAAAATAAAGAAGTAACGCTACAGTTCAAGGTTAAAACAATAATGAAAGTTAGTTCAGGTTCGCCTCATAGTTTGGTATTATTTATCTTTTTTTGCGGTAGTAGTAACCACCATTTCAATAAGAAGTAACTTCGTATCTGAATATTATATGCATAAATGCATAAATCAGGTTAAACTGGATTTTAACTTTTTAGATCAAATAGCAAAAACTGACAATATGACTGATGTTACGGTTTATGTGTATTTTATGGTATTTAGATTTTCCTCTGATGGTTATGTCCTTCATACTAAGTATGCTTTACTCATTTTTTTTAGCTACAATTCGATAGAAACTTCTACACTATAAAGAAAGATGAAGAACATTTTTTAGTGTCTTAGTATTGTTTATCAAAGCAGTTTGAGTTTTTTACTGTAAGCTTTCTTCTTTGTTTATACATATCATGTAAATTTAGTAATCTTGATTTATAATTTACTTATAATTTTAAAAAAAAAAACTTAAGCTGCTTTTTTTTTAATTTATATATACAGACAGGAAAGGAAACAAGAATCTTGATCGATGATCTACTTTTGTTATTTGTGCTTTAGTTGTTGTAGTAGAGTTAAGGTAGTAGTGCCGGTCATAGAATTACCGTTCAGAACTCAATGAAACTTGGGATAGTGGTAGATTATAATAAGATAATGTATCAGTTAAATTTTTAAAGGGCTACAGAGAATCAGAAAAAAGTTAATAATATTTAAAATTTTTGTTCTTTAACATTGAACCTTATGAGAAATCATAGGTTTTATTTTATTTCACAAAAATTACCGTTCAGATTACAATAAT
The DNA here is from genome assembly GCA_019049505.1 of Pachyrhynchus sulphureomaculatus. Lineage (NCBI taxonomy): Eukaryota > Metazoa > Arthropoda > Insecta > Coleoptera > Curculionidae > Pachyrhynchus > Pachyrhynchus sulphureomaculatus. Next base: position 131,086,877 of record CM032447.1, read on the forward strand.
AATGGTATCAACTGAAAAAGATTTTTTTTTTTGAACATTATAGTTATTTAAAAATCGATGTTCAGAGCATGTGTTAGTCGTAATTATCAAATAATTAGAAAAAACTTACGTTTTGTCTCGTTGTTAATTAGACATGGCAACGTCGTAAAAGAGGTTAGGACACGTGCAAAATTTAAATATGCATGGAATGGGATATGTTGGTAAGTGAGAATGTCAGTAGTATAAAAAAATTTTATTATAAAATATGAACAACTTTTTAATACATTTATGTTTATCGAATAAATGAACAAAATAAAATTGAATTAAATATTAACGATTTTTTAGTTATTGTCTTCTTTAAATTCGAAATAATTAAAAATGTTTTCTATTTTTTTCCTTTTGGTAACTTTAACAGCACCGTTCTCGTCTTTTGTACGATACCAGGATATTTATTTTTTTATATGTCTTCAAGCATTTTATAAGTCACGTTTGCAGCAACCATTTTTTTCCTCATACTTACAGATACGCAATCTTTTAATAATTTTAATTCTTTAATTGCATTAGGTAAATTTTGTGAAAGCTTTATTTTATTGCAAGCATCGTCCCAACTCGGGAAAGAACCAAGTAAATCATTTCTTGTAATGTTTAATTTATTTGCTAATGCAATTTGCTTCAAATTTTTCTCGTATTTTTTTTTGTGTAACTCTTGCCTTTCCAATGAAATACTTTTTTTGTATGATTTAATTTTGACTCTGACATTTTAGTAAACGTTCATAACTTATAACTTGTTGATGTTTGCGCTAGTGTCTCGCGCCAGATTTAAATATTGAATATTTTGAGTGAGAGTTACTCTGAGCATATCTCTATCTCTTTTTCTTTACGCGGCGTTGCCAAATCTAAATTCTACGGAAGTCAATTGAGCCAAAGCACACATTTGAAACATGTGGTATCGACAGTACTACCTTAAAAACCAAAACGTTAAAAATTTTATTAACTAAAAGATTTATTTCAACTTAAACCCTTAGTACTTAAAAAACAACCTTCTGTAATATGTCACTATTTTCTTGGGAAAGAACATATTGATAAACTGTTGAATTGATACACATTTTCAAGATCTTGTCAAAATTACTTCTCCAAATCGGTTCTGCGTTGTGTCCTACCTGCTTTTTTTTTGTTCGTAAAGGTATTATAAATTATTTTGGTCATAATGTTTGATTTTTTTTTACAAAAATCGTTTCATTTTGACCTTTTTTGATATCTACAAAAAAAACTACATTGCCAGTTTTTTATGTGGATCACCCTGTACATACCTATAAATTATTTAATTTTATTTTAGGTGTTTGGACAGCAGATGCTAATAACTCCTCGGCCGTTATGGAAATTGGCAAAAAGTTAAAAGATAGGCTACATATCCCTCCACGTACAATAATAGGATATGAAGTCCATAAAGATACAATGGATAAGACTGGATCTAGTTCCAAATACTCTTATTCTGTCTAAATTTAAGGCTTCTTTATTGTTATCTTAGTTAATAATTTCCATAATATTTTTATTATCACGATTGTATTTAAGAAAACACATTGCTTTGCGATGTTTTATAACCCTAATAATGTAATAAACAATATTTTGTGTTAAATACTTCTACTTGTGGAATCAGTTATGCTACAATTGCAAATAAGGAGAGAAAAAAAAATATGAATTTATTGCGCAACTTGACTTAGTAATCCTATGTGTGTTTGATTAATATTAAAAAAAATTACCTATGTTATCTAGGCAAGAAAATTTACAGGATCGTAGTTTGGAAATAAATAACAGAAATAACACAGGTCCACAAAAAAAGTGTTCTTGAACCATATGGAAGATATGTATTCTGGATATGTTCTGGATCGTACCTTATCACCCGAATGCTTAAATGTCCTCAATTTTTTTTTTCGTGTGACTTGAATGTTTGAAAATACGTTAAAAAAAATAAACGCATGAAAATAAATTGACTCTTTTTTTACAAAAAACGAGACAGACTAAATATTTTCTGATATATCCCTATGTATCTTGATGCTCGGAAACCGAATTTGAAGTTTACTTTGTCCTACGACATCGGTATTTTACTAAAACGTCATTTATTTTCTTAACATATTTACACACACACTCCAAGTCTCACGAAAAAAAAAATAAGGAAATTTGAGCATTCTGGTGGTAAGGTAGGTTTCAGAACATCAGAATACATGTCTTCCATATAGTCTTTGTTCAAGAACATCTTTTATTTTTGTGGACCTGTGTAATTATTTCTTACCTGATTTTCCAACTTTAGGTAATTTCTTACTTGAAAAGTGAAAATTTTTATAGAAAGGAAATTAAAAAGCAAAATGGTAGATGGCCTCACACTGTAAATCATACGTATGTCTTTCACGTGTTATAAATCTGTAGAAAAGCAAGGCCAGGCCCAAAAATATGGCCGAAGGAACCCAAGATATAATGATTTCTGATATGTACTTTATTAAAGTGAAATACAGCTCGCCTGATACTTTCGTACATTTATCCAAATTTTAATTTTGCTTATTAAATTATATAGCATTTCATTGTTTTTTCGTTGCAGAATTTTAGTGAAATGTGATATATTAAACGATTTAGTTAAAAACTAAAAGCAAAGTAGGTACAGGGTCGCTTCATTCTTGAAATATACACGCCATAACCCAAAAGACTGTTCTAATAATTAACTGCAGTAAAAACTTATTCATTTAAGCGCTAAAACGTTTAAAAACTAGAGCGGCCAAAATGGATTGATATGGCTTCTTTCTTATTAGTAAAATGTTATTTTATTCTGTTGTTACCTGTTACGTATTTTAAATTAATAATCAAAAATTGCTTTGAAAAGTATACAAGGCATATATATTAAACTTTTTAACCCCAAATGGAACACGCTGTATGTTATTTCTTTGTCGAATATCATATTTTATATTACATCATTAACAATTTTTGAGATATTAACTTTTGACATAAGACGATTTAGAGACATTAGACCCTGATAAGTTTCCGATGGAGTAAAATAGTCTACATATTTTTTTTTAGTTAAAACTTATTAAAATATTCTTATTTAACAATTCCATAATCTTAACATCAAATATTCCAGTTAACCCAAATATATTAAAATTTCATAATTGTCTGTAAAAACCGAAATAATACAATGGGGGAATAATTTTAACTAAAACAATTTTCTACTGCTGAATGGTTCTGAAGAGCTTTTGTTTCAGCACAATCTGACACTTGTTAGGCCAAGGCCCCTGTACAGCTGCCAGAGATAAATTTATGTATGTAGAGGACTGAGAAACTCGTTATCAACAATACAAAATAAGACCTGGAAACTAAACGTCAATACCATTCAATAATTCATTAGAAACGATCAAATACACTTGAATCTGGTTAGCCAACATTTCAGTAGAACGTTGCAGCAACGGATCTAGAAACAAATAGTCCAATTCATAGACATAGAGGATGTACTGAGCATTAACTTTATAAAATTGACCACTCTCTAGAAAGAGACAAAGCAATTGTGCGGCTAATACCTGTCTCTTTTCTGCAGGCCTGTAATAAAAAAGGCGCTATACCCCGAGACGGAATTCAAGGCGAGAAAAGCCCCATACCCGATTTTAGTTCAAATAGAACACTTAGAAATATTATTTTTAAAAGCGCCGTAGCTTAGCGGCATTCTAAAAAGAAACAGCTACTGGTCACTCATTCGCTTTGTCTCTCTTACACTTTTGCGTCCATATTTACTTCACAACGGGATACGGAACACTCAGTCCATCATCTAGGTCTATGGTACGATCCGCGAGACCTTTAGGCCAGTTTTAACGGTCAGTAGCAAGTGCCGGAGACTTGGCAATTTCATATTAAAAGCCTAGGTAAGCAGCGTAGGTCACTTGTTCACGAAGTCAAATCGGTTAAACCTAAAAAAATGTAGATCATAGAAGCAGTTAAAGAACATTACTTTAACTAAAAAGTCACATGATGCAATTAGTCGAATAATTTAAGTAGTATTACTGGAATATTAGTTTCCAAGACCCGAGTTATTAAATGTCAATCTTGAAAGCAATTCAAACAAGTTTATGATAGAATAATATATTATCAAATATGCTTAGAATCTTCAGAAGAATACATATTTATAGTAATATAAACTATGTCCTATTTTAAGAAGGGCAATATAGTTGGGCAGGTAGAAAAGTCAGTTTTTATCATATTTTTATGTTAACGTTTTACGTATCATTAATGAAATGTTAGGTATTACTTAAGACTAAAATTAATACTTTTTTAAAATATTGAGAAATGGCCGAGTTAAGCTACTGTTTTCCGACAAGGCTGTGCGACGAGTGATAAAAATGGTGAAACCTCTACCACAGTAAACACATACAGTAGTGAAACTCGGGGATAACTGCATAGGAAAATCAGGTCTGTTTTCAGACGGCCACGTGGCAGTCCGCCATGTTAAAGGTTGACCAGCGGGAGATTTGAAATACAAATAAAGTTGTGCAAAGTTTTATCACTCAAAATTATAGATATGGAATATTTGAATCTGTGATTTGTTATTTAATGCAGCATGAATAATATAAAAGTTAATGCAGCATGAGAATGGAGCACTTTCTTAGAAAAGAAATGAATACAGGTGAAAAACTTGACAGGAAGGTATTTGATGGAATTCTTCATATTTAACTTCAGTTTTTAATAATCGTATCCAAAAATTCAAAAGTCTATCAAAGTTAAACGTCACTGTTTGAGGTTAAAGTTTTATTTACTACATTTTTTAAGTAAATTTATTATTACAGATGTTTTTAGTGTTCCGTACGGAACACTTATAAGATCACTTCGGCGTCTGTCCGTCTGTTTGTCCGTCCGTCTGTCACACCCGATTTTCTCCGAAACTATTTGTCATAGAAAGTTGAAATTTGGTAATAATATAGGAATTGATGGCCTAATCAGAGCCATGTAGTTTTGAAAGTTAAATTTTGACTTAAGGGGTTAGTTTTGGGGGGTGAAATCGGAAGTAAAAAAAAAAAATTTTTTACTAGGTAATCGAGGGTGGCGTCAAATGAAAGCTTGTGAAAACACGACTAAATATATATATATATATATATATATATATATATATAATATATATATATATATATATATATATATATATATATAATGTAATACTTGCGCGCACTTTTCTTTGTATTATTTTTTAAAAAATCGCGAAAAATCGCTGTCCATCCGCCTTATCTCGAAAAGTACTTATCAAAAAATTTTGAAAAAATTCTGGAATATTCTCCACGGGGTGTAGATTGAACGAAAATTATCACGAGTGCAATACCTGTAATAATTTATCTGGTATATAAAAAAACAGAAATTTCAAGGTCATCAATTTTCAGTAAAGATTGGAAATAAACTTTATTGAAAACTCATTTGGGGTGTGTTTTGCGAAGTGATCATTTTATACTTCCGTTACAACATTTTTTATTTTAAAAGCTATCAACGTACGGAACACTAATTGCGCAAGTTCAACTTGCACTTGACCGGTTATTTAAGTACTAAATTAATTTGATTTTAACATACGTTAAATAACTCTAAAGCGATTTTTCTTGTACCGTTAAATAAAGACATATTGTCATTATTAAGAATGTCGACATTTTTTAAAATAAGAGCATTTTTCTCTAAGCAGTGTTGTTTTCTTCGATGTGATAGATCTCTTGTTAATTAAAGAAACACTGTATCTACTTTTTTGGTACTTATTTTTTCTTAAACTACAAAAACTTTGTTATGTAACTTCAAGAAAGGTTAATATATTAATGTTAATGAATTATGAATGTATATATATATATATTAGAGTGACCGGATCTCATAGAGAGGGAAAAAAAAAATGTCGGAATCTTGTTCGTCAGGACCCCACAAAACGATTCCCCTTTCCAGATATTGAGATAGCCGAAATTTGAGCTCGATTAAACGACGTTAACTCGTGCCGCTCGTCGCTCAAAGTTTGAAAAAAATCCAAATTTTTGGCCAAAAAGCTGACATATGGAGCCATAACTCCAGAACGGTAAATAATAGAAACACGCTTAATATCTCAAAAGAAAGCTAATGTTGTGCTTCAAAATTTATATTCTAGACATGATTGTTGTTATTTTAAGTCAAACCGAGTTACAACAGCCTTTAGTTCCAAAAACGTGACTTGGTACCACTAGGAGCATACTTCGTATATTTTGTTATTAAGTGATAAATTTTGCTTTTTTTTGGTATATTTTTGAGTTTAAAGTAGAAATATAATAAAAAAACAAGTAATACTGATAAGTCTAATGACATTTTTTATTTTAAAATATAAAAATTACATACAAAACAGACACAGAAAAGATACAGACGTAGTACCTACATGAGTTGATAATTTTACATAGTTATCTAATCTATTCTAGAGCTTTTGTTAAAGTAGTTTTTTAAACGTCAGGATATAATGCTCGGCATTTACTTACAACTTGCAGGACATTGCTTTTGGTCTTCATCTTTTGTCAGAAGGTCGTTAAAGTCGGTTATTAATTTAACACCACGCTCAGCCATATCATTAACGTCTTTTAATGTTTTGACAATTTTCAATCCTTCTTGGAAGTCATTATTTTGAGGCCAGGTGTTTGGATGTTGTCTTAGGAAATCTGTTTTTATATTAAATTGGTCAAAGAATGTAAACGTTTCTTTGGTAAGTAAATTTACCAATTCTCCATCAACTACCTCTTTTAAGTTTTCTTTCCTAACTTTTGGATTTACAACACTAGCGTGCTGTGATGGTTCATCTGTGCTACTGAGCAATTTATTAGCCATTAACAACTTTTCATCGTCTGTAATGGTGGGATCAAAAAACGATAATCCCACCAACTTTGCATTCAAATACCACAAATGGTTCGAAAATTTGGTCAGGGCTATTTCTGCAATGTCGTTGTCACATTCTTTATAGTCTAACAGACTATGCAAAATACCTAAATCTTGCTTTGGTGCAAGATGAGCTTTTGGAGCATTGAACCAAGCTTTACAATAAATTTTAACTAGGAAAACAGAAATGGCACGCACAGAACTTTCTTCTTCTTTAGACATCTTAAATTGACGACGAAAAATGAACATTTTTAAGCAGTAAATAGCCTTTGCCATCCGCCTAGCGTGATGAATGGCTCCTGGAGTTCTAAAACCCACAACATTGCCGTCTAGTGATCCAACAAATACGAGAACCAACTGCAATAGCTCCTTGTAGTCATCTCTGGGGTGGCTCTCAGTTAATTTGGTCTCGAATTCAGCAGTAACATTTGCAATTACTTCTGGAGCTAGCTGCTTTTGTATTAGATTGTCACTGATACCTGTGTCGTATTTTCCTTTGTCTATCTTGGGCCACGCAGTGAGGAATCTCTTGAAAATGTCTGGATGAGGTCCAGTGGTTGATCCCATTTTTGTGTCGAATACGCCTCTTAACAGAATTTCCAAGATATGGTGACGGCAAGCTAGGTATAACAATTCTCTTCCTAACATTTGCTCCAATATGACGCATGCTCCTTTGAGTCTTCCCGTGTTGGATGCTGTAGTGTCGAAGCACATCGCCTTGACGGTGTTGAGAAGACCCCATTCATGTAGGCATTCATATACGGCTACGGCTTGCTCCTCTCCAGAGCTGTTTGCTGTTACAGGAACTCCCAGCAGCTGTTCCTTTTCGCCATATTAAATAGCTATAGCTATTCGCTCACATTGTTCATTTTTTAAAACACCCGGTAAAAGTTTACCGTCCCAATGGACAACCACGGGCTCTTTTTCAGGAATGTTTACTTTATCAAAAATTTTTTTATTATATTGTTCTCTGAACATTTGCCTTCTATCATGTAATAAAGTTTTCGAGACTTTGTACTCAAGAGGGTCAAGGTTTAGTGCTTCTAGAGTAGCTATTAAAATTCTGTCGGATACCTTACATCGATCTAATAAAATGGACAATTTCATGTTTAAAATCTCTTTAACGCCCCTTGCAAATGAAACTTTCATCCTCTTGCTCTCAGATGGTCCTGGATCTTCTGCAGCTTCTTCAGGGATGTCCATTTCCTCCAAGCTCTCAAGTTCCTGGTAGATGCTGTCCTCTTCAGTGTCTTCTTCTCCTTCTTCGAACTTGTCTTCATCATCCGTCTCTAAGAAGCAACAAAAGAAAGAGAAAAAAAAGACTATAAAAAACTTGTCGTTTTAGCAGAATAGTAATAATACATAGGTACTAAATTATCTACTTCTAATTATCAAAACGTATTATTTAAAAAATATAAACTCAATCATAAAGATGCCAAATCATGCTCTCATGTACAATTTTCTTTCAATTATAATGAAACTATTTACTTATTTGTTTATCTATTTTTTAGAATACTAATAATAAAAAAAAAAACTCACCAATATCAAAAGTTGCTTTTTGGATTTGTCGGTTCATTTTTGCAAGTTCCTTTTGCACCTTGATTTCTTCAGCTCGAGACAACTTGAGATCCACGCTAGTCATGGAACCTGGGCGGCCCTTCTGCCTCTGTTTCACGAGAAACGCCTTATCTTCTTCCGATTTCATCAGAGCCAAGGCATCTTGTTGAGCAGTATCAAAGAGATCATCCAACTTTTCAACAAACTGTTTAAATTTGTTCTTGGCCGTTTTCGATGTTTTCTTCCGGTCTTTTTGAAGAGTTGTCCACTCGGCGTGAAGTTTTTCCAGCTTAGTAATTGCATCTTGCTCATGTTTAGTCAGGATTCGAGCTTTCTCCCAAAAAATGAACACTTCTCGTATTGTAAGTTTTGCTGATTCTCTTACAGTTAATTTCACAGTACGTAAATTATAAAATAAAGCACACAAAACTTCACGATTTGAGGGTAGTTTACAACCGGTGATCTGGTGAATGGGATAGCCCACAAGAAATATTTTATCCTTGGTCCGGCTTTGTACCCCTGATGTGGATGCCATTTCAGAGGCCAATAGGTAAATAACAGTTAACTTGGAAAATGAAACAAAATATATTGCAAACTTTAATTTCAAAAAAATGTTTTCAAATGTCTTTTAAAATAATACTATAATAGTTATAAAAACAATAACACACACACTTGGAAAATTTAAAAAAAAAAACGTTAAAATATCTTCACTAGATAATTGTTCGATCTAACCAGCTCAAAGGCACTTTAGAAACTAAACTGAATAAATAAAAGGTCGGTTGTACGCTGAAGTAAAATAACCATCCCTAAAATAGAAATTAGATTCACCTCCTTTTTACCTATCAAACGGGTCTTTCTTTGGTAAACTAGTCAGGTAATCCCCATATAATAAAAGATTAAATTTGAACAAAAGGCTCTTTATGTTTGAAAATTGAGTTCCAAAATACTTTTTAACAAAAAAATGTTAATTCCGAGACACATTATGTAAAAACCCGTAAAATTCTTAGAATACTCCCAAACTGGCTCCTACTGGTACCAGGTCACGTTTTTGGGGCTAAAGGCTGTTGTAACTCGGTTTGACTTCAAATAACAACAATTATGTATAGAATATAAATTTTGAAGAACAACATTAGCTTTCTTTTGAGATATTAAGCGTGTTTCTATTATTTACCGTTCTGGAGTTATGGCTCCATATGTCAGCTTTTTGGCCAAAAATTTGGATTTTTTCAAACTTTGAGCGACGAGCGGCACGGGTTAGCGTCGTTTAATCGAGCTCAAATTTCGGCTATCTCAATATCTGGAAAGGGGAGTCGTTTTGTGGGGTCCAGACGAACAAAATTCCGACATCGATTTTTTGCGGTCACCCTAATGTATATACCTTTATTTTCTGTGTGAATGATTCTTAGAGGTTCTATACCTTTTTGTGTTCTATTATCCTTATTACTTTTTGATAACATAATTAACGTTCAATGGGCAGCTTGCTTATGTAATATTTACATAAAAAAGTCAATATGGTAATTTTTCTAATAATATTTACATACAATATTTAGTTAACTTAACTGGCACTTAATATTTAAACTTTCAAACCCAGCTTATAAGAAAATAAAATATACTGTCTAAAATTTGAAAATAATAAATATGCTATTATAGGTTCTATATTCCTTACAAGATATTCACAGAAACGTTTGAAAGATTGGCATGAAAAAGGAGCAATGTAATTTATAGAGAAAAATAGGAAAAAAGTCACTTTCAGGGTATTAATCGTACTTGCAATTAAACAGTGTTAAATTTATCAGGTTTATTATTAGAAATTGTGTATCAATAATTAATACAGATGAAGTTATTGAAAACTTAAAAAATCCATTCTAATCTAGAAGCTTCTGGAAAGTACACCTTTTAGAAAAACAAATATTTTATTTATAATTCATACAATTATAAATAGTTTTAAATAAACAGTAACTGAATACTAGTTTGTACAAAAATAAATCTTTAAAAACCAGAATTTGGAGGATTGTTTATTAATCATAACAAAATTACACAGGCACACAAAAAAATTTTTCACTACCTAACCCAGATGTATTTTTGGGCGCTGAAACCGAATCCGAGGTCAGAATTGAGCAATCACGTCAGGATTTTTAAATAACTAGCCGAACTAAGTTTGAAAGTAAATTTCAAGCTTTAACGACCAAATCACTCTACCAACACGAACGATTTATTTAAATCAATCAACGTTCCCTGCGAGGCCGTCTCTTGAACAAATACGCCAAAAAAAATGTACATTAGTAATGATAATATTGTTTCATGCACATATATTTTTTCAAGAATGCAATTAAAACGGTGAAAAGTTGCCTTGTAAAAGCAAGCAATAGATGTTTATTAAAATAATCAACAACCAACAACGTTAATCGCATACCATGATTTCTATGAAATTGTTTAAACTAAAAACTTAAACTTTGGTGGATAATACTGTTGATGATTACATGTGATGCAAATAAAGCGTAATTAAATTTAGTTATGATTTAGAATAATAGAGGTAGCGCGCCCTGATTGAGTTAGAAATTTCTTATTTGCAAATTTTGGAGCATAAAAAAGTGTGACTCGAGCAAATGATTTGCGAAAATAATTATATGGAAAACGAGAACATGGATGTACATACTCTAATTGCCTTTCTGAAATTTTGAATTTTTGGCGGTTCACGCAGACCATATAAATGTTAATAAATTGTAAAAAATTCGTTTCTTTTAGATAAATACAACATAGACTAGATACAACCTTGTCGGAAGACAATGGTTTAACTCTGCTATTTTTCAATATTTAAGAAACGTGTTAATTTTAGTCTTAAGTAACAACAAATCATACCTAAAAACGTTCCCATAGAAAATATCACAAAAATTGACCTATTTTCACCTGCCTGTTGTTGTTGCGCCTCCCCCCCCACCCATAAAGTAAAACGTTCGATTTCTTAAGCCGCGTATTCACTTGAGCACGTATGAGCACTGAGTCACCACCATGTGGCTCGAGCACCGCACACGGAATTCATTTCAGTTCCTTGTGAGTGAGGCTACGATGGTGAACCGAAAATTAAGCATCGCCAGTTTTTGTTACATATATTTATTGCACTCCTTGAAAAATAAAAGAAGAAGGCGGTAGTGGCAAAAAAAATTGTACAAGGAGAGATGTAATACTCAATTATTAAAAACAATTGGACATGAAACCGACGATCATTTTTTACTGTACTTTTTTAGCTTATTGGCAACATATATTCCGAAGGATGTGCATTCGTCTTGTGGGGTGTCTGATTCTGCTGCTTTTCTCAGATACTGAAAAGCTTCAGCTATTTTGTCCTCTTTTTCCTTTTGTTAATTGGGCGATGTTTTGGTGCCTTGAAAGCTTCCGTGAAAGTGCTCGCTAAACTTTCTGACTCCTCATCGATTTCCTCAGAATTTTTGCTCTGTAAAATAAAAGTAATAAAATTTATAATATAAGTAAATAGGTTATAAGTATAAGTAACATCATATTACACTTTTTTCAGCTGCTTTCTACTACTGAAGAATGGTTAAAAGTTTCGCATGGATTGAACCAAGTTTGGAACTTCCCTCAGTGCCTAGGAGCGCTGAATAGAAAACATCTCAATTCAGCATAGTGTTGCTTGCTTTGGTAGATGCTGAATACAATTTTCTATATGTCGACGTTGGTTGTCAAGGCAGAATTTCAGACGGTGGTGTTTTAAAAAATTAGAAAATGGTGACCTGAATCTCCCAGAGCCATCTACATTAGAAGATTTAACCATAAATCTCCCCTACTTTTTCTTGGGAGACTCAGCCTTCTCTTTAAATGAAAATTTATTAGCCATATTACAGGGATCATTAAAGAGAATTTTTAACTATAGGTTAAGTAGAGCCCCTAGAGTAGTGGAAAATGCTTTTGGGATATTTTCAAGCGTGTTTCTCGTTTTACGAAAACCTTTACTTCTGGAACCTGAGAAAGCTCAGTTCATTATATTAGCGACAGTCTGTCTACATAATTTTTGAAAAAACGTAGTACTTCACGAAATTTTGCCCCCTTTACAACTCTCGATAGAGAAATAGAAGGAGAAATTCAGCCTGGAGATTGGAGAAAGGATAATACACATAATCATCTTTCACTTCTACCCATTAAAACTGTTTGACGCAAAAGTAAAGCGAGAGCAGGAAAAATAGGAGACCATTTGGCAGAATATTTTTGTACGACTGGATGTGCAAGCTGGCAAGATTCATATGCCTAATTTTATGTTAATTATCCTAACAAATTTTTAGGTAGATAGGTGTAAAGATAATTTTAATTGTATGATAAATTTTGAAAAAAAAGTAGAAAATAAAAATAATACTTTTAAACACATGCAGATATAGCAAATAATCATCATCAATCATCATAATGCTCACTCAAGCCCCGCTTTTGAGGGATTGTATACGTAGTAGATTATGTAAATATAAGTTACTAGCCGTGCCCGCGGCTCCGCTCGCGTGGAGTTAATTCACTACTGTCAACACTGCTTATTCCTTATGTTACCTGACGTAATAAAATACCTGCCATTATTTCCCCTTATTTCCCATTATTTCTCCTTATCTCCCATTATCTCTACATAATTTCGATTATCTAGGCTTATTTCTGCTCATCTCCCATTATTTCTCCTTAGCTCCCATTATTTCTCCTTATCTCCCATTATCTCACCTTATCTCCCATTATCTAGACTTATCTCGACTTATCTCGCAATATTTCTCCTTACCTCCCATTATTTCTCCTTATCTCCCATTATCTCACCATAACTCCCATTACTTAGACTTATCTCTGCTTATCTCCCATTATTTCTCCTTATCTCCCATTATTTATACTTATCTCCCATTATCTCATCTTATCTCCCATTATTTAGGCTTATATCGAATTATAGAAAACATATCATATGTATAAATTTATAAAAACACGTAAATCGGATAAGTGGTTCTTAAGTGATAAGCGCACTAACGGACAGACAGACAGAGAGACGTTGCATTTTATATATATTATATTCTTTGCAACATGATATTGTTCCATATTTAATGGTTTAGGCAGTGTATTACAAGAGAACGCGCTAACGGTAACCTTTTTTCCGACTTGATTCACTATTGTCGTCACTGCTTATTCTTTATGTTACCTAACGCAATAAAATATATCCTATAACCTGGCCAGAGAACATATATATGTTTTTTTTAAAAAAAAGTACGTAACGCATTAACGGACAAACAGACAGACATTTTTATATATATTATAGATAGATATCCTGGCCAGAGATCATATGTATGTTTTAAAAAAAAAGCACGTAAATCGGATAAGTGATTCTCCAGTGATAAGCGCACTAACGGACAGACAGACAGACAGACAGAGAGACGCTGCATTTTATATTTATTATAGATTATAGATATTCTCTGCTACATAATATTGTTCCATATTTAACGGTTTAGGCTGTGTATTGCAAGGGAACGCGCTAGCGGCAAATTTTTTTCCGACTTCATTCACTATTATCGTCACTGCTCATTCCTTATGCTACCTATCGTAATAAAATATAGCCTATAACCTGGCTAGAGAACATATGTATGTTTTAAAAAAAAAATGTACGTAAATCGGATAAGTGGTTCTCCAGTGATAAGCGCACTAACGGACAGACAGACAGAGAGACGTTGCATTTTTATATATATTATAGAAGATATCAATTGTAAATAAATATGTATACACAATAAAGGATTATTAATAATGAATTTAAAACTTACATTGATTGTTTCACGAGGTTAAGTTTTTTCGTCTAGCATTAAATGCAAACCATTTAGATTTGTACGCTTCTTCAGTTCCTTAAAAGAAATATTGATACCATAAAACAAATATTGTATTTTCCTCATTACTAGTTTTGTTATCAATAAATACAAATAAGTACTTAGACTGTCCAGTGGTATTACTTTTTTTTTATCCTTGCCTTTTCCCTTCGGTATGAACTCTTGAGGCTTTCAATTTTTTTCGACACTTATCTTTAGACGTTTATATTAGCTTAGAAACATCCGTTTGAAAAACAAAAAGAGTTTAGCATCAGAGGATTGACTGAATGGAGAGTATCGGAGAAGGGACAGTCGGTCGAATCATATTGCCGTCCACACTGAGCACGAACCGAGTGCGTGCTCACTTTGATGTACCGACGACTCTAGGCTAGGGCCGAGGCATACGGAGCCATTCTGTTCACCCTGTATTCATCTGAGTAAAACAGGGCAAACGCATGCTCATACGGGCGAATGCTGAAGTTAATATGCGGCTTTATATTACCCATATAAATGAAACAAAGTCGCAGTAATCTGTTGGTAATTTTTTGCCAATCTCAACGTTGAACTGTTAAAAATTAGCCGCGAACGGAGGCAGCAGGAAGGTCACAGTATCGAGTAGCAGCAGCGACAAGAACACTTGAAAATGCCAAATGAGATTTTGGCGTAACATCGTGCAAATTAGTTAGACGAACGGATTGAAACCCGGAATATATATATATATATATATATATATATATATATATATATATATATATATATATATATATATATATATATATATATATACATATATATATATATATATATATATATATATATATATATATATATATATATATATATATATATATATATATATATATATATATATATATATATATATATATATATATATATATATATATATATATACATATACATATATATATATATATATATATATATATATTATATATATATATATATATATATACATATATATATATATATATATATATATATATATATATATATATATATTATATATATATATATATATATATATATATATATATATATATATATATATATATGTATATATATATATATATATATATATATATATATATATATATATATATATATATATATATATATATATATTTATATATATTTATATATATATATATATATATATATATATATATATATATACATACATATATATATATATATATATATATATATATATATATATATGTACATATATGTAAATATATATATGTAATATATATATATATATATATATATATATATATATATATATATATATATGTACATATATATATATATATATATATATATATATATATATATATATATATATATATATATATATATATATATTGTAACATTCATTTTTTCCTAGATTTTAAGACCATGTAATGTTACTGATTTTTCACTTCAAATTGTACTTATTTTCATTTTTGTATCGAACGGTATATTAAACAGAGATTCCAAGACGTTCGGTATATACTGTGCAGTGCGGGTTCCTGACCGAATCTACCGCTACGCCGCGATTGGTGAAATGTGTGTATCCGCAGTTTTGGTTCCGGCGTCGCCATATTACCGGCAGAGTTTGCATGGTTTATTTAAGGGTCCGAGAAACGACTGTCTAGGTTCATTTCCACCGAACCGCCAAGTAGGCGGAGTACCATCAAGCCGCCGCCAGGCGAATTTCCATCCAGCCGCCGAGTAGGCGAGGCTAATTGCATCGGAGCCGCCAAGTAGGCTTCCTTCGACTGAGCTACAGAAAAAGCTCATAACAACCATCATGCGAGCTAAGTAAAGCACCAGTTTCTTAACGAAAAGCCGTAGTGGGCTCTCTAAGTGTTTGCTAGAAAAGTGTGAAATCGGTCGTATTCCATCAAAGCAGGAATAAGAACAGTAAGTTACCAAAGCATACTTCAATAGACCTGTCCCTGAGTAGTGCCTTAACAGTAATTTAAAACTGACTAAAAAGTGAAGTGAAAAGCACTATTTTTCGTCTTCGGGGGTGGTCATAGTTCAGAATTTAAATGTAATAACTACTAGTTAGGCTAGAATTTTTTTGTAGAACTGCAAAGGTTAGAACTTTTTATTTTTAAAAAACTTGAATAAATTTTCTTTTTGTTGATTAAAGCTAGTGTCTCACTGAATACCTATCTTTCTTTTCAGGATAAGGACGACTGTACCAAACTAATTTTTTATTTAATAACCATAAAACCCTTCAGTATTTTTTCATTTTTTTAGCTGAAGTTAGATCCTTTCTATTTTAAAATGAATGGTGCCCAAAAAAAAATCGTACAGCTAAAGCTTTTTAAAAATAGAAAATAAATCCAAAAAGACGTACAAAAATTATCTCTTACCCATATTTTTCTACCAAAGAAAACTGAGCTAGTGTGTGTTTAATTTCTTTAGTTCTTTTAAAATCAGGGTTCACTCGATTCATTATCAGAAATTAAAGTGGGGCGCAATTAAACACCTTTTCATAGGCTACAAAATGACGCCTCAAAAAGCGGGTAAGTTCACACCTTACAAAATAGCGCTGTCAACGCGGGGCTTTTGGAATTTTATTTTTTAAAGGGTTCAGTGTACTAGCTTTCGAACAAAGTAAAAGCTCTAACTTTGCAGATATTTTTATTTCATAATATTTATTAAACGAAACTACATTATAGCAGTAAGACAAAAGCAGGAAATTTGTAGAATTTTTTATTTCAATTTATCTGATGGTGGTATAGATATTTGAATTTTGTTAATAGACTCTAAGATAAGTGATCCCTGTTTTTTTCTTAAAAGCTACTTTTATAGTTCAGATTAGCAGATGTGCTGGTTTACTTTAATTTTTTGCAGTGTTAGATTTATTTTGCGGTAAACCGAACAAAAAACTGTTCTTTTTTCTCACCTATATTTTGCATGAATATTAAAAATACTTTGTTTATACGAAACGGTATTTAGAGATTTTTTTATAGGAAATTCTTAAGATATTTGGTAAAAGAATTTTAATAGAAGGCAATACTTAGAAATTTTTTTTTGAAATTGTTGAAGATTTTTTAAATGTTTGGTAAAGAAGTTTACATATTTAGTTGCCTTTACATGATTTTATTTTGACTATTGGGAGCACAGGAAAAATATTTTTACGACTTTTTAAACAATTCTTTTAAATTTTATACATTTATCATGGAAGCCTTCAATTTTAAAGTCAATCACCTACTGGAAAATGAATTAGACTATGAACTGAAAATCCGTCGTACTTTTTCAGAACGTCCGGTCGCGGATAAAAGAAGGATTCTAACGAGGATCTTAAGTAAAGAATTATTCCAATAGATCAGATTGGACTAAATAGTTACAAAAAGTTTCTGATTTTTTCAAGTCTAATAAAAGTTCTCCTTCTCAAGTTAAAACTCCTGCTTCTCCAAATGGTCACATGTCTCCTTTATTCGTGCATAAATATTCAGATAATAGACCGCATATAAAGATAGATCTATTAGGTGCCCATTTCTCGGCTTTATTTGACTCTGGTGCAAATGCCTCCGTTGTAGGTCAGAATGGTATTAAAATTTTAAGTCGTTTAAGTATAAAAATATGCCATGTCAAAAATAGAAGTGTTACCACTGCAGATGGCAGCCGTCTAAAAGTTTTAGGTACGGTTGAGTTGCCGCTAGTCTGCAATGGTCATTGTTTAGTAATTTCTGCTCTAGTAGTACCTTCTCTATCACATACTTTGGTTTTAGGATGTGATTTTGCACAAAAATTCGGAATTCTAGTAAATTTTAAAAAATAATTCGTGGTATCCACAGTCCCTAGAAGTCAATTCTCATACAAGTTTTAAAGATTGTTATTCAGAAAGTTCTATAGAAAACCTTTTCTCGCGTCTATGTACCCTAGATGATCTCTCGCGGACGGAACGCGTAAAAGCAGAAAACGTAATAAGCTCTTTCAATGAAATAAGTAGTAAAGATAGGTTAGGCTGAACGAATAAAATCAACATGTCTATAGATACGGCTGATGCCAGTCCTGTAAAGACAAGGCCCATCGCCATGTCTCCGTACATGTCAAAAGTATTAAATAAGGAGTTAGACGAAATGTTGAAACTCGGAGTGATATCGTCTATGCTTTGACGGAAGAAAGCTCAACGAGGTCAGCAAATTTGATAACTATCCCTTACCGAACATCGACAGAATTTTGACATCACTCAGGAATGCTAAGTATGTATCCTCGATAGACCTTAGAAAGGCTTTCTGGCAAATTCCTTTAGACAAATCCTCTAAGGAAAAGACCGCTTTTGCAGTAGTAGGCCGAGGTCTATTTCAGTTCGTCACTATGCCGTTTGGTCTAAAGAACGCTGCTCAAACTCAGCAACGTTTAGTGGACGCTATATTTGGTCCGAAATATGAGCCACATATTTTCACCTATCTCGATGATATTTTAGTAACATCGGAAGACTTCGAATCGCATATTCGCTTACTTAAGGAAGTAAAAGATAAATTGAAAGAGGCCGGACTGACGATAAATTTGAGCAAATGTGATTTTTTCAAAACTTCTCTAAAGTTTTTAGGCTATATTGTAGGCTCAAATTCCTTGCGTACCGATCCGGATAAAGTAGCAAGCATGGTTAATTATGCGAGACCTACTAATACTACGGAAGTTAAGCGCTTCGTAGGAATGTGTTCATGGTACAGACCTTTTATCGAGAATTTTTCTACCCTGTTGTCGCCTATTAATGACCTTTTGAAAGGACGAAAAAAAGGACAATCAATAGATTGGACAAAGGCAGCCGAAGAATCTTTTATAAAGATTAAAGAGCTATTGGTTTCAGCTCCAATTTTATCCCAACCAGATTTTTCCCAACAGTTTTATATTTCTAGCGATGCTTCTAATACCGGTTTAGGGGGCGTCCTAACACAGAAAATCAATGGTGAGGAAAGAGTGATAGCGTATGCCAGTAGAACTTTATCAAAGGCTGAACGTAACTATTCGGTTGTTGAAAAAGAATGTTTAGCAGTACTCTTTAACATCGAAAAGTTTCGACCTTACATAGAAGGTGTTCCTTTCACGGTCATAACAGATCATTATAGTCTATTGTGGCTTAATTCTATTAAAAACCCTAGTGGCAAACTAGCGCGTTGGGCGATTAGGCTGAGACAACACACATTTACTTTAATTCATAGAAAAGGAGTCCACAATGTTATTCCTGACGCTTTGTCAAGAATCCCAGATCATACCGTGGACGAAAACAGTCTTAATGCACAGATTGGCGTAAGAATCGATATAGTTGACATAGATCGCATAGATCCATGGTACGATAATTTGCGGCAGCAAATTAAAGAATTCCCTCAAAATTTTCCGCAGTGGAAGGTGGAAAATGATTTCGTGTACAAGTTTATCCCAAACCAGTTGCCTTTAAAAGTTAATGTACCTGAGTGGAAAATACTAGTTCCTAAACCACAGAGAGAGGAAATTATAGACATGTGTCACACTCCTCCTACTTCTGGTCATTTTGGCTTTTATAAAACTCTTCACAGGGTTCAGGAACAGTATTATTGGCCAAAAATGCGTTTTGACATCGTAAAGTTTGTGAGGACTTGTGAAGTATGTGGAGCGCAGAAATCTCCAAATGCACTACCTATGGGACTGATGGGAAAAGAGAAAACGGTTAATTACCCCTTTCAAGTCATAGCAGCTGATCTAGTAGGCCCATTCCCCCGTTCAAAAAAGGGAAATAAATGGCTTCTCGTGGTTTCTTGCTGGTTTACAAAGTATACCATGCTATTTCCTTTGAAAAGCTCTAAAGCTGGATATATAGAGAGAATTTTGGAAAATAATGTCTTTCTAATCCACGGGGTCCCAGCGCTCTTAATATGCGATAACGGTACTCAGTTTACCTCTAAAAGTTTTAAGAGCTTAAGTGAAACTTATGGTTTTAACATCCGTTTTAATCCCGTGTACTCTCCCCAATGTAATTTTGTGGAACGTAATAACCGAACAGTCGGGACCGCTTTAAGAAGTTACGTGGATTCACATGACACTTGGGATAGCAATATTTCCAAAATCCAACAAGCGATAAATACCGCAAGACACGAAGTAACCGGGTTCACACCGTCTTTCTTAGTTTACGGCAGACATATACCTCTATCCGGATCGTATTATAAAAATTTAGATTTGGATGTCAATGTTGACAGCGAAATAATTCCGGGTAACAGGGGTGAGTACGCCGAAAATTTAAAGGGTTTAAAAGATATTTTCACCGACGTGCGTAGTAGGATACATAAGGCTTATGAACGGAACAGTAAGTCTTACAACCTTAGGAAAAGGGATTTCGCCTTTAATATAGGTGATCACGTTTGGCGAAAAAATAAAATTCTTTCCAGTGCAGCAGATAAATTCACATCTAAGTTGGTACCTAAGTATGTGCATTTCGTGATAAGAGAAAAGATCTCAGACTTAGTTTATGGTTTAGTTAATTTAGATGGGACTAAAATAGGACGATGGCATATTAAAGACTTAAAACCATTCAACGGACCTAACCCTAGTGAAAGTTTGTCAGAAGAAGAATAATTTATATTTACATTATCTTAATTGCTTTACTTTATTTTTTTTTGATGTTGCTCTGTAGAGGTGACGACCTCGTTTTTTTTTGACTGTTATAAAAGTTGAGCAGAGTATAGCTTACTTTTATAGTTTTTTGCTAAGGTTTTGGGTACTGATCATATCCAAACTTAGGTTGATTGTAGTTGATGTTTAGCATCGACTCAGTTGTTGCGAGCTTGCGAAGGAGTCACACTCAGGATATATCATAAGACTGGTATGTCGGTGGTCGCGGGATTTGATTTGCTTATGACCCTAAATAATATCCAGTTCTTGACACTTGGAAGCGAAATTTTGATTAGAGGCAATCCAAGGTGATCTTGAGTTAGGACAAGCGCAAGATGTAGCTCGTGTAGTGTGATGTAGAGTCAAAATTTTTAAGAGCAATTTCAAAGTTCGTTACCCGAGTGGGTGTATTTTTATTACCTTAATGGTATATGTTGGGTGCAATTAAGAGTAAATTGATTTTGGTTTATCCAGTAAGTCTAAGACTCGGATTATTTTGATTTAGATCTTCTTCTGAATTGACAAACTGAGGGTATTTTCTATTTTTTTTCAGAGCCGTTTAAACGTTACCTTTGAGTCACTAATTTTTTTAAAAAAATTTTTGCATGGACTCATAGGCGTATGTTGAGTTTTTTCGGTCTACTATCAGATTGATAGAAAATTGAAGTTCTGCAGGAGAACTAAAGGCTGATCATTTACAGGAGATGAGAGCAGAGTAAGACAGTCGTTTCACAAAGAAATGATCAAAATCTGATACCGAGATGAGAACCTTGTCAAGAGAGGCTAAGCGCAGTGAAGGAAGATTCCTAACCGAATTTTTAGATTTTCACCAGATAATCTAGAAGTTTGGGCTGACAGAAAACGGTTATGCCTGATACCTGTAGCAGTTTCTTCTAGAGGCTATTGTCTAGGAAGACGATTAACACCATGATCGAATATTTTAGCTGTCGACGATGTTTTCTTCTTGTTTCTGATTAAGCTGGAAAAGCTCTTGTCGTCTTCAAAAGTTTTGTTGCGTCGCCACCAAAAATTGAGAAATTTTTGCTTCATGTAGCTTTTTAAGCTCATTTTCGTTTTTTTAAAATTTCGTTAGAAGCTTGGTTAAGTCAACCTTGTAAACCTTTTAGGTTGTATCCCATGAGTTATCTGTTTTTACAGGCTGTGATGCACCGGGTGCTAACAGATGCCGTTACGACGTTTGGCAGGGAGTTAGTCTTCCTGAGGAACAGACTGATTGGAAGGGTAGTCTATGGGGGGTGAACGTTTGACCTTTGGGACCTTTAGGGGTTTTGTTACCCAATGGTTATTTCTATTTGAACCAAAGGAGAGCCTAGCTACTATAGTCGACCTCAGCTCCAATTAGCCTATTAGTGGTGACAGGCTGTTGGCAGTAGTGTGTTTCGGAACACCCTATTGATTAAATTTTTTTTTGACTTATGGTGGTGTGGTAGACACCGTTTTAGTTTAGTGGATGCTATAATCTACTCCCTTTTGTTGGTGGACTCCAGGGTCACCATTTCCGTATTTTATTGTCTCCACCTTTCAGTATATCGTGGTGAGGTGTTTGTCTCCTGTTATGTGGGATGGATTAAATTCTTTTCGTTGTTGTTCTAGGGCGAGACCAGTACACGAGGGTTCTTCATGCAACTTGGAGAAGCGCAATGCTGGTTAAGTTTTATATCTCTGTGTAGCCACCCTGAAGAATAACGGAGGGCGTTTTTTTTCCGGCTCATGTTTCTAGGCAGATTTGTCACTTTGGTGCGATGTGCCGAAGATTTGATTAGCTTTTGCTAAGAGCTTTCACCAAGCTCAGTATGGAGTTATCATAACCAAGAGTTTGGGATTTGAACTCCTGTATATATTTCTGTACATATTTCTGTATATATTTCGGTGTATGTTGGTTGCCTGAGGGCATGTGCTCAAAATGCGAGATTTTGAGTCGTTTTGCTTATGGACTCCTATATTTAGGATTATGACTTTAGGGAGGTCCTATTTCGAGACTTGCTGTCTCATATAGTTATGTTAGGAATGTTTCCTTGAATGTTAGTTGCGCGCGGACTAATCATTCTGTTCTTAGTGAACATTGCTTTTAGAAGCAGGATCATTCAGTTTGGTGAATTTTAGCTTTTATAGCTATTCACTGTGTTTAGGGTGAATTTTAGCTTTTATAGCTATTCACTGTGCCTATAGTGATATTGTTAGCTTTTATAGCTGCTCACTATGTTAAAGGCGAGATTGTTCTTTTGAACGCAGACTTTGTGTAGTCGAGGACTACTTACAGAGTGTTTTCTTGGCGAGGAGCTGAGGCTTTTCTCTGGCGATATGCCAGAGTGTTTTCTTGGCGAGGAGCCGAGTTTTTTCTGGCGATATACCAGAGTGTTTTGTTGGCGATAAGCTGACGTGTTTTCTGGCGATTAACCAGAGCGTTTTCCCTGGCGATTTTAGCATGTCTGGATGTCTTAGGACGTCGACATTGCGTTATAGAGTGCGATTATCTGGCGATCAACCAGAGCGTTTTCCCTAGCGATTTTAGCATGTCTAGATGTCTTAGGACGTCGACATTGCGCGATAGAGTGCGATTATTTTCCGAGTGCGACTAGTAGTGATACTAGATTTAGAATGTTCTCTTAGTGATGAGCTAGAGCATGGATGGCGATTTTTCCCGAGCGTTTGTCTGGATATTTATCCAGATATTTTTTTTTTTTGGCCTAGTGCTAAATGGTCTGACAAGACTTTTTCTTTTTAGTGTAAGTGTTTGCACTAGAATCATTTTTTTATTTTTTTTCTTTATTTAAGAATTTTTATAAATTTCTTTTGCTGAAATAGAAAATTTTCAGACAATCCTTAAAATATTTTAAGGGGGGTGTTCATATTTTATTTCAGTTCATTTTTTTTTGATTTAGACAAGAGTCTAGACAAAGTTAAATTTTTTTTTGTTTTGGTAACAATAACAGAGCTGATTCTTTTATATAAGAAGATCGCGATTGTTACTTTGAACAGGTATTTCTTATGTTCATGCAAGGATTTTTATTTACTTTTTGATGTACTTAACCTTAGTGCTTAATTAAGTTAAGTCTAGTTATAAGATTCTTGTGTACTTGCAAAGATTTTCATTTGGTTTTCATTGTACTTAATATTAGTGCGTAATTAAGTTAAGTCTAGTAGTAAGGTCCGAAGTTTGTACTTTTGTTTTAAGTTCTGACCTCAGTATTAAGTGATAGTGTACCACTTTGTACCTTTTCATAAGTAGCCTAAGTTTAATAGACTAGTGTAGTCTATTTCTTTTTGGAAGGGGGTAAATGTAACATTCATTTTTTCCTAGATTTTAAGACCATGTAATGTTACTGATTTTTCACTT
>CM032447.1:131116089-131156089 GCA_019049505.1 Pachyrhynchus sulphureomaculatus
GTTATTAGAACGTTTATCGTAAACTGAAAACAAACATAGTCCGTATTCCAGCAGTCTACACTGTTTTCTTTTTCGTCCATCATCTCATCAGTCGCTAGGATCGACAAACAAGAGAACATAATTTTAAGTACTTATTCCGGTACTTACGGAACACAATGGTAAGATACAACGAATTGTACCAAATACGTATACCAGTACTCAATCTGCGGCTGACACAGCAGTCACAAGCCGACAGAGTGGTTGGCGCAGCCAACATTAAAAGCAGGCAGGCAGGTTTATTGTAAAACAACTGAAAACAGGCATATTTCAACAGTTTACCTACTGTTATCTTATTCGTCCATCCATCCATCCCCACGCGTGTCACGGCTAATCAGTCGGGCTAGGATCGACAAACTAATATATATATATATATATATATATATATATATATATATATATATATATATATATATATATATATATAGAGCTTCACATATTGAACCATTTATAAGGTCGTAATTACCTTCATCTAAAAATATTGTGAAGAAACATACTCACAGAACTATCTCTAGAGGTATCATTCATCAAACTCAAGGTGGAACAAATTCTCCGTATATGTTGTTAATTTTGTTGATGATTTTCCAGTAAATATACTTTACACCCCCTACTAAGGGTTCAAAACGCGAAACCCTATAACCACTCAAGGATTACAGCTTACATCAAGCTCAAGATGGACTAACTCTCTGTATATTTTTTTGATTTTTTTAATGGTTTTAGAATAAGAGTGATTGACCCCTTTATCAAGGGTTCAAGACGTTAAGTTGTATAGGTACTAGTTAAAGTATACAGTGCACCAAGCAGATAAATTGTTTCTCTATAAAGAAAATTTACAATTATTGAAAACAATCATCTTCTTTGATCCAATGGTAGCCCCTGATCTAATGTCTGGTACAGGTTCGTTTGGCCGTAAAATCCACTTTCGCCTTTTTTTTTTTAAATTTTTAATGAATCGGTTTCCATATGACTTCACGAACTTATTTTAAATATATATATATATATATATATATATATATATATATATATATATATATATATATACATATATATATATATATATATATATATATATATATATATATATATATATATATATATATATATATATATATATACATATATTTATATATATATATATATATATATATATATATATATATATAATATATGTATATACATATATATATATATATATATATATATATATATATATATATATATATATATATATATATATATATATATATATATATAGGGTGTGTGTGTATATGGAATTCACTGCATATATTGGAACTGGCATCTCCCTGTAGCAACACCGATTGTAGAAAATTCACCTTAAATAGCGGATCTCAATATTAAAGTACAAAATCGACCCTAAAGAAATGATGACATGAATGAAGTGAAGGCATTGTTTATCTCCACCCCTGGTAAACAATACAACTAAACAATATGGCCATGACATTCACAGCGTTATCAAATTTAACTAGGCCTTACCCAACAAATTTAATAAAAAAAATGTATATATAAAAATGTTTACCTTTTAAAATAACTAGTTCCGGGCACCAAACAATTAATTACACTTCAAGTTTTATATTTCAATATTATAATTATCCAAAGATGACTTGTTGTCAAATTGCATCACTTACTAAATATTTTAACCCATTCATTCCGGAATAATTTATTATTTTAAGAATAACTCTACTATTAGGTCAGAAACAAGTCACTACTAAAACTAAAACATGATGCACATAATCTTCACTATTTCAAAAAAACTTTAATCCGTTTATTTTTGGTTCGACGTGTTTATATGAAAACTGTAAAAAATGCCAACAAACGATTTGTTAAATAAGGTTATGGAGTCAGTTGTCATTAAAATAGGCAACTCAGTATAGAGGAGGGTTGGATATATCGTAGCACTTTTTAGTTTTATTCAGATATCTTTTTTTAAATATATTATTATTATAAAATCACTATTGACAGTGTAATAGGTATCTTAAGATTAATATGCAGTCGAATGAATAACTCACTATTGAGGTATCAGCTCTAAGGATGCATTTTTCTATTGGTACAGTTTAACCGACTAGTTTGATAAATTATATCCCCGGTTCAATAAATTGGACCAAAGAAAGAAAAACTCACTTGAAGGCATTTTGATGTTAATAATAATGAGAGTCAAAAATATAAGCAAGTTTATTATAAATTTTATTTATCCAAAAGTGTCATTTTGTGTAAGAAAAGTACAAAACTATCAAAAATTTTCATAGAAAATTGTATGTGTATTGCCAAAAATTAAAATATACCATCATCCATAATTTAAAAAAAAATAATAATAACTATTCAGTCAAATCGCAAAAATCTTTGCGGGAGTTGCAAAAACGTAACAAAAATATGATTATTTTCTTCTTATGCTTAATTACTATTATCTTTCATACATAATTTGGTATTATTACTAGCTTTACTAGATTCTTTATCACAATATTTCTCCATTTCAGTTTGAGCAGTTGTCACAAATGTCAGCATTGGAAATACAGGTTTCGTACACCTATCTATGACAACGTACGCACTAATTCCAGTCAACACTTGGCCCTTTTTTACTGCCTAGGCACAAATATTTTCGTCATTATCTAAATCATCATCAGTCTCATTATCATCAATTACCCCTTCATGTTCACAATCGTCACTGCTTAATATAATAGAAGATAGTCTTTTTATTTCTTTAGATTTAACAGTCTTTCCGTGTATTATTTTTCTATTTGATGTCCTTTTTTTGAGTCCTGCTTTTGTTTATTAATGTCTTTACCTTTTTTAGTTGTATTTTTTCTTCTATTTGGGTGCTGATGATTCTTCCAATATATTTTTGTAAGGACTAAGGATGTAATTTCCATAGCTTTTTGTATAGTATTTTTTCTCTTTAAAGTACTTTTAGGTATTGGTTATAACGATTTTAAACTTTTCTATAAATTTTTAGCATTTAATCCTGAAGTAGACGGTTCGCTATTTAAATGTGGCAATATATTCGGAGTCTGCGAAGGTAACTTTGGAGGAGAGCTTTCCTTTTCCCCATCAGGTTGCTGAACAATTCATATTTTCAGCTGCTTCAAATAAATGTACGGGAAAGATATTTTTGTCCACAAGCCAAACCCCGGCGCTTTAAATCCGTTCATAATTGTGCCAATGACAGCAGCTCTTTGGTAAGCTTCTGCAAATAAACTTACAACTTGATATTGCGTTACTTGACAACCTGGATTTTTCTTCAACCATTTTTCTTGTGTTTGAATATATTAACTGTTCGTAGGTTAAAAAAAGAGACATCCAGTGGCGGAAGCCCGTGAGTAGTACGGCCTGGCAGTTGGAACATTATTATCCCATTAGGCTTTGCTATGTTCAACGCTTCCAGGTTCTTCGAATGTGTTGTATATCCATCAAGCAGAAGTAACACTTTATTTTCAAAGATTGGCTTTATTACGTTTATAAAATGTTTACTCCATTCTACAAATAAGGTTGAGTTAATATAGCCAGTGTCTGGAATGCTGACAACACTCCTAGGAAACGCGCCAGTCCCCAATTCACGATATTGTCTCATTCTTTTGAATATCAACATTGGTGGGACAAACGGTCCAGCCACACTGACACAACACACGGCTGCCGTATTAACTCCTCTTTCTCCGCTTGTAATTGCGCCGATTTGTTTCTTCCCTGCCCTTCCCTTCCCTTCAATTAAGACTTTTGCGGTTTTTTATGAATGGTGGAAAATCCACTTTCACCTATCTATCTGGTAGCATTACAACTCTAGGTGGGTGTTGGCTGCGTTTACGACTTTCATCAACGTCCAATATTTTAGTAGACGTTAATGCATTTTTATCTACGATTTTTTCAAACATCATAAATACCGTTAACATTTTCTCTAAACCCTCTTACTCTCTTTAAGGATGTACTTTCAGGTTGTCTACTACTGAGTTCTGGATGACGTTTTTTAAAGGAATAAAACCACACTTTACAGGCCATCCGCTTATCTTTATTAAATCTATGAGGGATACTACGTTTTTCAGCAAAGTCAAATACCAGCCTTCGAACATCACTTATTCCAAACATGAAGTTATCCAATTCCAAGAAAACTTACCGGCTTTGATCTCTGGCCACCTGTGATGCATTTATACCACTCGAAATGGACAGTCAGGAACATTTCAATGTCGCAAGCCCCACAGCCTAATGTGGTAACTAGTAATTAATAGTTATGTTATTATGTTCATCTATTTTTTGATATTTTAATTATCTAATCTAACCTTACCCAAGATCAGAAACTACACGAACTTTACTTATCGATACTATGACGTTAAATACCTTGCCCAAACTCGTAGGTTTAGAACCAAAACTGGTTCAACTTATTCGCACCGGCAACCCGACGAGTTTGTTACAAACCCAAGCTCGTATCAAGTGAGAATTACAACTGTCCTATTTTGAAAGCCAACGCTTAGTTAAATCATATTTACTAAAATCTAACCGGGTGATCAAAAGACCACCTCCTCAGTCTTCAATTGTTTCAAATGTGGACGCAGTGATCATCTTTTTAACCTCTGCTCTATTCATCAGATTTCTCTAAATCCCGACGTTCGGAGGCTACTAAATTATATTTCAATATCAAATGATTTTAATTAAAAAAAAATTAATTAAAAAAACTTCTCTAGGCCCCCACAATCCAACAGCCTCGAACAAAATTGCCCACCATTAAATAGACTATCCAAACTTTAGACCCAATTCACAACAAGTCTACCATGTCAATATGAACTATCTACTAGCTACCCTCCCCCCGAAATCTTTGAGGACCTAAAAAAATTATAATAATAAAAAAACAAAGCACAACGAAAAAATAAAAATTATAAATTTTTTGTTTTTAATTTTTAATCATTTTATAAATTTTTAATTTATAAAAACTCACTTCACGAATTTTTCTGTTTAATAAAGAGTATAGGCGAGTAGAAGGAATCATGAACATAGAGATATTAGAATAGAGGAGATAAAGTATAGAGCCTCCTGTAAGCGAAAGCGTGGTGTCGTTAAAAAGAGAAAGAAATGAGTCATTATGTCTCTGTTACTCGTCCTTGTTCTAGGCTCCGGAAGAAATAAGAATAACATTCTCGCACGGGGCGTGCGCCGAGTAAGAGAGGCAGAATGACTTATTTCTTTCTCTTTCTATGAGTGCCACGCTGTTCGCGAGAACTTACCTCCTTTATTTTATTATCTCTATGATCAAGAACGTCAAATCGTTAATTTACCCCATAGAATCGGCGTTCAAATTCTGCCGGGAAGTCAACTCCAGAAGTTACTGAAAATGGAAGGTTCGAGGATCAACTTTAGTCTAGAATATTCTATGTGCACGTAAAAACCGGCGCGGGACGTGTCAAGTCAACGTTTGCAATCGTTCAAGTAACAAGTGAAGTGAAGTGACTGTGTTAGTGTGTTGTATCATTTTATGCCATTACTTTTTGTTTCTTCTTCCTGTTAAAACAGATAAAAGAAAGTTCTTCACTGCAGGTATTTAGGTACTTAAATATACCTAAGTGCGATAATACCGATAAAGTGATAACTAACTGAAGTGTTCAGTTATTATAAAATAAATAACCGGTCAAGTGCAAGTTGAACTCGCGCAATTAGTGTTCCGTAGAATGATTGCTTTTAAAATAAAAAATATCGTAACGGAAGTATAAAGTGATCAGTGACTTCACAAAACACATCCCAAATGAGTTTTCAACAAAGTTTATTTCCAATCTTTACTGAAAATTGATGACCTTGAAATTTCTGTTTTTTTATATACCAGATAAATTATTACAGGTAATGCACTCGTGATAATTTTCGTTCAATCTACACCCCATGGAGAATATTCCAGAATTTTTTCAAAATCTTTTGATAAGTACTTTTCGAGATAAGACGGGTGGACAGCGATTTTTCGCGATTTTTTAAAATAATACAAAGAAAAGTGCGCGCAAGTATTACATTATATATATATTTTTTACTCGTGTTTTCACAAGCTTTCATTTGACACTACACTCGATTACCTAGTAAAAAAAATTTTTCACTTCCGATTTCATCCCCCAAAACTAACCCCTTAAGTCAAAATTTAACTTTCAAAACTACTTGGCTCTGATGAGGCCATCAATTCCTATATTATTACCAAATTTCAACTTTCTATGACAAATAGTTTCGGAGAAAATCGGGTGTGACAGACGGACAGACACCGAAATGATCTTATAAGTGTTCCGTACGGAACACTAAAAATAAAATTATCCAAAAACTTACAAAGGAGGGTCCATTGATAACATGAAAAATTTTAATTTTTTGATTTTGATAAAATTTTGGATTTTAATGTTTATTGGCTTAAATAAGTTAATTTTTTTATTATTTGCAACTTCAAAAAGGAAAAAAACAATAAGAAATTAGACAAGCACCAGCGATGAAGAGGAAGGGAATGCGAAGGCTTAATCTCAGTCGACATCATCCACATCTGCTAGAGCGGAATTCAAGACGAGTTAAACTTGTGATACTACGGAACCAGAAAGAGGAATAGATAATAATGATAGTCATGGAAATGACCTGGGTAAATATGTGGGACGATCGTCGTTGATCTCAAAAGAGAAAAAAAAAACTTTTGTTGACAGATTGCTGGATTCCACCTAGGACCCACAACTTTGAAGCCGATGACGCTCACGCTCATCGAAAGAGAAAGTTTCATTATCCAACCACTGATAATAAAACTTCCTTTTATATATTTCCGATGGTTGGTATATTCCAAGATTTTGAAAGGTGCATTGTGCAAGTACTGTGTCTTATTCCAACCCTCTTCAAGCACAGCCTTTATTACCTCTCCCCTACCCTAATAGTAGATATTCGAACAGATCGCCATCATATTTTACTAAAAATTCAAAAATATATTGCTCGAGGCGATAATTCACTGCTCTACTTTCCAGTTCAAAACATGGTCAAATGTAAACCACTAGAAATCAACACCATCGACAGTGAAGCCATCTGCGAAGTCTAATTATTCTAGGAACTGAGAAAAATACAAAGAAAAATATTAGCCTCTACTGCCTCTAAGCAAGGACTATGATGGCTAAGAATTTAGCTACAATCACCGATGAAACACCGTCTCCGACCCCTGCCTGGTAGTCACACAGTTACATATTCCCAACCTGCAACCGCTGAAGCTGAAGAAACTTGGCGTCGAAGAATTGAACATTGCTCTGCCGATATTCTAATGAGCTGAATAAACTTAATCAACGAATTTATAAGCAAACTCCCCTTAGGTTACACCTTTGTTATTTTATTATTAATTCTCCACATCTTCTGCAAATGTTAACAAAAATAATTTCGAACAATCGATTGAGTATCACTATCGACGGAAACCAGCACCACCTTTAGTGCCAAATTTCTAGAGATCTCTTATCCTTTCCATTAAAGATTCTCTGTTTCCTAAGTAAAGAACTGATAGTCGTTCTACCAGGAACATCTTAGAGGAAGAAAAAATGGAACTCTAATTCAACTACGGATGCTTTACTACAAGTTTCATATTATACGCTTTATACACTTTAGTTCTTTAGCTGGATTTCTTATAATACAGGTAGATCTTTTTGTCTGACGAGGTTTGTCTGCAGTTGATATGTTATGTTTTCGTAGAAGGCCTCCTATCCGCTCAGTGGTCCCTTTATTGTATGACAGAATGGCTTTAGATCTGTTGTCAGAGTCTTCGTACCATTTCCTTTGTGAATTTTGTTGTTGATTATTATGTGCTGTTTGTATCCATCCCGGGCTCCAGGTGATCTTTTCTAGCTCCTCTGATTTCTTAGAGTTGTCTGTGAGGTAAATTAACTTAGCATTATCTGGTTCAAACTGTAACTATTAAAAATTAAATTTAAATTATAATTAGTATTAAATAGTGGCATCAGGTCTGGAGCACGATAATAGCATTGGTTATAAAATTTGAGGGTGTAAGTATGGAATAGAATAAATGTGTTTTTAAATACACATAATGACGCATAAAATTAATCACGAAGTAGAATTCATTGAAGATGACAGGTAAGTAATTAACATGTTATTAACAGCTGAGTATTTATTTATATAGTTTTTTTATAGACCAATTTTTAAGAATTTTTTAACTTTATAATTTTAGATCCACGTTAGTATTTTTATATTGCAGACATTTACGTTCTAGGTTCATTGTAGTTTATTTAGACACGATATATATTTGGGAAATCTATCATTTTTAGTTTTTTTACTATATAATGTAGATGTTACGGCCAATAGACGAAACTACCGATTACGCGTTCTAAACGTTTAGATCGCGAATCGACCAAAGATGACAGTTAACGTGTAATAAAATGAACGTATTCGAAGCCCTTTCGGCAATTAACCAGTTAATACGCGATTTATGCACTTGGTACCGGTTATAACCAAAAGGTTTTGATTATTGACTTATTTTTGTTAAAGATTATAGCTTCATGAAAATAAAAAACGAAATAAACAATCAACCTTTTTTTGGTATCAAAAATAAGATAGGTACATAATTGTATCTGCTACAATACCGTATAAAATAACGTAAGGACTATACATCAGTCTTAATATTTATGTGCAATCAGTCTTAATTATCTTATCTATCTACATTAACAAATAAATTAATTAAAGCACTTACAAGTCAAGCTTGAATGACACTTAAAATTACATAATAAATTTCTCGATTTACAGCTAAATTTTTTGGTTAAACATTTGGTTCTGCAATTACATCTTTGATATCCCTGTCCACCAGAAACTGACTGTCCCTTAATGATGTTTTTTTTCTCAGACACTGCTTCGTTTTGAATTAGTTCTCTTTTGCACTTACTAAATTGATTTCTTGTATTTTTTTACGAATAGTGCCATTTTCATCAGCTAATTCATACAAACCTGTGTCTTTATCAAATCCTACTACCATCATGAATGCAAGTTATACGTTAGACCGAAGGGACTTTCTTTTTTAAAAAACACTTTTTGCTTTAGAAAAAAGAATCTTTATTGGAAACGTACAACAAAATTTGTTGGAAGCTTTTTCGAAATACACAGATTTACAGCGTTTACAACAATAGTAAAAACAGTAGTGTCTTACTCATCTTAATTTAGGGTTTATATAACGTTTTCTTATCTAACTTATGACTAATGCTTGAATCAGCAGAATGAGGTTGTACGAGGGTCGTAACTCCTCCACCCTTAGAGGCGCATATAAACCTTTTTATGGTTTCTATGACCTATACAATTGTTTTTTCTTTTTAAATAGATAGGTCTTAGATACCTCACAATCATTATTAATATTATTATGCTTATCAATATATATAGTAAAATTGTCCAAAAACTTGTTTTATCATAATATATCAGATCAATTAGTTATTTTTCTTTATCTAGTTTTTGTATCTTAATTTTTTTTTTAATTTAATTTAGTTCGTTAAAATTTGCTTTATTTAAATTCAACGGTTTTACTTTTTTGTATATAGGAGTACTAAAATTTGGTTCAATTTTTGGTAATGGTATTTTTTGGAATATACGTTTTGTATTTTTATAAGTTTTTAAAGTTACATCATTTATTTTTAAACTACATGAGAATTCTAACTCTATTAAATAAGTTCCGTTTAATAGAATATTATTTTGAGAATTTCCACAATTTTCTATTCCAATGAGTTTGTTACCAGTGTTTGGAATCCATTTGTTTTCATTTATTTTCTGTATTTGCATTTATTTTCTGTATTGATTTCTATAAGTATTGGATTACAATTCGATGTATTATATTTTAAAAGTTGTATTTTTGATACAGCTTTCTGGTTGTATATGTGAACATATATATTCATAGTCAATAACATTTTTACTGGCTGATTGGTACGACCGAATTTTTCGTCATTTATTAATAAATATTCGAAAGTTGGAATAATTACTTTATATAGATTTTTATTCTTTACAGGTAAAGGAAACATTTGAACAATATTGTAAGTTCTCTTTTCTAGTAGGGGAATTTCGATTGCGAATATTATTTCGTTTTCTTTAATATAGCTTTTTATTTCGAGTGTTTTTTTCCAATTTTAATATATTTTGGTAATCTGGTTCAAAGGGTAGTTTATCAGTCGTTAATTGATTTTTTACTGTTTTTAATTATTCCAATATTTCTTTGTTATTTACTATAGCATTGTGAAAGGTGTTTAATTTGGCAAAAGTAATCGCGACTTCTAGTCTTTCAAAGATATCATAAATATTTTGGTTAAAGTTCGTTATTTGTGTAAGTATCATTGGATGCGGAAAAATTCAACTATATTAGTTTTCTGAATTTGAACATTTTTAATTACCGTAATTATGGCATTAACTCTTTTCTCCAAGATTGATCATTTTGTTCCAAAATTCTTAAGTGTTCGATCAAAGTTGAATGGAATCGTTCGACTGATAAGTCTGATTCGTGGTGCTTGAGTGTGGTAAAATGAATTTCTATTTTTTTGGGTTTTCAATAATTCTTTTAGGAGGTGATTATTAAATTCTCCACCATTATCGCAAGTTATGGTTTCTGGACATTCGAAGAATGAGAAAACATTTATAAGTTTGTCACAAACTGATTTTGCGTTTTTATCATAAGCGTATGCTTGTTCGTATTTTGAAAATTGGTCGAAGATTGTTAAAAAGTTTTGTTTTTCGAATGTAAATGTATCAATGTGTATGATTTGGAATGGCTTATTAGGTGTTTCGGTTTTTTCCATAGGTATATATGATTTTAATCGGCTATATTTTTGTGTTTTGCAAATATCGCAATTATTAATATATTGATTTATTCCTTCCTTCATTTTTGACCAGTAATAAATTGTTTTTAGGCGTTCATATGTCTCAGTTTATATATACATCGGTGAATAATGGGATTATTTTATGATTGTGGAAAAATATATAACATGTTTTTTCAGACTGTAAATAATCTCTAAGAAATTCTTTAATGGTTTCTTCGTTTCCTGGTAGTTCTACATGACGAATTGCATTTTTTCGAATTATTCTGTTTTTATTTTTATTCCGGGGTTAACAGACTGTGTAATTAAGTATTGTGTAGTTTTATTATTAATGGGTTCGTTTAGAATGCTTGTGCCGTTGTTTTCATCACCTGTTTGCGTACTATGTATGGTTAAGTCAAATGTGTGGTACTATTTGTATATCCGAATGAGCTTGTATCTTTTGCTTACTGCTGTTTGACGAATTCTCTTGTGAGTCATCTTGAAATGGTTTTTGGCGAGATTTCTTAAGTAATCTAAAATATTCTGATATGATCACCTGGATTATTAATGAGTGATTCATTCTCATAAATATTTAATTGTAATCTTGATAATGCGTCTGCTACTGAATTTTGAGTACCCTTTTTATAAACTATTTTATAATCAAATTCTTCTAATCTTAGTCTCCATCTTACCAATTTTGAATTTGGTTTTGAAATATTTACAGGC
The DNA here is from genome assembly GCA_019049505.1 of Pachyrhynchus sulphureomaculatus. Lineage (NCBI taxonomy): Eukaryota > Metazoa > Arthropoda > Insecta > Coleoptera > Curculionidae > Pachyrhynchus > Pachyrhynchus sulphureomaculatus. Next base: position 131,127,606 of record CM032447.1, read on the forward strand.
CCATACTATGGCTAGTAGTTCTTTTTCGATAGTAGAGTATCTTGTTTTGGTTTCATTTAATGTTCTTGATGCATAGGCTATTGCTTTGTCATTTGGTACTGGTCCTTGAGATGATACTAATGTGAAATTACTTGCGTCTGTAGTCGATAAGAATGGTTTTTCATACTCTGGGTATTGTAAAATTGGTGCATTAATCAATAATTGTTTACAATGTTCGAACGCATTTACAAATTCCTTGATGTGTTCAATCTTTATGTCTTTTTTTAAGCATCTTGTTAGAGGTTTTGTTATCTTTGTAAAATCTTTTATAAATCGTCGGTAATAACCTACTAATCCTAAAAATAATCTTATTTCTTTGTTTGTAGTTGGAATAGGAAAGTTCTTCATAGCTGATATTTTATCAGGGTTTGGTTTTTACTCCTTCACAGCTTACTATATATCCTAGGTATTGTACTTCTTTTCATAGAAATTCGGATTTATCTAGTTGTACCTTAAATTTTGCTTCTCTTGGTCTTTTGAAAACATTTTTTAATTCAGCGAGATATAGAGTTGTGTGCTTTGCCTAATTTGTCCAAAATATCTGTTATATTCGGCAAGGGAAATTTATTATCAATTAATTTGGCATTTATGCGACGATAATCTACACACATTCTCCATTTCTGTTTGCCAGATTTTTGCGCGAATTTGAATCTCTAATAATATTTTGCTCTAACATTTTTGTTATTTGGCTTCCTACTTCGTTTCTATGTATTTCAGGGTATCTGTAGCTTTTGGTGTATATCGGTGTTTCGTCTGTTAATTTTATTTCGTGCTTAATAGCATTGGTGAACATTAAGGGTAAGTCTTCGCAATGGAAAATATCTCTATATTCATAACATAACTTTCTTATTTGGTCTTTTTCTTCCTTGTTACAATGACTAAGGTTTATATTTTTTAAATTTCCCTTTAATTTATTGTCGATATTTCTTTTATAAATTGGATCTTCTATTTCTGGTGAATTATCGATAAAATTGATCTCATTAAGTGTTATTGGTTCGATATCAAAATATTCGAGAAATTAGAGTTTAATAGGATTTTCTTCAGGGTTTAATACGGTTGTATAAGCAAGATTGTTTTCTGTTTTTACGAGACATTCGGGTAATTCAAGGTGGTCTAGTTTTTGCTAGGGTAGGATTCCATATCCTTCTTTTAAGTTTACAGGGATCTGAATTACTTCTACACTTCTGGGAGAAATTATATAAGGGTTATTTAAATTATTCACTTTCATTTTTTCTTGATTTTGAAATTGTATTGGTATTTTCATAAATGGTGATTAAATTATATTAGAATTAAAATCGAGATTAGCATTTAACTGTTTAATTAAATCTAAACCTATTAGTCCATCGAATCTATCTGAAAAATCGAATAGGTAAAATGTGTGTTGCCCATACGTATTAAAAATTGGAAAAACTGGTAATATCGCGGTTTCATTATGGAATAACTTAGCATGTGCTGTCTGAACTTGAAAAATTTCTTCTTGAATAAAATTTGGAAAATTTCTGGTTTATAAAACTTTTAGTAGTTCCTGTATCTATCAAAAATTTGCATTAATTTCGGAGATATAAATATAGGGTAATTGTGCATCATGATTATTATAAGTTATTAGGTCAAATTGTATTCAGGCTGGTTAAGGGAAAATCTACATTATCTGGTGGTATATCAGTATTATATTCTTCCGGTAGTATATTTAAATATTGGTCATAATTTTCGAAATCGTTCTGTTCTGGATAACAGAAATTTTCATCGGGGAATTCTGGATATTCGTTTTGATTATTAATAGGGTTATTTATTGGAAAATTATTTTGACTTTCGATCTGACTACTGCTACTTCTTGATTATATAGAGCTTGTGAGAAAAATTTCTTTTCTTTCGGATTTTGGTGAATTACTGTATTTCCTGAACTTGTGTCCATTGATTTCTGTTTTTGGTTGTTTCGATTAATATTTGATCTTCCTGACATCTGTCCGAAGGGTTTTTGAAAATTAGGTTGGTTATTAAATATTGGTCTTTGAAAATTTGGTTGATTATTGAAATTTGGTTTTGGTTGGAAAAATGGGTAATTCTTAGGTTGTAATTAATTAAAAGAGTTATTATTTTGTGGAAACGGATTATTATTTTGTGAAAATAGATTATTATTTTGATTAAAATTCGGTAAAGACATATATAGGTTATAAGAGCTATAATTCGGAAAATAGTTTGGTCTTTGTAAATTATTATTAAAATTTGGATTTTGTAATTTAACGGGCATTTGTGGTATTTTATTTATATTTGGATTTTGCGCGTTTTTATAATAAACAAAATTTTCTTCTTCCCTAACTAATGACTTTGCCTGTTCCAGAGAAGTTGGATTTTTTAATTTAGTTTTTAAGTGTAAATTGTATGGCAAACCGTTTATAAATGTTTTTAGCGCGAACTAATCGTGGTGGTTAAATTTTATTAATTTAGTTGCTGCATCGTCTGGTTCCGCATTTAATTTGGAAAATAGTAAACTTCTCGAATCTTATATTCTCATTGCGAAATTTAATGGGCTTTCGTTTTTATATGGTTTTAAGTTTATCAAGTCTTGTATTAGACAGTCAATCGATCTTGTAATAAGTACGTTTTTAATCAAATTCCAGTTGTTTGATTCGGCTTTAAAAACTATCAAATCGGTTTCTCTTCCGGTTAATTTACTTAGTACAGTATAGATTAAGTATATATTTATTGAATCGTTTAGATCTGTTTTATTTTGGAATGCTTTTAACAAGCTTTCTACTGAACCTATAAATCTGTTTAATAATTTTGGGTTGCCGTGAAAGTGAGGAATGTTATCTGAATGATATCTCAATAAGCTATAATTTATCTCAGGCATTTCGTTTTCTGTGTTTATTGATAGTTATTTAAGAAGGCAATTAAATTTTCTAGATTAAGATTGTCGTTTCGCTCAATTTTGGAAAATTGTAAAAATCTACCTTTAAAGTTATGAAAATAAAATATCGTTACAACTGAAAATAAGAGTTACAAATTAAACAAAAGGTGTTTTCATGAGTTTATAAATTTAAAACTAACTTACAGTGCCACGACGAAGAGTGTGATTGCAAATGGGGTTTGAACCATTGATTTCTTCTTTGCTCCTTTCTTCGTTTGGGGTGGAACTGCTCCATATGCCCTCGCTCAGCTTCGATTGGTTGACTACTGCCTCCCTACTGCTGTAGTTCTTGTTCTCGTTGTGATGGCTTAAACTGTCACCTAAGATCGGTACTATTTCACAGAGAAAGTTCACTTTCGAGTTCTGTTTTTTTTTTCTTTTCCTTTTTAGCGACTTGTTACCTAAGATCAGTACTTTCTACAAGTAATAGTCCCTTTTTCTGCGTGAATTGCCGAATGCTACCTTAGATCGGTACTTTTTTACAAGCGACACTCACTTTTCGTAGTTTTTTTTGCGAAGTATCGGCCGTCACCTTAGATCGGTACTTTTTACGATCGATATTCACTTTTTTGAGTAAATTCTTGGATGAAATTGTATCTATATGCGCTAGATACGTCTCAAATCCTACCGACTGCGCCAGTCGGACCGATGGGACTTCTTTTTTAAACACTTTTTGCTTTAGAAAAAAGAATCTTTATTGGAAACGTACAACAAAATTTGTTTGAAGCTTTTTCGAAAAACACAGATTTACAGCGTTTACAACAATAGTAAGAACAGTAGCATCTTAATCATCTTAATTTAGGGTTTATGTAACCTTTTCTTATCTAACTTATAACTATGCTTGAATCAGCAGAATGAGGTTGTACGAGGGTCATAACGTGTTCAAATCTAATCTTCCCGATCTAATCCCGGTATACGCAGTCTAACAGTATCTCCTATTTCACATGGTGGAAACTTTATATTTGATCTTCTCAGATTGTTTTTTTCCAAACATTTTTTTTTTTCTGTTCTGTTCTTTATAATCTCAAGGACTGATTTATGCTGAGTGTATAACTGTGTTTTTGATGTTTCCAAACTATTCCGAACTTATATTTGTTCCTCATTCATGGTTTCAACTTCATAGAAAGCATTCCGATCAATATTATCCAGATTTTCCATTTGAATCATTTCTAATTGAATAAATTCATTTTCATGAACAACTTCGTTTGGTACTTATGATATAATAGCTGTATCTTTACCGTCCCCATCGTTATTTTTTTTATATTTTGCCCCTGTAACATCTCAGCTTCAACCTCAATACTTCGAAAGCCTTGTCCATCGATATTATTTAGCCCTTGTAACATCTCAGCTTCAACATCAGTACTTTGAAAAACTTTGCCATCGTTATTATTTTACCCCTGTGACATCCCAGCTTCAATATCAATACTTTGGAAACCTTCGTGATCGTTATTATTTTGCCGCTGTAACACCTCAGCTTCAACAGTAATAGATACAGAGTATGGGTCTTGATTTGGCATAGTTGGTTCTGCCTCTTGTGTTTCGTCAAAACTTTCTTCCATGATTATTTCTTTAATTGCATCCAACAATTCTTCTTCAGTACAAATGCTCGTGACAAGTTCTTGCGGCAGTTTAGAATTTAATAATCCAGTCTTTAAGTTAGTGCCAAACATGACTTTGTATAATGATCGTTTTATCCCATCATTATATGCATGGTTTTTCATTAACTGTACAAATTTTAAACCATGTAACCAAGTTCTCTTGTTATTATCTTGCGGCCAAGTTGCAAGAATTTTCCGACGTCTTTGTTGCATCTCTCAACACTCATTTGCGATTGGCTGTGATGAGGTTTTCCTGAGACTAGTTTAAATTCAGGCCTCTTCTAGTAAATAATTATCAAATTCGCGACGGTTATCTGAACGTAAAATCAGTAGCAAATACACAGAATATGCTCGAAAGCGTTGAAGCCACTTCAGCTGCAGTTTTTGTTTTTAATGGCCGCAATTGTACAAATTTAGTAAGGTAGCCTTTTTTCACACTCATTAGTTTCATTTGGTATGAGGTACACAAGCTAAATAACCACGATATCTTGTGTAATGTTTTTATACTTTTATGTAATTCTTGAATGATCCTGGTACGACCTCCATGTCCAGTAGATAAATGTATATCATGAATTATGTCAAAAACATCTTCATTTGAGGCATAGTATTTAAAATTCACCGATTTAGCTGACGATGGAGATGAAACATAACATGAGTAAGTAATTTTTCAACACCATCGATACATTTCGATCTTCAATATTTGTAAACATGTTCTTGTTTACTTCACGAATGATGGAACATTGAATACACAAATGTTTTCATTAGCACATGTTGGATACGACGTGTCCTAACCGGTTACTTGACCCTATTCGCTTATTACTATGACATCTGGAGAATACGCATTCCAACGGGTTATAACCCGTAATACGCAGTTCACGTTTATTAACCGTAACATGTTCCAGTTATAATAAATGCCATTTGGAAACCCAAATACCAGAATTTAGGAGATTAAAAAATTACACAGGAATTGAAATTTTGGTTAAATGATACTAATATAAGAACTATTAATAAAAGTATTTAATTGCAAGATATTTAGTTCAATGCTGTGACGCCGTTATTGGTACTTAATGGCATTAACCACTTTTTGCAGCCGAAAATAATAAAACAAGCACTAACAACGAAGGCATTTGATTGTACGTTATTTAGCATGATACAATGACGTTATTGTTGATATCATTTGGTACTTAACGGTATTAACCGGTTTTTCGCACCCAAATATGTCTCTGACAGTTTCACCAGGTTGTATGAGATGTGTCAAGGGGTTAAGCTATAAGTAACCTAACATCTTTTTATTTCCTGTGTTGGTGTTTGGTACTTGTTTTTTCCCGTATATAAATGTGAATAATGATTTTAACAACGGATCGGTATCAAACAATTCGAAGTAGACTCTCTGAACTATACAGTTCGGATTGTAATAGCAGAAATAAGCTTCTTCAGCTGAAGTCTCATTTTTGCGACGAAATAAATTCTCAAAGATCGTTTGATCGAATAAACACACTGTCCGATCTGTTAATAATTTTGGAAAAAAGAGATGTTTTAGGATGTGAAAATATAACAAATTTACAGTATATTTCAAATGTCATTGCTCCACAGGATAGTTTAATACAAAACCTTATTGATAACAGCAATGGACCTGGTCCTGTACCTAATTATATTAATTTAGAAAATAATCTAATATATGGCAGAGGTGAGTAATTTGTGACAGAAAAATAACATGTTCGTCATGTAAAAATATGATTTATTTATCAGAAATTTGTTAAGGGTAAAATTTGAATTTTGAAAAACTGATCAGAAAAAATCAGGGGAAGACTGCTTTTGCTAACCTGAACTAAACTGAACAAAAAAATCAGTAATTACAAAATACATTAAATAATGAAAAAAAGTCTTACCATAATGTGAAAAAAGATATAGTGCTAAATTAGTGACGAGATCAAAGTTAGTTCAGGTTAGTAGAAACAGCCTCCTCCAATTTTTTCTTGTAAATCTTTCAAAATTAGGCAACTTTAGGCCCAAAAAAAAAACCTTTTTTCTAAAAAGCCTGTTTACCGAAATCTTAATTATTAAAATATACTAGGAAAAATATGGGAAAGATTAAATTATCTTAGCTAAATTTGAACAAGTTGGGAATAATTGAATACCAATCACATTTCATTACCCAGAAAGTTCTTCCTGTGACAAAATAGTTTTACTTACCAAAACTGCAATACCACTATTACCTAAAATCATTATAAAGCATGTGATGGTACAAGAAATTTAGCAATAATTATTGCTGAAAAAATTAGTAATATAGAATGCTAAAATTAATAAAATTTTCAGTATATAGGTGAAAATCCAGTAGTATTAGATAGCAGGTAGTATTTTTCTCATACATTATAAAAGTGGCTGCCCCTGTTTCACCAAGAAGTGTGAATCCGTTTCGATTCTAAAAACATATTCTCAGTGGGACCAGAGAATGAATAGCATGAGAGTTTTAACAACTTTTAACCACCATTATAATAAAACATAATTTATTAGAATTTTTGTCAAACAGAATATGCAGTATAAATGAAATGAAAAATTATTCCCACATAAAAAATTTTAAAATTTAATAGGTAGCGGTAAAAGAGTGTGGTGTTCTTTGGAATGAAATCTATGCATCCAAATTTAGATAATGGCCACTGCAAATTTATAGAGCCACTACTAGTTGGAAATAAATTAAAACTAATATTTTTTATTTTTAGTTCTTCCTCCGGTATCACCTGATCCAATTGAAAGAATTCATAGCTTAATTAGAAATGATGTGGGTATTAAATGGAGAGAGCTGGCTAGAGCTTTTGCAATCGGAGAAGGTTATATTGACACTCTAGATGAACGTTACAGAGGATATATTCCAGATATGGTTAATGAAATATTGCAAACGCATCAGGACAGGTGTGGACGAAATTATGAACTATGGAGGTCTAAACTTCAGGAGGCTTTAGTAACTGCTAGAAGAACAGATTTAAGCATTCGTATTAATGATATTCTTAGTTTAAGACCACCACATTAACTGTGGAATTTGTAAAGAATGTAAGTGATGTATACTTATTTTGAAGTACAGTCTTAGACACAAAAAACATATAACTCATACACATTTTGTTAACTACAATAGTACTTGCACTTTTGGCAATGAGGCCGAATGGCAGCTGACTTTGTAATCTAAACTAGAAGCACAAGTAAGAGGGGCAAGAGGATATAAAAGAAAAAATGGAAGGATAATTTAATAACATTTTTACTGCCTAAATGCTGCTAAAATAAAACATGTATTCTTTAAAAAATCACCCTTACAGATTTCTTCCCCTTTTAGGATTTCTAATCATGAAAAATATTCTTTTCCATTCCCAATATTGGTCCATCAATCAAATTTTTGGTACCATAATCCTCCAACAAAGTTTGATAGCAATTTCAAATTTGGCACACATATTATTTTAAGTAGAAATTGAATAGAGGTGAGGGCTAATTAATTTTATATATTTTCAACATTATTATGAGCATTTCTTAACTAATGAAGAAAGTTTAAGCAAAATTATTTACAGTCCAATATATAAGTTGGTGGGGGAAATAATGCTGTAGATAAATTAAACATTTAAGTATATTCTTTTTAAAAGAAACCAGATTTTAAAATACAGTTAGATTAAACTGAATTTTGAATAAAAATATGAAAGTAATATTCTCTCAAACCATTTTTAGTGTTCCGTACGAAACACTTATGAGATGACTTCAGTGTCTGTCTGTCTGTCACACCCTATTTTTCTCCGAAACTTGGTAATAATATAGGAATTGATGGCCTTATCAGTGCCATGTAGTTTTGAAAGTTAAATTTTGACTTAGGGGGTTAGTTTTGGGGGGTGAAATGGGAAGTGAAAAAAAAATTTTTTTACTAAGTCATCGAGTGTGGTGTCAAATGAAAGCTTGTGAAAACACGAATAAAAAATATATATATATAATGTAATACTTGGGCTCACTTTTCTTTGCATTATTTTTAAAAAATCCCGAAAAATCGCTGTCCCCCCACCTTATCTTGAAAAGTACTGATCAAAAAATTTTGAAAAAATTCTGGAATATTCTCTACGGGGTGTAGATTGAACGAAAATTATCACAAGTGGATTAGCTCATCAGTATTCATTAAAGATTGGAAACAAACTTTGTTGAAAACTCCTTTGGGGTATGTTTTGTGAAGTCACTGATCCTTTTATACCACCGTAACAATTTTTTTTATTTTAAAAGCAATCAACGTACGGAACACTAATTGTGCAAGTTCAACTTGCACTTGACCAGCACCCTCATAAGCATTTTGGTGTGCCATACAGAACATTTATGGGATCACCTCAGTGTCTGTCTGTCTATCTGCCTGTTTGCCACATCTGATTTTTTCTGAAACTATTTGACATATAAAATTGAAATTTAGCACAAGTATCAGACTTGATGGCCTAATCAGAGCAGTGTAGTTTTGAAATTTTGACTTAAGAGATTAGTTTTGGGGGGTGAAATTGGAAGTTTAAAAAAAATTTTACCAGGTCATCAAGTGGGGTGTCAAATGAAAACTTGTGAAAGTCCAAAAATATATATGATGTAATACTTGCGCTCACAATTGCATTACATTTGATCATTTATCTGATATTAAAAAAAATCTATGTGCCTTGAGAATATGGTAGAGGTTTTTTTTTAATATACTGTTCAGTACATTACTGCGGAGTTGCATGTCGCCCCTGTACCCAAACAAAATAATTTTATTTTATTTGTTTATATAGTAAACATTTATTTTACACTTTTATTACTAGATTCTAGATTGAACTAGATTGATTTATTGGCTACAAGGTAGCTAAGATGCTATAACTATTATACATTATTGAGTAAGAAAAAACGTGAAAATACATATTGGATCTTAAGATATATACATGTCAGGGACCTAATTAACCTAGGTATGAATTTTATTTTATTTTAAAAGCAATCACTATACGGAACCCTAATTGCCCAAGTCCGACTTGCACTTAGCCCGTTTTTTTAATTACAATATTAACTTGGTGCTGTATGACTAAAATTATGTAGAAAAATTAATCAATAGAGATGCTGAAATGATGGCAAAGAATTAAGGTGCTACTACTGCTTAGCCTGTAAAACGATTCAACATCATAGCTGTATTTAAAAGAAAAAGGCTATAGAAATATCTACTGGAGTAAGAGATGTGAAGACTATGCTTATATAAATATTAAAAAAATAATCTAATTTTTAAATTACTCTAATCTAAAAACAGTGAAAAGGACAAATTCTGCTATATATACAAAGGGCCCCTCTAATCTCTTTTCCCACACCTATCAGCTCTTTTATATGTCACTATAAATATTTATGCCAAATATTTATTTATTATCTCAACAAAAAAACCAGGAAAAAAAATACCGTATTAGTATCATTGACCGTGTTTGGCATGATGGAATGTTGGCTAAGGTACGCTCTTTAGCATGTCTGAAAAATTCTTTTCATTGCTCTCGTGTTTCCTCAGAGAGGGATTTCTTCACTATCAAACCCGGTGTGCCTCAAGGCTCCATACTGTCTCCTACTCTTCTTTCTCATTTACAGTAATGATCTGCTGAAAAGGACCTGGAATTGAATCTACAGCTTTGCAGATGACAGTATGCTTATTTCTTCTTTTACTTTGACCGCTCGAACATCGGCTACTTATGCAAATATTCGCAAACACCAAGAAGTCGCCCTACTTAACAAAGACCTAGAAGAAGTAATGACAGTAACCAAGTAGAATTTAATGCTACAAAAACCCAGACGGCAGTTTTTTCTAAAAAAGTTAACCCTACTTAGTTGTCTTGGCACTCCATTCTTCTAACATCGTCACTCAATTTACTGGGCGTTAATTTGAGACCGAATATGCCTTGGTAATAACATGTTGCAAGTATAGCAAAGAAAACTTCTCAAAAGCTAGGATTATTAAGAACTAGAAAGCTTTACCCTCCAAAGCAACTGTCAGTTCTGTATAATGTTCAAATTTGACCAACGATGGAATACTGCTCCCATGTTTGTGACTCTGTTTCCAAACATCCACTGAATTTGCTGGATTCTATTTACAAGAGAGCTGTTTGCCTGATTAGAGACCCAGAGCTGACCAGCAACTTTGATTCCTTGCAACTTTGAAGAAAAGTTGGCGACTTGAGTCTGTTCTAAAAGTATTTTCATGGAAAGTGTTGGATGGATGTAGCTTGCTTATTTCCTCCCAAAGTGGTGCATGCTAGGAAATACGTCGCGCTAATACTTCACATCCGTATGAAATTCAGCTTGTCACTCCTTGTACAACCATTTTCAGGCAGTCTTTTATATGGGGAACCTCATCGCTTTGGAGTGATTTGCCCAGGACTGTGTTTCCCAGCTGGTACAATTTACAGCGATTCAAAACTAACATTATCGTTTTTTCCGCACATGCGTCTCTTCTCCGCTTTAACGATTTCCTTGCAACACGTGTGCTATGCCTATAAAAAAAATAAAACCATACAAAATTGTCGACGTTCATCCCTCGCTTTAAGCGATATCGCACAAAAACTAGGCTTCATCCTCTCATTAGGTATTATTTATATACCAAGTTTGAAATTGATATCTTATTTCGTTCGACAGTTATCGGACGTACAGACCGACAGACAGATAGACCGACATACATAAGTCAACATTTTTTTAGTGTTCCGTACGGAACACTTATAAGATCACTTCGGTGTCTCTCCGTCTATCTGTTTGTCACACCTGATTTTCTCCGAATCTATTTGAAATAGAAAGTTGAAATTTGGCACTAATCTAGGAATTGATGGCCTCATCAGAGCTGTGTAGTTTTTAAAGTTAAATTTGATTTTAAGGGGTTAGTTTTGGGGGGTGAAATTGGAAGTGAAAAATTTTTGTTTTTTACCGGGTCATCGAGTGGGGTGTCAAATAAAAGCTTGAAAATCACGAGTTCAAAAATATACATAATGCAGTACTTGCGCACACTTTTATTTGTATTATTTTTAACAAATTTCGAAAAATTCTCCACAGGGTGTAGATTGAACGAAAATTATCAGGAGTGTATTACTTTTAATAATTTATCTGATATATATATATATATATATATATATATATATATATATATATATATATATATATATATATATATAAACAAGGTGAACAGTTTTCAACAAAGATCGGAAACAAACTTTGTTGAAAACTCATTTGGGGTGTGTTTTGTGAAGTCATTGATCATTTTATACCTTCCGCAACAAAAATTAAGTCCGACTTGCACTTGGCCGACTATTGTGATCTAGGAACCCTAAAACGCAAAAAAAGCAAAAATCTCGAAATGTAGTCTTTCACTAATACAGTATTCTTCTTTAGCACGGAAAATAAGATCACTTAATAACATTACTTACTTCATATCGTAATTTTTTCTCATTAAAAAAGATAAATATTTATTTTTACACTATATTCTGTTAAAAATAACACGTGTGTTTATTTATAGATATTCCTTTAATAAAAACATTGTATTTCTCTGAAAGTAATATGTAAATAATTTATGCCGGTCAGATATCTCCTTATTTATCTTTCTCTCTCTCTCTTTCGCTTGCTTTGGTGCACTAGTATATATTTTTAGAATATGTTGGGGCTTGAGCAGTTTCTAGAATCTAGATCCTCCTGGACTAGATGTTCGCACCCCTTAAGGCCCATTATTCTACCTTTTGTTGTAATTAATAGAAAAGTTGTAATGTGCTATGTATACTGTGTGTTATTATTATTATTATTATAATAAACAAATTTCATTTGTCATTCTTCATGACTTAAAAACCAGCTTTTTCACTCGACGCGCGTTTACTTAACCATGTTAACATCATCAGGAGCGAGGATTAACTGATGCTAACATACTAACATGGTTAGGTAAACGTACGTCCAGTACGAGAAAAAGTGTTTGGTGTAGTGGTAGTAGTGGAAAACTGTTGTGTAATGGCATTGTACCCACGATTCCAAAATCCCAACGTTGTTCGCTTATTTACAATAGAAATTCCTCAGGTAAGGTGTAATAGTAAGAGGTTACCATTATTATGTGATACAACAATGTTATCTGATTGCGTAAGCTTCGCAAAAGAACGTGCTCTGGGTATGTTTCTTATGTCCATGACTCTACTAAAAAAATATTTGCTCATGATGTATTGTCATCTTTTACTCATTGAACATGTTGTACATTATTGTATATAAAAATAAAGATTTATATTTAAAATTTTGTTTTCATCCCATGTTAGAATTTGAAATAATGAAAAAATAAAATTTATTCCCCTACTCCAAGAATATACACTAGCCCTGCCCGCGGCTCCGCTCGCGTGGACTTGATTCACTATTATCGTCACTGCTTATTCCTTATATTACCTAACGTAATAAAATATATCCTATAACCTGGCCAGAGAACATATGTATGAATTAAAAAAAAACACGTAGATCGGATAATTGGTTCTTGAATGCTAAGCGCACTAACGGACAGACAGAGTGGTGTTGCGTTTTATATATATTATAGATTTTTTTTGATAAACATTAAGTTAAGAATTAAAAAAAAAAAAACACCGAAATCGAATAAGCGGTCTAATGATAAGCACACTAACGCACAGAGAGACGTTGCGTCTTATATATATTATATAGATTATTACTATTATTATATAACCTGGTCAGAGAACATATGTATGAATTAAAAAAGAAACACGTAAATAAATAAGTGGTTCTCGAGTGCTAAGCGCATTTACGGACAGACAGAGAGAGTTGCATTTTATATATTATATTCTTTGTTACATGATATTGTTCCATATTTAACAGTTTAGGCAGCGTATTGTAAGAGAGTGCGCTAGCGGCAAACTTTTTTCGGACTTGATTCACTATTATCGTCCCTGTTTATTTCTTATATTACCTAACGTTATAAAATATATCCTATTAGCTGACCAGAGAATATATGTATAAATCAAAAAAAAACACGTAAGTCGGATAAGCGGTTCTCGAGAAACATTGCATTTTATATATATTACAGATTATTATTTTTATATAACCTAGAAAGAGAACATATGTATCAATAAAAAAAAACTCGTAAATCGGATAAGTGGTTTTCGAGTAATAAGTGCACTAACGAACAGAGAGACGTTGCATTTTATATATATTATATTCTTTGCTACATGATATTGTTCCATATTTAATGGTTTAGATAGTGTATTGCAAGAGAACGCGCGTCACTGCTTATTCCTTATGTTACCTAACGTAATAAAATATATCCTATAACCTGGCCAAGGAACATATGTATGTTTAAGAAAAAAAAACGTGTAAATCGGATAAGTGGTACTCGAGTGATAAGCGCACTAACAGACAGATGGACAGAGAAAGTCGTTGTATTTTTATATATATTATAGAAAATTATAAATAACTTGACCAGAGAACAAATGTATGAATTAAAAAAAAAACCCACGTAAATCATATAAGTGGTTCTCGAGTGATAAGCGCATTAACGCATAGACAGACAGAGAGACGTTGCATTTTATATATATTATAGATGATATATAAGAAAGCACCCCCCTAATCCCTTCTCTCATCTTTTAAAGCCCTTATGTGTTTTTACGGCATTATCTCCGTGGTATTGTGTCGGCATACGGTATCTAGGATCTTGACAATATCTTAATCCCGGGTCTTAAGCAATATGTTATTTCAAAAATCATCTATGTGTTTACACGTTCTGTAGAGATAATTAAAATTTTTTCATGTGATAATAGCAGTCGAATTATTTTGTCCAAATCATGGCATTTCTTTTTTTTTTACCTCCAATAGACTAGGACTGCATCTTAGATATACCTTAACACATATGGTACAGAGTTCGTAAACACACACGAATGGATATTCAAGAAATGTAGCGAAATTTGGTTGTTGAAAAGTGTGAAAATATAGTTTTGTAGATGCTTTGATGTAAAGTAAAACATAATATCTGTATTCATTTGTTTTCTCAATCCTATTCCCTATATAGAGCCATTCGACAAATACAAATTCGTTTAAATTGAGATGTGCTAACAATACAGTTAAGAAATTTGGTCATTTGAGCAGTCATAAAAAAGCATGTTATATGTAAATTTCCGAAAACACATTTGATAATCAACTCTAATGATGAGTGTGCCTCTTAAGGAAAATGACTAGATAATATTGTAAGTAAGAAATAATAACAATGCTGTAACCAAAAATTTACGCTCAAGCTAATCCATAATCTCCGCATACAAAGTACAAGTACGCGTGTTTGAGGAAAGATGGCGTTGCTAAGGCAAGTTGATGTTACTATCGTGTGCTGTCATCTGATAGATACCAAAAAAAATTGACACTGATTCATAGGTTTAGTTTAAATTTGGCAGCCATTTCAGTAAGTATTGTAACGTGTTTGTCGCTAAGATGGAAAAAGTGCAGTACATTGAGTGATTCGTTTTCTGCTTTTGGATGGGAAAACGTGTTAGGAAATGAAAGCGAAATTAGATGCTATTCAGGGCAACCCTTCGCCATCCATGACAATAGTCAGATATTGGTTCAACGAATTTAAACGTGATCGAACATCCGTTTTTGATGAGGATCGCCCGGGACGCCCATCAGATGTGGTTACTGAGGAAATCATTGAAAAAATCCACGGCATGATTCTCGCTGATCGTCAAACGAAAGTCCGCAAATTAGCAGAGGCCTTAAGAGGTTCGCCGAAAACGGTAATTAATATTGTACATAATAAGTTGGCTTTGAAAAAGTTATCGGCTCGATAGGTGCCGCGATTGATCACCGTGAACAACAAGCGGGTGCGGCTTTCAACTTCAAAGCTGCGTTTGGAGCAATTTAAGCGAAATTCGAAGGACTTTTTGCGTCGAGTTGTCACCGTCGATGAGACCTGGATTCATCATTATACACCCGAAACCAAGCAATAATCAAAACAATGGGTTGCTTCCGGTGAATTTTTTTTTTATGGGTCTAACACACATGCTGCAGGGAAGTCCCTAAAGCGCTCCAGGAGCGGCATGTGTGCGAAAAAAGCGATTCACGTTGTTCTTGAATTGCTGTAAATTGTACTCTGTGGGAAACACAGCGCTGGGCAAATTATTCCAAAGGGATGATGATCTCCATATAAAAGACTGCTTGAAAAGCGTTGTACTCGGAGTAACAAGCTGAACTTCATACGGCTGTGAAGCACCAGCGCGACGTGTATTTCTAACATGCACCGCTTTGGGAGAAATTAAGCGGACTACATCCTTCGAACATTTTCCATGAAAATACTTGTAGAACAGACTCGAGTCGCCAACCATTTTTCGATGTTCCAGCGAATCAAGGCCGCCGGTCAGTTCCGGGTCTCCAATCAGACCAACAGCTCTTCTCTGAACAGAATCCAACAAATGCAGTGTATGTTTGGGAGCGGAGCCCCAAACATGGGAGCAGTATTCCATAGTTGGTCGAATTTGAGCTTTGTAAAGAATTAACAGTTGTAGTGGAGTGTAAAGCTTTCTGGTTCGAAACAATATTCCCAACTTTTGAAAAGCTATCATTGCTATGCCTGCAACATTTTCATGCCAGGACATATTTGCTCCCAAATTAACGCCCAACAAATTGAGCGACGATGCTAGGGGAATGGAGTGCCCCGACATAACTATGTCGGTTTCAGTTACGTTAACTTTTTTAGAAAAAACTGCCGCCTGAGTTTTTGTAGCGTTAAATTCCACTTGGTTACTGTCACCCCAAGATACAATTTCTTCCAGGTCTATGTTAAGTTGAACGACCTCCTGCTGTCTGCGGATATTCGCCTGAGCAGCTGATGTCCGAGCGTTCAAAGTGAATGAAGAAGAAACAATCGTACTGTCATCTGCAAAGCTGTAAATTGGACTCCCGGTCTTTTCCAGCAGATCATTAATGTAAATGAGAAAGCGAGTAGGAGACAGTATGGAGCCTTGGGGCACACCGGCGTTGATAGTGAAGGTGTTAGAAAGAAGTCCGTCGACCGCCACTCGTAAAGAACGCTCTCTGAGGAAAGATGAGAGCCACAAACAGAACTTTTCAAACATACCACAAGAGCGTAGCTTAGCCAACAGTCCATCGTACCAAACACGGTCGAATGCCTTGGATATGTCAAGAGCAACCCCTCGAGATTCTCCAAAGTGTTCAATTGTGTTGTTCCAAACATGTGTTACATATGTCAGAAGATCTCCTGTTGATCTATGTTTACGAAAGCCCTATTGGTGATCGCTAATAATATATAATATCGAATCGTTCAAGATATTTTAGAAGATGCTGATTGATAACCTTTTCCGTGACTTTCGATATTATTGAAAGCAGTGCGACTGGTCGGTAGTTATTTGGCAAGGTCTTCTTGCCTTGTTTAGGTATCGGCTGAACTGTGGCACATTTCCAGCAGGACGGAAATATTCCCTTTCTGTAGGATAGGTTGAAAAGTCTACAGAAAACTGGTGTTAGTTCCCTTGCACAGTTTTTGAGAACTATGGCAGGTATTCCGTCAGCGCCAGAAGCCTTTTTGGTGTCTAGCTTCATTAAAATACGCTTTATGATACGCTGTCTGAAGACAACATCGGGCATCTGTGATTGCAATATGGGAACAGCAGGTGGTGTTTTTCCTTGGAAATCGACAGTAGAATGTGAAGCAGAGTTCAGCCAAGTTCGCTCTCTCAACAGGTGTGTTTGCAATGGAATTATCTGGCCGTGTGAGTGGTGGTATGGTGGATCTGGTGAAATTTTGACTAACTGCCTTAGCGACTGACCAAAAGGACCTGGAATTGTTGGGACCAGCGAGAAGTTTGTTTCTAATTCGTTGATTGTGTGCCTCCTTGGTTTCGTCGATAATTCCTTTGCATCTGTTCCGGGCACGAACAAAGGTGTTACGATTTATGGTGTTAAGATTTTCACGCCATTGTCGGTAGGCAATATGTTTAGAAGCAACAGCTTCTTTGCATCTTCGGTCAAACCAAGGCTTGCCGTTGGAGGGACATTTCTTCGAAAAAGGGATGTAAGCTTCCATACCAGCCAAAATAACACCGGAGACCTCCTTGGCGCAGTCAGATGGGTTGTCGGATCGAAAACAAACGTCCATCCAAGGGAAAGTTCGAAAATATTCCATCAGATCTTCCCATTTAGCAGATTTGTAGTGCCAAATCTTGCGCGGCCTAGGCGCCTCTTCGTCACTAATTGGCAGGATACTCGATGTTGAAAGCAGTTTATGGTCGGAAGAACCCAACGGCGGATTTACGGTGACCATGTAAATCTCCGGATTGGTGGTTAAAAACAGATCAAGAAGACTGGCGAACTCCCCGTCTCAATCAGGGATCCGTGTTGGTTCGTCAATAAGCTGAGTTAAGCCACAACAATCTGCTCCAAAGAAGGTAAAGACGGTCTCATTGGCCGGAAAAGTTATCGCGATGATTTTTTGGGATACAAAGTGCATCATACTCATTGACTTCCTAGAAAAAGAAAGAACGAATTGGACTATACTATAGTGAGTTATTGGACCATTTGGACAAGAAGTTGAAGGAAACACGGCCCCATTTAGCGACGAAAAAAAGTGCTATTTCACCACGACAATGCTCCAGCACATTCATCCGGAGTTGTCGCAGCCAAACAGCATGAATTGCCTCCGTATTCACCCGACCTGGCTCCCTGCGATTTTTTCTTGTTCCCAAACATGAAGAAATGGCTCGCAGGAAAAAAAATCAGCTCAAATGAAGAGGTCATCTCCCAGACAGAAGCATATTTTGGGGAGTTGGACAATTCCTATTTTTTGAAGGGGTTAAAAAATGGCAAGGACGTTGGGAGAAGTATATATACCTAAAAGGGGATTATGTTGGAAAATAAAAAAAATCGTTTTTGAAAAAATGACTTCTTCAATCCTAACACGGGTACTTGCAGAACCACCCCCGTATATTGAACATTATTTCATAATGGCAAAAATTAACTACTCGTCAAAAAACACCTTTACATTCATCCCACTAATGTTCCCATCGTCATAATCACCAACCTCCAAAAATAATGTTTTCATCAGCTCATGATTAATTCTGGTTTTATATAGAGTACTAGCTGGGTCTGCGGCTCCGCTCGCGTGGACTTGATTCACTACTATTGTCAATGCTAATTCCTTATGTTACCCAACGTAATAAAATATCTCCCATTATTTCTCCTTATCTCCCATTATCTGTACATAATTTCCATTATCTAGACTTATCTCTTCTCATCTCCCATTATTTCTTCTTATCTCCCATTATTTATACTTATCTCCCATTATCGAGGCTTATCTCGACTTATCTCCAATTATTTCTCCTTATCTCCCATTATCTCATCTTATCTCCCATTATCTAGGCTTATATTGAATTATATAGAACATATGTATAAATTTATAAAAACACGTAAATCGGATAAGTGGTTCTCAAGTGATAAGCGCACTAACGGACAGACAGACAGACAGGCAGACAGACAGAGAGACGTTGCATTTTATATATATTCTAGATAGGAGATTATAGATAACCTGGCCAGAGAACAAATGTATGAATTAAAAAAAAAAACGTAAATCGGATAAGTGGTTCTCGAGTGATAAGCGCACTAACGGCCAGACAGACGGACAGAAAGATGCTGCATTTTATATATATTATATTCTTTGCTACATGATATTATTCCATATTTAATGCTTTAGGCAGTGTATTACAAGAGAACGCGCTAGCAGCAAACTTTTCTCCGACTTGATTCACTATTATTGTCACTGCTTATTCCTTATGTCACCTAACGTAATAAAATATATCCTATAACCTGGCCAGAGAACATATGTATGTTTAAAAAAAAACACGTAAATCGGATAAGTGGTTCTCCAGTGATAAGCGCACTAACGGACAAACAGGCAGAGAGAAAGGCGTTACATTTTATATATATTATAGATATTTTTTGTTACATGATATCGTTCCATATTTAATGGTTTAGCAAGTTTAAAAAAAAGCACGTAAATCGGATAAGTGGTTCTCCAGTGATAAGCGCACTAACGGACAGACAAACAGAGATACGTTGCATTGTATATATATTATAGATGTAATAAAATATCTATAACCTGGTCAGAGAACATACGTATGAATTTAAAAAATCACGTAAATCGGATAAGTGATTCTCCAGGGATAAGCGCACTAACGGACAGACAGACAGAGAGAGACGTTGCATTTTATATATATTATAGATATAGATTGTTATTATTATTATTATTATATAACCTGGCCAAAGAATATATGTATGAATTTAAAAAAAGACACGTAAATCGGATAAGGGGTTCTCGCGTGATAAACGCACTAATGGACAGAGAGACATTCCATTTTATATATATTATAAATTATAGATTATAGATATTCTCTGCTACATAATATTGTTCCAAATTTAATGGTTTAGGCTGTGTATTGCAAGGGAACGCGCTAGTGGCAAACTTTTTTCCAACTTCATTCACTATTTTACGTCACTGCTCATTCCTTATGCTACCTATCGTAATAAAATATAGCCTATAACCTGGCCAGAGAATATATGTATATTTAAAAAAAAAAGTACGTAAATCGGATAAGTGGTTCTCCAGTGATAAGCGCACTAACGGACAGACAGAGGGACGTTGCATTTTATATATATTATAGATGTGCACCAGTGGTCGAACACCACCCAATAGTCGACCACTTATATCTGTTGGAGAAAGTTTTTATTGCAGAATCCGTGACGACGTCATATTCAAGCGATAATTGAACAACTTTAATCCAGAATCAGTTCCAGGGCCCTTATCGACGTATGGAAAAAGGAAATTTAAAGAGAGATTGAGCCGGTCGGGAAGAGGCGGTAAAGCTACTTTTTTGGTACTCGCGGCGTACGGTCGACGCGCTTGGGATATGGGATGCAATCAAACTGCCTGTGAAACGTTGGAAAACTATTGTTTTACCTGGAATAAAGTTGTTCAAGGCAAGATGCAAGCACATAATGTTAATAGAACTCGGATTTCGTCAGTTCTTCGAGAGCTACGTGTTTTGTGATCGGTCGACTACTGGGGTTGATTTTGTGAGTAATTCTAGTAGTCGCCATAGGCCGGTCGACTACTGGACGCCTGGTGTTTTCTTTTTTTTCCAATAGTCGACCATCATAAAATTATGGATGTTCAGGTGTTCCAGGTTGATTCCAGATATTTGATCGGTGAGGAAATCTGGGAAAAACTCACTATAAACTAATTGAGATTTTATGTATGTAATATGTAATAAATGAATGAGTTTTTTTAGTTTTTTTTCCATTAATCTCAAGTGCGCGAGCTACAGCCCACTTGAGGCGCTAGATGAGCTGAGCGTCCCATGTACACTTTTTACCTGAAAAAGGGGATCAAAAAAATATGAAAAAGATAGGAAAAACAGTTTTCCGCCGATGCTCTTATTTAACCCTCTGCCACTGACGTGTAGTAATTTTAACAATTCAATTGACGTGGGAATTGTGTACTAAATACCTATTGTGTTTATGTAATATACGGCAATACATAATAGACAACGTATTTGAAGATATATATTTGAAATAAAGGTCAATTATACAAAATTATAATCTTTATTAAACTTGGTACATTTTGAACAACAAAAATTAAAGTATTTTCTTAAGTATCAAAAAAACATAACATAATCTTTAAGCATTTTTGTTTTAGATTAAATTAACACTTACTACTTAACATATATTTTAAATTTGAGCAATATCCTATGATAAGATCAAAAGTTGCAAAGCCTCAAAATATTACAAAGGGGCTTGAACATTGCAAGCAAATTGGTTTTGAGTAATCACAGCACATGTACTTTGTTTGTGGCTTTAGTTTAGTAGGACAAATATGGCACAGTTTTCTTCCACTTATTGTCACAGAGCGGGTTTTCGGACGTGGAGGGGCAGATATTTTTCCCACAACTCGGCTAACACTCGGGCGCAATTCTCTTGGCAACCTGTCGTTGTATACGCGTGTCTGTATGTGGTCTAACACCAATTCTCTTGCGATGTTTAGCAAAAATGTCCCTCTTCTCATTTTAGAGTCACTATTTGCACACGCCTGGTACAATACAAAACAATTCATGCCTGTCATGTCCAGTATTCTATAAAAAATTGCCATTGGCCATCGACGAGTTTTGCGGCTACACGAATATTCTGAGCATTTGTCGATCATGTCAACACCTCCTGATTGTAATCTGACTTAGTACCGGTATCTCGAGCGTGATGTGGAAAGGAAACTAACAGGACCGCTTTATTTTCCTTCGGAATATAAGACAACACTGTAAAGTCCTTGGTAAAACCGTACAACGACCTCTCAACTACTCTGCCTTGTTCGATAAGAAGCATGGAAGAATCTCAACTTTATTCTTCTTCAGTGTGCCCAAATAATTCAGCTTCTTCTTGAGCAAAATTTTCATAAGACCCACGCGCGACCACCTGCACTTCACTGACCGACGCTGACATATGAATCAAAAAGGTACTGCGCAGATGAGTTACGTAATTTAAATAGTACAGTTGCCGTGTCTGTGGGACTACCACATCAGCTGCAGAGGTTTAAGCCTTGAAATTTTCCTAACAAGTCAGTTTTCTAACATCAACTCGTGAGGATAGACGTCTCAGAAACACCGATTCATATACAGATTCATGCTCAAAATCACCAAGAAACCTTCTAATAATGCTGCATCTACCAGGAACGATAAAAGGTTGTTTCATCAATATATAAATAATAATGTCAAACAAGCACTTGGTAATATCAGGGAGAATTCGATGAGCATTCATAAAGCCAGTAGTACTTTTGGTGTTCCACGCACTACCTTGAATGATATTTTACGCTAGAAAGATGGGCCCAACAACTGTTCTATCATCGGAAGAACAACATCACCTGGTGGAATGATGCATCAAAATGGCTAAATGTGGTAGCCCCCCCCCCCCCCCCCCTATCCACAGAAAAATGAGGACTTGAAAAACTCTATTCAACAAATTTTAAAGCAGCAAAACAGAGATAATGTCTTTGTTGATGATCGGCCAGGTAAGAAGTGGCTTAAATTATTTTTTAAAATGCATCCGGAGTTATCAGAGCGTACTGTAGAAGGAATCAGCACGGGAAGGGCTGTCGTTACAAAGGAATTGATATGGATAGTTTTTTAAAAGAAACGAATACTCTAGATATTTTGGACGATCCCAGACGCATAGCGAATGGTGACGAAGCAGACTTTAGTTTATGCCCCAAGGCTGGTAAAGTTATTGGGCCGAAAGGGTAGAAAAATGTTTACCAGATCAATATCAAATAATGAGAAGGACACAATCACTGTCTTGATGTTTTTCACAGCTAGTAGTGAATTAGCCCCTCCGATGATTGTTTTTGCGTATGTTAGACCTCCTAAGAAACTCGCAAACAGCATGCCTGACGTATGGACGATTGGTCTATCATAGATTGGTTGGATGGTCTCAGAGGCCTTTTTTGAATACATCGCCAACGACTTCAACAAGTGACTCGAAAATCAAGGAATCAAAAAAACCGATTCTTTTATTTGTAGATGGACATAGATCCCATTTGACTTGACCTTTGAGTAAGTTCTGCCATGATTATGGAATTATTTTATATTCTCTACGTCCAAACACTACCCGCATGATGCAACTTGCAGATGTTAGCGTATGTAGGCCAGTAAAACACGAATATAAAATAACTGTAAGGATTTGGCAGGCCGAGCATATCAACGAATGCATAACAAAACTCAATTTTCCAAAGTTATTGAAACGCATACTAAATGATATGGATTTATTCGGCACAATTAAAAATGATTTTCGGGCATGTGGCTTATGCACTACCGTCAGAAAGTATTTGCCCACCTAGTTATTTCAGTCCCAAGACAACAAAAACCCAGACAATATATATATATATATATATATATATATATATATATATATATATATATATATATATATATATATATATATATATTGTTTTAAATTTTAGTGAATTATTATTTATTTTCACATTATTTACAGTCTAGAAAATCAGAAAAATATTCATGGTTTTCCAGGATTTTTCTCATCTACAGACCTCCCTTGTTTTTAATTACAGCTTTACAGTGTTTCGGCATTCTGTCCAGGAGTTTCTTCAGTTATTTTAACCCATTCTGCTTGTAAAAGTTCCCACAAGTGATTTTCTGATGTTGAATTGAGTTTTCGAACACACCTGTCCAAATGGTCCCACAGCAATTCGATGGGGTTCAAGTCGGGTGATTGTGGAGGTCAAGGCATCACTTCCAGGACGTCATCGGATTTCTATTGGTCCAAAAATTCTCTAATTTGTTTAGCAGAATGTTTAGGGTCGTTTCCATGCTGAAAAATGAATTTCTCCTGAAAAATATCTCTTCCAGAAGGAAGCATTTCAGTTAGCAAAATTCCTTGATTTCGCATGATTCCTTATATCCTAAAGATTTTTCTAACTTTACCGTTGCCAAAACAACCCCAAACCATTACTAAATTTCCACCATGTTTTACTGTAGGCAACTGACAGGCAACATCCTCTCTCCAACTAACTGCCGCACGTAAACTCGTCGATTTTTCGAATTTAGATTCATAGCTCCAAAGGATGGAATTCCATTGTTCTGATGTCCAATTCTCATGTTCTCGGGCCCATTCCAATCGTTTACGTTTATTCACTTGCCTAAGAAGTGGTTTCCTCACTGCAACTCTCCCGTGTAGTCTACATTCTGCTAACCTGTTCTTTACGGTTGTCACGCTGATGGGGATGGGCCGCCCTAGGTTTCCTTGAGCCGTGATTTCTGGTGCGGTTAGGCGGCGATTACATCTGCTGGACATTGTTATAGCTCTGTCTTCAGCGGGGGTGTCGTTTTTCGAGGCCTTCCTGAACGTTTTTGGTTGGGAATTCCATGTTCCGCAGAAAATTTTTTTACGATGTAGTCCACCTTTCTCCTTGGCATCTACATATCACTCGCGATTTGTCGACTCGAGTAACCATTTTGATGTCTCCCAATTATCAGAGCCCGATTTTCAACGGAAACTTCTTTCGTTTTTGGCATTTTCACGAAAGAATTGAGCCTGTGTCAAAAGTACTGTTTGCGAATGGTTAATTTCCAAAGGGGCAATGGTATTTATAGCATAGTTTTTATCATAAAATATCACTAGGAATTTCCATAATCCCTAGAAACTTAAAGTGAGTTCTTACTTCAACTGGAATTCTCAGAAATCACCTCAAAACGATTATCATGCAAAACTTGGAAATTTGTTCTAATTGGTTTTTAATTTGTGATTTCACCAAAAAGGCTGTTCTAAACAATTTTATGATGGAGACTTGTTAAGAACAATTAAATTTACCTAATGTAATAAAAGGGTATTAAATTACGGCAGTTACAATGAAATTTCTAGGTGGGCAAATACTTTCTGACGGTAGTGTAACTACTAAATCCTAATGAGGTCGATTAGACAAAATGCGTACAAAGTACTCTGGAAGAATTGAATTGTTCGAATAAAACAAGGCATAATATCACTTCGTCATCCCGAAATTCTGATTATGAGTCACTCGAAAAAACAAACAAATTTATGGACCATAATTTAAGGGCAAGGGGCATTGATGTTGATGTTCTTCTCGAAGAAATCAATAAATTCAATTCTTTTGATACTGCTCAACAACTTACTAGAAAACAATCACCACATTTAGATGAACCAGGTTTTGAAATCTTATTAACAATTTTGAATTAACATTTCTATGGGGTTTATCCAACTTTATTTATATATTTCTATCATGATTCCAGAGAATAATGGTTTCTCCAGTGATAATGTTGGTATTCTACCCGACGATTTGATGGACATTGATGAGCTCGTAGAGCTTATAGCCCGATCAGGTAAACTTGTTCTCTCATACGTCTTGCATTTTTCAAATGGAGATAATATACGTACGAGCTTTGAACTTGGATTTAATTTTTGTATCAGAATTAAGTTCTCCACAAATGATTATCCAAAAAACATCTGACACATGCATTTCTTCACATCCCAGCCCTATTTGTGCAAATCATAAACGCAAGCTAAAAAAGAAAGTCTCTGTTATTTCGTCAAAGGCATGGCGTGAGTCTGTCGAAGAAGAGTTAAGGAAGAAAGAAGCAATTAAAATTGCGAAGAAGGAAAAGAAGAAGGAAATACAATTAAAAAAGGAACAAGCTGCTGCTGCTAAAATTTTAAAAAAAAGAAGCAGCAGGCTCTGAAACACGGAAAACCTATGAAAAAAAAAAGGCCCCGAGAAGGAAATGTAGTGTTAAATTTTTGATTCTAAGTATTTTTAATATCCTTATTGTACTGACTGAATTTAATCTCTAAAGGCTTAATTCACGATTATAATTACTATAATATTAAATATAAAGATCACTTATGAAAATACAAAAGGTGAAAATTAACTTATTTTTTTTAATGACATGGTACAAAGTTTATTCGATAATAAAATTCATGTTGGGAAAAGTAACATGCTGTTCTTATTCTCTGGAAAAATCGAAAACATTCCCACTACCTTAGAGCTGCACGTTTCAATTATTCAGCAAGTGGTCGACTACCGGTGCATAGACATGTCGACTACTGGGATACAGTGGTCGACAACTGGTGCTGTTACATTATTTGTGTATTTATTCGACAGAAAAACAACTATACACTAATGTAAACCGAAAGGTTGAAATTCGATATATTGCTACCTAAAGGGTCCAAATACTATGACAGATTTCATTGAAGCTACGATTAACGTAACCTCAACGTTATTCGGTCGACTACTGGTGCACTTACCCTATATCCACGGTAAAAATTTAAAAAAAAAATCATATATTCTGAAAAAAAATTCTGTGCCTCTATTTGTATATATATCATCTACAAAATAAAACAACCGGTCAAGTACAAGTTGGACTTGTACAATTAGGGTTCCTACCGTGATTGCTTTTAAAATAACATAAAATCTTTACCTAAGCTAAGTTAATTAGGTCCCTGACATGTATATATCTTAAGATAGATTTTCACATTTTTTCTTAGTCAATAATGTATAATAATTATAGCTTCTTAGCTACTTAATAGCCAATAAATCAGTTTAGCTCAATCTAGAATCTAGTAACAAAAGTGTAAAATTAGGACCTAAATATTTAATTGCAACGACACCTGTTGAGAAAGCAAACTTGTTGGCCGAACTGTTTACTTCACATTCTACTGCCGATTTCCAAGGAAAAAAACACCACCTACTATTCCCATATTGCAGTCAAGGATGCCCGATGTTGTCTTCAGACAGCGTATCATAAAACGTATTTTAATGAAGCTAGACACCAAAAAATCTTCTGGCGCTGATGGAATACCTGCCATAGTTCTCAAAAACTGTGCAAGGGAACTAACACCAGTTTTCTGTAGACCCTTTAACCTATCCTACAGAAAGGGAATATTTCCTTCCTGCTGGAAATGTGCCACAGTTCAGCCAATACCTAAAAGAGGCAAGAAGACCTTGCCAAACAACTACCGACCAGTCGCACTGCTTTCAATAATATCGAAAGTCATGGAAAAGGCTGTCAATCAGCATCTTCTAAAATACCTTGAAGGATTCAACATTATTAACGATCACCAATATGGCTTTCGTAAACATAGATCAACAGGAGGTCTTCTGACTTATGTAACACATGTTTCGAACAACGCAATTGAACACTTCGAAGAATCTCGAGCGGTTGCTCTTGACATATCCAAGGCATTCGACCGTGTTTGGCACGATGGACTGTTGGCTAAGCTACGCTCTTATGGTATGTTTGAAAAGTTCTGTTTGTGGCTCTCATGTTTCCTCAGAGAGCGTTCTTTAGGAGTCGCAGTCGACGGATTTCTTTCTAACACCTTTACTGTTAACGTCGGTGTGCCCCAAGGCTCCATACTATCTCCTACTCTCTTTCTTATTTACATTAACGATCTGCTGGAAAAGACCGGGAATCCAATCTACAGCCTTGCAGATGGCAGTACGCTTATATCTTCATTCACTTTGAACGCTCGGACATCGGCTGCTCAGGCGAATATCCGCAGGCAGCAGGAAGTCATTCAACTTAACAAAGACCTGCAAAAAATTCTATCTTGGGGTGACAGTAACCAAGTGGAATTTAACGCTTCAAAAACCCAGGCGGCAGTTTTTTCTAAAAAAGTTAACGTTGCTGAACCCGACATAGTTATGTCGGAGCACTTCATTCCCCTAGCATCGTCACTCAATTTGTTGGGCGTTAATTTGGGAGCAAATATGTCCAGGCATGAACATGTTGCAGGAATAGCAAGGAGAGACTCTAAAAAGTTGGGAATATTATTACGAACCAGAAAGCTTTACACTTCACAACTGACCGGCGGCCTTGATTCGCTGGAACATCGAAGAACGGTTGGCGACTTGAGTCTATCCTACAAGTATTTTCATGGAGAATTCGAAGGATGTAGTCCACTTAATTCCTCCCAGAGCGGTGCATGTTAGAAGTACACGTCGCGCTAATACTTCACATCCGTATGGGGTTCAGCTTGTTACTCCACGTATAACGCTTTTCAAGCAGTCTTTTATATGGAGAACATCATCCCTTTGGAATAGCTTACCCAGGACTGTGTTTCCCACCGAGTACAATTTACAGCGATTCAAGAACAACGTGAATCGCTTTTTCAGCACACGTGTCGCTCCTGTAGCGCTTTAGAGACTTCCCTGCAGCACGTGTGCTGGACCCATAAAAAAAAATTATAAACGAATAAAATAAAATAATTTTTTCTCTAGAGGAGCGATGCGCAATAATGTACAAAAAATAATCCACCTTCACCGTTTTATAGGGAAATATGGTTTTCCATATTTTTTTATACTATTCCAGGATTTTTTCAAAATTTTTTGAGTAGTAATTTTCGAGATA
>CM032447.1:131163589-131168778 GCA_019049505.1 Pachyrhynchus sulphureomaculatus
GAGTTTTTAAGGCTC
The DNA here is from genome assembly GCA_019049505.1 of Pachyrhynchus sulphureomaculatus. Taxonomy (NCBI): domain Eukaryota; kingdom Metazoa; phylum Arthropoda; class Insecta; order Coleoptera; family Curculionidae; genus Pachyrhynchus; species Pachyrhynchus sulphureomaculatus. Next base: position 131,163,605 of record CM032447.1, read on the forward strand.
TCTGTTTCAAAACTACATCATATGGAGATTGGCTATTACCGGTGAAAGGAAAGATCTGTTTGTTTATATATCTGATTGTTGAAGACAAAGTAGATATTTTTTAGACAGTATTCCGACAGTTCTATAACATGAGCTGAGAAATCCTCGCTTGCTATTTTGTCTAGTGCTTCATCCACTGGAATACTGGGATAAAGTGAAACAACATCTAGACTTGCCAGAATATAATTTTCCTCTAGTTGAATGTCTCTGATTATGTTCGTGAGGTGTTCGGAGATTTTGATGAGATGAAGATCACAGTATCGAGTAGCAGCAGCAGCGGGAGCACTTGAAAATGCCAAATGAGATTTTGGCGAATCGTCGTGCAAATTCATTGTTAAACGAACGGATTGAAACCCGGAATTTTAATATATATACATATATATATGTATATATATATATATATATATATATATATATATATATATATATATATATATATACATATATATATATATATATATATATATATATATATATATATATATATATAAGGTACCCCATATATATATATATATATATATATAGAATAATGGCTCCACAGCATCTATTAATCAGGGTATCAAAAAAAAAATGTTTTAATGAAATTTATACTGGCATGTTGACATGACAATAAAATGTTTTGAACTGTCAGTTCGAAGAAATTACGCCATCTTAAATTTTCTTAAATAGGAAACCCTGTATATTATTTTTTTTGAGTCCGACTCAAAATTCTAGACATTATTTGTCTAACATACAATATGTCTAAATTGAACCGTTTTGGAATTATTGATATTTGAAATTAAGGAGATCAAATTAAAAAAAAAAATTAAGCTGGCTTGTGTCAAACATTTACTGTCAGGTAACGACTTAACACGTCAAAAAATGATTTATTGACCAAAACGTTTATTGCTGCATTTTGCGAAACTTCAATTTGAATATAAATATCATAGTGGTGTATTTAACAAAAGCTGAAAGAATAACTTTGTTAATGATGGTTGGTTACGGAGACCGTAGGAGAACACGACAGGAAATATGTGATCTCTTTAACCCAAAGTATCCAAATCGAGAACCTGTTACCCAATCCGTAGTTAGCAAAACATTAAAACGATTTAGACAATCAGGTCATGTTAAGGATCGTTCTAAATCTAGACCTCCAAAAGTTAAAACAAGCGATGATAAAAAGTTAGATGTTTTATTGGAAATTACAGAAAATCAACATACAGCCACTCGTCAGCTTTGCTTAGACCACAACATAACCTTAACCGACCTTAAGAAAAATTGCATCCATACAAACCCATCCTATTGCAAGAATTATCTGAAGGTGACTACGATAGACACGTTGAATTTTGCGAGGTCATGACGGAACGAATCAATAATGATAATAACCTAAAAAATCATAATATTGTGTTTTCTGACGAGACCACATTTTGTCTCAACGGAAGCGTTAACAGGCATAACTGACTGTACTGGTTTACGTAAGAATCCCCACTGGATAATCGACACTCATTCTCAAATACCACAAAAGATAAACGTGTGGGCAGGGATTTGTCGACGTCATATCATTGGTCCCTTTTTTCTCAATGGAAATCTTACAGGACAGCTATATTTACAGTTACTCCAAGGGCAAGTTTTTCCAACTTGTGCAGGTCTTTTTCCCGATGAAAATAATTTGGATACCCCTAACAGGAATCTGTGATGTCAACAGGACGGAGCACCTCCTCACTATGATATCAATGTTCGTAGAGATTTGGATACGATTTTTCGTAATCGATAGATAGGCAAAAGAGGTGCTACAGAATGACCTATAAGGAGTCCCGACCACTCGATTTTTTTATGGATTCATTTGAAAACCAAAGTTTGCCAAAGTCGACCTGAAACTGTAGAAGATTTACAACAAAGAATTCAATATGAATTAGCACAGATCACCCCGGATTCTCTGCAAAACTCTGTTCAGGCTATTTATGACAGATTGGATCATTGTCTCGCTGTTAACGGTAGGCATTTTGAGCAATTGTTACCTTAAAAAATAAACCTGAAGTATTTATTAATAGTTTTTTGTCTTTTTTTTATGTTAAATTTCACACACACAATTGATATACGAGTAGCATAATCACGGCGATTTCTCCCATTATCTTTATAATTTCCGCAGTTATTTCATCTTTCTTTGGTATCTAGCTTCATTAAAGTATAGTTTATGACACGCTATCCTTAGCGATCGACTGGAAAGACCCAGAATCATTGGCACAAGCAAGAAAATTGTTTTACTTCTTTGATTGTATGCCTCCTCGATTTCGTCGGTTATTTGTTTACATCTGTTCCGGGCACGAACAAAAACGTTACGAGTTATGACGTTAGAGTTTTCGCTCTATTATAGGTGTTGGTAAGATGTTTGAAGCAATGACAATACTTCCAAAAACAGTTTCAATTTAGACATATAGTATATTAGATAAATAATATCTAGAATTTTTAGTAGGACTCAAAAATAAAATACTATACAGGGCTTTCCGTTGAAAAAAAATCAAGATGGCGTAATATCTTCGAACTGACAGTTCAAAACATTTTATTATCAACATCAGCATGTGAGCCGTATATCACCCTATAACTTTTATTAAAATATTTTTTTGATACACTGATTAATAAATGCTGTGGAATCATTATTCCATACATATGGGACAGCCTGTATATATATATATATATATATATATATATATATATATATATATATATATATATATACATATCTATATATATATATATATATATATATATATATATATATATATATATATACATACATATCTATATATATATATATATATATATATATATATATATATATATATATATATAATATATATATATATAAATACTTACAACGGACATTTCCCATGATCCCGACCGACTCTCACATAATCGGCATTTTGTTAACTCCCTCTTGGACGGACATTCTCTTGAACGGACGCGGATACAAAAAAATGTTCTCTTAACCGGACAAAAACAATAAAAAATAAATGCCTTGTCTCATTTTTCTGTGGCGAGTATCACTGTTGCGTTTCCTAATCGCGCCGCGCACCAACGTCGCTGCCTGCCTTCTCTGAGGGACTTCCCCGAGTAAACCAGGTATTTACCGATCTTAATTTTTCTGTACACGCGGGGATTTAATATTATCCTGACGCCTATGCGAAAAAGAGAGACAGTGGGCGACACATTCATTGTAGAAATGGCTCCAAATAGAAAAATTCTCACGCTTAAACAAAAAATTGAGATTGTTGAAGTTTACAATAAGGAAAAGTTAAGTGTAAGGGACCTATCTAAGCGTTTTAATATCGGAAAAATACAAGCTGCTGATATAATTAAACATAAAGAAATCCTTCTGAACAAGTGGATGTCGAACAGCAATTTGGATGAAAAAAAGAAGCTGGTGATGGTACCAAACTGACAAGTTGTGTTATAACTGGTTTATAGCAGCTCGCCGTAAGGGGATTCCTTTGACAGGTATGCACATGAATTATTTTTTTTAGATAAGGTTTTCTGGAATTAGTGCGTTGATTTTCTTTTCATATCAATTCAAAGAATGGATAAAAAGGGTGAGAGTATCGTAGGCTTGTGGTGATATAAATGCAAAAAAACTTATTATTAATGTTTTTTTCAGGTCCGCTAATACGATGCAAAGCAAAAGAAATAGCCGAGTCTCTGGGACTTTCTACATTCAGTGCTTCTTCTGGTTGGCTTAATAAATTTAAAATTTGCCACAACATAAGTTTTAAAACGATTTCAGAAGGAGCTTCGGTTATTGCTGAAGATGTTTCATCATTCTGGGAGAAATGCCCTTCTTTAATTAAGGGATATAGCTATTATCTATAATGTCGAATGAGACAGGCCTGTATTTTAGGGCTGTACCAACAAAACGCTAACATTAAAAAAAGAAAAATGTGTTGGTGGTAAATATCTCAAAGGAGAGATTTACAATTTTGCATTGTGCAAATATGGCGGGAAGAGAAAAAGAAAAAAAAACTCTTAGTTCATTGGTAAGGCAGCTCTAAACCCAGAGGAATTTAAAAAATATTAACTTAAACAACCTGCCTGTAACTTGGAAATATAATAAGAAAGCTTGGATAACAGGAGAAATTAGTGGTTGCAAGATCTTGATTGGAAAATGTCAAAAGAAAAAAGAAACATTTTGTTATTTTGAACAATGCAGGATCTCATCCAAAAAGGACGTCCGCTTAAAAAATATAAGATCTTGTTTCTGCCCCCTAACTGTACATCAGCTTGTCAACACTTGACCGGGGAATATATAAAAATATTAAAAATTTATTGCCGAAGTCTAACACCTGATAGTAAACATTGAAACTGCTAGTACAGCTTTTAAGTTAATTAAGACAATTACGCCACTAGATGCAAGGTTTACGTTGCAAAAAACCACTTGGTAACAAGTAACCAAGGAAACAGTTAAAAAATTGCTTCTGTTTTTTAAAGTGGGATTTAAGCATGAAAAATATGCAGAGTGAAGACCAGTTAACTGACCAGGCTGTTACAGCTGATCCAGAAAGATTCACAGATGCTATCCCCAAATTATGGTGAAGCTATTACCCTAACCAAGCAGCTTTAAAAGTTTTGCCGAAGATCACGGAGATGCAGAGTCTTTAGAGCTTCTTTCCAAATTAGAAATACGACGCCATTTTAAAGAAAAAGAGGAGACAAACAACAATATATGAATTTTTTTGCGTCATTAAAGTGACCTTTCATTTCATATGTACTCGTATAACTCTGTCCTATTATATTTTTATATGTATCTAAAGGTAACCAAATTTTTGTTTTTTTTTCCTTAAGTTTTAAGTTTTTTGTTTATTTTGAAAATATGTACATACATAAGTATACGTTCTAAATGTTCCAAATCCTTTAATTACAGTTTTCTTTAAAAGAAACGATTTTTTTTATATTCCTTTTAAGAGGACACACCTCTTGAACGGACACTTTCGGTCGGTCTCATTAGTGACCGCCCAAGGGAGATTTCAATGTGTATATATATATATAAATATATATGATATATATATATATAATATATTTATATATATATATATATTTTATATATTATATATATATATATAATATATATATATAGTTATATATATATATATATATATATATATATG
>CM032447.1:131168878-131196378 GCA_019049505.1 Pachyrhynchus sulphureomaculatus
CTTGTATTAGACAGTCAATCGATCTTGTAATAAGTACGTTTTAATCAAATTCCAGTTGTTTGATTCGGCTTTAAAAACTATCAAATCGGTTTCTCTTCCGGTTAATTTACTTAGTACAGTATAGATTAAGTATATATTTATTGAATCGTTTAGATCTGTTTATTTTGGAATGCTTTTAACAAGCTTTCTACTGAACTATAAATCTGTTTAATAATTTTGGGTTGCCGTGAAAGTGAGGAATGTTATCTGAATGATATCTCATAAGCTATAATTTATCTCAGGCATTTTCGTTTTCTTTGTTTAGTGTATTATTTAAGAAGGCAATTAAAATTTTCTAGATTAAGAATTAAGATTGTCGTTTTTCGCTCAATTTTGGAAAATTGATAATCTACCTTTAAGTTTATGAAAATAAATATCGTTAACTGAAAATATGAGTTACAAATTTAAACAAATGGTGTTTTCATGAGATTTATAAATTAAAACTAACTTACAGTGCCCACGACGAAAGGAGTGTTGAATGCAAAATGGGGTTTGCACCATTGCTTTTCTTTGTCTTTTTGTTGGCGGTGGGAACTGCTCCAATGCCCTCGCTCAGCTTTGATTGGTTGATACTGCTCTAATGCTGTAGTTCCTTGTTTTCTCGTTGTTTGGTGGTTAAACTGTCACTAAGATCGGTTATACTATTTAAGAGGAAAGTTCTTTCGGTTCTGTTTTTTTTCTTTTCCTTTTTAGCGATTGTTACCTAAGCTTCAGTAACTTGCTACCATTGGTAATAGTTCCCCCTTTTTCTGCGTGAATTGCCGAATGCTACCATAGTATCGGTACTTTTTTACAAGCGACCACTCACTTTTCGTAAGTTTTTTGCGAAGTAACGGCCCCCCCGTCCGTCACCTTAGATCGGTACTTTTTTACGATCGATATTGCATTTTTTTTTGAGTAAATTCTTGGATGAAATTTGTATCTATATGCGCTAGATACGTCTCAAATTTTTTTTGTTCTACGACTGCGCCTGTCGGACGCGATTGGGGACTTCTTTTTGAAACACTTTTGGCTTTAGAAAAAAGAATCTTTTTTGGAAACGAACAACAAAATTTGGTATGAAGCTTTTTCGAAAAAAACACAGATTTACAGCGTTTACAACAATAGTAAGCACAGTAGCATCTTAATCCATCTTAATTTAGGGTTTATGTAACCTTTTCTTATCTAACTTATAACTATGCTTGAATCAGCAGAATGAGGTTGTACGAGGTCATAACGTGGTTCCAAATCTAATTTCCCGATCTAATCCCGGTATACGCAGTCTAACAGTATCTCCTATTTCACATGTGGAAACTTTATATTTTGATCTTCTCAGATTGTTTTTCCAAACATTTTTTTTTTTCTGTTCTGTTCTTTATAATCTCAAGGACTGATTTATGCTGAGTGTATAAACTGTGTTTTTGATGTTTCCAAACTATCCGAACTTATATTTGTTCCTCATTCATGGTTTTTCAACTTCATAGAAAGCATTCCTGATCAATATTGATCCAGATTTTCCATTTGAATCATTTCTAATTGAATAAATTCATTTTCATGAACAACTTCGTTTGGTACTTATGATATAATAGCTGTATCTTTACCGTTTCCCCATCGTTATTTTTTTTTTATATTCTTGCCCCCTGTACAATCTCAGCTTCAACCTCAATACTTCGAAAGCCTTGTCCATCGATATTATTTAGCCCTTGTAACATCTCAGCTTCAACATCAGTACTTTGAAAAACTTTGCCATCGTTATTATTTACCCCTGTGACATCCCAGCTTCAATATCAATACTTTGGAAACCTTCGTGATCGTTATTATTTTGTCGCTGTAACACCTCAGCTTCAACAGTAATAGATACAGAGTATGGGTCTTGATTTGGCATAGTTGGTTCTGCCTCTTGTGTTTCGTCAAAACTTTCTTCCATGATTATTTCTTTAATTGCATCCAACAATTCTTCTTCAGTACAAATGCTCGTGACAAGTTCTTGCGGCAGTTTAGAATTTAATAATCCAGTCTTTAAGTTGTGCCAAACATGACTTTGTATAATGATCGTTTTATCCCATCATTATATGCATGGTTTTTTCATTAACTGTACAAATTTTAAACCATGTAACCAAGTTCTCTTGTTATTATCTTGCGGCCAAGTTGCAAGAATTTTCCGACGTCTTTGTTGCATCTCTCAACACCTCATTTGCGATTGGCTGTGATGAGGTTTTCCTGAGACTAGTTTAAATTCAGGCCTCTTCTAGTAAATAATTATCAAATTCGCGACGGTTATCTGAACGTAAAATCAGTAGCAAATACACAGAATATGCTCGAAAGCGTTGAAGGCCACTTCAGCTGCAGTTTTTGTTTTTTAATGGCCGCAATTGTACAAACTTTAGTAAGGTAGCCTTTTTTTTTTTTTTTTTTTTTTTTCACACTCATTAGTTTCATTTGGTATGAGGTACACAAGCTAAATAACCACGATATCTTGTGTAAATGTTTTTATTACTTTTATGTAATTCTTGAATGATCCTGGTACGACCTCCATGTCCAGTAGATAAATGTATATCATGAATTATGTCAAAAACATCTTCATTTGAGGCATAGTATTTAAAATTCACCGATTTAGCTGACGATGGAGATGAAACATAACATGAGTAAGTAATTTTTCAACACCATCGATACATTTCGATCTTCAATATTTGTAAACATGTTCTTGTTTACTTCACGAATGATGGAACATTGAATACACAAATGTTTTTCATTAGCACATGTTGGATACGACGTGTCCTAACCGGTTACTTGACCCTAATTCGCTTATTACTATGACATCTGGAGAATACGCATTCCAACGGGTTATAACCCGTAATACGCAGTTCACGTTTATTAACCGTAACATGTTCCCAGTTATAATAAATGCCATTTGGAAACCCAAATACCAGAATTTAGGAGATTAAAAAATTACACAGGAATTGAAATTTTGGTTTAAATGATACTAATATAAGAACTATTAATAAAAAGTATTTAATTGCAAGATATTTAGTTCAATGCTGTGACGCCGTTATTGGTACTTAATGGCATTAACCACTTTTTGCAGCCGAAAATAATAAAACAAGCACTAACAACGAAGGCATTTGATTGTACGTTATTTAGCATGATACAATGACGTTATTGTTGATATCATTTGGTACTTAACGGTATTAACCGGTTTTCGCACCCAAATATGTCTCTGACAGTTTCACCAGGTTGTATGAGATGTGTCAAGGGGTTAAGCTATAAGTAACCTAACATCTTTTTATTTCCTGTGTTGGTGTTTGGTACTTGTTTTTTCCCGTATATAAATGTGAATAATGATTTTAACAACGGATCGGTATCAAACAATTCGAAGTAGACTCTCTGAACTATACAGTTCGGATTGTAATAGCAGAAATAAGCTTCTTCAGCTGAAGTCTCATTTTTGCGACGAAATAAATTCTCAAAGATCGTTTGATCGAATAAACACACTGTCCGATCTGTTAATAATTTTGGAAAAAAGAGATGTTTTAGGATGTGAAAATATAACAAATTTACAGTATATTTCAAATGTCATTGCTCCACAGGATAGTTTAATACAAAACCTTATTGATAACAGCAATGGACCTGGTCCTGTACCTAATTATATTAATTTAGAAAATAATCTAATATATGGCAGAGGTGAGTAATTTGTGACAGAAAAATAACATGTTCGTCATGTAAAAATATGATTTATTTATCAGAAATTTGTTAAGGGTAAAATTTGAATTTTGAAAAACTGATCAGAAAAAAATCAGGGGGAAGACTGCTTTTGCTAACCTGAACTAAAACTGAACAAAAAAATCAGTAATTACAAAATACATTAAATAATGAAAAAAAGTCTTACCATAATGTGAAAAAAGATATAGTGCTAAATTAGTGACGAGATCAAAGTTAGTTCAGGTTAGTAGAAACAGCCTCCTCCAATTTTTTCTTGTAAATCTTTCAAAATTAGGCAACTTTAGGCCCAAAAAAAAAACCTTTTTTAAAAAGCCTGTTTACCGAAAATCTTAAATTATTAAAATATACTAGGAAAAATATGGGAAAGATTAAATTATCTTAGCTAAATTTGAACAAGTTGGGAATAATTGAATACCAATCACATTTCATTACCCAGAAAAAGTTTTTTTTCTTCCTGTGACAAAATAGTTTTACTTACCAAAACTGCAATACCACTATTACCTAAAATCATTATAAAGCATGTGATGGTACAAGAAATTTAGCAATAATTATTGCTGAAAAAATTAGTAATATAGAATGCTAAAATTAATAAAATTTTCAGTATATAGGTGAAAATCCAGTAGTATTAGATAGCAGGTAGTATTTTTCTCATACATTATAAAAGTGGCTGCCCCTGTTTCACCAAGAAGTGTGAATCCGTTTCGATTCTAAAACATATTCTCAGTGGGGACCAGAGAATGAATAGCATGAGAGTTTTAACAACTTTTAACCACCATTATAATAAAACATAATTTATTAGAATTTTTGTCAAACAGAATATGCAGTATAAATGAAATGAAAAATTATTCCCACATAAAAAATTTTAAAATTTAATAGGTAGCGGTAAAAGAGTGTGGTGTTCTTTGGAATGAAATCTATGCATCCAAATTTAGATAATGGCCACTGCAAATTTATAGAGCCACTACTAGTTGGAAATAAATTAAAACTAATATTTTTTATTTTTAGTTCTTCCTCCGGTATCACCTGATCCAATTGAAAGAATTCATAGCTTAATTAGAAATGATGTGGGTATTAAATGGAGAGAGCTGGCTAGAGCTTTTGCAATCGGAGAAGGTTATATTGACACTCTAGATGAACGTTACAGAGGATATATTCCCAGATATGGTTAATGAAATATTGCAAACGCATCAGGACAGGTGTGGACGAAATTATGAACTATGGAGGTCTAAACTTCAGGAGGCTTTAGTAACTGCTAGAAGAACAGATTTAAGCATTCGTATTAATGATATTCTTAGTTTAAGACCACCACATTAACTGTGGAATTTGTAAAGAATGTAAGTGATGTATACTTATTTTGAAGTACAGTCTTAGACACAAAAAACATATAACTCATACACATTTTGTTAACTACAATTAGTACTTGCACTTTTGGCAATGAGGCCCGAATGGCAGCTGACTTTGTAATCTAAACTAGAAGCACAAGTAAGAGGGGCAAGAGGATATAAAAGAAAAATGGAAGGATAATTTAATAACATTTTTACTGCCTAAATGCTGCTAAAATAAAAACATGTATTCTTTAAAAAATCACCCTTACAGATTTCTTCCCCTTTTAGGATTTCTAATCATGAAAAATATTCTTTTCCATTCCCAATATTGGTCCATCAATCAAATTTTTGGTACCATAATCCTCCAACAAAGTTTGATAGCAATTTCAAATTTGGCACACATATTATTTTAAGTAGAAATTGAATAGAGGTGAGGGCTAATTAATTTTATATATTTTCAACATTATTATGAGCATTTCTTAACTAATGAAGAAAGTTTAAGCAAAATTATTTACAGTCCAATATATAAGTTGGTGGGGGAAATAATGCTGTAGATAAATTAAACATTTAAGTATATTCTTTTTAAAAGAAACCAGATTTTAAAATACAGTTAGATTAAACTGAATTTTGAATAAAAATATGAAAGTAATATTCTCTCAAACCATTTTTAGTGTTCCGTACGAAACACTTATGAGATGACTTCAGTGTCTGTCTGTCTGTCACACCCTATTTTCTCCGAAACTTGGTAATAATATAGGAATTGATGGCCTTATCAGTGCCATGTAGTTTTGAAAGTTAAATTTTGACTTAGGGGGTTAGTTTTGGGGGGTGAAATGGGAAGTGAAAAAAAAAAAAAATTTTTTTACTAAGTCATCGAGTGTGGTGTCAAATGAAAGCTTGTGAAAACACGAATAAAAAATATATATATATAATGTAATACTTGGGCTCACTTTTCTTTGCATTATTTTTAAAAAATCCCGAAAAATCGCTGTCCCCCCACCTTATCTTGAAAAGTACTGATCAAAAAATTTTGAAAAAATTCTGGAATATTCTCTACGGGGTGTAGATTGAACGAAAATTATCACAAGTGGATTAGCTCATCAGTATTCATTAAAGATTGGAAACAAACTTTGTTGAAAACTCCTTTGGGGTATGTTTTGTGAAGTCACTGATCCTTTTATACCACCGTAACAATTTTTTTTATTTTAAAAGCAATCAACGTACGGAACACTAATTGTGCAAGTTCAACTTGCACTTGACCAGCACCCTCATAAGCATTTTGGTGTGCCATACAGAACATTTATGGGATCACCTCAGTGTCTGTCTGTCTATCTGCCTGTTTTGCCACATCTGATTTTTTCTGAAACTATTTGACATATAAAATTGAAATTTAGCACAAGTATCAGACTTGATGGCCTAATCAGAGCAGTGTAGTTTTGAAATTTTGACTTAAGAGATTAGTTTTGGGGGGTGAAATTGGAAGTTTAAAAAAAATTTTACCAGGTCATCAAGTGGGGTGTCAAATGAAAACTTGTGAAAGTCCAAAAATATATATGATGTAATACTTGCGCTCACAATTGCATTACATTTGATCATTTATCTGATATTAAAAAAAATCTATGTGCCTTGAGAATATGGTAGAGGTTTTTTTTTAATATACTGTTCAGTACATTACTGCGGAGTTGCATGTCGCCCCTGTACCCAAACAAAATAATTTTATTTTATTTGTTTATATAGTAAACATTTATTTTTACACTTTTATTACTAGATTCTAGATTGAACTAGATTGATTTATTGGCTACAAGGTAGCTAAGATGCTATAACTATTATACATTATTGAGTAAGAAAAAACGTGAAAATACATATTGGATCTTAAGATATATACATGTCAGGGACCTAATTAACCTAGGTATGAATTTTATTTTATTTTAAAAGCAATCACTATACGGAACCCTAATTGCCCAAGTCCGACTTGCACTTAGCCCGTTTTTTTAATTACAATATTAACTTGGTGCTGTATGACTAAAATTATGTAGAAAAATTAATCAATAGAGATGCTGAAATGATGGCAAAGAATTAAGGTGCTACTACTGCTTAGCCTGTAAAACGATTCAACATCATAGCTGTATTTAAAAGAAAAAGGCTATAGAAATATCTACTGGAGTAAGAGATGTGAAGACTATGCTTATATAAATATTAAAAAAAAGTAATCTAATTTTTAAATTACTCTAATCTAAAAACAGTGAAAAGGACAAATTCTGCTATATATACAAAGGGCCCCTCTAATCTCTTTTCCCACACCTATCAGCTCTTTTATATGTCACTATATAAATATTTATGCCAAATATTTATTTATTATCTCAACAAAAAAAACCAGGAAAAAAAATACCGTATTAGTATCATTGACCGTGTTTGGCATGATGGAATGTTGGCTAAGGTACGCTCTTTAGCATGTCTGAAAAATTCTTTTTCATTGCTCTCGTGTTTCCTCAGAGAGGGATTTCTTCACTATCAAACCCGGTGTGCCTCAAGGCTCCATACTGTCTCCTACTCTTCTTTCTCATTTACAGTAATGATCTGCTGAAAAGGACCTGGAATTGAATCTACAGCTTTGCAGATGACAGTATGCTTATTTCTTCTTTTACTTTGACCGCTCGAACATCGGCTACTTATGCAAATATTCGCAAACACCAAGAAGTCGCCCTACTTAACAAAGACCTAGAAGAAGTAATGACAGTAACCAAGTAGAATTTAATGCTACAAAAACCCAGACGGCAGTTTTTTCTAAAAAAGTTAACCCTACTTAGTTGTCTTGGCACTCCATTCTTCTAACATCGTCACTCAATTTACTGGGCGTTAATTTGAGACCGAATATGCCTTGGTAATAACATGTTGCAAGTATAGCAAAGAAAACTTCTCAAAAGCTAGGATTATTAAGAACTAGAAAGCTTTACCCTCCAAAGCAACTGTCAGTTCTGTATAATGTTCAAATTTGACCAACGATGGAATACTGCTCCCATGTTTGTGACTCTGTTTCCAAACATCCACTGAATTTGCTGGATTCTATTTACAAGAGAGCTGTTTGCCTGATTAGAGACCCAGAGCTGACCAGCAACTTTGATTCCTTGCAACTTTGAAGAAAAGTTGGCGACTTGAGTCTGTTCTAAAAGTATTTTCATGGAAAGTGTTGGATGGATGTAGCTTGCTTATTTCCTCCCAAAGTGGTGCATGCTAGGAAATACGTCGCGCTAATACTTCACATCCGTATGAAATTCAGCTTGTCACTCCTTGTACAACCATTTTCAGGCAGTCTTTTATATGGGGAACCTCATCGCTTTGGAGTGATTTGCCCAGGACTGTGTTTCCCAGCTGGTACAATTTACAGCGATTCAAAACTAACATTATCGTTTTTTCCGCACATGCGTCTCTTCTCCGCTTTAACGATTTCCTTGCAACACGTGTGCTATGCCTATAAAAAAAAAAAAACCATACAAAATTGTCGACGTTCATCCCTCGCTTTAAGCGATATCGCACAAAAAACTAGGCTTCATCCTCTCATTAGGTATTATTTATATACCAAGTTTGAAATTGATATCTTATTTCGTTCGACAGTTATCGGACGTACAGACCGACAGACAGATAGACCGACATACATAAGTCAACATTTTTTTAGTGTTCCGTACGGAACACTTATAAGATCACTTCGGTGTCTCTCCGTCTATCTGTTTGTCACACCTGATTTTCTCCGAATCTATTTGAAATAGAAAGTTGAAATTTGGCACTAATCTAGGAATTGATGGCCTCATCAGAGCTGTGTAGTTTTTAAAGTTAAATTTGATTTTAAGGGGTTAGTTTTGGGGGGTGAAATTGGAAGTGAAAAATTTTTGTTTTTACCGGGTCATCGAGTGGGGTGTCAAATAAAAGCTTGAAAATCACGAGTTCAAAAATATACATAATGCAGTACTTGCGCACACTTTTATTTGTATTATTTTTAACAAATTTCGAAAAATTCTCCACAGGGTGTAGATTGAACGAAAATTATCAGGAGTGTATTACTTTTAATAATTTATCTGATATATATATATATATATATATATATATATATATATATATATATATATATATATATATAAACAAGGTGAACAGTTTTCAACAAAGATCGGAAACAAACTTTGTTGAAAACTCATTTGGGGTGTGTTTTGTGAAGTCATTGATACATATTACAAAATACATTTTATACCTTCCGCAACAAAAATTAAGTCCGACTTGCACTTGGCCGACTATTGTGATCTAGGAACCCTAAAACGCAAAAAAAAAAAAAAAAATCTCGAAATGTAGTCTTTCACTAATACAGTATTCTTCTTTAGCACGGAAAATAAGATCACTTAATAACATTACTTACTTCATATCGTAATTTTTTCTCATTAAAAAAGATAAATATTTATTTTTACACTATATTCTGTTAAAAATAACACGTGTGTTTATTTATAGATATTCCTTTAATAAAAACATTGTATTTCTCTGAAAGTAATATGTAAATAATTTATGCCGGTCAGATATCTCCTTATTTATCTTTCTCTCTCTCTCTTTCGCTTGCTTTGGTGCACTAGTATATATTTTTAGAATATGTTGGGGCTTGAGCAGTTTCTAGAATCTAGATCCTCCTGGACTAGATGTTCGCACCCCTTAAGGCCCATTATTCTACCTTTTGTTGTAATTAATAGAAAAGTTGTAATGTGCTATGTATACTGTGTGTTATTATTATTATTATTATAATAAACAAATTTCATTTGTCATTCTTCATGACTTAAAAACCAGCTTTTTCACTCGACGCGCGTTTACTTAACCATGTTAACATCATCAGGAGCGAGGATTAACTGATGCTAACATACTAACATGGTTAGGTAAACGTACGTCCAGTACGAGAAAAAGTGTTTGGTGTAGTGGTAGTAGTGGAAAACTGTTGTGTAATGGCATTGTACCCACGATTCCAAAATCCCAACGTTGTTCGCTTATTTACAATAGAAATTCCTCAGGTAAGGTGTAATAGTAAGAGGTTACCATTATTATGTGATACAACAATGTTATCTGATTGCGTAAGCTTCGCAAAAGAACGTGCTCTGGGTATGTTTCTTATGTCCATGACTCTACTAAAAAAATATTTGCTCATGATGTATTGTCATCTTTTACTCATTGAACATGTTGTACATTATTGTATATAAAAATAAAGATTTATATTTAAAATTTTGTTTTCATCCCATGTTAGAATTTGAAATAATGAAAAAATAAAATTTATTCCCCTACTCCAAGAATATACACTAGCCCTGCCCGCGGCTCCGCTCGCGTGGACTTGATTCACTATTATCGTCACTGCTTATTCCTTATATTACCTAACGTAATAAAATATATCCTATAACCTGGCCAGAGAACATATGTATGAATTAAAAAAAAACACGTAGATCGGATAATTGGTTCTTGAATGCTAAGCGCACTAACGGACAGACAGAGTGGTGTTGCGTTTTATATATATTATAGATTTTTTTTGATAAACATTAAGTTAAGAATTAAAAAAAAAAAAAACACACCGAAATCGAATAAGCGGTCTAATGATAAGCACACTAACGCACAGAGAGACGTTGCGTCTTATATATATTATATAGATTATTACTATTATTATATAACCTGGTCAGAGAACATATGTATGAATTAAAAAAGAAACACGTAAATAAATAAGTGGTTCTCGAGTGCTAAGCGCATTTACGGACAGACAGAGAGAGTTGCATTTTATATATTATATTCTTTGTTACATGATATTGTTCCATATTTAACAGTTTAGGCAGCGTATTGTAAGAGAGTGCGCTAGCGGCAAACTTTTTTCGGACTTGATTCACTATTATCGTCCCTGTTTATTTCTTATATTACCTAACGTTATAAAATATATCCTATTAGCTGACCAGAGAATATATGTATAAATCAAAAAAAAACACGTAAGTCGGATAAGCGGTTCTCGAGAAACATTGCATTTTATATATATTACAGATTATTATTTTTATATAACCTAGAAAGAGAACATATGTATCAATAAAAAAAAACTCGTAAATCGGATAAGTGGTTTTCGAGTAATAAGTGCACTAACGAACAGAGAGACGTTGCATTTTATATATATTATATTCTTTGCTACATGATATTGTTCCATATTTAATGGTTTAGATAGTGTATTGCAAGAGAACGCGCGTCACTGCTTATTCCTTATGTTACCTAACGTAATAAAATATATCCTATAACCTGGCCAAGGAACATATGTATGTTTAAGAAAAAAAAAACGTGTAAATCGGATAAGTGGTACTCGAGTGATAAGCGCACTAACAGACAGATGGACAGAGAAAGTCGTTGTATTTTATATATATTATAGAAAATTATAAATAACTTGACCAGAGAACAAATGTATGAATTAAAAAAAAAACCCACGTAAATCATATAAGTGGTTCTCGAGTGATAAGCGCATTAACGCATAGACAGACAGAGAGACGTTGCATTTTATATATATTATAGATGATATATAAGAAAGCACCCCCCTAATCCCTTCTCTCATCTTTTAAAGCCCTTATGTGTTTTACGGCATTATCTCCGTGGTATTGTGTCGGCATACGGTATCTAGGATCTTGACAATATCTTAATCCCGGGTCTTAAGCAATATGTTATTTCAAAAATCATCTATGTGTTTACACGTTCTGTAGAGATAATTAAAATTTTTTCATGTGATAATAGCAGTCGAATTATTTTGTCCAAATCATGGCATTTCTTTTTTTTTTACCTCCAATAGACTAGGACTGCATCTTAGATATACCTTAACACATATGGTACAGAGTTCGTAAACACACACGAATGGATATTCAAGAAATGTAGCGAAATTTGGTTGTTGAAAAGTGTGAAAATATAGTTTTGTAGATGCTTTGATGTAAAGTAAAACATAATATCTGTATTCATTTGTTTTCTCAATCCTATTCCCTATATAGAGCCATTCGACAAATACAAATTCGTTTAAATTGAGATGTGCTAACAATACAGTTAAGAAATTTGGTCATTTGAGCAGTCATAAAAAAAGCATGTTATATGTAAATTTCCGAAAACACATTTGATAATCAACTCTAATGATGAGTGTGCCTCTTAAGGAAAATGACTAGATAATATTGTAAGTAAGAAATAATAACAATGCTGTAACCAAAAATTTACGCTCAAGCTAATCCATAATCTCCGCATACAAAGTACAAGTACGCGTGTTTGAGGAAAGATGGCGTTGCTAAGGCAAGTTGATGTTACTATCGTGTGCTGTCATCTGATAGATACCAAAAAAAATTGACACTGATTCATAGGTTTAGTTTAAATTTGGCAGCCATTTCAGTAAGTATTGTAACGTGTTTGTCGCTAAGATGGAAAAAGTGCAGTACATTGAGTGATTCGTTTTCTGCTTTTGGATGGGAAAACGTGTTAGGAAATGAAAGCGAAATTAGATGCTATTCAGGGCAACCCTTCGCCATCCATGACAATAGTCAGATATTGGTTCAACGAATTTAAACGTGATCGAACATCCGTTTTTGATGAGGATCGCCCGGGACGCCCATCAGATGTGGTTACTGAGGAAATCATTGAAAAAATCCACGGCATGATTCTCGCTGATCGTCAAACGAAAGTCCGCAAATTAGCAGAGGCCTTAAGAGGTTCGCCGAAAACGGTAATTAATATTGTACATAATAAGTTGGCTTTGAAAAAGTTATCGGCTCGATAGGTGCCGCGATTGATCACCGTGAACAACAAGCGGGTGCGGCTTTCAACTTCAAAGCTGCGTTTGGAGCAATTTAAGCGAAATTCGAAGGACTTTTTGCGTCGAGTTGTCACCGTCGATGAGACCTGGATTCATCATTATACACCGAAACCAAGCAATAATCAAAACAATGGGTTGCTTCCGGTGAATTTTTTTTTTATGGGTCTAACACACATGCTGCAGGGAAGTCCCTAAAGCGCTCCAGGAGCGGCATGTGTGCGAAAAAAGCGATTCACGTTGTTCTTGAATTGCTGTAAATTGTACTCTGTGGGAAACACAGCGCTGGGCAAATTATTCCAAAGGGATGATGATCTCCATATAAAAGACTGCTTGAAAAGCGTTGTACTCGGAGTAACAAGCTGAACTTCATACGGCTGTGAAGCACCAGCGCGACGTGTATTTCTAACATGCACCGCTTTGGGAGAAATTAAGCGGACTACATCCTTCGAACATTTTCCATGAAAATACTTGTAGAACAGACTCGAGTCGCCAACCATTTTTCGATGTTCCAGCGAATCAAGGCCGCCGGTCAGTTCCGGGTCTCCAATCAGACCAACAGCTCTTCTCTGAACAGAATCCAACAAATGCAGTGTATGTTTGGGAGCGGAGCCCCAAACATGGGAGCAGTATTCCATAGTTGGTCGAATTTGAGCTTTGTAAAGAATTAACAGTTGTAGTGGAGTGTAAAGCTTTCTGGTTCGAAACAATATTCCCAACTTTTGAAAAGCTATCATTGCTATGCCTGCAACATTTTCATGCCAGGACATATTTGCTCCCAAATTAACGCCCAACAAATTGAGCGACGATGCTAGGGGAATGGAGTGCCCCGACATAACTATGTCGGTTTCAGTTACGTTAACTTTTTTAGAAAAAACTGCCGCCTGAGTTTTTGTAGCGTTAAATTCCACTTGGTTACTGTCACCCCAAGATACAATTTCTTCCAGGTCTATGTTAAGTTGAACGACCTCCTGCTGTCTGCGGATATTCGCCTGAGCAGCTGATGTCCGAGCGTTCAAAGTGAATGAAGAAACAATCGTACTGTCATCTGCAAAGCTGTAAATTGGACTCCCGGTCTTTTCCAGCAGATCATTAATGTAAATGAGAAAGCGAGTAGGAGACAGTATGGAGCCTTGGGGCACACCGGCGTTGATAGTGAAGGTGTTAGAAAGAAGTCCGTCGACCGCCACTCGTAAAGAACGCTCTCTGAGGAAAGATGAGAGCCACAAACAGAACTTTTCAAACATACCACAAGAGCGTAGCTTAGCCAACAGTCCATCGTACCAAACACGGTCGAATGCCTTGGATATGTCAAGAGCAACCCCTCGAGATTCTCCAAAGTGTTCAATTGTGTTGTTCCAAACATGTGTTACATATGTCAGAAGATCTCCTGTTGATCTATGTTTACGAAAGCCCTATTGGTGATCGCTAATAATATATAATATCGAATCGTTCAAGATATTTTAGAAGATGCTGATTGATAACCTTTTCCGTGACTTTCGATATTATTGAAAGCAGTGCGACTGGTCGGTAGTTATTTGGCAAGGTCTTCTTGCCTTGTTTAGGTATCGGCTGAACTGTGGCACATTTCCAGCAGGACGGAAATATTCCCTTTCTGTAGGATAGGTTGAAAAGTCTACAGAAAACTGGTGTTAGTTCCCTTGCACAGTTTTTGAGAACTATGGCAGGTATTCCGTCAGCGCCAGAAGCCTTTTTGGTGTCTAGCTTCATTAAAATACGCTTTATGATACGCTGTCTGAAGACAACATCGGGCATCTGTGATTGCAATATGGGAACAGCAGGTGGTGTTTTTCCTTGGAAATCGACAGTAGAATGTGAAGCAGAGTTCAGCCAAGTTCGCTCTCTCAACAGGTGTGTTTGCAATGGAATTATCTGGCCGTGTGAGTGGTGGTATGGTGGATCTGGTGAAATTTTGACTAACTGCCTTAGCGACTGACCAAAAGGACCTGGAATTGTTGGGACCAGCGAGAAGTTTGTTTCTAATTCGTTGATTGTGTGCCTCCTTGGTTTCGTCGATAATTCCTTTGCATCTGTTCCGGGCACGAACAAAGGTGTTACGATTTATGGTGTTAAGATTTTCACGCCATTGTCGGTAGGCAATATGTTTAGAAGCAACAGCTTCTTTGCATCTTCGGTCAAACCAAGGCTTGCCGTTGGAGGGACATTTCTTCGAAAAAGGGATGTAAGCTTCCATACCAGCCAAAATAACACCGGAGACCTCCTTGGCGCAGTCAGATGGGTTGTCGGATCGAAAACAAACGTCCATCCAAGGGAAAGTTCGAAAATATTCCATCAGATCTTCCCATTTAGCAGATTTGTAGTGCCAAATCTTGCGCGGCCTAGGCGCCTCTTCGTCACTAATTGGCAGGATACTCGATGTTGAAAGCAGTTTATGGTCGGAAGAACCCAACGGCGGATTTACGGTGACCATGTAAATCTCCGGATTGGTGGTTAAAAACAGATCAAGAAGACTGGCGAACTCCCCGTCTCAATCAGGGATCCGTGTTGGTTCGTCAATAAGCTGAGTTAAAGCCACAACAATCTGCTCCAAAGAAGGTAAAGACGGTCTCATTGGCCGGAAAAGTTATCGCGATGATTTTTTGGGATACAAAGTGCATCATACTCATTGACTTCCTAGAAAAAGAAAGAACGAATTGGACTATACTATAGTGAGTTATTGGACCATTTGGACAAGAAGTTGAAGGAAACACGGCCCCATTTAGCGACGAAAAAAAGTGCTATTTCACCACGACAATGCTCCAGCACATTCATCCGGAGTTGTCGCAGCCAAACAGCATGAATTGCCTCCGTATTCACCCGACCTGGCTCCCTGCGATTTTTTCTTGTTCCCAAACATGAAGAAATGGCTCGCAGGAAAAAAAATCAGCTCAAATGAAGAGGTCATCTCCCAGACAGAAGCATATTTTGGGGAGTTGGACAATTCCTATTTTTTGAAGGGGTTAAAAAATGGCAAGGACGTTGGGAGAAGTATATATACCTAAAAGGGGATTATGTTGGAAAATAAAAAAAATCGTTTTTGAAAAAATGACTTCTTCAATCCTAACACGGGTACTTGCAGAACCACCCCCGTATATTGAACATTATTTCATAATGGCAAAAATTAACTACTCGTCAAAAAACACCTTTACATTCATCCCACTAATGTTCCCATCGTCATAATCACCAACCTCCAAAAATAATGTTTTCATCAGCTCATGATTAATTCTGGTTTTATATAGAGTACTAGCTGGGTCTGCGGCTCCGCTCGCGTGGACTTGATTCACTACTATTGTCAATGCTAATTCCTTATGTTACCCAACGTAATAAAATATCTCCCATTATTTCTCCTTATCTCCCATTATCTGTACATAATTTCCATTATCTAGACTTATCTCTTCTCATCTCCCATTATTTCTTCTTATCTCCCATTATTTATACTTATCTCCCATTATCGAGGCTTATCTCGACTTATCTCCAATTATTTCTCCTTATCTCCCATTATCTCATCTTATCTCCCATTATCTAGGCTTATATTGAATTATATAGAACATATGTATAAATTTATAAAAACACGTAAATCGGATAAGTGGTTCTCAAGTGATAAGCGCACTAACGGACAGACAGACAGACAGGCAGACAGACAGAGAGACGTTGCATTTTATATATATTCTAGATAGGAGATTATAGATAACCTGGCCAGAGAACAAATGTATGAATTAAAAAAAAAAACGTAAATCGGATAAGTGGTTCTCGAGTGATAAGCGCACTAACGGCCAGACAGACGGACAGAAAGATGCTGCATTTTATATATATTATATTCTTTGCTACATGATATTATTCCATATTTAATGCTTTAGGCAGTGTATTACAAGAGAACGCGCTAGCAGCAAACTTTTCTCTCCGACTTGATTCACTATTATTGTCACTGCTTATTCCTTATGTCACCTAACGTAATAAAATATATCCTATAACCTGGCCAGAGAACATATGTATGTTTAAAAAAAAACACGTAAATCGGATAAGTGGTTCTCCAGTGATAAGCGCACTAACGGACAAACAGGCAGAGAGAAAGGCGTTACATTTTATATATATTATAGATATTTTTTGTTACATGATATCGTTCCATATTTAATGGTTTAGCAAGTTTAAAAAAAAGCACGTAAATCGGATAAGTGGTTCTCCCAGTGATAAGCGCACTAACGGACAGACAAACAGAGATACGTTGCATTGTATATATATTATAGATGTAATAAAATATCTATAACCTGGTCAGAGAACATACGTATGAATTTAAAAAATCACGTAAATCGGATAAGTGATTCTCCAGGGATAAGCGCACTAACGGACAGACAGACAGAGAGAGACGTTGCATTTTATATATATTATAGATATAGATTGTTATTATTATTATTATATAACCTGGCCAAAGAATATATGTATGAATTTAAAAAAAGACACGTAAATCGGATAAGGGGTTCTCGCGTGATAAACGCACTAATGGACAGAGAGACATTCCATTTTATATATATTATAAATTATAGATTATAGATATTCTCTGCTACATAATATTGTTCCAAATTTAATGGTTTAGGCTGTGTATTGCAAGGGAACGCGCTAGTGGCAAACTTTTTTCCAACTTCATTCACTATTTTACGTCACTGCTCATTCCTTATGCTACCTATCGTAATAAAATATAGCCTATAACCTGGCCAGAGAATATATGTATATTTAAAAAAAAAAAGTACGTAAATCGGATAAGTGGTTCTCCAGTGATAAGCGCACTAACGGACAGACAGAGGGACGTTGCATTTTATATATATTATAGATGTGCACCAGTGGTCGAACACCACCCAATAGTCGACCACTTATATCTGTTGGAGAAAGTTTTTATTGCAGAATCCGTGACGACGTCATATTCAAGCGATAATTGAACAACTTTAATCCAGAATCAGTTCCAGGGCCCTTATCGACGTATGGAAAAAGGAAATTTAAAGAGAGATTGAGCCGGTCGGGAAGAGGCGGTAAAGCTACTTTTTTGGTACTCGCGGCGTACGGTCGACGCGCTTGGGATATGGGATGCAATCAAACTGCCTGTGAAACGTTGGAAAACTATTGTTTTACCTGGAATAAAGTTGTTCAAGGCAAGATGCAAGCACATAATGTTAATAGAACTCGGATTTCGTCAGTTCTTCGAGAGCTACGTGTTTTGTGATCGGTCGACTACTGGGGTTGATTTTGTGAGTAATTCTAGTAGTCGCCATAGGCCGGTCGACTACTGGACGCCTGGTGTTTTCTTTTTTTTTTCCAATAGTCGACCATCATAAAATTATGGATGTTCAGGTGTTCCAGGTTGATTCCAGATATTTGATCGGTGAGGAAATCTGGGAAAAACTCACTATAAACTAATTGAGATTTTATGTATGTAATATGTAATAAATGAATGAGTTTTTTTAGTTTTTTTCCATTAATCTCAAGTGCGCGAGCTACAGCCCACTTGAGGCGCTAGATGAGCTGAGCGTCCCATGTACACTTTTTACCTGAAAAAGGGGATCAAAAAAATATGAAAAAGATAGGAAAAACAGTTTTCCGCCGATGCTCTTATTTAACCCTCTGCCACTGACGTGTAGTAATTTTAACAATTCAATTGACGTGGGAATTGTGTACTAAATACCTATTGTGTTTATGTAATATACGGCAATACATAATAGACAACGTATTTGAAGATATATATTTGAAATAAAGGTCAATTATACAAAATTATAATCTTTATTAAACTTGGTACATTTTGAACAACAAAAATTAAAGTATTTTCTTAAGTATCAAAAAAACATAACATAATCTTTAAGCATTTTTGTTTTAGATTAAATTAACACTTACTACTTAACATATATTTTAAATTTGAGCAATATCCTATGATAAGATCAAAAGTTGCAAAGCCTCAAAATATTACAAAGGGGCTTGAACATTGCAAGCAAATTGGTTTTGAGTAATCACAGCACATGTACTTTGTTTGTGGCTTTAGTTTAGTAGGACAAATATGGCACAGTTTTCTTCCACTTATTGTCACAGAGCGGGTTTTCGGACGTGGAGGGGCAGATATTTTCCCACAACTCGGCTAACACTCGGGCGCAATTCTCTTGGCAACCTGTCGTTGTATACGCGTGTCTGTATGTGGTCTAACACCAATTCTCTTGCGATGTTTAGCAAAAATGTCCCTCTTCTCATTTTAGAGTCACTATTTGCACACGCCTGGTACAATACAAAACAATTCATGCCTGTCATGTCCAGTATTCTATAAAAAATTGCCATTGGCCATCGACGAGTTTTGCGGCTACACGAATATTCTGAGCATTTGTCGATCATGTCAACACCTCCTGATTGTAATCTGACTTAGTACCGGTATCTCGAGCGTGATGTGGAAAGGAAACTAACAGGACCGCTTTATTTTCCTTCGGAATATAAGACAACACTGTAAAGTCCTTGGTAAAACCGTACAACGACCTCTCAACTACTCTGCCTTGTTCGATAAGAAGCATGGAAGAATCTCAACTTTATTCTTCTTCAGTGTGCCCAAATAATTCAGCTTCTTCTTGAGCAAAATTTTCATAAGACCCACGCGCGACCACCTGCACTTCACTGACCGACGCTGACATATGAATCAAAAAGGTACTGCGCAGATGAGTTACGTAATTTAAATAGTACAGTTGCCGTGTCTGTGGGACTACCACATCAGCTGCAGAGGTTTAAGCCTTGAAATTTTCCTAACAAGTCAGTTTTCTAACATCAACTCGTGAGGATAGACGTCTCAGAAACACCGATTCATATACAGATTCATGCTCAAAATCACCAAGAAACCTTCTAATGCTGCATCTACCAGGAACGATAAAAGGTTGTTTCATCAATATATAAATAATAATGTCAAACAAGCACTTGGTAATATCAGGGAGAATTCGATGAGCATTCATAAAGCCAGTAGTACTTTTGGTGTTCCACGCACTACCTTGAATGATATTTTACGCTAGAAAGATGGGCCCAACAACTGTTCTATCATCGGAAGAACAACATCACCTGGTGGAATGATGCATCAAAATGGCTAAATGTGGTTATCCACAGAAAAATGAGGACTTGAAAAACTCTATTCAACAAATTTTAAAGCAGCAAAACAGAGATAATGTCTTTGTTGATGATCGGCCAGGTAAGAAGTGGCTTAAATTATTTTTTAAAATGCATCCGGAGTTATCAGAGCGTACTGTAGAAGGAATCAGCACGGGAAGGGCTGTCGTTACAAAGGAATTGATATGGATAGTTTTTAAAAGAAACGAATACTCTAGATATTTTGGACGATCCCAGACGCATAGCGAATGGTGACGAAGCAGACTTTAGTTTATGCCCCAAGGCTGGTAAAGTTATTGGGCCGAAAGGGTAGAAAAATGTTTACCAGATCAATATCAAATAATGAGAAGGACACAATCACTGTCTTGATGTTTTTCACAGCTAGTAGTGAATTAGCCCCTCCGATGATTGTTTTTGCGTATGTTAGACCTCCTAAGAAAACTCGCAAACAGCATGCCTGACGTATGGACGATTGGTCTATCATAGATTGGTTGGATGGTCTCAGAGGCCTTTTTTGAATACATCGCCAACGACTTCAACAAGTGACTCGAAAATCAAGGAATCAAAAAAACCGATTCTTTTATTTGTAGATGGACATAGATCCCATTTGACTTGACCTTTGAGTAAGTTCTGCCATGATTATGGAATTATTTTATATTCTCTACGTCCAAACACTACCCGCATGATGCAACTTGCAGATGTTAGCGTATGTAGGCCAGTAAAACACGAATATAAAATAACTGTAAGGATTTGGCAGGCCGAGCATATCAACGAATGCATAACAAAACTCAATTTTCCAAAGTTATTGAAACGCATACTAAATGATATGGATTTATTCGGCACAATTAAAAATGATTTTCGGGCATGTGGCTTATGCACTACCGTCAGAAAGTATTTGCCCACCTAGTTATTTCAGTCCCAAGACAACAAAAACCCAGACAATATATATATATATATATATATATATATATATATATATATATATATATATATATATATATATATATATATATATTGTTTTAAATTTTAGTGAATTATTATTTATTTTCACATTATTTACAGTCTAGAAAATCAGAAAAATATTCATGGTTTTCCAGGATTTTTCTCATCTACAGACCTCCCTTGTTTTTAATTACAGCTTTACAGTGTTTCGGCATTCTGTCCAGGAGTTTCTTCAGTTATTTTAACCCATTCTGCTTGTAAAAGTTCCCACAAGTGATTTTCTGATGTTGAATTGAGTTTTCGAACACACCTGTCCAAATGGTCCCACAGCAATTCGATGGGGTTCAAGTCGGGTGATTGTGGAGGTCAAGGCATCACTTCCAGGACGTCATCGGATTTCTATTGGTCCAAAAATTCTCTAATTTGTTTAGCAGAATGTTTAGGGTCGTTTCCATGCTGAAAAATGAATTTCTCCTGAAAAATATCTCTTCCAGAAGGAAGCATTTCAGTTAGCAAAATTCCTTGATTTCGCATGATTCCTTATATCCTAAAGATTTTTCTAACTTTACCGTTGCCAAAACAACCCCAAACCATTACTAAATTTCCACCATGTTTTTACTGTAGGCAACTGACAGGCAACATCCTCTCTCCAACTAACTGCCGCACGTAAACTCGTCGATTTTTCGAATTTAGATTCATAGCTCCAAAGGATGGAATTCCATTGTTCTGATGTCCAATTCTCATGTTCTCGGGCCCATTCCAATCGTTTACGTTTATTCACTTGCCTAAGAAGTGGTTTCCTCACTGCAACTCTCCCGTGTAGTCTACATTCTGCTAACCTGTTCTTTACGGTTGTCACGCTGATGGGGATGGGCCGCCCTAGGTTTCCTTGAGCCGTGATTTCTGGTGCGGTTAGGCGGCGATTACATCTGCTGGACATTGTTATAGCTCTGTCTTCAGCGGGTGTCGTTTTTCGAGGCCTTCCTGAACGTTTTTGGTTGGGAATTCCATGTTCCGCAGAAAATTTTTTTACGATGTAGTCCACCTTTCTCCTTGGCATCTACATATCACTCGCGATTTGTCGACTCGAGTAACCATTTTGATGTCTCCCAATTATCAGAGCCCGATTTTCAACGGAAACTTCTTTCGTTTTTGGCATTTTCACGAAAGAATTGAGCCTGTGTCAAAAGTACTGTTTGCGAATGGTTAATTTCCAAAGGGGCAATGGTATTTATAGCATAGTTTTTATCATAAAATATCACTAGGAATTTCCATAATCCCTAGAAACTTAAAGTGAGTTCTTACTTCAACTGGAATTCTCAGAAATCACCTCAAAACGATTATCATGCAAAACTTGGAAATTTGTTCTAATTGGTTTTTAATTTGTGATTTCACCAAAAAGGCTGTTCTAAACAATTTTATGATGGAGACTTGTTAAGAACAATTAAATTTACCTAATGTAATAAAAGGGTATTAAATTACGGCAGTTACAATGAAATTTCTAGGTGGGCAAATACTTTCTGACGGTAGTGTAACTACTAAATCCTAATGAGGTCGATTAGACAAAATGCGTACAAAGTACTCTGGAAGAATTGAATTGTTCGAATAAAACAAGGCATAATATCACTTCGTCATCCCGAAATTCTGATTATGAGTCACTCGAAAAAACAAACAAATTTATGGACCATAATTTAAGGGCAAGGGGCATTGATGTTGATGTTCTTCTCGAAGAAATCAATAAATTCAATTCTTTTGATACTGCTCAACAACTTACTAGAAAACAATCACCACATTTAGATGAACCAGGTTTTGAAATCTTATTAACAATTTTGAATTAACATTTCTATGGGGTTTATCCAACTTTATTTATATATTTCTATCATGATTCCAGAGAATAATGGTTTCTCCAGTGATAATGTTGGTATTCTACCCGACGATTTGATGGACATTGATGAGCTCGTAGAGCTTATAGCCCGATCAGGTAAACTTGTTCTCTCATACGTCTTGCATTTTTCAAATGGAGATAATATACGTACGAGCTTTGAACTTGGATTTAATTTTTGTATCAGAATTAAGTTCTCCACAAATGATTATCCAAAAAACATCTGACACATGCATTTCTTCACATCCCAGCCCTATTTGTGCAAATCATAAACGCAAGCTAAAAAAGAAAGTCTCTGTTATTTCGTCAAAGGCATGGCGTGAGTCTGTCGAAGAAGAGTTAAGGAAGAAAGAAGCAATTAAAATTGCGAAGAAGGAAAAGAAGAAGGAAATACAATTAAAAAAAGGAACAAGCTGCTGCTGCTAAAATTTTAAAAAAAAGAAGCAGCAGGCTCTGAAACACGGAAAACCTATGAAAAAAAAAGGCCCCGAGAAGGAAATGTAGTGTTAAATTTTTGATTCTAAGTATTTTTAATATCCTTATTGTACTGACTGAATTTAATCTCTAAAGGCTTAATTCACGATTATAATTACTATAATATTAAATATAAAGATCACTTATGAAAAATACAAAAGGTGAAAATTAACTTATTTTTTTTAATGACATGGTACAAAGTTTATTCGATAATAAAATTCATGTTGGGAAAAGTAACATGCTGTTCTTATTCTCTGGAAAAATCGAAAACATTCCCACTACCTTAGAGCTGCACGTTTCAATTATTCAGCAAGTGGTCGACTACCGGTGCATAGACATGTCGACTACTGGGATACAGTGGTCGACAACTGGTGCTGTTACATTATTTGTGTATTTATTCGACAGAAAAACAACTATACACTAATGTAAACCGAAAGGTTGAAATTCGATATATTGCTACCTAAAGGGTCCAAATACTATGACAGATTTCATTGAAGCTACGATTAACGTAACCTCAACGTTATTCGGTCGACTACTGGTGCACTTACCCTATATCCACGGTAAAAATTTAAAAAAAAAATCATATATTCTGAAAAAAAAATTCTGTGCCTCTATTTGTATATATATCATCTACAAAATAAAACAACCGGTCAAGTACAAGTTGGACTTGTACAATTAGGGTTCCTACCGTGATTGCTTTTAAAATAACATAAAATCTTTACCTAAGCTAAGTTAATTAGGTCCCTGACATGTATATATCTTAAGATAGATTTTCACATTTTTTCTTAGTCAATAATGTATAATAATTATAGCTTCTTAGCTACTTAATAGCCAATAAATCAGTTTAGCTCAATCTAGAATCTAGTAACAAAAGTGTAAAATTAGGACCTAAATATTTAATTGCAACGACACCTGTTGAGAAAGCAAACTTGTTGGCCGAACTGTTTACTTCACATTCTACTGCCGATTTCCAAGGAAAAACACCACCTACTATTCCCATATTGCAGTCAAGGATGCCCGATGTTGTCTTCAGACAGCGTATCATAAAACGTATTTTAATGAAGCTAGACACCAAAAAATCTTCTGGCGCTGATGGAATACCTGCCATAGTTCTCAAAAACTGTGCAAGGGAACTAACACCAGTTTTCTGTAGACCCTTTAACCTATCCTACAGAAAGGGAATATTTCCTTCCTGCTGGAAATGTGCCACAGTTCAGCCAATACCTAAAAGAGGCAAGAAGACCTTGCCAAACAACTACCGACCAGTCGCACTGCTTTCAATAATATCGAAAGTCATGGAAAAGGCTGTCAATCAGCATCTTCTAAAATACCTTGAAGGATTCAACATTATTAACGATCACCAATATGGCTTTCGTAAACATAGATCAACAGGAGGTCTTCTGACTTATGTAACACATGTTTCGAACAACGCAATTGAACACTTCGAAGAATCTCGAGCGGTTGCTCTTGACATATCCAAGGCATTCGACCGTGTTTGGCACGATGGACTGTTGGCTAAGCTACGCTCTTATGGTATGTTTGAAAAGTTCTGTTTGTGGCTCTCATGTTTCCTCAGAGAGCGTTCTTTAGGAGTCGCAGTCGACGGATTTCTTTCTAACACCTTTACTGTTAACGTCGGTGTGCCCCAAGGCTCCATACTATCTCCTACTCTCTTTCTTATTTACATTAACGATCTGCTGGAAAAGACCGGGAATCCAATCTACAGCCTTGCAGATGGCAGTACGCTTATATCTTCATTCACTTTGAACGCTCGGACATCGGCTGCTCAGGCGAATATCCGCAGGCAGCAGGAAGTCATTCAACTTAACAAAGACCTGCAAAAAATTCTATCTTGGGGTGACAGTAACCAAGTGGAATTTAACGCTTCAAAAACCCAGGCGGCAGTTTTTTCTAAAAAAGTTAACGTTGCTGAACCCGACATAGTTATGTCGGAGCACTTCATTCCCCTAGCATCGTCACTCAATTTGTTGGGCGTTAATTTGGGAGCAAATATGTCCAGGCATGAACATGTTGCAGGAATAGCAAGGAGAGACTCTAAAAAGTTGGGAATATTATTACGAACCAGAAAGCTTTACACTTCACAACTGACCGGCGGCCTTGATTCGCTGGAACATCGAAGAACGGTTGGCGACTTGAGTCTATCCTACAAGTATTTTCATGGAGAATTCGAAGGATGTAGTCCACTTAATTCCTCCCAGAGCGGTGCATGTTAGAAGTACACGTCGCGCTAATACTTCACATCCGTATGGGGTTCAGCTTGTTACTCCACGTATAACGCTTTTCAAGCAGTCTTTTATATGGAGAACATCATCCCTTTGGAATAGCTTACCCAGGACTGTGTTTCCCACCGAGTACAATTTACAGCGATTCAAGAACAACGTGAATCGCTTTTTCAGCACACGTGTCGCTCCTGTAGCGCTTTAGAGACTTCCCTGCAGCACGTGTGCTGGACCCATAAAAAAAAATTATAAACGAATAAAATAAAATAATTTTTTCTCTAGAGGAGCGATGCGCAATAATGTACAAAAAATAATCCACCTTCACCGTTTTATAGGGAAATATGGTTTTCCATATTTTTTTATACTATTCCAGGATTTTTTCAAAATTTTTTGAGTAGTAATTTTCGAGATAAGGGGTGTTTTTGCCATTTTTTTAACCTTTCATTTACGCGATGATCTGGTAAAAAAATGTTTTTTTCACTTTTTTACCTTTCAAAACTACACGACTCTGATTGGTCCATCAATCCCTATATTGGTGCAAAATTTTAACTTTCTAAGTCAAATAATTTCGGAGAAAATCACGTGTGGCAGACGGACACCGAAGTGATTCCATAAGTGGTCCGTAGGGAACACTAAAACATGTTTTTACTGGAAATGTCTCATTTACACTTTAAGTAGTAACTATAATAAAAAAAGTAATTATACGAAAATAATTTATTCAAACAATATCTAACCGATTTATCCAAGATCTATATATAACTCTTAGTATGTCTGCGGGTTCGGTATATTAATTTTTTTAATAAGAATTGTTCTGTAGGGTATAATCCGTATCAAAAACACTTTTATATTTGTTTATAGGTACATCAGTCGATTAAAATTTAAGTTTTTTAGGCACAATTTTATTCAATTATAAGTCGTAGTTTCGATAATATCTAATTTCATTAAAATTGCGTTTATTGGATGTTTTTTTGACTGATTGTTAAACATATGTTCAATAATATGAACCTCTGCTAAAAAAAAGAATACATAATATAATTTTCAATGTTCAAAGGACACGTTCAGGCATTGATGTTTGTTTACCTCACATGTTGAATAATAATTAATGTCTGCTTTCATTAGCCTTCCCACTTTCCAAATTAATTAGTGTATAGCTAACCTCATTAAAAATACTTTTCATCTCCTTTGTAATCGCTATAGTAGTCTTCCTTTTATTTGCTCTAGTGTAGACATTTTAAAAAAAACAGTTGATACGCACAAAGATATAATGATAACCGTCATTTTGCTGACATATTGCCATTGCTCGATTAAATCAATTAAGAATATCTAGGTATCTTTTAATTAACGAACGTCTCCTAGGAAAATATTTTCCAACCGATTTATGTAGTTCTTTTACAATTTTAATTTTTTCTTCATTAGATTCAATTATGCCTCCTTTGGGTTATAACCCTAATCTAATATAAAAACGAAAGAAATATGTCTATATTATTACATATTTAGAAAATTATTTCATTTTCGCGTAATTCTTCGAAAATTGAAACAATAAAATAATAATTAAAAATTACATCGATCCAATAATTCTTTAACATAATTCCAATTCGATTTCTCATTTCGGATGAAGGTGTTTTGTATCTAGCAATTTCCCTTCGCTCTTTTCATTATCATCCAATATTTTTATAATTTGGGCATATTTTCCATTTTGCTTAACTGTCGTTTTTTTTTTGTCGTAATTCTCATACGTTGCATTAGGTAATTCTAAAATATCTTTGTAGGTGTGAAAAGTGGGCGGGCTAATTTGCTCGTTCCTGCCTAACGTAGGTACATATTTCAAGCAAACCATAAAGTTCATTCAATTCATCAAAAATAGCAATATTATTAGAATTTTTAGTGATCCGTACGGAATACCTATAAGGCCACTACGGTGTCTGTCTGTCACACCCGATTTTCCC
>CM032447.1:131201378-131256378 GCA_019049505.1 Pachyrhynchus sulphureomaculatus
GTGGTAATTACGGGTTCCGGCGCTATGGTGACTGTTGCGTTCTCGATATTTTGGTTATTCCTTGGTTTAGCTAGTAGACCCTTCCATGTAGTGGAGATATTCAGCGCATCATCTCGCTTATTTAGCTGGCCATTATTTTCGATTCCCACGGCTTCTCTGACTATGCGTGTTTTATAATGTGAAATAGAGTCTATTTGTTTAGATCCCTTAAAATGGATGTTGCAACCAGTATCATGCTGGTGTTGAAAAAGAGCTGATGTTGTTCGTTTGTTTTTGATACTTATTTTATGTTCTTGGGTCCGGGTGGAGATTCTTCTGTTTGTTTATACTATGTACAATTTGTGGCACTCTCCTCATGGGATGCTGTAAACTCCATGATTTTCCAGTTTTTTGTTGTCCTTGGGGTTACCTAGGATATCTACCAGAGTGTTTCGTGGTTTGTATGCTGTGCCTATGTTGTGTTATCTTATGACTCTTCCGATCCTATCTGTAACTCGTTTCACATACGGTAATAGGACTCTGCTTTGGTTGAGGTCCCGTTCTTCTGTCCTTGTCTGGGGATGGCACTGCCTTTCTAATGCTCTCCGTATGTACTAGTCTTTAATCCTTGAGTGCCCTGATAATTTGGGTAATTTCTTGCTGTCTAGTGTCTGGTTCTGTGAGTCGGTATGATCTCCATACGAGGATGTTGGCTACTGACTGGATTTGGGATAAACGGTGGTGTGAGCCAGCGTTTAAATATCTGTTGGTGTGAGTAGGCTTCCGGTAGACTGAGTATTGAAGTTGACCATTGTTTTTCCGAGTTATGAGCACTTCAAAATAAGGGAGGCGTTTTTCTTCTTCTACTTCCAAAGTGAACTGTATCCGGTGGTGAATTCTATTTAAGTAGGTCAGGGAGTTGTCTAATTCATTTCGTCCGTGGGGCCAAATTATAAAGATGTCATCAACATATTGTTTCCAGAGTTTGGGTTTGAGTGGTGAGTTTTTAAGGCTCTCTGTTTCAAAACTACATCATATGGAGATTGGCTATTACCGGTGAAAGGAAAGATCTGTTTGTTTATATATCTGATTGTTGAAGACAAAGTAGATATTTTTTAGACAGTATTCCGACAGTTCTATAACATGAGCTGAGAAATCCTCGCTTGCTATTTTGTCTAGTGCTTCATCCACTGGAATACTGGGATAAAGTGAAACAACATCTAGACTTGCCAGAATATAATTTTCCTCTAGTTGAATGTCTCTGATTATGTTCGTGAGGTGTTCGGAGATTTTGATGAGATGAAGATCACAGTATCGAGTAGCAGCAGCAGCGGGAGCACTTGAAAATGCCAAATGAATGAGATTTTGGCGAATCGTCGTGCAAATTCATTGTTAAACGAACGGATTGAAACCCGGAATTTTAATATATATACATATATATATGTATATATATATATATATATATATATATATATATATATATATATATATATATATATATATATATATATATATATATATATATATATATATATATATATATATAAGGTACCCCATATATATATATATATATATATAGAATAATGGCTCCACAGCATCTATTAATCAGGGTATCAAAAAAAATGTTTTAATGAAATTTATACTGGCATGTTGACATTGACAATAAAATGTTTTGAACTGTCAGTTCGAAGAAATTACGCCATCTTAAATTTCTTAAATAGGAAACCCTGTATATTATTTTTTTTTTTGAGTCCGACTCAAAATTCTAGACATTATTTGTCTAACATACAATATGTCTAAATTGAACCGTTTTGGAATTATTGATATTTGAAATTAAGGAGATCAAATTAAAAAAAAATTAAGCTGGCTTGTGTCAAACATTTACTGTCAGGTAACGACTTAACACGTCAAAAAATGATTTATTGACCAAAACGTTTATTGCTGCATTTTGCGAAACTTCAATTTGAATATAATATCATAGTGGTGTATTTAACAAAAGCTGAAAGAATAACTTTGTTAATGATGGTTGGTTACGGAGACCGTAGGAGAACACGACAGGAAATATGTGATCTCTTTAACCCAAAGTATCCAAATCGAGAACCTGTTACCCAATCCGTAGTTAGCAAAACATTAAAACGATTTAGACAATCAGGTCATGTTAAGGATCGTTCTAAATCTAGACCTCCAAAAGTTAAAACAAGCGATGATAAAAAGTTAGATGTTTTATTGGAAATTACAGAAAATCAACATACAGCCACTCGTCAGCTTTGCTTAGACCACAACATAACCTTAACCGACCTTAAGAAAAATTGCATCCATACAAACCCATCCTATTGCAAGAATTATCTGAAGGTGACTACGATAGACACGTTGAATTTTGCGAGGTCATGACGGAACGAATCAATAATGATAATAACCTAAAAATCATAATATTGTGTTTTCTGACGAGACCACATTTTGTCTCAACGGAAGCGTTAACAGGCATAACTGACTGTACTGGTTTACGTAAGAATCCCCACTGGATAATCGACACTCATTCTCAAATACCACAAAAGATAAACGTGTGGGCAGGGATTTGTCGACGTCATATCATTGGTCCCTTTTTTCTCAATGGAAATCTTACAGGACAGCTATATTTACAGTTACTCCAAGGGCAAGTTTTCCAACTTGTGCAGGTCTTTTTCCCGATGAAAATAATTTGGATACCCCTAACAGGAATCTGTGATGTCAACAGGACGGAGCACCTCCTCACTATGATATCAATGTTCGTAGAGATTTGGATACGATTTTTCGTAATCGATAGATAGGCAAAAGAGGTGCTACAGAATGACCTATAAGGAGTCCCGACCACTCGATTTTTTTATGGATTCATTTGAAAACCAAAGTTTGCCAAAGTCGACCTGAAACTGTAGAAGATTTACAACAAAGAATTCAATATGAATTAGCACAGATCACCCCGGATTCTCTGCAAAACTCTGTTCAGGCTATTTATGACAGATTGGATCATTGTCTCGCTGTTAACGGTAGGCATTTTGAGCAATTGTTACCTTAAAAATAAACCTGAAGTATTTATTAATAGTTTTTTGTCTTTTTTTTATGTTAAATTTCACACACACAATTGATATACGAGTAGCATAATCACGGCGATTTCTCCCATTATCTTTATAATTTCCGCAGTTATTTCATCTTTCTTTGGTATCTAGCTTCATTAAAGTATAGTTTATGACACGCTATCCTTAGCGATCGACTGGAAAGACCCAGAATCATTGGCACAAGCAAGAAAATTGTTTTACTTCTTTGATTGTATGCCTCCTCGATTTCGTCGGTTATTTGTTTACATCTGTTCCGGGCACGAACAAAAACGTTACGAGTTATGACGTTAGAGTTTTCGCTCTATTATAGGTGTTGGTAAGATGTTTGAAGCAATGACAATACTTCCAAAACAGTTCAATTTAGACATATAGTATATTAGATAAATAATATCTAGAATTTTTAGTAGGACTCAAAAATAAAATACTATACAGGGCTTTCCGTTGAAAAAAAATCAAGATGGCGTAATATCTTCGAACTGACAGTTCAAAACATTTTATTATCAACATCAGCATGTGAGCCGTATATCACCCTATAACTTTTATTAAAATATTTTTTTGATACACTGATTAATAAATGCTGTGGAATCATTATTCCATACATATGGGACAGCCTGTATATATATATATATATATATATATATATATATATATATATATATATATATATATACATATCTATATATATATATATATATATATATATATATATATATATATATATATATATATATACATACATATCTATATATATATATATATATATATATATATATATATATATATATATATATATATATATATATATATAAATACTTACACGGACATTTCCCATGATCCCGACCGACTCTCACATAATCGGCATTTTGTTAACTCCCTCTTGGACGGACATTCTCTTGAACGGACGCGGATACAAAAAAATGTTCTCTTAACCGGACAAAAACAATAAAAAATAAATGCCTTGTCTCATTTTTCTGTGGCGAGTATCACTGTTGCGTTTCCTAATCGCGCCGCGCACCAACGTCGCTGCCTGCCTTCTCTGAGGGACTTCCCCGAGTAAACCAGGTATTTACCGATCTTAATTTTTCTGTACACGCGGGGATTTAATATTATCCTGACGCCTATGCGAAAAAGAGAGACAGTGGGCGACACATTCATTGTAGAAATGGCTCCAAATAGAAAAATTCTCACGCTTAAACAAAAAAATTGAGATTGTTGAAGTTTACAATAAGGAAAAGTTAAGTGTAAGGGACCTATCTAAGCGTTTTAATATCGGAAAAATACAAGCTGCTGATATAATTAAACATAAAGAAATCCTTCTGAACAAGTGGATGTCGAACAGCAATTTGGATGAAAAAAGAAGCTGGTGATGGTACCAAAACTGACAAGTTGTGTTATAACTGGTTTATAGCAGCTCGCCGTAAGGGGATTC
Organism: Pachyrhynchus sulphureomaculatus; assembly: GCA_019049505.1. Taxonomy (NCBI): domain Eukaryota; kingdom Metazoa; phylum Arthropoda; class Insecta; order Coleoptera; family Curculionidae; genus Pachyrhynchus; species Pachyrhynchus sulphureomaculatus. Next base: position 131,205,879 of record CM032447.1, read on the forward strand.
CTTTGACAGGTATGCACATGAATTATTTTTTTTAGATAAGGTTTTCTGGAATTAGTGCGTTGATTTTCTTTTCATATCAATTCAAAGAATGGATAAAAAGGGTGAGAGTATCAGTAGGCTTGTGGTGATATAAATGCAAAAAAACTTATTATTATTAATGTTTTTTTCAGGTCCGCTAATACGATGCAAAGCAAAAGAAATAGCCGAGTCTCTGGGACTTTCTACATTCAGTGCTTCTTCTGGTTGGCTTAATAAATTTAAAATTTGCCACAACATAAGTTTTAAAACGATTTCAGAAGGAGCTTCGGTTATTGCTGAAGATGTTTCATCATTCTGGGAGAAATGCCCTTCTTTAATTAAGGGATATAGCTATTATCTATAATGTCGATGAGACAGGCCTGTATTTTAGGGCTGTACCCAACAAAACGCTAACATTAAAAAAAGAAAAATGTGTTGGTGGTAAATATCTCAAAGAGAGATTTACAATTTTGCATTGTGCAAATATGGCGGGAGAAAAAGAAAAAACTCTTAGTCATTGGTAAGGCAGCTAAACCCAGAGGATTTAAAAATATTAACTTAAACAACCTGCCTGTAACTTGGAAATATAATAAGAAAGCTTGGATAACAGGAGAAATTAGTGGTTGCAAGATCTTGATTGGAAAATGTCAAAAGAAAAAAGAAACATTTTGTTATTTTTGAACAATGCAGGATCTCATCCAAAAGACGTCCGCTTAAAAAATATAAGAATCTTGTTTCTGCCCCCTAACTGTACATCAGCTTGTCAACCACTTGACCGGGGAATTATAAAAAATATTAAAATTTATTGCCGAAGTCTAACACCTGATAGTAAACATTGAAACTGCTAGTACAGCTTTTAAGTTAATTAAGACAATTACGCCACTAGATGCAGTTTACGTTGCAAAAACCACTTGGTAACAAGTAACCAAGGAAACAGTTAAAAATTGCTTCTGTAAAGTGGGATTTAAGCATGAAAATATGCAGAGTGAAGACCAGTTAACTGAGGCTGTTACAGCTGATCCAGAAGATCACAGATGCTATCCCAAATTATGGTGAAGCTATTACCCTAACCAAGCAGCTTAAAAGTTTTGCCGAAGATCACGGAGATGCAGAGTCTTTAGAGCTTCTTTCCAAATTAGAAATACGACGCCATTTTAAAGAAAAAGAGGAGACAAACAACAATATATGAATTTTTGCGTCATTAAAGTGACCTTTCATTTCATATGTACTCGTATAACTCTGTCCTATTATATTTTATATGTATCTAAAGGTAACAAATTTTTGTTTTTTTCCTTAAGTTTTAAGTTTTTTGTTTATTTTGAAAATATGTACATACATAAGTATACGTTCTAAATGTTCCAAATCCTTTAATTACAGTTTTCTTTAAAAGAAACGATTTTTTTTTATATTCCTTTTAAGAGGACACACCTCTTGAACGGACACTTTCGGTCGGTCTCATTAGTGTCCGCCCAAGGGAGATTTCAATGTGTATATATATATATATATATATATATATATATATATATATATATATATATATATATATATATATATTATATATTATATATATATATATATATATATATATATATATATATATATATATATATATATATATATGTATATATATAATTATGAGCATTATTCCCGGTTTTTTTGGATGGGGAAAGTGCAAATTTTAAGCATAATCGTTTATATTAAAACATATAAGATACCAAGGGGGTTGAGATTTTGTTTCCTTTCGATTTGTTTAACTGTAAGATAGTGCGCTAACGGCAAACTTTTCGCGACTTGATTCACTATTATCGTCACTGTTTATTCTTATATTACCGAACGTAACAAAATATATCTTATAATCTAGCCAGAGAACATATGTATATATCTAAAAAAACACGTAAATCGGATAAGTGGCTCTCGAGTGATAAAGCGCACCAAGGAGAGACAGGCAGACAGAGAGACGTTGCATTTTATATATATTATGTTCTTTGCTGCATGATATTGTTCCATATTTAATGGTTTAGGCAGTGTATTGCAAGAGAACGCTCCACCGGCAAACTTTTTTCCAACTTAATTCACTATTATCGTCACTCCTTATTCCTTGTGTTACCTAACGTAATAAAATATAACCTATAACCTGGCCAGAGAACATATGTATGTTTTAACAAGAAAGCACATAAATCGGATAAGTGGTTCTAGAGTGATAAGCGCACTAACGGACAGACAGAGAGATGTTGCATTTTATATATATTATAAAGGATTATAGATAACCTGGCCAGAGAACAAATGTATGAATTAAAAAAAAACACGTAAATCAGATAAGTGGTTCTCGAATGATAAGCGCACTAAGGGACAGACAGACAGAGAGACCTTACATTATATATATATATATATATATATATATATATATATATATATGTATATATGTATATATATATATATATATATATATATATATATATATATATATATATATATATATATGTATATATATATATATATATATATATATATATATATATATATATATATATATATATATATATATATATATATATATATATATATATATATATATATATATATATATATATATTATAGAAGATTATAGATAACCTGGCTAAAGAACTAATGTATGAATTAAAAAACAAAACATGTAAATCGGAAAAGTGGTTCTCAAGCACACGAGCGGAGAGAGAGAGAGAGGCAGAGAGACGTTGCATTATATATATATATATATATATATATATATATATATATATATATATATATATATATATATAAATATATATTGTAGATAGTTTATAGATAACCTGGCCAGAGAACAAATGAATGAATTAAAAAAAAAAAAACGTAAATCGGATAAGTGGATCTCGAGTGATAAGCGCACTAACGGACAAACAGACAGACATAGGGACGTTGCATTTTATATATATATATATATATATATATATATATATATATATATATAGAAGATTATAGATAACCTGGCCAGAGAACAACATGTATAAATTTAAAAAAAAAACATGTAAATCGGATAAGTGGTTCTCAAGTCATAAACGCACTAACGGATAGACAGAGAGACGTTACATTATATATATATATATATATATATATATATATATATATATATATATATATATATATATATATATATATATATATATATATATATATATATATATATATATATATATATTTATTATATTCTTTGCTACATGATATTGTTCCATATTTAATAGTTTATAGGCAGTGGATTGCAAGATAACGCGCTAGCGGCAAACTTTTTTCCGACTTGATTCACTGTTATCGTCACTGCTTATTCCTTATGTTACCTAAGGTAATAAAATATAGCCTATATCCTGGCCAGAGAACATATGTATGTTTACAAAAAAAGCACGTAAATCGGATAAGTGGTTCTCGAGTGATAAGCGTACTAACGGACAGACAGAGTCGTTGTATTTTATATATATTATAGATTAATTAAATTTTCATTATTTCTAAACAAGCTGCTTAGTTCTTGTCGAATACGTTTGGGCCAGATGAAGACAGTGTACGTTTTTGTGTCATCGTATAGTAAAATATAACCTTACAATGTTTTGTTTGTCACACATTATATCATCAAATAAAAAAGGAAAATCCAATTTAATATTTTGCTTAATGAAGATCGGAATAGTTCTAGAACTGGCTCAGAAGAATCCTGCCTACTCCGAATACGTACCTGGATCAATAAATTCAACTTATTAATGTTAATTAATTAATATTAATAAATATTCACACACCCCGTCATCCCAATATTATTTTTTTTAGGTTTTTTCCTCCCTGTTACCTTCTTTGGTCTTGCGAATTTTTCCATTTTACAGAATTTGATGGATTATTTCACACCAGTTGTATTATTAATATTTGTGCGTATGTGTGTCTCACGAAGCATGAAAATATCTATTATTCTTTGATTGGCCAGATTAAAGAAGGAGGTGGTTGCAGCAAGGTGTATCATGAAAACGTTTACCGTCTTTAAAAAAAGGCTATAGAAAAAAAGTCTTATACACTATAAATATTCAAACACTATTGCATTATTAATTTATTATCATCATCTTATTATTATTATTTTTTGGAATTTTTTGACTAATAACAATTTACTCGACTTTGCTGCATATTTTTCTAAAACTTTCTTCTCTTCTTCAAATTCTGTACCCTCAATAAACATAACCCAGTCCTTCCTCTTCCATAATGCCCCTCACTCAGGTTTTCATTTTTCTAACCGTACTCAAGTAACATTTTACGGTTGCTGTAGTGGCGGGGCCTGTGCTCATAATCGAGAGTACCCTTCTCATAGCCGGAAATGAAACATCGGTTTCAATATCCTTTAGTGCCATAAGCCCAGCTGCGCGGTGATATCTTCCAATTCATAAAGGGTTATACGCAATTCCGCTTTTGTTTACTAATACTCATTTTTAACACATATAGAGGACGTAGTTTTGTCAGAAGATGAAGTATCTTTTTGAGAAAATCGAATATTCAACGATGATGTAAGCTAATCAAGATATGATATAATTAATGAACGCCTCCAGTATTCGTTGTCACAGTCTAATAGCGTATTGCTCCCGTTGTCTTTGCTTGTGAGCAAGCCGTGTACTTGAAATCTCTATCTCCGATTCCATTGCAATATGTTGTGGTGTTTGTAGTATGTCAATAATTTTGTTAGTGTGCTCTCCTATCGTGATTAGGTTCATGCTCTTTGCTTCCAGGACATTAACCACTGTTTCTAATCCTGTCGGAATTTTGTTATTGTAGTTAGAGTAATAAAAAAGGGAGATTTGCTAGGAGCTGAATCCAGCTGATACCCTGATTTTTCCGTGGCTTAATTGATAATTGTAAAACATCGAAGGCTCGTCCAAGATGAGTATCCTTTAAACTTTCCATTTAAAAAAAAAACGAGAATATTTTGAATAGAAATGTTCGAAAATATTTAATCTCTAGAGTAAAAAGTCACATAAAGGGATTACTAAGAAGAAAAATAAGCGGTCAAGTGCAAGTTGAACTTGCGCAATTAGTGTTCCGTACGTTATTGCTTCTGAAATAAAAAATTTTGTTACGTAGGTATAAAATGATCAGTGACTTCACAAAACATACCCCAAATGAGTTTTCAACAAAGTTTGTTTCCGATCTTTACTGAAAACTGATGGCCTTGAAATTTTTGTTTTCTTTATATACCAGATAAATTATAAAAGGTAATGCACTCGTGATACTTTTCGTTCAATCTATACCCCCTGGAGAATATTCCAGAATTTTTTCAAAATTTTTAGATCAGTACTTTTCGAGATAGAGGGCGGACAACGATTTTTCGCGATTGTTTCAAAATAATACAAAGAAAAGTGTGCGCATGTAAGATATTATATATATTTTTGAACTCGTGTTTTTACAAGCTTTCATTTGGCACCCCACTCGATGACCTAGTTTTTTTTTCACTTCCGATTTCATCCCCCAAAACTAACCCCTTAAGTCAAAATTTAACTTTCAAAATTACACGGCTCTGATGAGGCCATCAATTTCTATTTTAATACCAAATTTCAACTTTCTACGTCAAATAGTTTCGGAGAAAATCTGGTGTAACAGACGGACAGACAGACAGACAAACAGACACCGAAGTAATCTTATAGGTGTTCCGTACGGAACACTAAAAACAAATTAATTGTTCAGTTGATAATTCTATAAACTATATGTAAAACATTAATTTAATTAGTCATATAAAATGTTTACCTATTATACCAAGTTTAATTCCATTTAATGACTTCAAAATACAATTAACATATACAAAGGGTACAATTATCTATATGGGTGTATAATGTATGAAGTGAACATGTGGTAAGGTCAAGTAACAATACTTCTGCGTCAATAGGTTAATTAATAGCATATTCAATATTTACAGAGTTCACTACAAGTTAATTTTTAATTCACTGAATTATTATAAAAAACACTACTACTTACACCATATGGAAAAATCTTCACAGATTAGCAGGGTTTGGCTATTCATTAGAGTTGAACGGAAGTAAGGAAAATCTTTGGACACATACCTTTTGAGTCCAAATTTAATAGTCGAACATTTGGAGTAGCTAGACTTGCAACAGTTCATTGTGGGTTTTGATGACTTTCAACTTTTTAAATTGTCTCTAACGGAACAATAAGAATATTTATTAATAGCCATGTTTTTGTTATTCATTAGTCAAACTATTTATTTATTTCGTACTTCACCCTGTAAGGATCCTCCTCTAGCAAGATGAGTGAGCTTTTTTAGTGTTCCGTGCGGAACACTTATAAGATCACTTCGGTATCTGTCTGCCTTTCTGTCTGTCCGTCCGTCCGTCTGTCACACCCGAAACTATTTGACGTAGCAAGTTGAAATTTGGTACTAATATAGAAATTGGTGGCCTCATCAGAGTCCTGTAGTTTGGAAAGTAAAATTTTGATTTAAGGCGTTAGTTTTGGGGGTTGAAATCGGAAGAGAAAAAAAAAGTTTTTACTAGGTCATCGAGTGGGATGTCAAATGAAAGCTTGTAAAAACACGAGTTCAAAAATATATATAATGTCTTACATGTGCACACTTTTCTTTGTATTATTTTTAAAAAATCGCGAAAAATTGCTGTCCCCCTACCTTATCTCGAAAACTACTGATCCAAAAATTTTGAAAAAATTCTGGAATATTCTCCACGGGGTTTAAATTAAACAAAATTTATCACGAGTTCATTACCTTTAATAATTTATCTGGTACATAAAAAAAAAATTCAAGGTCATCTGTTTTCAGTAAGGATCAGAAACAAAGCGTGTAAAAACACGAGTCCAAAAATATATATAATGTCTTACATGCGCACACTTTTCTTCGTATTATTTTGACAAAATCGCAAAAAATCGCTGTCCCCCCCTCTATCTCGAAAAGTACTGATAGAAAAATTTTGAAAAAATTCTGGAATATTCTCTACGGGGTGTAAATTAAACGAAAATTATCACGAGTTCATTACCTTTAATAATTTATCTGGTATATTAAAAAAAACAAAAATTTCAAGGTCATCAGTTTTCAGTAAAGATCGGAAACAAAGCGGGTAAAAACACGAGTCCAAAAATATATATGTCTTACATGCACACACTTTTCTTTGTGTTATTTTGAAAAAATCGCGAAAAATCGCTCTCCCCCACCCTCTTTCTCGAAAAGTACTAATCCAAAAATTTTGAGAACATTTTGAAATATTCCCCACAGGGTGTAGATTGAAAAAAAATTATCACGAGTGCATTACCTTTAGTAATTTATCTGATATATAAAAAAAATTCAAGGTCATCAGTTTTCAGTAAAGATCGGAAACAAACTTTGTTGAAAACTCAGTTGGGGTGTGTTTTGTAAAGTCAGTGATCACTTTATACCTCCGTAACAAAATTTTTTATTTCAGACGCAATCAACGTATGGAACACTAATTGTGCAAGTTCAACTTGCACTTGACCGGTTATTTACTATATTTCGTAATACGCGAGCGCTCGGTACTCTATTTGCTTTGACCATTATACCCGAACGGCTGGAGTATCTTTAGATGTATCCGGAGTGACCGAAGTAGACATTCCAAATAGCTATTATTATGGTAGGTGTAACAACACAAAAAAAGAGAATAATTTTATATTACTACTGTTTTGACTCTACTTGAATCAAAATTATATGAGTTTATTTAAGACCGTACCATTAGAAAAATTGTATTTTGTACCCTTCACTGCGGTAATTTAGAACGAAATAACTTTTTCTGCCCCGGGGCTGACATAAATTTATACAATAATAAAATAAGAATTTAAGTATATAATGTAGTTGTATTACTCAGTATATATCACCCCTACACCAAACACTTTATTTTTGCGCTCGACGCGCGTTTCGCTAACCATGTTAGCTTCATCAGGAGCGATGACTGATGAAGCTAACATGGTTAGCGAAACGCGCGTCGAGTGCAAACATAAAGTGTTTGGTGTATTGGTGATATATACTGAGTAGTATCATTGTGCCAAAGATTCCACATTCCCAACTTAGTGTAGTTGTATGTTTAGATTTATTTCACAAATCGTTGTTTTTCAAATTGTAGGACCACTGAAATCCTGCAGACTGTAATACTATATATGTTAGCAGTTTTCACTTTTGTACTTACACACTGAGCATTTTGATGTCGTAAGATTATTGCAGGCACCCTGCTTTAAAATTTGTTTTATTTGTAGGATTAATTACTAAATCTTGTATATTTAAAAACCAAACATTTTTAGAATGTCTAAAAATATTCTAGAGGATCATAACAATTGTTTATTTTAACTAATTTAGATGTAAAAGGCTCTCTTCTTGAAGTACCATATCCGATACGAACGTAAACGACCCTTTCGCCTCTGTCTGGGGTTGGTGCCTTTTTAACTATTTCCACAGACAGAGGGGGCCTATAGTTTAATGCCAGTTCCGAACGGCCAAAATGAGAGGGCTGTCCTAGGCATGATACTACGGTTTTTTTGCCATTGCCTTCCCGAGAGAGGCGACCGTAACTTTGTATTTTTTTTTAAAATTTATTCTTTGTTTTCCGAGCCGAACGAAAATGTTCTAGAATTTTGTAAAAATATGATTTGCGAGTAGTATCTGTTCTATACTTCTCCAAAGCAGTTTTTTTGCATATAACTTTTATAGACACTAAGTATTTTGTCAGATTTACCAATAGAATATTTTAGAACTCCGTGTATTTTCATTGTCTTTAGTGCTCTAAAAATTTGCGAAAATACACTCACCAACCAATATTAGTTTCGTCTGATTTGTACCCAGATAATTCTTAAATTTATATATATACGAATATATATATATATATATATATATATATATATATATATATATATATATATATATATATATATATATATAAACGTGTTAATCTCATCTGATTTGAAAGTAGACTGTTTTAAACTGCCTCTAATTCAACTGGCGTAGTACATTCCAAAATCTGAAAAAGTGTTTTATTTTCACTTGTAAGGGCAGTGTTCTTGAAAATTTCATGCATATTCTAGAATTTTATAAAAACGGGATTTATACGGGCTGTATTTCAACACAAGTTTAATAGACAATATTTCATCTAACTAGCAAATAGAATGTTCTGTAAGTTTGTAAAAAATATGTTTTTCGACTAATAGAACGTTAAAAGTATACTAATATAATCTGATTGATGAGTAGAATATTCCAGAGCTGACTGTTCTAGAATTATATATGGATGTTATATTTCGACTAATTCTAACATAGAATGTCCTAGAACCTTTTAAAAACAAATTAAATATTAAGATTTTTTTTTGCTTTGGGGACAATGTAGTGCTTATAGAAATGTTACCAACGGGCACTGATATCCCAATATCAAAACTGAGAATACACGTTGACGAAAAGAGAGGGTTTTGTCCGAATGTTTAAATTAAATAGGGTCTGTTTTTAGATATGGCCAGAAAATTTTTAATTGATATATCTTTATTAGCGAAACAATATAAATGGAGCGGAAGAATGATTTTTCAGTAATATAATTTAATTTTAGTTAAATTATTAGTTCTGTGTGCTGATGATTTTTCGTCGTAAAGTATTCTAGTGTTGATATAATACATAATTCAGTTAGATTTAGGGTCTACGTCATTACCGAGATCTAACTCATATTCATATAACAGTCGTTTTATGAGTGAAGATTTGAGATCGCCAAATATTTAAACTAATACCATCAGATCTTTGATAATTTAATCAATGGACTGAGAATAGTGTTATCTAGCCTACGAATTGATAGATTATAACTGAGAATATTACACTATCGATATCCACCTTGATGAGATTATTAATACTCGTGGTACCGGAAGAAAGACACTGTCAAGCCGATTCGAGGCTGCATTCGGCACGAGTAGTAACACACTATTAAAGCATTAAAATGTTTTTTTTTTTTAAATTCTGTCGCTATAAATTTTTAATATATTATTTTGACCTTGTCTCTTTAATTACCCACGATGGACATAGCATTACTAGTTGCTGTAAGATTATTGCAGGCACCCTACTTTAAAATTTATTTTATTTGTAGGAAAACACAAGTTTTATTAATCAATTTTAAAAATCTTGTATGTTTAAAAACCAAACATTTTTAAAATGTCTAAATATTTCTAGAGGATCATAACAATTGTTTATTTTGTTTAATTTAGATGTAGAATGTTTTCTTCTTGAAGTGCCATATCCGATACGAACGTAGACTACCCTTTCGCCTCTGTCTGTTGTTGGTGCCTTTTTAAGTATTTCCACAGACACAGGAGACCTACAGATTAATGCCGGTTCCGAACGGCCCAAATGAGATAGCTGTACTGGGCATGATACCACGGGTCTTTCTACCATTGCCTTCCCGAGAGAGGCGACCGTAACTTTGTATATTTTTTTAAAATTTATTCTTTGTTTTCCAAGCTGAAAGAAAATGTTCCAGAATTTGTAAAAATATGTTTTGATTTGATTTGCGAGTAATATGTGTTCTATACTTCTCCAAAGCAGTTTTTTTGCATATAGCTTTTATAGACACTAAGTATTTTATCAGATTTACCAATAGAATATTTCCGTTTATTTTCATTGCCTTCAGTGTTCTAAAAATGTGTGAAAATATACCCACCAACCAATATTAGTTTCGTCTGATTTGTACTCAGATAATTCTTAAACTTTATAAAAATGTGTTAATCTCATCTGATTTGAAAGTAGAGTGTTTTAAAACTGCCTCTAATTCAACTGGCGTAGCATGTTCCAAAAAACTGAACAACTGTGTTGCAGTGTTCTTGAAAATTACAATTAATTTTCACTTATGTTCTAGAAGTTTATAAAATCTGGATTTATACGGACTGTATTTCAACACAAGTTTAATAGACACTATTTCATCTAACTAGCAAATAGAATGTTCTATAAGTTTGTAAAAAATATGTTTTTTCGACTAATAGAACGTTCTAAAAGTATACTAATATAATCTAATTGATGAATAGAATATTCTAGAGCTGACTGTTCTAATTCCAACATAGAATATCCTAGAACCTTTTAAAACAAATAAAATATTAAGATTTTTTTTTGCTTTTCAGACAATGTAGTGCTTATGAAAGTGTTAAACGGACACTGATATCCCAATATCAAGACTGAGAATACACATCAACGAAAGGAGAGGGTTTTGTCTGAATGTTTAAATTAAATATGGTCTGTTTTTAGATATGGCCAGAAAATTTTTAATTGATATATCTTTTTCAACGAAACGATATATATGGAGCGGAAGGATGATTTTTCGGTAGTATAATTTAGTTTTAGTTAAATTATTAGTCCTATGTGCTGATCATTTTTCGTCGTAAAGTATTCTAGTTTCGATATAATACATAATTCAGTTGGATTTAGGATCTACGTCATTACCGAGATCTAACTCATATTCATATAACGGTCGTTTTATGATTGAAGATTTAGATCGCCAAATTTTTAAACTAATAAGATATTTGATTATTTAATCATATGGAGTGAGGATAGTGTTATCTAGCCTACGAATTGATAAATTATAACTGAGAGTATTACGCTATCGATATCCACCTTGAGCAGATTGTTAATACTCGTAGTACCGGAAGATTACACACTGTCAAGCCGATTCGAGCATGCATTTGGCACGAGTAGTAACATTCCTTTCTGGCGTGCCAAACTGTTAAAGCATTAAAATATTTTTAGTGTTCCGTACGGAACACTTCGGTGTCTGTCTGTCCGTCTGTCTGTCCATCTGTCACACCCGATTTTCTCCGAAACTATTTGACGTAGAAAGTTGAAATTTGGTACTAATGTAGAAATTGACGGCCTCATCAGAGCATGTAGTTTTGAAGGTTAAATTTTGACTTAAGGAGTTAGATTTGCGGGGTGAAATTGAAAGTGAAAAAAAATTTTTTTACTAGGTCATCGAGTGGGGCGTCAAATGAAAGCTTGTAAAAAACGAGTTCAAAAATATATAAAATGTCTTACATGCGCGTACTTTTCTTTGTATTATTTTCAAAAAATCGCGAAAAATCGCTGTCGAAAAATCGAAAAGTACTGATCCAAAAATTTTGAAAAAATTCTGGAATATTCTCCACGGGGTGTAGAATGAACGAAAACTATCACCTTTAATAATTTATTTGGTATATAAAAAACAAAAATTTCAAGGTCATCAGTTTTCAATAAAGATCTGAAACAAACTTTGTTGAAAACTCATTTTGGGTGTGTTTTGTGAAGTTACTGATCATTTTACACCTACGTAACAAAAAATTTTGTTTCAGAAACAAGGTACGAAACACTAATTGTGCAAGTTCAACTTGCACTTGACCGGTTATTTTTTTTAATTCTTTCGCTATAATCGCTCTGGTTTAATATATTATTTGGACCTTGTCTCATTAATTACCCACGATGGACATAGCATTACTAGTTGAGGACGACAAAAATGATTGTAGTCTTTCGTACTAAACACAGCCCCGAATCGTTTTGCCAGAGCTACATTTTCAAGAGGTGTTAACAATGTAATCAATGTGAGTATTTGCTTTTTGTCTCTTTGCTGGGTTCCTGCCTGCCATATTCAAATTTAGCCTTATGTTTTTTTTCACGTTAGGACCTGCCTTGTTTGTTTTAATTATCTATCCTTTTCAAGTGACAGCTTCACTTTAACTACAAAAATAGACATTCCTAGATTATATGTCTGTTTGATGTTTCTGACGATTAAATCCTCTCTACTAGCTCGACAAGTAGTTTTAGTGGGTATGTGCTTTCACCACTTTTATTACTTTGAAACGTCTTGACTTTCTTTACTTTTAATAAATGTTTTATTTATTAAATAGAAGCCGTTATTTGCCCCTTATGTATCTCTTTATTTCAGAGAATGGATTGAGTGAATATTAATACTGAAAGAACTAAAGAAATTAGAGATAAGCTAGCACATTTTGTTTGCAGAGGTTATGGATAAGAAATAAGTTTTGTACATCTTTTGAAAATAGTTTCTATAGTTGTTAAAATTGTACAGATTTAGGCACCAATCATTTTAGGATAAAAATAATCTAAGTTCAGCTCAAAAAATGAAAAAATTATGAAGAGTTATTTAGTTGTTGAAATAAAATTAATTTATGTACAACCGTTGCGTCCTGAAAAAAAGAGCAGAAGTTTAGTGAGACACTACACATTTAAATAAAAAAGGGTATATTTAATAACAAAATAAAAATTATATACCTTTATTACACTCCTAAAAATTACTTCTTCTAAATAAAAAACCCCTTAAGCTCGAAGAGTGTACACTATGGCATAGAGTCTTTAATTTATGATTATTAAGTTTTTAATAAAAGGCTTGATAAAACTCGATATTAAAAGTTTTAAAATTAACTCCGCGAATTACACGTGTAGAGTAGTCGACGGAAACTCACTTGTCGGCAGGAAGCGAGATTTTTAGACTGGTGTGCTTATGACTTACAGATTGGTTTTTCCTTGTGGGTTTTCCATAAGTTATTCGGCCTCTCCTGGTGAGATCATCATAAAAATATTGTCTCAGCCACTACCATCCTAGTTTCATTTGGGCTGCTAAACACTTTTTGACTCGAAATGCCTGAGGATGAGCCTCGATATTTCAAAAAAGGAAAAAGGCCTTAAACTTGAAAGCTAGAAACAGTTACTGCACTACTGCATCACTAAAAAAACACTCTGGCGTGCTGGAGAAGAAAGCCACCATGGCCTACTGGCGAAAAAAAAAAAAAGCCACTACTGCTCCATGGTGGAAAAAAGCCGATTACGGCATGGCCGCGGAAAAAAGCCCTTAAAAATTCGATCTGGCTGTTTAAATATCTTCGTCCCTTCCTCAAAGTGTCGTCTTTAAAATGGCTCACGTCCGGACGAACAATTAATGCAAACTAAATAAGTCAAGTCGGCAACACGCGTTACACCCTGCCTGTTTAAATTAACCTCCTCAAAAATTTAAAACAGTGTTATAAGCTACACTGCTCAAAAATTGAAATCACTGCAATAAATATAAAAATGTAATAAAATATAAATTATAGGGAGAAAAACAGTGTCGTAACATGATCTTAAAATCTAGGAAAAAATGAATGTTACAGCTTTAATATTTTATAATTTACTAGGTTGGTTCAAATTAGCTCATGAATGTAAAATAAATGTTTTAAATCTGCCGATACCTGCCGTTTGTTCAAGATTTCTTTATAAATACAGGAGATAACATAATTTAATTTCGATAGACGTCAATGTCAATTAATGTTATTTTTGGTGAATTTCACATCTATCTGTCAAATTCTGTTAGGTTAGGTTCCTTTTCTAATTCCAACATTACATTTGAAATTGATATGTCATTTTATTAGAGAGTTATCATGACAAATAATCTGTCGGCGCAAATAGGAAACTATTTCGTTATATCGGGATCTTGAACCGTGAAGAAATGCAAACAACTCAAAGAGATTCTGTCAGGAATACAATATCTCCCTTTACCAAGAAAGGTTAAAAAGGTACGAGTACTTGATATTGTTCTTTATATCGTATATATATATATATATATATATATATATATATATATATATATATATATATATATATATATATATATATATATATATATACATATATATACATATATACAGTGAAGTCCGTTTATAAACGAACTCCAAAAAATCACTAAAAATGGTTCACTATATCCGAAATTCGTTACAAATAGTGAACAAAATCTAATATAATTTTTTCACCACTTGTTTATTTAGATTAAGCGCTAGTGCTTAGAAAAATAAATAATAATTATTAAATTAAAAAAAAACGTTAAAAGGAAAATAAAACAAGTCACACTAAAGTTATTATTATGTATGTTGGTACATATACGAGTATAAACGAAAACATTAAAATACGTAGTTTATACAACAAAATCAGTAATTTTCGTTTATACAATTTTACTTGAAAAAGAAATGGCGTTTATTTAATTGTCAAGGTCACAAAAACTACTCCATATATGTTCAGGAACTTCACGAGATTCCAAAAAATTGCGAGTTTCAGTCATTTTCTTAGTCATTTCTGAAATGGATGGAAAATATATATTATCTCCTTCTCCAAGCTCGTCTTTTCAGAAGTTACTGATGTCACAATTTGATTATCAGTTAATATTTCTCTCGAGATTAATTCATTATAAGCACATACATATTCTTCAAAATTAAAGTGAATAAACATCTTTTTAATCTCGATTTCCACTGCACTTTGTTGAATGTCAGCATCGTAAACAAATTCTAGACAATCAGTAGGATCTTCTTGATGTTTTTCGATCCACTAAGTTAACGGTAGCTTATCATCTGAGTCATATCTATGAGGGTTGTGTAAGAAATAAGGTTCCCAACGCTGTAAACTCGCCGCGCGAGATGCTAGGCGAAATCCGGCAACACCGCCGTGTGTGCTGATTCCCCCACTCTAGATCCCGCCTTGGTAGACCTCGCTGCGACGTTCAGTGCCGGCCTGACAGCCATCCGCGATGGAATTCCCGATCGCCGTCACCGCCAGGTGCGAAGTTCGTGCGGCAACATTTCTTCTGTAACTCTCTTGGATGCTATAAACTTTATCCATAACTTGGCAAAGAGTCAGTAGAGAAACCATTGCAAACTGTTTTAAGCATGGCGGATTTTTAAGGAAGAATGTACGAGGGTTGTGTAAAAAATAAGGTTCCCACATTTTTTTCAGGTGTAAGGCATTTTTTATTTGAACTGAAAAATACATCATTGGAAAGCTTAATTTCTTAGCTATTTTTCAACATAATCTCCAATTTTTCCACGCATTTTTGTTGACGACTAATCCACTTTTAGAATCCCGCTTCAAAGAAGTCCGCCGCCAGTCCGTGGAGGAATTTGATGACCGCTTCCTGCACTTCTTCATCAGTCTCGAAACGTTGTCCACCCAACTATGACTACAAGCTAAGAAATAAGCAAATCAACATCATTTGCTACGCGGATGACGCAGTTCTGTTCAAGCAAAATGAGGACGATCTTCAGCGACTAGTCCAAATTTTCAGAAAGGAAACCGAAGCAGTCGAAATGGAGATTTCAACAAGCAAAACAAAATCGGTCCTAATAGCCAGGGAACCCCGAAGCAATATAGTTATAAACGAAAAAATAATAGAGGAACTCTCAGAATTTTAGGAATTATTTAGGAACGGCATACGGCGATCTGAGAGGCACTGTGAAGACCCAAGTCAACAATGTAGCCAGAATGGCGGGGGCTCTGAGAACCTATATATGGAAAAAACAGTTGTATGTCTAAGGAAAGCAAAGTGAGAATTTATATGGCATGTGTAAGACCAAGGCTGACGTATGCCGCAGAAACGCAAGCTGATTCAACCCTGACAAGAAGAATTTGCCAGACCAACGAAATGAGAGTCTTAAGGGGTAACACCACAGTGGCGATCGAAAATCAAGGGTTTCTTGCTTTTTTTTTCATGTGGAAGGGGAAGTAATTGAATAAAAATACTCAAGGATGTGATCAGACATATTCTTAAGTATGGATTTTTTTTTATTCAAAAATATTATAAAATGGCAGCAATAGCTATTCTCATAAGATATCTTGAAATGAAGATGCTCCACGGAACGCCGTATAACTGCCGCAAATTTGAATCTGGAAAAACAAAAAAATTATTTCTGAGGATTTTGAAAATATTGATTTCTGTGAAAATGGCAAGCATTCGAAGAAAAAGTTCAATTTTCAAGCCAAAAAAATAGTAGTTGTCTTTTAATAAAAAAAGGGTATAATCAACTTATTCAAAATTCCGTAAGTATTTAATTTTTTTAAGATATCTTTAAAATTTGGAGTAAATATAATGAATATTGTTCGAGTTATATTGCGTGCCGTTTTACAAAATCGTATTTCGAGAAAAACGTGTTCAAAGTTTTAAGTCACATTATTTATATCACAAAATAAAAAAAATTTACCGTTAGTCTGCAATCCCAGCTCCATAAAGCTGTCGTTCATAGCTTAAATTTTCCTCTTCATTTTGATTTCTTATCGATTTTAGTTTGGCGCGCGCCTCTTTTACCGCATCCGTCAGTCACTCCTCAGCGCACTTAATTCGAGTAGCATCGGCTTCGAGGGAAAAATTATAGGACTGGCAGCCAATAGTTCACCCTGTCATTATTTTTAAAATACTTGTTAGACCATCACTGAAACTACATACAGCAATATCAGTTGCTACATTAGGTACTTTCATTGCTGTTTTGTGTATATCCTCCCAAGTAACGTGTAAGCAACTGGTCGCAGCTCAACTCTTCATAAATAGATTTTATGGCATGAAAAACTGTATCGGAAAGTGGTGGTTTATGATGGAAGGAGCCTAAGGAATCTGATGCTTGCGCCTTCTTCCAGTCACACCAAGACTCTGAGCACTTCTCGTGCTGCGGCTTTTCGACGGTTGACATCTTGTAATACAAAGTCGACCATATATATTTTCGCATGTTTTCAACAGAGTTTGGATTCCGCCATATTCTCAAGCCATAATAATAAATTGTTAATTCATCAAATAATTTGGCAGTTAATTTCCCCTTCCCTCCGAGATTTATACTAACGTACTTTCGAACAAAGAAAATTTTAACTGAACATAAACTACGTCTAACTACATATATTAGTGTATTAGAGAAGTTAGAAAACGAAAAGTAAGTTGTGTCCTACATTATTCAAGCAGACATTCCACGCGCCATGGGGAGCCGTTTCGGAGCACTTCGATGTGCTTCAAAAAGTGCCCGAAATTTCACACAAAAAAAAAATTGTGTAAACTAACCTTTTCTCTTTATACTTAAAGGTTCAAAGTATGTTTTAAACCAGTGAAAAAAAAATCGATTTTTTTTTGTGAGTTCTACAGTGGTATTACCCTTTAAGAGCGATAACGGGTAATACATTGCTAGACCATAGAAGAAGCAACGACATACGCGAGGAAAGTCGAACGGCGGATGTGGTTAGATGGATTAAATCACGCAGAAGAGGATAGAATGAACACGTGTCCAGGATGGGTGACAAAGGATTGGCAAAGGTTGCTCGAAACGGGAAACCGGACACGAGGCGACCGCCAGGACGTCCGGAAGAGCAGTTGGTCATCTTGTTGGGTGAAACAAACCTGAAGGCTTTCGACACAGAAGAAGAAAAGATTTCGACATACCTTCTATTGTAAAGATGCAGTAATATAGCGATAATCTTAATATATTTTATTATATCGTACTTGCTCACTGAAACAATATCGCATTCTTTTGCAAAACAATTTTTTCTTATGATTAAATTTTTTTTAGTTTTCAGTTGGTCGAAATTTCAATATTTTATATCTTAAAATTGGAGTATTTTAGCGTTTTTAAAATTTCAGTTTGTCGTGAATTGCAATTATCGAATTTTTTGGTATAGAATAAGTTTTTTTGAAATCAAGATTCAGATAATTTTTCATCCACACTTAGAAATCAGCACCCGCATTGGGAATATTAAGGCAGTTTATAATAAATATGTTTTCGTTTCCGGGTGAAATAATTATGATTTGTTTGCCCTGTGAACAAAGTACTACCAGAATAAATGGATATATGGTTTTATCGATCTTCGGCCGCCGACCTTAATCTCGCCCACATGATGGGCGACATGATTTATGAATGTTTTGTTGATAATTGCTCTTTTTCTAGTGTGACATAAAGTTGTGGTACTACTGTACATGTTATTGCGTTATTTTGAATTAATTTAAGAGTATGTATTTAGTTATTCTTTGCATGCTTGTATGCTAACAATAATTGTATACTTTTGTAGTGTAAAATTAATTTTCAAGGAACAATTTTTCAAATGACATCGCTAAAGGATTTAATCAAGATTGGCTAAAAGGTCACTAACATGAAAATGGTATTTACCGATCGTTACTCCCTTCGAAATTTTGTATCCCAACCTTTTATTAGAATAGAATAAAGTTGAAACCAAAAAGTATAAATGTCGCACAGAAAAGCAAATTAAGAAGTAGAGAGCGTGCCTGTATTTAGTTTTGTAAAAAAATGCCTTTCATTAAACTAGCATATGTAATCCATTCAATAAGAATTTTAAATGGTCATTCATATTTGAAACATGAATTTTTTAACAAAAATTAGTTTTAATGCGTAAATCAAATATCAATAGTCAAAAATTGGAAATTGAGTGGAAAGGGTTGTAAAAAAAAATAAAAACCACTTTTTCGGAAATTTCTCTCTGAAAATATAAAAATTACAAAAAAAATGTTTCGAACAAAATCGATAGATAATTATCTACAAAATCGTTTTAAATCACTTTTCACGTATTTGCGATATAAAACGAGATATCTACGACTTCTATTCCCGATTTAGGCGTAACTTTGGAATCTGTCTTTTTGTCAGGAGCGACCTCTCTTGTCAACGAGAAGAAGCTCTGGAGCCCCCAAACTTTGATGTTATGTGGTTAAAAATAACGACTCAACAAACCACAAGGTTCATCTGTATCCTGTATCGACCACCAAGTGATACCAATTTTCGAACACTTTTCGCTTCTCTTGCAGACACCATCGATCATTTACAAAGTAACTATCCAAGTGCCGAAATTGCCATCCTGGGCGACTTTAATGTCCACAATATCAACTGGCTCAAATATTCAAATACTACCGACGAACAAGGTCGTGAAGCTGAATCATTCTCAATCAGTTATGGCTTAACTCAGCTTATTGACGAACCAACACGGATCCCTGATCGAGACGGGGAGTTCGCCAGTCTTCTTGATCTGTTTTTAACCACCAATCCGGAGATTTACACGGTCACCGTAAATCCGCCGTTAGGTTCTTCCGACCATAAACTGCTTTCGACATCGAGTATCCTGCCAATCAGTGACAGAGAGGCCCCTAGGCCGCGCAAGATTTGGCACTACAAATCTGCTAAATGGGAAGATCTCATGGAATACTTTCGAACTTTCCCTTGGATGGACGTTTGTTTTCGATCCGATAACCCATCTGACTGCGCCAGGCAGGTCTCCGATGTTATTTTGGCTGGTATGGAAGCTTACATCCCTTTTTCGAAGAAATGCTCCGCCAACGGCAAGCCTTGGTTCGACCGAAAATGCAAAGAAGCTGTTGCTTCTAAACATATTGCCTACCGACAATGGCGTGAAAATCCTAACACCTTAAATCGAAACATCTTTGTTCATGCTCGGAACAGATGCAAGGGAATTATCGACGAAACCAAGGAGGCACACAATCAACGAATTAGAAACAAACTTCTCGCTTGTCCCAACAATTCCAGGTCCTTTTGGGCAGTCGCTAAGGCAGTTAGTCAAAATTTTACCAAATCCACCATACCACCACTCACACGGCCAGATAATTCCATTGCAACCACACCTGTTGAGAGAGCGAACTTGTTGGCTGAACTCTCTGCTTCACATTCTACTGTCGATTTCCAAGGAAAAACACCACCTACTATTCCCATATTGCAGTCAAGGATGCCCGATGTTGTCTTCAGACAGCGCATCATAAAGCGTATTTTAATGAAGCTAGACACCAAGAAGGCTTCTGGCGCTGACGGAATACCTGCCATAGTTCTCAAAAACTGTGCAAGGGAACTAACACCAGTTTTCTGTAGACTTTTTAACCTATCCTACAGAAAGGGAATATTTCCATCCTGCTGGAAATGTGCCACGGTTCAGCCGATACCTAAAAAAGGTAAGAAGACCTTGCCAAATAACTACCGACCAGTTGCACTGCTTTCAATAATATCGAAAGTCATGGAAAAGGTTATCAATGAGCATCTTCTAAAATATCTTGAACGATTCAATATTATTAGCGATCACCAATATGGTTTTCGTAAACATAGATCAACAGGAGATCTTCTGACTTATGTAACACATGTTTGGAACAACGCAATTGAAAACTTTGGAGAATCTCGAGCGGTTGCTCTTGACATATCCAAGGCATTCGACCGTGTTTGGCACGATGGACTGTTGGCTAAGTTGCGCTCTTATGGTATGTCTGAAAGGTTCTGTTTGTGGCTCTCATGTTTCCTCAGAGAGCGTTCTTTACGAGTGGCGGTCGACGGATTTCTTTCTAACACCCCTCACTATCAACGCCGGTGTGCCCCAAGGCTCCATACTGTCTCCTACTCTCTTTCTCATTTACATTAACGATCTGCTGGAAAAGACCGGGAATCCAATCTATAGCTTTGCAGATGACAGTACGCTTGTCTCTTCATTCACCTTGAACGCTCGGACATTGGCTGCTCAGGCGAATATCCGCAGACAGCAGGAGGTCGTTCAACTTAACAAAGACCTGGAAGAGGTTCTATCTTGGGGTGACAGTAACCAAGTGGAATTTAACGCTACAAAAACCCAAGCGGCAGTTTTTTCTAAAAAAGTTAACGTTGCTGTAGTTATGTCGGGGCACTCCATTCCCCTGGCATCGTCGCTCAATTTGTTGGGCGTTGGTTTGGGAGCGAATATGTCTTGGCATGAACACGTTGCAGGCATAGCAAGGAGAGCTTCTCAAAAATTGGGAATATTATTTAGAACCAGAAAGCTTTACACCCCACAGCAACTGTTAATTCTTTACAAAGCCCAAATTCGACCAACTATGGAATACTGCTCCCACGTTTGGGGCTCCGCTCCCAAATATACACTGCATTTGTTGGATTCTGTTCAGAGAAGAGCGGTCCGTTTGATTGGGGACCCGGAATTGACCGGCGGCCTTGATTCGCTGGAACATCGAAGAACGGTTGGCGACTTGAGTCTGTTCTACAAGTATTTTCATGGAAAGTGTTCGAAGGATGTAGCCCGCTTAATTCCTCCCAAAGCGGTGCATGTTAGAAATACACGTCGCGCTGGTGCTTCGCATCCGTATGAGGTTCAGCTTGTTACTCCGTGTACGACGCTTTTCAAGCAATCTTTTATATGGAGAACGTCATCCCTTTGGAATAATTTGCCCAGCGCTGTGTTTCCCACCGAGTACAATTTACAGCGATTCAACAACGTGAATCGCTTTTTCCGCACTCGTGCCGCTTCTGGAGCGCTTTAGGGACTTCCCTGCAGCACGTGTGCTAGACCAATAAAAAAAAAAAAAAAAAATTTGCAATTGAAAATTGTTATTTGACACACAGCTAAAAAATATATGAATATGCAAAAATTCATAAAAAATTTAAAAAACCATTATTTTTAAACTTTTTGTTTTAATCGTATCTATTTAACGTAATTAATTTTTTTAAAGAATTTTTTTTTTATTAACTGTTTGAAAGTTATGTTTTTTAAATTTGTTTTATTGTTAAAATTGAAAAAAAAAAAAATTATCCTATTACATTCTTTGAAGTTTTATCTATAAACTATACGCCATACTTTCAAGACACATCCCATTTTTACCTGCTAATTCATCATCATCATCCATTCTTTATAACGTTGTACGCCTTTTGGTCCCTTTTCTCCAGTCCTCTCTATTTTTCCAGTCTCTGTGGCTTAGATTCCTCGCTGACATACTTCTTTCTATTCCTTCTATCCATATTGTTTTTGGGCGCCCTTTTTTCTCTTCTCCCGTGGTGACCAGTTTTTGATCAGCTTCGGGAGTCTTTCGTCGCTCATCCTCTCCACGTGGCCATACCATTCTAGTTGTTTCCTTTCAATTTCTTGTATTATATCCTCCTCCACTTCTATTATTTCTAGAATCGTTTTGTTTGGGACTTTGTCACGGCGTGATTTTCCTGCCGATCTGCGCCAGCAGTCCATTTCCAATACTCGTAGTTTCCGCTGTGTAGTTTGACTCATTTGCCATGCTGCTCTGCCGTAGAGTACTATACTCCTTAGAATAGTGTTATACAAGAGTTTTTTGTTTTGTTTTACTATATGTTTTCCCCACAGAATCGAGTTTAGACACCCAATGACCTTCTTCCCCTGTACAATACGGTGTTCAATTTCTGGTTCAGTCCGTCCGTTGCTTGTAATTTTTGTACCCAGATATGTATATTCTGTGCATGGTACGATTTGAATGTGGTCTTCTATCTGGAGAACCGATGTTTCCTCCTTTCCTACACACAGGAACTTTGTCTTTTCCTGGTTTACTATCAGGCCCCATGTTTCGTATTCTTTTAGCAGTTTCCTTGTCATTAATTGCAAGTCCTCCTTATCTTGTGCGAGCACCACCTGATCGTCTGCGAAGTGTAGCGTATACAGCGTGATCTCGTCATTAAGCTCGATACCCATTCCTTCGCATGATCTCCTCCATTCTTTCAACGCTTTGTCTATGTAGATATTAAATAATGTAGGCGAGAGGCAACATCGTTGTCGTAGTCCTTTGTTAACTGGAAAGCTTTCTGACAACTGATCTTTTGGTTTTATTTTTGCACTTTGATCTCTGTATAGCTGCTGGATGGCTTTTATTATTGTAATATTTATTCTAGTACCTTCTAGTACTTGCCATAGTCTATTAGAGGGATCGTATCATATGCTTTGGATAGATCAACAAAGAGAAGGTATGATTCCCTGTTTGTTGCTACCCTTTTTCGTGCAGCTGAGTAATTGTGAAAATATGGTCTACACACGAGTTGCCCGTCCTAAAACCTGCTTGCTGTTCTAGTTCATATGGCGCATATTCTTCCTCTATTAGTTGTTTGAGGACTTTCCCGTAAATTCGACTCATAGTGTTAGTTACGGCTATACATCGTTAGTTGGTGCATTCGTCTTTCTTCTCTTTTTTGTATATGGGCGTTATCCAGGTCTCTCTCCATGCTTGTGGGATGTCTTCTCCGTTCACCAATCTAGCAATCAACTCAGTTAGATATGATATTAGCTTAGTAGTTCCATGTTTAAACAGTTCTGCAGGGAGGCCTTCTGGTCCGCTTGCCTTTCCAGTCTTCATTGTCTTTACGGCTTTCCATACCCTGTCTTCTGTTACTTCACTGTATTGTCCTGTAGTCTCTAGGGCCGCTGGTTTCAGTGAGCTCATTCTTAAAATGCTCCTTAAACCTTCCCAGTTGTATGGGATGAATATTAGTTCGATCTGATGTATTTGACCTTAGTGTCTTAATAGATTTCCATGCCGCCCTTGGTTTTGCTCCTCCAATGTATATATTAACTTCGCTACATTTCTTCTCCCAGGTTGCATTTTTATTCTCCCATATCATCCGTTTAAACCTGGCTTGTTCGTGTTTATAGACGATCTTGTCATTTATGTTTTTTGTTGTCAGCTAGCGTGCGTAGGCTTCTTGTTTTGTGGTTTTTTTGATGTTTTAGTTCTGGATTCCAGCTTATGCCTGTATTCTTTTTTGGTGGTTTTGGTCTTTCCCCCAGCGCCTCAAGAGCTGCCTCTCGCATGGCTAGAGTTATGTGATCATACAGTTTATCAGTTGATTCTGCCAAAACTTGTATTTGTAGCTTTTGATCTAACCTGTTTCTGTAGAGGTATCTTGTGCTTGCTTCTCCTAGGCTTTCCGTATTAAATTTAATCTCTTTGCTTTTATTTTTATTAGTTGGTTTGTTAATATGTGTGATTCTAAAGGGAATTTCTATCTTAGCTACCAGTAAGTGATGGTCTGAGCCACAATCACTGCCTCTATATACTCTTGTGTCTTGGACGTGCCACTCAGTTTCTGTCTATTATTGATTTTAATTCTCTAGTGTCTTGGTGTCATGTGTACTTGTGTAAGTCTTTATGTGTATATTATGCTAATTTACCTGTGATATAAATCTATTCTAAAATAAATTGCCCTTGAGGCTACGCTTTTGCGGCTCGCAATAATTAGTAAATTATATACTGTGCTCTGTCACTCTCGCAGTAGTACAATCAAGCTGATGCGCATGCGCATCATTGGCACTACTGCACCGAAACCGGTGCCTTAGTGGGATAAAAATAGCAAGACAACAGAATTTCTATCTTTTTTGATATATTTGATTCGGGACAAAAATTTATGATTCCTGTTTCAATACTTTATTGTAGGAAATTTTTTGCTCTACAAATTTAAGCCTGTAAAATTATCTGAGATTTCAATAGGTTTCGAGTTATTCATATAAAAATGATGGGGACTCTGAACTTTAGAGGCAGATTTTTTAGTTTCTTGCAATTTTGTTTAAAAAAAACTTAAAAAAACATGTTTTTAGGCTCTGTTAATGGTAATTTTGTTATATCTATTTATATTGTTTATTTAATCACGTTTTAACCCAAGTTTATGTCACCTCCGAGTCTTTATATATTTTCACTGAAATTTGAAATTTGTCTCTTTAAGCTACTATTACTCATACTTACATTTGTATATCGACTTATGTTCTAAAAAAAATCAATAATTGTTTGGATTTGTTTATAAAATTACATGCATTTGTTGTTTACAAAAAAAAAATACATTAATTTTTTGTTTGTACTTTCTCAGAGCATTACATAAAAGAAAACCAAAAAATATATAACAGATATTTGGGAATCAAAAAATATTAAAATCTATTTCTCTGATCTTAGTTTCTTCAATTTCTTGATCTGAATCATCATTATATAAAATGTCTCTGATCCTCAAGTATTTTCTTTCTCGTTCTAATAGCTCGCGTTCCAACAACTCATCGTCAGTGTCTGAGCTTTCATTCACATCGTCCTGGTTAATGTCTATTTGACAGACATCTTCGCTGATATCACCAGGAATGGTATCTTTTTCGCCAAATAGATCAGAATTTTTATTATTATCTTCTACATCCTGTAGACCAGATCCATTTCTAATTCCCGAAGCATTGCTGCAGGAAATTCCACTGCAATTAGTGCAAAAATTGGAACAAGGTAGCCCAGCCTTTCGACACCCGCAACCTAGCTTGCACAATTACTTGAGCAACCATAAAATATCTAAAAAGAATTTTTTTTGTTAGCAATCAAAAATTTCAATTGCAAAGAAATAGTAATTAAATAATTTAGTTTCTTACCTTTGCTAGCAATTCTTTCGGAGCAGCATCTTCAGTGGTCATTACGGGCACCATCATCAAGTTAAGTCGTTTCCAGCCCCATTGTTCTGGCTGCATATTATTTCCAGACCATGTTGGACCAATGCTAAAGATGTTGGAGGTAAACTTGAGACTCGAATTTCTGTTTGAGAATAAGTTGCTAAAGCAACAAAACGTTTGTAACGAACTTCACTAGTTGGCAAGTTGTCATTATTGACCCCGTATAACTGTATAACAAACTTCTTTGCTGCTTCTTCTAAATTTTTTACACTACTCCCCGAATCATAGAATACTTGTAAAACTGCACTTAAGTTTCCATTTTTCTCCAGTAACTCAATTTTTTCCCTTTGCCAAAAATAGCGCTAGTGGTGTCGCAGCCAGCAAAGTCAGGTGCAAATAAGATAAATTTTTTAAAGTTTCTTTTCAGATGTAGAGTATAATGTATTGTGAGATTTTTTAGTTGTAGTCGGTTTATGAAAGTAAAAATTTTTGATTCAGGCGTTAGACCAATCAACAATACCAATAAATCAGTATCATTCCACACCACTGCTACTGGTTGGTTTATTTCTTTTTTCAATTCAATTGCAGTATTAACTAGAAGAACATAAGCATCTTCGTTGGTTTGGATAACTGTAACTCCATTTTCCTTAAGATATTTGCCCAAAAGTTCGACAAATTTATGTTTGTAACATATGTTAGACAAAAATCTGGTTTGCGTTAAAAATATGAGCATATTTTTATCAAAATTTACGTCAGCAGCTACATTTTTTCTTTTCTCCGCTATCTCTCGTACGATTTAACGCCGAACTGTTTATTACTATACCCATCGAATGCCACAATTGAGTTCTCAGTAAAATTAGTTACAATGGATCGAAGATATGAATGGAATATTTCATTGTATGTCTTACCGTGTGGCCAATTTATTTGGTGTAATAAAAATCCACCATCTATCACGAATGAAAAGGTAGATAACAGATAACATCCATTCCTATATGAGTACCAAATTTCAACTTTCTATGACAAATAGTTTCGCAGAAAATCAGGTGTGACAGACAGACGGACGGACGGACACCGAAGTGATCTTATAAGTGTTCCATACGGAATACTAAAAATAAGGCAAAAACCTATAATATGCTTAGTTCAAATCAGAACAGCGATGCCTTCAATTTCCAGTTTTGCCCCGGTCAAACTTCGCGCAGTCTGTAAATCTGCATTTTCCCTGCGAGAAAAAACAATGAAACTTAACTTACAAGATGCCCTAGTGTATCAACAGCCAACAAGCCAAGTCCGTGAAATTGTGGAAACCTCTGCCAACCTGATGGGAGTTGGATCAGCAACTATTTATAGATTTCTAAAAGAAAGAAAACGCGGTCCTTGCACGAACCTCAGAATCACAAAAGAAAGGAGCCCTTAGAGGTCGATGAAGACTTTAAACACGCAATAAGAAGAAAAGTATACAATTTTTTTATTAAGAAAGAAATACCTACGCTACATCAAGTTTTGCAAGAAATCAGAGAGGACCAGAATTTACCCGATTTAAAAAAATGGAAATTATGAAAAATCCTTCATAACCTGAATTTTCGTTGGGAAAAAAAAAACACAATAGAAAATCTGTTCTTATCGATAAAACAGAAATAACTTGTTGGAAAAGAGAATATCTACGAGCAATCAGAAAATTTCGGACCGAAGAAAGAAATAATTTTTATTTAGATGAGACTTGGGTTAATGAGGGACACACAGTTAACTGGATTACAACCCCCTTCAGGAAAAGGTCGCAGGTTAATTATAGCACATATTGGTAGTGAAGACGGATTTCTCGATGGTGGCTGGTTGGAATTCGATTCAAAGTCAACTAAAGAATACCATGAGGAGATGACGGGCGATGTTTTTGAGGAGTACTTCCAACAAATGATTGAATGTATACCAGCAGAATCAATTATAGTGTTAGACAATGCCCCATACCATTTTTGATTATTGGAACGATTCCCGACAAATTCGTGGAAGAAAGCGGATATTCTTCAATGGATAAGAGACAAAAATCTTAAACATAAAGATGGTATGTTAAAAGTGGAACTTCTCAAAATTGCGGAACAAAATAAGGCAAGTTCAAGAAATACGCAGTCGATGAGATGGCAAAGGAACGGAATATCACAGTGCTTAGATTACCTCCATATCATTGCGAATTGAATCCCATAGAGCTAATTTAAGCATAAATGAAAGGTTTCGTTGCAAGGGAAAACACCACATTCAAACTTCAAGACGTAAGGCAATTATTACTCACCGGAATATCAAAGAGGATAATTGGAAAAATGCCATTCGACATGTTATAGAAAAAGAAAATAAAATGTGGAAACTTGACGAATCCATCGAAGAAACTGTGGAAATAGAACCTTTAATTATCAATTTAAGGGAAGTCGAGTCTTCAGATTTTGAAGATGATGATTGTTTTTGATTGTAATTAAAGCACTTCTATATCGTGAATTGTGAATTTGTATATATACATGGATCTATAGATTAAAACATTTTGGTAATAAATCTTATATTTCTATAACTTTTTTTTTTAAAGTAATTCTATTTATTAAACACTAAAAGCAGGTTACGCTCGGACGGCTATGCTACCGACGAACCCTCATTTAAATTTTAAGACTCCAGAGGTTTTCGGCCTACAATAGGGTGAACCCTTAAAAATAATTCAAAACAGGTAACAAAATCCAGTAAAATGCATAAGAAATCTCTTTTTTTTTGGCGCACCCCAACATGTATTTGCATCTACAATGAGAGAATTCTGTTATCAACTCCAAATAAATACACTATAGGTACAATTGAAAAAAAGTTCAAAAATAATGGTTTTTTTATTTTTTATGAATTTTTTCAGATTAGGGTATTTTTTAGCTAGCTGTGCGTCGAATAACAATTTTCAATTGCAAATATCTCGTTTTATATCACAAATACGTAAAAAGTGATTTAAAACGATTTTGTAGATAATTATATTATCTATCGATTTTATTCGAAACATTTTTTTGTAATTTTTATATTTTTCGAGAAATTCCGGAAAAAGTGGTTTTTGGGGTAGTTTTTTATTTTTTTTACAACTCCTTCCACTCAATTTCCAATTTTTGACTTGATCTACGTATGAAAACTAATTTTTGTTCAAAAATGCATTTCAAATTCTTATTGATCGGACTAATGCTAGCGGCTTTGCCTGCAATAAAAGTACTAGTATTATCACAGCCTTGGTGTGGTGTAGTTTGGACTGATGAGAATAACATTTTTTTTACGAATGTTATATCTACAGTTGAAAGTTGGTCGCAATCGAACAATAAATGTAATGTCAACATTTTAATTATGTCACCTTTCAACGTTCATTTTTTTTACGAATTGTAAATCTGCTGTTTAAATTGGTCGAAATTGATATATAAATAAAAGAGATAGAATCATTTTAAATTTATTAGATGTCAAGGTCGATAGATACCCGTCCTATTTTATCGTAATATGTTCATAAGTATAATATATGTTGTATTTTAATTCTGACAGCCGATATCATTTTTTAAAGGTCCATGTACCGTTCCATATACCCTCTAAATTTGGTCAAAATCATAAAATTCTAAATAAAGAAAACTTGACAGCTGTTAATATCATAAGCCTTTTTTTGAATAATTTTACATATACTGTTTAAATATGATCAATATTGTCCTCCTAATACAGAAATTATAAGTATTTTAGTTTTGACTGCTGTTAATATCACACAATAAAATATTTTTTTGGCAATTTTAGTCTAGGTGAAAAATTGTTTTTTTAAAAATTTTCATTTCATTCTAATTTAACTAAAACTGGCTCATAAATAAAGTTGCCAACCATTTAAATTTAACCAAGATCGGTGCAGAATTAAATAAGATATTAGGATTTTCATTTTATCAGCTTATCAGTATACAAATGTTTTTTTTAATTAATTTTACACCAACTGTTCAAATTTGATTAATATGCGATCATAAATTATTTTCAACGAATTTTTCAATTATTTTTTATTATTTCAATTAATTTTTCAATTTCATTAAAATCAATTTATAAATAAAAGTAACAGCTATAAATGTCAAAACATTTACAATTCAAATTTTATGGAGGACGGTCTATATAAAGGACATATAAATATCTCAACTTTTCCAGCTAGCAATGTCGAAAAATTTAGCGTATGTCCTATAACGATTGGTTTTTAGGCATAATTGCGGGGAAAATCCCCAAACGCACGATTCGTTCATATGGAATTTCTAGTTAATATATTAGTATGGACTTTAATTGGATTATGAATTAAACACAGTGACTTACTACAGTTATATTAATAGTTTTTAGTGTAGTTCAGAAGAAATTGAACGGTATTTAAAAATTTTTTAAATGCGATTGTAATCTCAAACGAGGTTTCCAATCGAGATAATTTTGAGTGAAAAAATGATTTTTAGAATGTTCTAGAAATAAATAACCGGTCAAGTGCAAGTTGAATTTGCACGATTAGTGTTCCGTACGTTGATTGCTTTTAAAATAAAAAATGTAGTTACGGTGGTATAAAATGATCAGTGACTTCACAAAACACACCCTAAATGAGTTTTCAACAAAGTTGGTTTCCAATCTTTACTGAAAATTGATGACCTTAAATTTTTTTTTTTTATATATACCAGATAAATTATTAAAGATAATGCACTCATGATAATTTTCGTTCAATCTACACCGCTTGGAGAATATTCCAGAATTTTTTCAAAATTATTTGACCAGTACTTTTCGAGATAAGGTGGGGGACAGCGATTTTTCGCGATTTTTTGAAAATAATACAAAGAAAAGTGTGCCCAAGTTTTACATTATATATATATATATATATATATATATATATATATATTACTCGTGTTTTCACAAGCTTTCATTTGACACCACACTCGATGACCTACTAAAAAATTTTTTTTTTTCATTTCCGATTTCACCTCCCGAAACTATAAATAAATAAACTTTATTAATCCAAGAGACCATACACAATAGCATAGGACAAGTCAGGCACTATTTTAATTGAGTGAGAAAAGGTATTACAAATGAATTCACATAAATGCAATAAAGCAAACAAAAGTTATCATCTTAACATTAGTAGCCTCTATCTGTTAAAAAATCGTTTATACAATAGTAACATTTTTCTAAAAAAAAGTCAATTAACGTTCTTTTATACAATTTTATATTATCAATATTTCGAAAACGGGGTGGCAATTTATTAAATAGGTGAATGCCAATATAACGGGGATTGTTTTCCGTTGTGGACAAACTGTGGACTGGAATAGCATAGTTATCACCATACCTTGTATTATAATCGTGATAATGATTGTTAGTAACAAAATTCTGTGGTTTCTGCTTCACAAATAACAAGATTTCAACCATGAAAATACAAGGTACTGTGAGGATCCTTAAGTCCTTAAAAATCTGCCCACAGGATGCACTTCTCTGAGCGCCAACTATCGCTCTTATAGCTCTCTTTTGTAGCCGAAAAACCCTGAGGCTATAAGAAGAACAACCCCAAAAAATTATGCCATACTTAATTCTTGAATAGAAATGTGCATAATAATAAGACAACAAGACATTTCTATTGGTCAAATCTTTCAGTTTATATAAGGCAAAACATAACGATGATAAAGTCCTGCAAAGAGCATCAACATGGCTTTCCCAACTTAAGCTATTTTCCAAATATATTCCTAAAAATTTTACTTCATCCACTTGCTGGATACTTTTCCCTTGAATTTTTAATAGATAACTTTCAGATATTGCTTTAGTTCGAGGAGTAAAATCAACGAATACAGTCCTTTTGTGTATTTATACACAATTTATTTGCTTTAAAAAAACATTTTAAAAATTTATTTAAAATATCTTGTGCACACACTAGCACTTCTTCTTTACTTTTGTGAGAGCAAACGTAACTATTATCATCGGCAAACATGATGAGACTCTGTTGCTCATCTATATTAGGCAGATCGTTCACAAAAAGCAAAAACAACAGAGGTCCTAAGACAGATCCCTGTGGCACACCTATATTTATCGGTAATATGTCCGACTTTGCTGTATTTACATGTACGAGTTGTGTTCTCCCAGTTAAGTAACTCCTAAGTAGTTCATTAATTTTTCCCCTCAATCCATACGCATTCAATTTATCCAGCAAAAGATCGTGATTTACAAGGTCAAACGCCTTACTTAAGTCCATAAATAGGCCTAATGTTTTCATTTTCAGATCTAGATTTGTGTAAACTTTATTAATAAATTCGTAAATTGCTGATATTGTGGATTTGCCCTTGAGAAATCCATTTTGTGCCCCATGCAAAATGCCGTACCTTACTACAAATGCCAATATCTTATTAACCATTATTCTTTCCACAATTTTTGATAATATAGAGAGCAGCGCGATAGGCCGGTAATTTTCAATATAATCTTTTTTACCCTTTTTATATACCGGAATAATTTTTGCAATTTTCAACGCCTCAGGAAACACACCCTCAGACAGTATCATATTTATCAAAAATGTTAATGGACCTGCTATAAGATGAACACAAGTTTTTAGCATTTTAGTATGAACTTCATCAACTCCAACAGAATTAGAATTTTTTAGGTTATTTATCACATCCACCACATCCTGCTGATTTATTGGTGTCAGGAACATGGTATGAAGCTCCTGACAGTAGGGCAGTGAACAGCTGGGTTTAACATTAGGTGATGTCTCGTTCAGTTTTTTAGCAATATTTATAAAATATGCATTAAAGCAATTTGCTATTTCAGAAGGCTTCTCAGCAACTACATCATTACTAACAATTTTGGTAATTCTATTATTTTTTTCTTTTTTGTTTCGTATATTGTCATTAATAATTTTCCACGTTATCTTAGATTTATTATCTGATTCAAAATATGTTTTAACGTTATACAGTCTTTTTGCTTCAGAAATAACTTTTCGATATATTTTCTTGTAGCTTTTATAATAGCTTAAGATAACTGTATTATGATTACTGTCTATTAATAATTTATACCAACATTTCAGATTTTGTGATGATGTACAAATTCCTCTTGTAATCCAAGGTTTTTTTTGTGACTGACTTTTACATGAACAATTTCTTTTTACTGGAAATGCCAAAGAAATATAATACTTTAAAGATTGTATAAAACAGGAAAATGCTTCATTTACCTCAGCAGATTCAAAAACCTCATACCACGTTTCCTGCCCGAGATACTTCCCAAACGTCTCATAAGTTCTTTCATTATACGACCTTTGATAAGTTATACTGTTAGCTTCTGGCACTGTAATGCCCAATGTCACAGTTTGGGCGGAATGATCTGATAAGCAATTAAACAATACCGTGCCAGTCAAGTTGTTATCAGCACTGTTTGTGCTTATGTAATCAATACCGGTTTTTGACGTTCTAGAAATTCTCGTGGGCGAATTGATTAAATTTCTAATATTATATGATGAGAACAGATCTATTAGATCTATCTTTGAGGCTGTATTAGACAAGTTATCAATGTTTAGATCTCCACATATTATAAATTCAGTTTTATTGTAGGAGCAAGCTATATTAAGTACCTCTTCGAGCTTTCTTAGAAAAATCTTATAATCTCCTTTTGGAGGTCTGTACACCGACACAACAATTAAACTAATTTCCTGTCCAGTTATTTTTACTCCACATAGTTCAATTACACCTTCAACTGACAAGTCAATAAATTTTGTCATATTTAGCACATAAGAAACTAAATCATTTTTACAAAATATTACACTACCTCCGCAAGACGTCTCTTTTCTACAAAAGATACTGCACAATGTATAACCATTTATATTTTTATTATTGGATATTCATTATCAGTAAGGTAATGCTCAGTTAAACACAAAATATCAACACGTTCATTTCTTAGTTCTACCTCGCAAATATCTGTTTTGTTGCGAATGGAATCAATATTTTGATGCATAATTCTGAGATGCCCGTTGTGAGAGAAATAATTTACCTTTTTTAATTGCTATTTACTATCATCATCAGTATTTGTAGGTGTCATTTGGATATTTCTCTTTTTAGCCTCCACTTTTTTTAAGTAAGCAGGACAGTTCACATCGAAAATATTATGGTCAACATTCAGATTCAATTTTAGTTTTTCATTTGCAAATAAACAGTTATAGCATTTATAGAAGGTATTATCACATTCATCAGTTTTATGACTTACTTGGGAACAACGCAGACATCTTTCCTCAGCTTGGCATTCACTGGCCCTATGATCAAAATTTCCGCACTTAAAACATCTGAACACTGATACATATTCATAGATCCTACATATTGACCATCCAATGCTCAATTTACCATTTTTTATGAGTAATTGAAAGCTTTCCGGGTTACACTCGATTATGGCCATATACCGGGTTTTCATCTTCTTTATTATCTTTATATCCAGATGACATTCCTTTAGATATGTATTCTGCTTTCTAATAACCTCTTCCAAAGTATCTTTGTCATAATTTTCTTCGATCCCTACAATTTTTACCTTTGGCCTTTTATGCTCAGGTGATTTGATATCATAATTCCTTTTTAGCTTCTTTTCAGCAACATTTCGAATTTTTTCTATTTCATGTCTACTTTGACATTTAATCATTACTCCTCCTTGTTTCAATTCCTTTATCTCGATAATACCTACTTCTAATTTTGTAGGATCAAGTGACTTTTTAATAACTTCTTTAGTTGTTTTGCTATCTTGTATCGTTTTAGGCTTGATTACTACTACTTCACCAGCAGCCATACTTGCATAACTTTTTTCAGGTCCATTTGCTACCTTGTTACGAACGATATTCTCCAAGACACTCATTTTTTCTACCATCATCTGTTTTACTTGATGCAATTCGTGATTTGCTGCCAAATTGAATTGTACATATGGCAGGCAACCATCACAGTACCATTTTATATTGACTGATTTTTGAATTACTCTGCAATCTTCTTCGGGAACTTTTGCACAATTTGGATGTAGTGTCTGTCCACACAATCCACTACATGTTAGGAATACAGTTTTTAGTTTAAATTTACATTTTACACAGAGTTCTCCCATTTTGAACAGCGATAGTATTCAAGTTTGGTTTTGTCGGTTATTTATTAATAGTTAACTTTCAGATAACTGCAGGTAACAAAGTCACACTTAAACTTCACGCTTATCATCAGCAGTCAATTCTATTGTTAATATAGAGTTTTTTTTTTATCTTTACTGAAATCTTTTATGAACAAAATAATTAGTTTTTAGCTAATTGAGAGCACACCAGTGAAAATTCTGCACTGAACGCATATTGCACGAAAACTGCAAATTTTTACGAACAAAATGATTCACAACTCTATATTTTAATTTCACTTTCTCACTACAAAATAAGACTTTTTATTAGAGACGCGAAAACATAAACAGTCAGAAACAACAACAATAGACACCTGTATGTATGTATACATTACATGCATAATTTGAACTAACCCTTAAGTCAAAATTTGACTTTCAAAACTACACGGCTTTGATGAGGCCATCAATTCCTATATTATTACCGAATTTCAACTTTCTATGACAAATAGTTTCGGAGAAAATCGGGTGTGACAGACAGACAGGCAGACACCGAAATCATCTTATAAGTGTTCCGTACGGAACACTAAAAAAAGTACTTCACTAATACACATCAAAAAACTATAAGCCATTTTCAATAACCCCTGGCAGCACATACGATAATTCATACTTATGTAAATCCGAATGTCTATATTTTTGTAAGCTTCGTTATGCGTTGGTAGGTTTATTACGCGACCTAACCTAAACGATTTAACTATCCGGAATGAAATTTAGCACAGATAGGTTATGACTTGAAATAGGATATAGCCTATAATTTCTTTAGATTGGCAGCTGGAGGAGGAGGCAAATATTTTCCTCCTTCTTTTATCAACATTCTCACAAATTAGCTCCCACCATATAATACCTCCTTCCTCTCATTCTGATTATATGTTATGCTCATAAAAATAAAATAAATATTCAAATCCTATCTGCATGGGAAGTAGGGGAATAGAATTTAGTACTATAAGAAGACACAGAATTAGTAGCCTATTCACTTCGATTCGCTGATATATTCACAAGGTATAGATGCATTTACAAGAAACAAAAATTTTTGAACTGTTATTTAAGAAAGGATGTATCAAATTGATGCTAAAGAGGCCAAAAATGTGTCTATTTGATTCTAAAATGACACCAAAACGCAAAGATTTTAAATCATTTTGTTCTTAGGTGATTTATGGTTGAACAGACACATCATACGACATCGTACTGAACTGTGGCGTACAGAATTGTTGCTTGTGAGAGCACCAAGCTCCGTTTATGATAAATTCAAACAATTGTATGTGTTTATTGGCATCGTTGCCGCCAAATGGTGATTTGGTACTACTTCGTTGCATACACCCCTCTTCATTGTTTCGCCGATATTATCAAGTAACTTATTAAGGATAGCCTATTTGTTTTTGTTAAAGGAAACGAAGAAACAGAGAAGATTAAGAACTATTCATCCAATCCTGTAACTAAGACAGATGATGAACCGTCTATAAGAGCTTTAACACCGAAATGTTTCTATCACTCAAAGGCATCTGTCTGTTCTTTGTCAAATGTATTTTTCTATATGATCATTTTTTATGAATTAAGAAAGCAAATTAAATATAAAATAAATATTGTTTTATTTAATTTCTTGTATACATTGATACATTTTCTTTTCATAAACATAAACTGTTTTATTTAATTTTATCATTTTTAACACAGTTTTGTTATATCATTCGTTTTTAAAAAGTCCCTAGATGCTTGTGCAGCATTTTTACAAAGATCAACATAAGCTGTTGGTTTAAAAACTAATGACGAATCTTGTGCTTCATGATTTCCTCCTACATCCCGATAGTAATGAGAACATACCTCCAACATAATAAACTCTTTATATATTTTCTTCACTAATTCCTCCATTATACGAAATTAACTCAATAACCAAAAGTTCTTTTTCGGCTTCACTGATATAATTTAGTAATCTCTTAAACTTACAATTTCTTTATGGAAACCACTTGTGTCCAATTCCTTTACAAAATCTAGAATGTTAAGAGTTTCGAAATATTCGACACACGCATTGTGAATAATAATTAACTATATCATTATAACAATGGATATGTTCTGGGCTGCTACGCACAGCATAAAAAAACTGTTGTATAATTTATACAATTTTTTAACTTGTTGATTTAAATCACTAATAGATTTTTCATATGTAGACATTATTTATATGTGTTATTGAAGAGAACTAAATGGACTGCCAGTTCTGTATCTTCTTATAGGCCTAAATTCTATTCTCCTACTTCCCATGCCGATAGGATTTGAATATTTATTTTATTTATATAATTAGAATAAGAGGAAGGAGGTATTATATGTTGAGATGTAATTTGTGGAAATATTGAGAGAGATAAGAGGAAAATATTTGCCTCCTCGTCCTCTTTGCATTCCCAAAAATACACTACTCCTATTATTTTGATTAGTGAAGTTTTTGTTGTTAAATCTTCTCCAATTTTGTTTGCTGTAAGGGATTCGCGGACACCCTTATTACAACATTTTCAAAGGAGATCAGTATGATATTCGATCTTCTTATTACCCAGGTATTTTACCATGTCAGAAAAAAATTAGATATCCTCTGTTAATGTAATGAGTAATCCGAAAGTGATTCTTCAAAATTAATTGCATCCATAGGTATCTACAGTATAATAAAGTGCCAAAGGGCTTTATTTTTACTTTCCTTTCTAAAAAAAGTATTATATTTGTGAAAAAAAAATCACACTGCGAGATGTTTGCTTTTCTTTACGTTTTAGGTTTCCTATATCGCGAAAAACTCATTCCCGTCAGTCGGTCTGTCTGTCGATAACTGTTGAGCAAAATAAGATATCAATTTCAAACGTGGTGTATATATAATACGTAATGAGGAACAAAGCCTATATTCTTTTCGCGATATCGCGTAAGGGAAAGGGGGAGAAGGGGTGGGGTCGATAAATTTTCTATGATTTAGAAGTAATATGATAATTTTTCCTGTTTTTTTTTTGTTGAGATAATTAGCAAGTATTATGCTTAATGGAAGTACTTAACCAAATGGGAAAAGGAATGATTACAGTTGTTAAAGAGAGAAATAGCATATACCTTGGATATAATATGAGAAACCAAAAATATGAACTCCTACAACTCATAATTGAAGAAAAAATAATCGGTAAAAGAGGACCAGGTAGAGGCCGCAACTCCTGATTAAAAAATTTAGGGCAGTGGACAAATATGACATCTACTGAGCTATTTAGAGCGACAATAGATAAGATCAGATGGGGAAATGTTATCGCCAAAATCCTCAGAAGATAAGGCACACTAAGGGGATGCATAAATATTTAAATTAAAACTTAAAAGAGGTAAAAGTGGAGGGAGATTAGAGGATTGTTTCGTATATATAGCCTGATTTGTATTTTCAAAACAGAGAAGCACTCTCTATGATGATCGCCAACGTGGGTGATCGGATATGGCACATAAAGAAGAAGAAAGGTTTTTAGAAGAATCCAAAAATTAGGTTACTTTTTTCATTACCTTCAATTTTACCTAAAGAAAGGGTTGAAAGGAATCGGGGTTGTTACATATTATGTATTTTCAATAGGAGTTTCAAAATTTTTTTTAGATTTTTACTTTCCTTGCTAAAGAAAATATTGTATTCCTGGAAAAATCACACTTCGATATTTTTGCTTTTCTTGACGGGTCCTATATCATGAAAAACACAGTCACTCAGTTCCGTCGATCTGTCTGTCCGCTAGTACGATAACTCTCGAACGAAATGAGATATCAATATATATATATATATATATATATATATATATATATATATATATATATATATATATATATATATATATATATATATATATATATATATATATCTATCTATAATATATATAATATATATAAAATGCAACGTCTCTCTGTCTGTCTGTCTGTCTGTCTGTCTGCCTGTCTGTCTGTCCGTTAGTGACCTTATCACTGGAGAACCACTTATCCGATTTACGTACTTTTTTTTTAAAACATACTTATGTTCTCTGGCCAGGTTATAGGCTATATTTTATTACGATAGGTAGCATAAGGAATGAGCAGTGACAATAATAGTGAGTGAAGTCGAAAAAAAGTTTGCTGCTAGCGCATTCCCTTGCAATATACAGCCTAAACCATTAAATATGGAACAATATTATGTAGCAGAGAATATCTTTAATCTATAGTCTATAATATATATAAAATGCAATGTCTCTCTGTCTATCTGTCTGTCCATTAGTGTGTTTATCACGCGAGAACCACTTATCCAATTTATGTGTCTTTTTTAAATTCATACATATATTCTTTGGCCAGGTTATATAATAATAATAATAATCTATATCTATAATATATATAAAATGCAGCGTCTCTCTGTCTATCTGTCTCTCCGTTAGTGCGCTTATCATTGGAGAACCACTTATCTGATTTACGTGCTTTTTTTTAAAACATTCATATGTTCTCTGGCCAGGTTATCTATATATAATATATATAAAATGCAACGTCTCTCTGTCTGTCTGTCTGTCCGTTAGTGCGTTACGTACTTTTTTTTTAAAACATACATATGTTCTCTGCGTTAGGTAACATAAGAATAAGCAGTGACGATAATAGTGAATCAAGTCGGAAGAAAGGCTACCGTTAGCGTGTTCTCTTACAATATACTGCCTAAACCATTAAATATGGAACAATATCATGTTGCAAAGAATACAATATATATATATATATATATAAAAAGTGCAACGTCTCTCTGTCTGTCTGTCCGTTAGTGCGCTTATCACTTGAGAACCACTTATTCGATTTACGTGTTTTTATAAATTTATACATATGATATGTTCTATATAATTCGATATAAGCCTAGATAATGGGAGATAAGGTGAGATAATGGGAGATAAGTATAAATAATGGGAGATAAGGAGAAATAATGGGAGATGAGCAGAGATAAGCCTAGATAATGGAAATTATTTAGAGATAATGGGAGATAAGGAGAAATAATGAGAGATAAGCAGAGATAAGTCTAAGTAATGGGAGTTATGGTGAGATAATGGGAGATAAGGAGAAATAATGGGAGATAAGGAAACATATTGCGAGATAAGTCGAGATAAGCCTAGATAATGGGAGATAAGGTGAGATAATTGGGGATAAGTATAAACAATGGGAGATAAGGAGAAATAATGGGAAATAAGCACAGATAAGTCTAGGTAATGGGAGTTATGGTGAGATAATGGGAGATAAGGAGAAATAATGGGAGATAAGGAAAAAATGGGAGATAAGGAGAAATATTGCGAGATAAGTCGAGATAAACCTAGATAATGGGAGATAAGGTGAGATAATGGGAGATAAGGAGAAATAATGGGAGATGAGCAGAGATAAGCTTAGATAATGGAAATTATGTAGAGATAATGGGAGATAAGGAGAAATAATAGGAGATAAGGGAAAATAAGGGCAGATATTTTATTACGTTAGGTAACATAAGGAATGAGCAGTGGCGATAGTAGTGAATCAAGTCCACGCGAGCAGAGCCGCGGGCACGGCTAGTATATATATATATATATATATATATATATATATATATATATATATATATATATATATATATATGTAATACCCAATGAGAAGATGAAGCCTATAGTTTTTGAGCGATATGGCTTCAGACAAAGGAGGTGAGAGGGATGGGGATAAATAAATTTTGCACAGTTTTAATAGTAAAATGGTAATTTTTCCTGGTTTTTTGTTAAGATATTAAACAAATATTTTATATTAATACTTATTTTAATATAATTATAACATAAAATGGGCAAAGGTGTGAGCGAAGAGATTTAATTGGTTGTTTCGTATACATAGCGTTTTATGTCCGTTTTAAGGTTTTTATAACCGAGGAATTTAAAAATTAGGTTATTCTTTTTATCGTTTTTAATTTCAATCCACGAAGAGGCTAAAAAGGGAGTCGTTAAATATTGTACAGTTTTAATAATATTTTGGAAAATTGCCCACGTTTTTTGACTGATATAATCGACAAATTTATATATATATATATATATATATATATATATATATATATATATATATATATATATATATATATATATATATATATATGTATATACATATATATATATATATATATATATATATATATATATATATATATATATATATATATATATATATATATATATATATATATATATATATATATATATATATATATATATATATATATATATATATATATATATATATATATATATATATATATATATATATATATATATATATATATATATATATATAAATTTGTCGATTATATCAGTCAAAAAACGTGGACAATTTTCCAAAATATTATTGAAACTGTACAATATTTAACGACTCCCTTTTTAGCCTCTTTGTGGATTAAAATTAAAAACGATAAAAAGAATAACCTAATTTTTAAATTCCTCGGTTATAAAAACCTTAAAACGGACATAAAATGCTATGTATACGAAACAACCAATTAAATCTCTTCGCTCACACCTTTGCCCATTTTATGTTATAATTATGTTAAAATAATTATTAATATAAAATATTTGTTTAATATCTCAACAAAAAACCAGGAAAAATTACCATTTTACTATTAAAACTGTGCAAAATTTATTTATCCCCATCCCTCTCACCTCCTTTGTCTGAAGCCATATCGCTCAAAAACTATAGGCTTCATCTCATCATATATATATATATATATATATATATATATATATATATATATATATATATATATATATATATATATATATATATATATATATATATATATATATATATATATATATATATATATATATATATATATATATATATATATATATAATATATATATATATATATATATATATATATATATATATATATATATATATATATATATATATATATATATATATATATATATATATATATATATATATATATATATATATATATATATATATATATATATATAGTCATCAAAAGCTTAGGAGAGATCGTATCACCTTGTATAATTTCACGTTCCACCCGGTATCTCCCTGTGGATTTATGGAGTCTTTTTTTATGGCTCTAGCACACGTGCTGCAGGGAAGTCCCTAAAGCGCTCCAGAAGCGGCATGTGTGCGAAAAAAGCTATTCACGTTTTTCTTGAATCTCTGTAAATTGTACTCGGTGGGAAACATAGCCCTGGGCAAATTATTCCAAAGGGATGATGTTCCCCATATAAAAGACTACTTGAAAAGCGCTGTACGCGCAGTAACAAACTGAACCTCTTATTCATCATTCCCAACTTAGTGAACCTCATACGGATGTGAAGTATTAGCACGACGGGTATTTCTAACATGCACCGCTCTGGGAGGAATTAAGCGGGCTACATCCTTCGAACACTTTCCATGAAAATACTTGTAGAACAGACTCAAGTCGCCAACCGCTCGTCGGTGTTCCAGCGAATTAAGGCCGCCGCCGGTCAGTTCCGGGTCTCCAATCAGACGAACAGCTCTTCTCTGAACAGAATCCAACAAATGCAGTATATGTTTGGGAGCGGAGCCCCAAACATGGGAGCAGTATTCCATAGTTGGTCGAATTTGAGCTTTGTAAAGAATTAACAGTTGCTGTGGAGTGTAAAGCTTTCTGGTTCAAAATAATATTCCCAACCTTTGAGAAGCTCTCCTTGCTATGCCTGCAACATGTTCATGCCAGGACATATTTGCTCCCAAATTAACGCCCAACAAATTGAGTGACGATGCTAGGGGAATAGAGTGCCCCGACATAACTATGTCGGGTTCAGCAACGTTAATTTTTTAGAAAAAACTACCGCCTGGGTTTTTGTAGCGTTAAATTTCACTTGGTTACTGTCACCTCAAGATAGAATTTCTTCCAGGTCTTTGTTAAGTTCAACGACCTCCTGCTGTCTGCGGATATTCGCCTGAGTAGCCGATGTCCGAGCGTTCAAAGTGAATGAAGAAATAAGCGTACTGTCAAGGTCAGTTCATCGACCAGCACAGTTAACTATCTTTATCCTGGGTACGACTTCTATTCCCGATTTAGGCGTAACTTTGGAATCTGACTTTTTGTCAGAAGCGACCTCTCTTGCCAACGAAAACAGGCTCTGGAGCCCCCAAACTTTGATGTTATGTGGTAAAAAATAACGACTCAACAAACCACAAGGTTCATCTGTATCCTCTATCGACCACCAAGTGATACTAACTTTAGAACACTTTTCGCTTCTCTTGCTTACACCATTGATCATTTACAAATTAACTATCCAAATGCCGAAATTGCCATCCTGGGCAACTTTAATGTCCACAACATCAACTGGCTTAAATATTCAAATACTACCGACGAACAAGGTCGAGAAGCTGAATTATTCTCAATCAGTTGTGGCTTAACTCAGCTTATTGACGAACCAACACGGATCCCTGATCGAGACGGGGAGTTCGCCAGTCTTCTTGATCTGTTTTTAACCACCAATCCGGAGATTTACACGGTCACCGTAAATCCGCCGTTAGGTTCTTCCGACCATAAACTGCTCGACATCGAGTATCCTGCCAATCAGTGACAGAGAGGCGCCTAGGCCGCGCAAGATTTGGCACTACAAATCTGCTAAATGGGAAGATCTCATGGAATACTTTCGAACTTTCCCTTGGATGGACGTTTGTTTTCGATCCGATAACCCATCTGACTGCGCCAGGGAGGTCTCCGATGTTATTTTGGCTGGTATGGAAGCTTACATCCCTTTTTCGAAGAAATGCTCCTACAACGGCAAGCCTTGGTTCGACCGAAAATGCAAAGAAGCTGTTGCTTCTAAACATATTGCCTACCGACA
This sequence comes from Pachyrhynchus sulphureomaculatus, assembly GCA_019049505.1. Lineage (NCBI taxonomy): Eukaryota > Metazoa > Arthropoda > Insecta > Coleoptera > Curculionidae > Pachyrhynchus > Pachyrhynchus sulphureomaculatus. The sequence continues at coordinate 131,249,789 of CM032447.1, forward strand.
ATGGCGTGAAAATCCTAACACCTTAAATCGAAACATCTTTGTTCATGCCCGGAACAGATGCAAGAGAATTATCGACGAAACCAAGGAGGCACACAATCAACGAATTAGAAACAAACTTCTCGCTTGTCCCAACAATTCCAGGTCCTTTTGGGCAGTCGCTAAGGCAGTTAGTCAAAATTTTACCAAATCCACCATACCACCACTCACACGGCCAGATAATTCCATTGCAACCACACCTGTTGAGAGAGCGAACTTGTTGGCTGAACTCTCTGCTTCACATTCTACTGTCGATTTCCAAGGAAAAACACCACCTACTATTCCCATATTGCAGTCAAGGATGCCCGATGTTGTCTTCAGACAGCGCATCATAAAGCGTATTTTAATGAAGCTAGACACCAAGAAGGCTTCTGGCGCTGACGGAATACCTGCCATAGTTCTCAAAAACTGTGCAAGGGAACTAACACCAGTTTTCTGTAGACTTTTTAACCTATCCTACAGAAAGGGAATATTTCCATCCTGCTGGAAATGTGCCACGGTTCAGCCGATACCTAAAAAAGGTAAGAAGACCTTGCCAAATAACTACCGACCAGTTGCACTGCTTTCAATAATATCGAAAGTCATGGAAAAGGTTATCAATGAGCATCTTCTAAAATATCTTGAACGATTCAATATTATTAGCGATCACCAATATGGTTTTCGTAAACATAGATCAACAGGAGATCTTCTAACTTATGTAACACATGTTTGGAACAACGCAATTGAACACTTTGGAGAATCTCGAGCGGTTGCTCTTGACATATCCAAGGCATTCGACCGTGTTTGGTACGATGGACTGTTAGCTAAGTTGCGCTCTTATGGTATGTCTGAAAGGTTCTGTTTGTGGCTCTCATGTTTCCTCAGAGAGCGTTCTTTACGAGTGGCGGTCGACGGATTTCTTTCTAACACCCTCACTATCAACGCCGGTGTGCCCCAGGGCTCCATACTGTCTCCTACTCTCTTTCTCATTTACATTAACGATCTGCTGGAAAAGACCGGGAATCCAATCTATAGCTTTGCAGATGACAGTACGCTTGTCTCTTCATTCACCTTGAACGCTCGGACATCGGCTGCTCAGGCGAATATCCGCAGACAGCAGGAGGTCGTTCAACTTAACAAAGACCTGGAAGAAATTCTATCTTGGGGTGACAGTAACCAAGTGGAATTTAACGCTACAAAAACCCAAGCGGCAGTTTTTTCTAAAAAAGTTAACGTTGCTGAACCCGACATAGTTATGTCGGGGCACTCCATTCCCCTAGCATCGTCGCTCAATTTGTTGGGCGTTAGTTTGGGAGCAAATATATCTTGGCATGAACATGTTGCAGGCATAGCAAGGAGAGCTTCTCAAAAGTTGGGAATATTATTTAGAACCAGAAAGAGCTTTACACCCCACAGCAACTGTTAATTCTTTACAAAGCCCAAATTCGACCAACTAAGAATACTGCTCCCACATTTGGGGCTCCGCTCCCAAACATACACTGCATTTGTTGGATTCTGTTCAGAGACGAGCGGTCCGTCTGATTGGGGACCCGGAATTGACCGGCGGCCTTGATTCGCTGGAACATCGAAGAACGGTTGGCGACTTGAGTCTGTTCTACAAGTATTTTCATAGAAAGTGTTCGAAGGATGTAGCCCGCTTAATTCCTCCCAAAGCGGTGCATATTAGAAATACACGTCGCGCTGGTGCTTCGCATCCGTATGAGGTTCAGCTTGTTACTCCGCGTACGACGCTTTTCAAGCAATCTTTTATATGGAGAACGTCATCCCTTTGGAATAATTTGCCCAGCGCTGTGTTTCCCACCGAGTACAATTTACAGCGATTCAAGAACAACGTGAATCGCTTTTTCCGCACTCGTGCCGCTCCTGGAGCGCTTTAGGGACTTCCCTGCAGCACGTGTGCTAGACTAATAAAAAAAAAAAAAAAAAAAAAATGTCTGAAAAGTTCTGTTTGTGGCTCTCATGCTTCCTCAGTGAGCGTTCTTTACGAGTGGCGGTCGACGGATTTCTTTCTAACACCTTCACTATCAACTCCCGGAATTGACCGGCGACCTTGATTCGCTGGAACATAGAAGAACGGTTGGCGACTTGAGCCTATTCTACAAGTATTTCCACTGAAAGTGTTCGGAGGATGTGGCCGTTTAATTCCTCTCAGAGCGGTGCATCTTAGAAATACACGTCGCGCTGATACTTCACATCCGTATGAGGTTCAGCTTGTTACTCCTCGTACAACGCTTTTCAAGCAGTCTTTTATACGGAGAACATCATCCTTTTAGAATAATTTGCCCAGGACTGTGTTTTCCAGTACAATTTACAGCGATTCAAGAGCAGCGTGAATCCCTTTTTCCGCGCTTTAGGGACCTCCCTGCAGCACGTGTGCTAGACCCATAAAAAAAAATCTACAAAGCTGTAGATTGGATACTCGGTCTTTTCCGGCAGGTCGACAGCCACTCGCAAAGAACGCTCTCTGAGGAAACATGAGAGCCACAAACAGAACTTTTCAGACATACCATAAGAGTCTTGCCTTGTAAAGAGCAACCGCTCGAGATTCTCAAAAGTGTTTAATTGCGTTGTTTCAAACATGTGCTACATAAGTCAGAAGATCTCCTGTTGATCTATGTTTACGAAAACAGTATTAGTGATCGCTAATAATGTTGAACGGCTCAAGATATTTTAAAAGATGCTGATTGATAACCTTTTCCATGACTGCTGTTGCGTTGTTATAAATGAATTTAATTAACTGAGTATATCGGTAGTCTATTCTCATTTGCTGTAAGGCAGATAGTATTTCCGGCAGCTCGACGGTGTCCAAAGCTTTTTTAACATCAACAAATATTAATACGAGTAGTCTGTTATATTCTGTAGATTTCTCTATGATGATGGTCTATAGATGGTCTATAGATGATCGTTAGTACCGTATCCAATTCTAAAGCCAGCCGATTCCTGTGATTAATGAAAATCCAGTTTTGCGTTCTAGGTGTTTGGTTGTGATTTTGGTGAACTACTTATATAAGTGTATATATATATATATATATATATATATATATATATATATATATATATATATATATATATATATATATATATATACAGTGTTGTCAGTTTTTTCCATGTTTTCATAATTTTCGCAAGAAATTGCCTGAGGTATTGGTTGATTTTGTAGATTTCTAGGCCTCTGATTAACCAGCTGTGAGGTATGGAGTCGAAAGCTTTTTTATAGTCTGTGTAACCGGTGTGAAGGTTTCTGTCTTCTTTTCAGGTTTGTTCCATAATCACGGTATCTATGATTAGCTGATCTTTGCATCCTCGGGTATTTTTCCTGCACCCCTTCTGCTCTTCTGTGAGAATATTGTTGTCTATTAGGTTTTGTTGTATTTTCTTGGAAATTGTTGCTGTGATGATCTTGTATAGGGTTGGAAGACAAGTGATAGGTCGGTAGTTTGATGGGTTTGTGGTATCTGAGTTTTTGGATTTGACGTATGTTATTCCTTGTGTAAAGAAAGTGGGGAATATGTGTGGTTGTAGAATGGCTTTGTTGATTTGGTGGGTGCTTCGTCTGTGGTGGTGGTAAACTGTTTGTACCAGAAGTTTTGTATGTTGTCTATTCCAAAGCATTTCCAGTGTGTGATTGTTTCTGTAATTTCTTGTTTTGTCATATGTTTGGGTTTGTCTTCTTCGGCTTTGATCCAGAGGGTGTTATTATTGTGTAATTTGGGTTCCCAATAATATGTGAGTTCTTGTTTGTTTAGTGGTTCAGTCACTGGTGTCTGCTCGTTGTACATAGGTTTTTGGTAGAACTGTTTTTCCCTTCTTCAGAAGAGGTTGGTGGTGTCTTTTCCCTCGTTTGATTCTTTGTATCTACGGAGTCTTGCGGCATATACGGATAGTTTTTGTTTCAAAGTATCAAGGATTTCTGGCTTGTTTGGATGGTGTCTGGTTTTTGTCTATTCTTATTTGCCATTTGAATTTTGATTTTGTACCGTTGGGGTTTCTTTGTCGTTGCGAGAGTTTTTGATTATTTTGTGTTAGAGTGGTGATTGCAGCTGCGTATATTATTGTGTGAATCTTTTCGATTGTGCTTAAGTCTATTATGTACTGGGGTATTATGTGCTTGTTTCTTGTGTTGAGGATTGTTTGCGTGCTCTGTTTGAAGATTAAACGAGGGATGGGATTTCTTGTTGTCGGGTCGGTGCGTGACCATCGGGCTAGATGTGACTCCATTTCTGCTTTAAGTGTTTGTATGAGAGGTGATTCGGCCATATACTATTCAGTGTTGTCAGTTTTTGTGACAATCGGCGGAAAAAAAGCTAAGTAACCTTAGATATGCAGATTATACTGTTATACTTGCAACGTCAATTCAATACCAATCAATTATGGAGTGCCTTGGAATCGCTAGCAAAAACTATGTATTAACAATTAATAGAGCCAAAACCAAAGTAATGATTATTAGTCGTAATTAAGATCTCACACATAAACGAAGTTACTTGTTTCACTATTGTAGACCAGTTCAGCTATTTAGGATCCCTCATAACTAACAATGGTGGCTGTGAGGCGGAAGTAAGAAGACGTTTGGCTATAGCTAAAAACTCAACGATCAAACGCACTAAGGTCTGGAAAGATCCAGCTGTCACAAAAAATACAAAGTTAAGATTGCTATCCAGCCTTATATTCCCCATAGCCACTTACGCATCGAAAACATGGACCTTCAAGTTTCAGCTTGACGAAAGACGAATCGATACGTTTGAGATGTGGGCATATCGAAGAATCCTCAGAGTATCATATACCGAGCATTGTACTGATGTTTCTTCCTTTCTTGAAGAAGTATAAATGACCGACATTCAAATAGAATTAATAGACAGTACCAGAAATATTTTGGTCACATTATAAGGAAAGTGGATCTGATGGAAAAGGTTGTGGTAACGGGGAAGGCAGAAGATCCAGGGGACGGTCTGCAACAAGATGGTCCAACCAAGTAAGATCTATTCTTGATATGGGTATGCACGAGTCAAGTTAGGTCGTGCAGGATCGAGATGCCTGGAGAATGACTGTTGAGGCAGCAACTACATAGTGTCACCGATACTCCTACTGGAGTGAAAGGATTGAAAGAGAAAGAGAGTTGTCAGTTTTTGAGCGATATCGCTTAGGGTGAAGGAGGAGGGGTCGATAAATTTTGTATGGTTTTAATAGTAATATGGCAATTTTTCCTGGTTTTTTTGTTAAGATAAGACACAAATATTTATAGTCGATAGAGGGATTGTTTCGGATATATAGTATAATTACGTGATTTTCCTATTATTGGATATTTAGGTTCGGTAATGAAACGAATATTTAATTATTTTTTTTCTGACGTTTCGCCCAATTTTTTGGGCATTTTCAAAGCCTAATACTTTATAGTTCTAAAAACAAACAGAATTGTCTAACACATTTTAAATTTTTTCCTATCACTATACACGTCACTTTTTAAAAAATACAATTACAAATTAAAATTAATTATATTTTCAGGATAAGCACCTTGAAATTGTACTCGTCAGTGTTTTGATGGTTCGTATCAAGATGCTTTTTATTTTCTGTTTTTACATCAAATTTTTGTGTGTATACTGGGTGTTAAAATATATCATTTACATTTATTTTTATTTTAGTATATGTATGGCTGATTCCTTTGGTATCAGTGCTGTCATTTACAGCGTTTTTTTCTTTTTTTTTATCTTGATCGTTTCCTTAATTTGTAATTTTGTATAGTGTGAGTCTTTATTTATGATTTTGGTTTCTTTATAATTAAAATCATGTTTATGTTCGGTTACATGTTATTATATATATATATATATATATATATATATATATATATATATATATATATATATATATATATATATATATATATATATATGCAACGTCTCTCTGTCTGTCTGTCTGTCTGCCTGTTTGTCCGTTAGTGCGCTTATCACTGGAGAACCACTTATCCAATTTACGTACTTTTTTTTAAAAAACATACATATGTTCTTTGGCCAGGTTATAGGCTATATTTTATTACGGTAGGTAGCATAAGGAATGAGCAGTGACGATAATAGTGAATGAAGTCGGAAAAAGTTTGCCGCTAGCGCGTTCCCTTGCAATACACAGCCTAAACTATTAAATATGGAATAACATTATGTAGCAGAGAATATCTATAATGTATAATATATATATATATAAAATGCAATGTCTCTCTGTATATCTGTCTGTCCATTAGTGCGTTTATCACGCGAGAACTACTTATCCGATTTACGTGTCTTTTTTAAATTCATACATATATTCTTTGGCCAGGTTATATAACAATAATAATCTATATCAATAATATATATAAAAAGCAACATCTCTCTGTCTGTATGTCTGTCCGTTAGTGCGCTTATCCCTCGAGAACCACTTATCCGATTTACGTGATTTTTTAAATTCATACATATGTTCTCTGAGCAGGTTATAGATATATATTTTATTACATCTATAATATATATAAAATGTAACGTATCTCTGTCTGTCTGTCTGTCCGTTAGTGCGCTTATCACGGAGAACCACTTATC
>CM032447.1:131261378-131361378 GCA_019049505.1 Pachyrhynchus sulphureomaculatus
TGTTGTATCTAGGCATAACCGAAAAAATAAAAGCACTATTACTTATAACGATGTTTCGACAGTAACAAGACCAACTAAACTAATTCCGCCTCCTGAACCACTTGATGCTGATGTTATGGAAACAAATGATTTCATCTTATCAGTTCATGCCGAAAACATTGAGACTGTCGAAAAAGATTCAAACACTGTTACTAATGAATGTTCTAGTGACAACCTATCATATACTAGTGACACAGATAAAGAATTTCTACCATACAACCGTAAACCAGAACCAATACTCGTATCACAGTCAGAACTTAGTGATCTAGTCAGAGATTTAGGCTTATCCAAAGATGGTTCAGAGCATCTTGCTTCCTTTTTAAAGAAAAGACATTTACTTAAGCCAGAAGCTACGATTTCTTATTATAGAAACAGAGATGAAGAATTTCGAAAATATTTCACAATGGACGAGGAATTGTCACTTTCATATTGTACCGATGTAAAAGGTCTAATGGATGAATTTCAAAATAACTCATACGATCCTGAAGAATGGAGACTGTTCATTGATTCTTCTAAACGGAGCATTAAGGCAGTTTTGCTGCATAATACCAACGTTTACGCTCCCATTCCGATTGCTCATTCCACAGTTATGGAAGAGGAATATGAAAAAATGAAGCAGCTTTTGATAAAAATAAAATATGCTGATCATAACTGGAAAATTTGTGGAGATCTGAAAATTGTAACAATATTGCTTGGCCAACAGTCAGGGTTTACACTTTATCCCTGTTATAAATGTCTGTGGAATAGCAGAGACAGGGAACGTCATTATAAGAAAAAAATTTGGCCAACAAGAGAATCGTTCACTCCTGGTGAAAATAATGTATTGTTTCCACCATTGGTATATCCAGGAAAAGTTCTTATTCCCCCGCTTCACATTAAGCTTGGACTTATGAAGCAATTCACGAGAGCATTAGATACAAACGGCCCATGTTTCAAATATTTGCATAAAAAATTTCCGAAATTTTCTGAAGCTAAAATTAAGGCAGGCGTATTTGACGGGCCACAAATAAGAAAATTGTTTCAAGATTCATTATTTGTTATTAAAATGAATAAAGTTGAAAAAGCTGCTTGGCTTAGTTTTAAAGAAGTCGCAACAAACTTTTTGGGAAATAATGAAAGTCCTAAGTACAAAGAAATAGTCGAGAAAATGGTAAAAAATTTTCAAACATTAAGTTGCTTAATGAATCTAAAATTACATTTCCTGGACTCCCATATCGATGATTTCCCAGATAATCTTGGTGACTACAGTGAGGAGCAAGGGGAACGTTTTCACCAAGATCTGAAAATCATAGAAAATCGGTATCAAGGACGATGGGATGACCATATGCTAGCGGACTATTGCTGGTAGCTAAAAAGAGAAACAAGTCCTCAAAAGCGTTTGGGCAGAAAGCCTTTGAATAGGTCATTCGCGGAAAAAAGAACAAGATACAGCCAAAAAAAGGAAAGTTAGGCGCGGGTCTAACCTTCGCAATTCTAGGGCTTAAGGGTCTACTATTTGAGAGTATATGGTTTAAAAGTCCTGGTTTTGAGTTTATTGGGTCTCATTTTTAAAGTTACAGGGTTATTGAGGTCTATTTTTTGAGGTTGCAGGGTGTGGGAGTCTAAGGTTTCAGGGTTTAGGGTTTAAGAGTATCAGGTTTGAGGATTCCCCAACTGTATACCAAATTTGGTAGGAATCGGTTGGTTTTCAAAAATTTTGTCCGCCATCTTGGATCCGCCATTTTGAATTTTTGCAAATCCGACCTCAGATTCATGATCAGCAACCCAAAAAACCCCCGTGTACCGAATTTGGTAAGAATCGGTTGAATTTTAATTTGAATTCGTTTTTTGCATTCGAGAAGCACTATATCTGTCTGATTTATTGAGGTTAGAAAGAAAACAGAACTGTATGGCTTAATCCAACCGATGAATATTAGCTTAGCGTGTCCGAATACATATTAATACATCTTTGGATTCATGAAAAAGCTTGAATCAATTTTTTAGGAGTATATTTTTCTTAATTTTTACTAATTTTTACTTATTTTTTGAGGTTAGAAAAAAATTGAGATGTGATGGCGATATTCTGACGTCAGATTCGTGATCAGCGGGCAAAAATACTACGGATCTGATATATCATATCAAAAGTATACCCCACTTTTTTTTTGTGGGGCTGTGTAATCTATCTGGTATATAAAAAAAAATAAAAATTGCAAGGTCATCAGTTTTCAGTAAAGATCGGAAAAATACTTTGTTGAAAAATCATTTGGGGTGTTTTGTGAAGTCACTGATCATTTTATACCTCCGTAACAAAATTTTATATTTCAAAAGCAATCAACGTACGGAATACTAATTCCGCAAGTCCAACTTGCACTTGACCAGTTATTTAAATAATATCTGGTTTTGTGATTACAAATCGTTGTAATTCGTTGTAAAGTGTTATTCTTTTTAAAAAGACATGTTACATAACTTTTTTTTTAATTTACGAGTCGAAAGTGAATCAAGCTTCATTTTATCCTTCTTTAATTTTTACACTGATAACATATATATATATATATATAGGGCGACTCAAATAAAGTGGAGATGGGCAGGCCACATCGCAAGACAAGATCCAGAGAAATTTACGCTCAGAATACTACAATGGCGCCCAAGAACCTCAAAAAGAAGTGTGGGAAAACCACAGAAACGCTGGCAAGACGATATACAGGAAATTGCTGCAAGAAACTGGATGAAATCAGCCCGGTGCAGGACAGCATGGAAGGAAATGGAAGAGGTCTACATCCAGGAGTGGATTTCAATTTAGGCTAAAGAAGAAGAAGAACATATACGAACTCAAAATAGAGATTTTAGAGATAATTTGTTAAATAAATCTTATTGCAAAATAGAAATTAGTTTTTTTATACATCCATATACAATGTAATCACAAAATTTAGAGACGTTTGTTTTTTTTAGGTGTATTGACGCTCTCACTTGTTAATTTTTGTTTATCCTTTCACGTTGTCATTTGTTTGTAATTATGTTTTTGATAGCGTAAAGTGGCTTTGCTAACGTTTTTTACTTTTATACCGAAAATAATAATAAATTTTATTTTCATACTATAATAGAAAAAAATTTGACCCGTTCATTTGTGATGGCGTCGAAAAAAAAAAAGGGTGAAATATGGATTAATGCTTATGATAGGAATTAGTCGTTTTAAGCTGCCAATTAATAAATAATTTGTATTTTTTAATAGTTTAATAGCGAAATATAGACCGCTGCTTTTTTTTAAATATGACTGATATACTGATAATTGAATGATTTTGAATTGTTAGATATCACTGTTATTGCTTGTGGAGTTGTTTTTACACCACATTTTGGTCCTATTAGCAGTCGAAAACTTAATATGTGTCCTAAGATAAGAAACCCTAATTTTTTAATGTTCCATGCGAAACATTTATACGATCACTTCGCTGTCTGTCCGTCTGTCTGTCACACCCGATTTTCTCCGAAACTATTTGATATGGAAAGTTTAAATTTGGCACTAATATAGGAATTGATGGCCTTATCAGAGCCATGTAGTTTCGAAAGTTAAATTTTGACTTAAGGGGTTAGTTTTAGAGGGTGAAATTTACAAGGTCATCTAGTCAAGTGTCAAATGAAAGCTTGTGAAAACACGAGTTCAAAAATATATATAATGTAATACTTGTGCACACTTTTATTTGTTTTCTTTTATTTCATCTCTCATTTTGTTGTCTCATTGTGTAACCTGCCCATCTCCATTTTAAACCTGCTACCTATTCTATTACGTCTATACTTTCGTTTCTGATTCTGTCTTGTAATCTTATATTAAGCATCTGGCATTCCAATGCTCTCTGTGTTTTACTCAGTTAGTCCATCCTCTTCTTAGTCAATGTCTGGGCCGCATAAGTGAGAACCGGTAGAACGCATCGATCTAATTACCATCTTTCTTAGTTTCAGAGGAATTCTTTTTAGTAGTATTTGGTTAGTGTTTTCCTTTGTTTGCCAAATGCTACCCATGCGAGTCTGGCTCTTCTCTGTACTTCTGCCGTTTGATTCGCACTTCCATAAATGAACTATATAGTGTAATTTACTGAAAAAGTATACTAGTTCAATTAATAATGTCTCGTTGGAAAAAATTGTATCTTTTAAATCGAGACATCATCATCATCATCATAAGCTTATTCCATCCATAGTTAGATGTAAGCCTCACCAAATTGCCTCCAATGAGCTTTGTTGTTTGCTTTTTGCATCCAATCGTGTCTTGCTAATCTTTTTATGTCGTCCGTCCATCTTGTCTTTGGTCTACCTCTGCATCTTTTGTCTTCTTTAGGCCTCCATTCAACTGGACGGCGTGTTCATTGGGTATCATTCAGCATTGCGATATGCCCCGCCCAATTCCACCTTAATATACATATTCGTTGTATTACATCTGTCACTTTTGATCCTTTTCGTATCTCGATGTTAGAAATACAATCTTAGAGTCTAATATTAAGCATTCTCTCCATTACTCTTTGGGTTACCTGGAGTTTATTTATTATACTTTCACGTTTCAGTGCCACATGTTAATACTGGCAGTACATATTGATCGGATACTCTGGCTTTTATTGTATTTGGGATATCCAGTTTAAATGTAGATTGTAACCTTCCGAACGCAGACCAAGCTAACGAGACTCTTCTATCCAAGTCAGCCTTTAAATTATTTTTTAATATTTCGATTTTTTGTCCTAAATATTCGAATGTGTGAACCTTTCCTATTCTTTTACCTTCAATTAATAGTTCCTGGCTGTTACCTTCACTTTCATTGTTCAAATATTTTGGGTTTCGGTGAAGTTTATTTTTAGACCTACGTCTCGAGACTTGTTATTTAATTCCATCAGCATTTCTTGTAATTCTTCTTTTGTATTGGCGATCAGAGTAATATCATCATCAGTGAACCTTAAGTGACTTAATCGTTCACCGTCTATTAGTATTCCTTTAATTTCTCACTTTAACGATTTGAACATGTCTTCTAAAGTCAAAGTGAACAGCTTTGGGGATATCAAGTCGCCTTGTCTAATTCCTCTTTTAATTTAAATTTTATTTGTTTTTTCTTCAAGCATTATTTCTGATGACATTTTTATATATGTATTCAAGAAGAGTTGTGTACCTTTCGTCGACTCTGCTGTTACTTAAGGCGTTCAGGATTTCCCATATCTCTACTGAATCAAATGCTTTTTCGTAGTCAACCATTGTTATCCACAAGGTGACCTTATATCCATTTGCTTTTTCCACTAGTAATCTAATTGTTTGAAGATGGTCCAAAGTGCTGTATCCCCGTCCAAATTCCACTTGTTCACGTGGTTGATAACTGTCTAATTTGTTTGTTAATCTATATGTTATGATTCTAATGAGGATTTTGTATAGTAGCGATAACAGGCTGATGGGTCTGTAATTCTCCAATTTTAATTTGTTTCTATTTTTAAAAATAAGCACAATCAAGGCGTTTACCCAAAGTGTTGGTATTTTACTTTCTATTAGGCACCTGTTAAATAAAGCTTGAAGAGATTGTATTATCGATGCCCCTCCATACTTTATCATTTCTATAGTTATTTCGTAGTCTCCTGGTTTTTGTGTTGTGCATATGTTGTAGGGAGTTCATTATTTCATCCGCATTCATTTTTTTTTAATTCGGGAATTCCCCTAACAATAAGAGAAAGGCCCATGTTGTTGCCATACCTACGAATAGATCTTCCATTCGTAATTTGGGTTGCCAAAAAAATGAATAAATTTATACCAAATATTTTATGAATTTGAGTTTCTTTTTTTTTTGCGACGCGATTTTTAATCTATAAAATTAAAGATTAAAAATTGCTTCGCGGGCCGCACAAATATGGTCGCGGGCCGCATGTGACCCGCGGGCTGTGGTTTGGACAACCCTACGATAGAGGAATAAATTATAATAATAGAATAGAATTTTGTTTTTTATTGGCTAATTAACTTTATATATATATATATATATATATATATATATATATATATATATATATATATATAACACATGGGCTGAAAAGTCCCGGGCCTAACACATATATGGCGCTAGTTTTATTGCAGTCACCTTTTTTTCAGTTAATACTAACCTTCAAAAGACAGCTGTTAAAATTTCATGATATTCTATTCATTAGTTTGTGAGTTATTGTGCTAAGAGTGACGCTACTTTTGTTATTTTCAAAACAATGGATCAAAAACAATTTCGTGTTTTAATTTTACACTGCTTCTTGATGGGAAAAAATACCGTTCAAGCGAAGCAATGGCTTAAAAAGTGTTATGGGGACTCCGCTCCATCAGAAACAACAATAAAACGTTGGTTTGCTGACTTCAAACGTGGTCGTAGAGACACCGATGATGCAGAACGCAGTGGACGTCCAAATGAGGCGGTAACACCAGAAAACATCAAAAAAATCCATAAAATCGTTTTGAATGATCGAAAAGTGAAGTTGCGTGAGTTAGCTGACATCGTAAAGATATCAAAAGAACGTGTTGGCTTTATATTGCATGAGCATTTGACTATGAGAAAGCTCTGTTCAAAGTGGGTGCCGCGTTTGCTCACTGTTTATCAAAAACAAGAACGTGTTGATGATTCTGAGCAGTGTTTGGCCATTGTTAGAGCGGCGCTGGAATGATTGCGTTGCTCTTGATGGAGATTACGTTGATGAATAAAGCTAATTTTGAACCAAAAAAAAAACCGTGTTTTCTTTGTTAGGCCCGGGACTTTTCAGCCCATGTGTTATATATATATATATATATATATATATATATATATATATATATATATATATACATATATACATATATATATATATATATATATATATATATATATATATATATATATATATATATATATATATATATATATATATTGTAGAATCTCGATTATCCGAAATAATATGAACCAAAGTGATTTCAGATAATCGAAATTTTGGTTAATCCGAATTTTTTTTTATAAAATAAAAGTTTAGCATGAATACAACATTGCAGATTGACTTAAAAGCATTTATACGATATGCTATTACATACATAGGTATTTATTAAAACAAAGAATAGAACAATTAGTTTACTTATTTTATGTATATGTACGGAAAATCGAAAATAAAACAGTTTCATTCTTAACTTTAATGTCTTAAAAATGAGGTAATTTTTAACTGCACTCGTTTTGCGTTAGTTCTGTTTTTGGCTGCAATGTCTCTCCAACATTTGATAAGCAAAACGTCCGCGGCGGTTGCATTTTCTTGTTGTTCTACATAAGTTAACGCCTTTTCTAGGGCCTTTAGTCCTTCTGAATGTGACATTTTTACTGGAATATTGTCAGTGGCTTCTACTTCGTTATCATCATCGTCATCACTGTCTATTTTATTAGCATTTTTGCATACATTTTTAATTAATTCTTGGTCAGTCATCTCATCTTTCACACTATCACTGTTTAACCATTCACAAACATCGGTTTCCGTAACACTTTCACATCCCGATATTCTTGTAATAATTTAATGTAAACTTTCATTATCTTCTGTTTCTGCCTCTGAGTAATGTCTCTCCTCTTGTGGAATCAATTTTGACCAAGGTTTTTCCAGAGTACTACTCTTTACTCGACTCCAGACTGAAGCTATCCAATATATAACATTTTTCAAATTTATCTTTTTTAGACAATCAGTAAGATTGCCACCTTCATCTACTTCTTCTAAAATATGCTCCAATAACAAACGCCTGTAACTGCGTTTTAAATTTTCCAGTACACCCCTGATCCATAGGCTGAATGAGAGAAGTTACAGCAAAAACATTGCTTTTATTTCCCCACTTTCAAGTTACTCCGCACTTGGGTGAGTGGGGGCGTTTTCTAGTAACAGAATACATTTTCTAGGATATCCATGTTCTTTTAAAAAAAGTTCCACTTTGGGAACAAAATCTCCAAAAAATCAGTCTTTAAATAGAGTCGCGTTTATCCAGGCATTGTTTTGATTTTAATACAAAACAGGAAAAGCATTGCGACGAATATTCTTATAGGTTCGTGGATTTGCTGACTTACCAATACATAATAATGGGAGTTTGTGTCTTCCAGAAGGATTACTGCATGCAAGAACAATAATACGTTCTTTGCTACGTTTGTAACCAGGTGCTCCAGCTTCCGTTTTTGAAGCTAAGGTATTTGACGGCAACATTTTGTAGTTCAAGCCTGTTTCATCACAATTACAGATTTGGTGTGATCGTAAACCATGTTCTTTCATAAGCTGATCAAAATTCTCTGCACATTTTTTTGCAGCAGATACATCAGCCGACAATCTTTCTCCACAAACTTTCAGTTGACGTACACCATGTCTTTTTTCCCACCTGTCTAGCCATCCATGACTTGCAGAAAAATTTACAGGCGCTTCAATAACCGGCAACTCTTCACTTAAACTCACTGCCTTATGTTTTAAAATTGTTTCTGAAATTGGTATTCTACGTTCTCGATTCTGTGTAAACCATAAAAATAAAGAATCATCCACTTTTTGGTATTCACCGCTTTTCATACTTTTTCGTGCCTGTGTGGGCGATGACAAAACACTACACCATTTTTCAAGTTTTTCGCGATTTTTTCTCTACTCTAAACAGTACTCATGGCTACACCTAAATCCTTCGCTATATTTTTAAGAAGTTCACCATTATCTAAACGTTGAATTGCTTCAAGTTTCTCTTTTAAGGTAATAACAATACGTTTACGCTTATTATTATGACGCTCCATTTTGTAACATATATATAGTGTATATACATACACTGCTGAGCAAAAAAATCGACCCATACTATTTAACTTCATTTAACACGGATCCTAGATTTTAGTATTCATATATTTTTACGGATTTAAAAGCCTCTTTCTAATGATATCAAATTCCATAGCATAGCTTATGCTTTTTACTGATTAAAATAATTGAAAGGGGAAACAAAGAGAACAAGGATTGAAAATAGGGGTAAGGAAAAGAAAAAATTAAACAAATTTTAAGTTTAAAAATTAAATTTATTGATAAAAACAAGAATCAATATTTTTGATTTCCCCCCCCCCCCTGAGCTCTTATTACTGCTTCCAACCAGTTTTTCATGGAGCGGGTGAGCTTTTTCACCACTATCTGTAGGATTCTTCCCCGCTCTTCCGGCATCGCAACCTTTAAGTCCCTCAGCGATGCAGAAGCTGGATTTCTGGCTCAAATCCTTCTTTTGAGCTCATCCCACATGTGCTCGATTGGATTGAGGTCAGGACTACGCGCTGCCTAGTCTAATGTGGGTATTCCCACTTTCGCCAGGTATTGCCAACAAACCCAGGGTAAGGAATGACGTGCTCTTGTAGGATCTCTTCAATGTACCGGTGAACAGGTAATCCACCGCTACGAGTCTCATTAGTCACGAAAACCAAATCGGTTTTCGCATCCAGTGAGATGCCTCCCCACATCATGGCAGAACTTCCTCCATAGGCAACCGTTTCAGTAATGCAGCAATGCGCATAGCGCTCCCCAGGCCTCACATAGACTCTACTTCTTCGATCATTGAAATGTAGGCATATCTGGGACTCGTCTGAGAATAAAACGGAGCGACATTGCTCTATGATCCAGTTGACATGTTCTCGAGCAAATCTGAGTCGCTCTGGTAGATTTTTTCTGTCAGTTTGATCTCTTCGGAGTTAAGTTAGCTTCTTTAAGTCTTCTTCTGACTGACAGCTTGCCCACTAGACCTCAACGCCGGTCAAGTGACGATTTCTTAGAGTTGTGTTGACAATGAAGCGGTCGTCTCGCTCCGGGGTATACCTTCTTCTTCCTGATCCTGATCTCCGTGTAAAGGCGCCGGTCTTTTAGTAACGTCGGTAGACTCTGGAAACAGCTGACTGACTCAGGTGCAGTTGCGCAGCGACAACACGCTGACTACGCCCTTCTTCCGGGGTGGTATCCTTTTTCCGATGACATAATTAGTAAGCAGGTTTAGCAGAAATGTTGACGGTTCAAGTTCCGTTAAAGGAATGATAGGAAAATGCAGTTGCATCTGTTTTTATAGGGATGAATAGCGCACAAGTAGTACGTTGCTGAGCGACCAAAACGGTTCTATTGGGTAAAACCGTTTTAATCAGTAAAACTTCTTGGAAATCCAAATATCCTTTGTAATATTGGAAAGCATTCTAATAATACCAAAAATAATACCACTGTTTGAAAATTAAAGTAAAGGATCGGTGTTAAATGAAGCAAAATTTATTAATGAAAACGCAGTCAAGGAAACTGTAACGGAGCTTCTGAATGACCTAAATTTCCCTCTATTTTAAGGGAATTCAATCACTTGAGACGAAGCGGGCCCAAATGTATTAAGGCAATGGCTATAATCAGGCGGCTTTCATAATTACTTTCCACATACCTACTAGAGTCGATTTTTTTGCTCACCAGTGTATATTGTTGTTGAATTAAAAATATACAATTCATGTCACTTTAAATCAAAATATTTGTTTAAGTAACAAATAATTATTGATGAAAATTATTATTTAATATAATTATATAATATAATGTATTATGTAGATATAATATTGTATTTATTAATCAATATTATAAAAAAATTTAAAGAAAACAATTTACTTATCGAAATTGCATAACGAATAACATTTTTTTAGCGCAACTCAGCAGCGGTTTATTTACTTCATGCACGCTTCATAATATCCCGTAATATTTATACAGTAAGACGGTCCTGATCGCTGCAAATACAAGCTAGTCATCGAAATTTGAGGTGACGCACTGCCTAGTACCGGTCAACGAAAATACTATTTTCTGTGTAGTCATTCGTGAAAAAAAAAGGTAATTATGTTAAGGAGCAGCCTCAAGAGCCGGCTGGATCCGTCCCTAGATGTTGCACCCGTTAATCTGGATCCATCTGGACCTCTGTACACTAATGTATCAAAAATAGAGTTTTTTTTTCCGATTCCACTCAGTAGTAGTATTGTAAGCTGACCCCATTAAACATTTAAGTAGAGAATTTATATTCTCCGTTTGAACTGCTAGAATCGTATCTTTCTTATATATAAACTTTCTTTCTATATTACTGATACCAAAATGGAGCTAGCTGGGTGCCTATTGCCGTCCCGTCAAGTTAATAATAAAACTGATTATTAAAGGAAAACTACTATCGAAGCAAAAGTGAACTAACTTAATAATGGTACCTTTGAGCATTTGGAACAACAACTATATCTAGTGATACTAAGATATATTTAGTAGGCAAAAAAATTTTTAAACTAAATTTAACAAGAGTTAATTGATTGGTCCGTTACTTTGTGACAGTACATTTTAACAATAAAACTACTTAATTACTTCGTTAACTGTCACTAAATATATTTGTAAAGATTTTACAATTGCGTTATCGCGATTTCGTAGTACAACTACATTGTCAAACGGTTAACTTTTTAGCCTATAAGAGGCATTGTGTTCTGCGAATCTTGTTTTGAAATTCCGTCCCGTTTGGCCTACGTAACAGCTATTGCACTCTTGACAATTAAGTTTATAAACTCCTGATTTATTGTATTTATTAGTTTTATCTTTGGCATTGAAAAATATATTGGATAATTTTTGAGCGGGTTTTAAAGCTATTCTTGTTTTTTCGGTCGTGAGAACTTGGGATATATTATATATTATTATTTTATATATTATTATTTTATATATTATTATTTTATATATTATTATTTTATATATTATTATTTTATATATTATTATTTTATATAATATTATATTATATAACTTAATAATAACAAAAGCAGACAAAGGCAACTCCATCATAGCTCTTGATAAAAACCCTTACTTCAAAAAGTAAATGATTTTTTGGAAAAAGAAAATCCAATAAAACTAAAGAAAGATCCAACGGATAAAATTCAAAAACAACTCAAAACCCTGCTAAATGAAACCCTGAGCATTGTGGATGAAAGAGAAAAGTTTAAAATAATAAACTAAAATCCTACCTCACCAAAACTTTATGGCCTGATAAAAATACATAAAGAAAATTCGCCAATAAGACCAGTAGTATCGTACAGCAACACCTCCTTAAAAAATCTAGCAACACATCTCAACACTATCTTTGAAGAAATTACACAATTCAATCCAAAATACAACACAAAAAATTCTATAGACCTCACAAATAAACTTAAAAATATCTCCATCCCAAATAACGCCCTTCTATTTTCATTCGATGTAACAAATATGTTCTCCAATATCCCAAATAAAAATTGTTTAGAAATTATAAAAAATATGTTACAAAAAAACAACATCAATATAACAATACAACAAGATATATTGAAACTGTTCGAATTTTTGTATAACCAGAAATTATTTTCAGTTCAATAATCAATTTTTCAAACAAAGAGATGGTCTGGCCATGGGGTCTCCACTTAGTCCTTTGCTAGCCGAAATTTTTATGTCAGAATTGGAAAATTGTTTTCTAAAAACTCACACAATCTTTTGGTTTAGATATGTGGACGACATCTTAGTATGTTTCCTTGGAAATGATATTGAACTAAATTCCACTTTAAATCACCTAAATAATTTACACCCCAACATAAAATTCACACTGGAAAAGGAAACAGATACTAAAATAAATTTCTTAGATGTTACAATTTTGAAGAAAGGAAATAGACTAGAATTCGATATCTCCCGCAAACCAACCTTTTCAGATGTCACCATCCCAGCTGACTCAATACACCTTAACTCCCATAAACTGGCAGCCTATAGATCTATGATCCATAGAGCCTTCAATATCCCTCTTAGTAAAAATAATTTAAAAAAAGAACTGGACATAATCAAAAATATAGCACTCAATAACGGCTTCCAACCTAAAATAATTAATACCTTAATAAGCCGTAAACGGAAACAAATCACTTTCAGCTTAATCTACTCCGTAAAAGAATACCGAGAAGAAAACATTCATACCTCTGACATATTTTGGTCCCATCTCGAATAAAATATCCCAAGTTCTCACGACCGAAAAACAAGAATAGCTTTAAAACCCGCTCAAAAATTATCCAATATATTTTTCAATCCCAAAGATGAAACTAATAAATACAATAAATCAGGAGTTTATAAACTTAATTGTCAAGAGTGCAATAGCTGTTATGTAGGCCAAACGGGACGGAATTTCAAAACAAGATTCGCAGAACACAATGCCTCTTATAGGCTAAAAAATGAAAAATCACACTTTGCTAAACATTTCTTAGAAACAGACCATACTTTTCCCAATATCAATTGTTTACAAATACTCCATATCGCACCTAAAGGGTCAAAACTCAATTACTTAGAATCCATAGACATTTACAGACATTCAAAGGACCATAATATAAATTTACTGAATAGTCAATTAGACGTAGCAAATTCTGTTCTGTTCCAACAATTTTAACATATAATAGACCCACATCTGCTCATCATATAAACATAAAATACCAAAAATCTGTTTTAGTCTTAGTTAAGCGTTTGACAATGTAGTTGTACTACGAAATCGCGATAACGCAATTGTAAAATCTTTACAAATATATTTAGTGACAGTTAACAAAGTAATTAAGTAGTAACTGGTTCAGATCTGAAGTTGTTTCCATGTAAATAACTTATCCACAGTATTTTTGCACTCTTAAATGAATGCGGATATGAACGATAGTAACAGTACTCTTATAAATTATGTATTGATGAATTATAATGTACAAACACAGGTACATACATACACTAGGTAGATACAAAAACTTGTGCAAATAGCTTAGAACATTCCGTAGTATTTTAGACCTATTATAGAAAGGAGACTTTAAGCAACTTACTACTGGTCGTAAGATATAAATTTTTCTTGATCCGTAGAGTTTAGTAGTTTGGCATCTGCTTCAGTAATTAGATCTTTGCTCTGTAAATTCCAAATTATCGAGTTTGGTTTGATCTGGATGTCAAAGGTTTAACAAGATATGTTTCACTATGTCAAATTATTGTTGTTAGTGACTGTGCTATTCGCGTTTTGTTTAATGATTTTTTTTGTTTCATCATATTTTTTTAAATATAATTGTTTGTTCAGGTGTGTCATGTCATTATTATAAAAAATTATCAAAATATTAGTAAGTGTTGCTTATCAAATTCAATGCTTTTAATTAGATTATTAATGAGAATATATTTCAATGTGAGGCACATAACCTTGTCTTTTGGTGGTTGAATCAGTTAGAGTATCTCAAACTATGTCCAATTAAAAACAATTCTGGGTTTTTGGTAGTGCCAAAGACATACTAAATATTAAATTAACACCAGTGAATGTTGTTGGTTTTTCTATAGGTCAAGTAATGAGCTTCTTGTTTCTTTTAATTTTAATTGCGGGGGTTTACAAGTGACAAATAATAATAATAATAATAATAATAATAATAATGGCCAAAGGCCAATGGAAGTGCCACCATGAGACAGAAACCATTAACAATGAAACACTCGATAACATGTTCGACAAAGAAACATACAAATATCTAGGCTTCCAACAAAGCACCAAACTCAACCACACTCACATCAAAACAGAGCTCAGAACCGAATTCAAAAACAGACTGACGAAACTTTTGCAAACAAAACTCAACTCTAAGAATCTCACTAAAGCCATCAACACGTTCGCTATACCTGTACTCACATATTCATTTAATATCATCAAATGGTCACAAACAGACATAGAAAATATTCACATCCTTATACGATCTCAATTCACCAAATACAGGAAATTACACCCTAACGCATGCAAAGAAAGACTTACCATCGAGAGGAAGGCAGGAGGAAGAGGAATTATAGACATCAGATCATTACACACAAAACAAATACAAACACTTAGAAAATTCTTTCACAGCAAGCAAACCAGCCTCCACACAGCGACAGTGAAAGCAGACAAAAACTACACACCTCTCGACTTAGCCCGGGCAGACCACTCAGCAGACACACACAGTCACACCCAATTACAACAGGAAAAGAAGAAAACGTGGTCAGAGAAAACACTCCACGGAAAACACAGATACCACATAGAACAAGACCACGTAAATAAAAAACAATCATACACCTGGTTACAGGATGGGCAGCTATTCCCTGAGACTGAAGGCTTCTTACTTGCCATCCAGGATAAAGTCATATTAACCAGAAACTACCAAAAGCATATCATCAAAGACCCGACTATTGCAGAGGACAAATGTAGGAAATGCCACCAGCAGAAAGAAACGATCGAACACATAACGAGCGGATGTAAAATATTGGCCGGAACAGAGTACACAGCCAGGCATGATTCAGCTGCCAAAGTAGTTCACCAAGCACTGGCCACAACATACAAAGTCATAGAAAACACAGATCCCTACTACAAATACACGCCAACATCCATACTTGAAAATGAAGAATACAAGCTCTACTGGGACATCGGTATCCATACAGATAAAACAGTCTCCGCCAATAGACCCGATATTACTTTTCAGTGCAAAAAAGAAAAAGTCACCTATCTAATTGACATAGCTGTCCCCAACGACACAAACATCCAAACGAAATACACAGAGAAAATTTCCAAATACACAGATCTTGCAACGGAAATAAAAAGGCTATGGAAACAAGAAAAAGTCATCATTGTCCCCCTCATTATATCAGCCACAGGCCTTACACCAACAACATTCACACCACACTTAGTACAATTAGGACTCAACACAAACATACACAAAAACATTCAGAAGTCAGTGATTTTGAAAACATGTAACATTGTCAGGTCATTCCTTAATACACAATAGTAATGCGTTTGTGCTGACTTGGTTTGCGCCCGTCAGCCAAACATGGAACCACATTGACCAAATGTGAGAAAGAAAAACGAGAACAGTCATAATAATAATAAAATGGTCACAAACAGACATAGAAAATATTCACATCATTATACGATCTCAATTCACCAAATACAGGAAATTACACCCCAACGCATGCAAAGAAAGACTTACCATCGAGAGGAAGGCAGGAGGAAGAGGAATTATAGATATCAGATCATTACACACAAAACAAATACAAACACTTAGGAAATTCTTTCACAGCAAGCAAACCAGCCTCCACACAGCGACAGTGAAAGCAGACAAAAACTACACACCTCTCGACTTAGCCCGGGCAGACCACTCAGCAGATACCCACAGTCACACCCAATTACAACAGGAAAAGATGAAAACGTGGTCAGAGAAAACACTCCACGGAAAACACAGATACCACATAGAACAAGACCACGTAAATAAAAAACAATCATACACCCGGTTACGGGATGGGCAGCTATTCCCTGAGACTGAAGGCTTCTTACTTGCCATCCAGGATAAAGTCATATTAACCAGAAACTACCAAAAGTATATCATCAAAGACCCGACTATTGCAGAGGACAGATGTAGGAAAAGCCACCAGCAGAAAGAAACGATCGAACACATAACGAGGGGATGTAAAATATTGGCCGGAACGGAGTACACAGCCAGGCATGATTCAGCTGCCAAAGTGGTTCACCAAGCACTAGCTACAACATACAGACTCATAGAAAACACAGATCCCTACTACAAAGACACCCCAACATCCATACTTGAAAATGAAGATTACAAGCTCATTATATCAGCCACAGGCCTTACACCAATAACATTCACACCACATTTAGTGCAATTGGGACTCAACACAGACATACACAGAAACATTCAGAAGTCAGTGATTTTGAAAACATGTAACATTGTCAGGTTATTCCTTAATACGGAATAGTAATAGCGTTTGTGCTGACTTGGTTTTGGCCCGTCAGCCAAACATGGAACCACATTGATCAAATGTGAGAAAGAAGAACTTTTTGTAATAATAATAATAAACCCTCAGGGGCTAGGGGAATCCCAGGATTCTCCTAGTACGGGCATTGACGATCCCGAGGTACCTGAGTCATGTTGTGCTGTCTTGTGTTGTCCAGATTATGTGTAATAAAAACGCAATCTTAAGGTGTTTACCGTGCCGAGAAGATGAATGGCTCAGCGTTTATGAGTCGTGAACGGTTCCCCCGGATACCGGGCGCCCTCCGGGAGTAAGTAGCCTTGCTGTGGCATCCAGGCTCTGCCGCAGTCGACCTTTCTTTCCTAGGATACTCGTGGGAATACTATGTTAAATAATAATAATTATAATAATAAAAATAGAAGGGTGTTGCGGAGGCGGACCCCTGTCGTACAAACAGCTACAGCAACACCACAACAACAACAACTACAGACGAACCAAACAACCGCCTCAGTCGAAACTACTCCCGATAGTTTTACCAGATCCGACATTGTAGGTGATGGAAATTGCCTTTTCCGTGCAGTTAGCTTACACTTATATGGCCACCAGAACCATCATGAGAAACTCCGAGAGGTTGCTCTAAGATATTTACAACAAAACTGGTCGGAACTTCACACATTTTCATTAATTGAAGTCGACGATATAAAAGACTTCAATAACTATTATAATTATATGCGGAAAAATGGCACCTATGGAACGAGCCTAGAGATACTTGCCCTCTCGGAAACACAAAATAGCAACTTTCATATCTTCTCAAAACAACGAAGAACAAGACATACAAAAATAACTTTTACGGACAGACCAACAATAATAAGCACGGGAAAATACAACAAAACCATTTACCTTCTACTAACAGGCAACCCAATGTCGGGACACTTTGAGCTTCTGACACCACAAAACATTGAAAACATTCCAGAGAACAACAGACCAATAAAAGAAGCATCGGGCGAGCGACGTAACGGTCGAGGACGTCGCGGGAAATGGCAGCTCGACCAAAACGATGAAGACCAGGCAACCGAAAATGGACCTGCCAAAAGTGTTGTGTCGGCGACTAAGCCGACACCCACCAAGGCGGGAAAATCACAGCAGCGCATGAGTTGCACCACAGGAATCAACGAACACGCCATGCGTTGCTGTAATGAAAACACAAAACCTGACAAAGAAATCACTGAGAGGAGAATCACTCGCCGCTTGGACCCACCAACATCAATCCTAAGCACAACCGACGTAGATACGGGACAAACACAACCACCAAAGCCAGGCCAGGGCCCGTATGTTTTGCAAGGACAACATGCAACTACCAAGGCTGGAAAACCAAGACAGCGGTTAAAGTGGACGGATGAGATGAATAGGACGGTGATGCGCTGTTACTACACCGCCACCAAACTCGAAACAATAACATCGGGCTACAGACAGCAACTGCACAGACTTTTCTTGACCGAATATCCACATCTGCAATTACTTGTTTCAGAACAGAGAGTAATAGACCAAAAAAGAGTTATTACCAAGAACAATCGTCTCACACCTCTCGAATTGCAAACCATCAAGGACACAGTGGCTGTTGAACTGAGCACAGACCAACCAAACAATAGAAACAATAAAGCAGATTCCGAACCAGCCTCACACACACAACCACCCAGTCGAACACAACAATACCCACCACCCAGGAGGAGCATAACGCAAAATAATATTGCGAGTACCGCGCAACACCATATCACAGACAACAACATGAATCACTCGCCACCCTCAACGACATCCACACAACATCACCCCGAATCACCTCTCATACAAACACTTAAAGCAAAAATGGAGTCACATCTAGCTCGATGGTCAGGCACCGACCCCACAACAAGAAATCCCATCCCTCGTTTAATCTTCAGACAGAGCACGCAACCAATCCTCAACACACTAAACAAGCACATAATACCTCAGTATATAACAGACTTAAGCACAATCGAAGACATTCACACAATAATATACGCAGCAGCAATCACCACTCTAACACAAAATAATCAAAAACTCCCTCAACGACAAGGAAACCCCAACAGGACAAAACCAAAATTCAAATGGCAAATAAGAATAGAAAACAAAATCAACAACATCAGGAGAGATCTAGGACATCTTACCCAGTTTATAAGCGGGAACGCGTCCAAACGTGTCACACAGGGGGCAAACAAGATCAAATCTAAGTCTCCCAACAGAACACTGCCAGAAATCCTCGATACCTTGAAACAAAAACTATCTGTATATGCCACAAGACTCCGTAGATACAAAGAATCAAATGAGAGGAAAGACACCAACAACCTCTTCCAAAGAAGCGAAAAACAGTTCTACCGGAAAACTATGTACAACAGGCAGATAGCAGTGACTGAACCACCAAACAAACAAAAACTCACAGATTATTGGAAAAGTATCTGGTCAGAACCCAAACTACACAATAATAACATCCCCTGGATCAAAGCCGAAGAAGACAAACATAAACATGTGACAGAACAAGAAAATACCACATTTAATACACAAGAAATTACAGAAACTATCAAACACACACACAACTGGAAATGTCCTGGAATAGACAATATACAAAACTTCTGGTACAAACAGTTTACCACCACACACGAAGCACTCACACACCAAATCAACAAAGCCATTCTACAACCACACACATTTCCCACTTTCCTCACACAAGGAATAACATACGTTAAACCCAAAAGCTCAGACACCACAAACCCGTCAAACTACCGACCTATCACCTGTCTTCCAACCCTATACAAGATCATCACAGCCACAATTTCGAAGAAAATAGAACAACACCTAACAGACAACAATATCCTCACAGAAGAGCAGAAGGGATGCAGGAAAAATAGTCGAGGATGCAAAGAGCAGCTGATTATAGATAGCGTGATTATGGGACAAACCAGAAAAGAACACAGAAACCTTCACATCGGTTACATAGACTATAAAAAAGCCTTCGACTCCATACCCCACAGCTGGTTAATCAGGGCCCTAGAAATCTATAAAATCAACCAACACCTCAGGCAGTTTCTCGCGCAAATTATGAAAACATGGAAAACCAAAATACGCCTAGAAACACAAACTGAACGGATCCAAACAGAAGAGCTGTACATCAGACGGGGTATATTTCAAGGAGAATCGCTCAGTGCTCTATGGTTTTGCCTCTGTCTCAATCCACTCTCAAATATACTAAACAGAACAGAGCATGGCTTCAATATCAGACACCAAAAAGTGAATCAACATAAAATAAACCACCTCCTATATATGGACGACATAAAACTCTACGCTGCCACACAAACACAGCTGAAAGAACTCCTCAAAATCACAGAAATATTCACCTTAGATGTCAATATGGAATTTGGTATAAGTAAATGCAAAGTGCTCCACATCAACAAAGGCCAATGGAAGTGCCACCATGAGACAGAAACCATCAACAATGAAACGCTCGATAACATGTTCGATAAAGAAAAATACAAATATCTAGGCTTCCAACAAAGCACCAAACTCAACCACACTCACATTAAAACAGAGCTCAGAACCGAATTCAAAAACAGACTGACGAAACTTTTGCAAACAAAACTCAACTCTAAGAATCTCACTAAAGCCATCAACACGTTCGCTATACCTATACTCACATATTCATTTGGTATCATCAAATGGTCACAAACAGACATAGAAAATATTCACATCCTTATACGATCTCAATTCACCAAATACAGGAAATTACACCCCAACGCATGCAAAGAAAGACTTACCATCGAGAGGAAGGCAGGAGGAAGAGGAATTATAGACATCAGATCATTACACACAAAACAAATACAAACACTTAGGAAATTCTTTCACAGCAAGCAAACCAGCCTCCACACAGCGACAGTGAAAGCAGACAAAAACTACACACCTCTCGACTTAGCCCGGGCAGACCACTCAGCAGACACACACAGTCACACGCAATTACAACAGGAAAAGATGAAAACGTGGTCAGAGAAAACACTCCACGGAAAACACAGATACCACATAGAACAAGACCACGTAAATAAAAAACAATCATACACCTGGTTACGGGATGGGCAGCTATTCCCTGAGACTGAAGGCTTCTTACTTGCCATCCAGGATAAAGTCATATTAACCAGAAACTACCAAAAGCATATCATCAAAGACCCGACTATTGCAGAGGACAGATGTAGGAAATGCCACCAGCAGAAAGAAACGATCGAACACATAACGAGCGGATGTAAAATATTGGCCGGAACGGAGTACACAGCCAGGCATGATTCAGCTGCCAAAGTGGTTCACCAAGCACTGGCCACAACGTACAGACTCATAGAAAACACAGATCCCTACTACAAATACACGCCAACACCCATACTTGAAAATGAAGATTACAAGCTCTACTGGGATATCGGTATCCATACAGATAAAACAGTCTCCGCCAATAGACCCGATATTACTTTTCAGTGCAAAAAAGGAAAAATCACCTATCTGATTGACATAGCTGTCCCCAACGACACAAACATCCAAGCGAAATACACAGAAAAAATTTCCAAATACACAGACCTTGCAACGGAAATAAAAAGGCTATGGAGACAGGAAAAAGTCATCATTGTCCCCCTCATTATATCAGCCACAAGCCTTACACCAATAACATTCACACCACATTTAGTGCAATTGGGACTCAACACGGACATACACAAAAACATTCAGAAGTCAGTGATTTTGAAAACATGTAACATTGTCAGGTCATTCCTTAATACGGAATGGTAATAGAGTTTGTGCTGACTTGGTTTTGGCCCGTCAGCCAAACATGGAACCACACTGATCAAATGTGAGAAAGAAGAACTTTTTGTAATAATAATAATAATAATAATAATAAACTATGTTAAACAATAATAATTATAATAATGAAAATGGAAGGGTGTTGCGGAGGCGGACCCCTGTCGTACAAACAGCTACAGCAACACCACAACAACAACTACAGACGAACCAAACAACCGCCTCAGTCGAAACTACTCCCGATAGTTTTACCAGATCCGACATTGTAGGTGATGGAAATTGCCTTTTCCGTGCAGTTAGCTTATACTTATATGGCCACCAAAACCATCATGAGAAACTCCGAGAGGTTGCTCTAAGATATTTACAACAAAACTGGTCGGAACTTCACACATTTTCATTAATTGAAGTCGACGATATAAAAGACTTCAATAACTATTATAATTATATGCGGAAAAATGGCACCTATGGAACGAGCCTAGAGTTACTTGCCCTCTCGGAAACACAAAATAGCAACTTTCATATCTTCTCAAAACAACGAAGAACAAGACATACAAAAATAACTTTTACGGACAGACCAACAATAATAAGCACGGGAAAATACAACAAAACCATTTACCTTCTACTAACAGGCAACCCAATGTCGGGACACTTTGAGCTTCTGACACCACAAAACACTGAAAACATTCCAGAGAACAACAGACCAATAAAAGAAGCATCGGGCGAGCGACGTAGCGGTCGAGGACGTCGCGGGAAATGGCAGCTCGACCAAAACGATGAAGACCAGGCAACCGAAAATGGACCTGCCAAAAGTGTTGTGTTGGCGACTAAGCCGACACCCACCAAGGCGGGAAAATCACAGCAGCGCATGAGTTGCACCTCAGGAATCAACGAACACGCCATGCGTTGCTGTAATGAAAACACAAAACCTGACAAAGAAATCACTGAGAAGAGAATCACTCGCCGCTTGGACCCACCAACATCAATCCCAAGCGCAACCGACGTAGATACGGAACAAACACAACCACCAAAGCCAGGCCAGGGCTCGTATGTATTGCAAGGACAACATGCAACTACCAAGGCTGGAAAACCAAGACAGCGGTTAAAGTGGACGGATGAGATGAATAGGACGGTGATGCGCTGTTACTACACCGCCACCAAACTCGAAACAATAACATCGGGCTACAGACAGCAACTGCACAGACTTTTCTTGACCGAATATCCACATCTGCAATTACTTGTTTCAGAACAGAGAGTAGTAGACCAAAAAAGAGTTATTACCAAGAACAATCGTCTCACACCTCTCGAATTGCAAACCATCAAGGACACAGTGGCTGTTGAACTGAACACAGACCAACCAAACAATAGAAACAATAAAGCAGATTCCGAACCAGCCTCACACACACAACCACCCAGTCGAACACAACAATACCCACCACCCAGGAGGAGCATAACGCAAAATAATATTGCGAGTACCGCGCAACACCATATCACAGACAACAACATGAATCACTTGCCACCCTCAACGACATCCACACAACATCACCCCGAATCACCTCTCATACAAACACTTAAAGCAAAAATGGAGTCACATCTAGCTCGATGGTCAGGCACCGACCCCACAACAAGAAATCCCATCCCTCGTTTAATCTTCAGACAGAGCACGCAACCAATCCTCAACACACTAAACAAGCACATAATACCTCAGTATATAACAGACTCAAGCACAATCGAAGACATTCACAATAATATACGCAGCAGCAATCACCACTCTAACACAAAATAATCAAAAACTCCCTCAACGACAAGGAAACCCCAACAGGACAAAACCAAAATTCAAATGGCAAATAAGAATAGAAAACAAAATCAACAACATCAGGAGAGATCTAGGACATCTTACCCAGTTTATAAGCGGGAACGCGTCCAAACGTGTCACACAGGGGGCAAACAAGATCAAATCTAAGTCTCCCAACAGAACACTGCCAGAAATCCTCGATACCTTGAAACAAAAACTATCTGTATATGCCGCAAGACTCCGTAGATATAAAGAATCAAATGAGAGGAAAGACACCAACAACCTCTTCCGAAGAAGCGAAAAACAGTTCTACCGGAAAACTATGTACAACAGACAGATAGCAGTGACTGAACCACCAAACAAACAAGAACTCACAGATTATTGGAAAAGTATCTGGTCAGAACCCAAACAACACAATAATAACACCCCCTGGATCAAAGCCGAAGAAGACAAACATAAACATGTGACAGAACAAGAAAATACCACATTTAATACACAAGAAATTACAGAAACTATCAAACACACACACAACTGGAAATGTCCTGGAATAGACTATATACAAAACTTCTGGTACAAACAGTTTACCACCACACACGAAGCACTCACCCACCAAATCAACAAAGCCATTCTACAACCACACACATTTCCCACTTTCCTCACACAAGGAATAACATACGTTAAACCCAAAAGCTCAGACACCACAAACCCGTCAAACTACCGACCTATCACCTGTCTTCCAACCCTATACAAGATCATCACAGCCACAATATCGAAGAAAATAGAACAACACCTAACAGACAACAATATCCTCACAGAAGAGCAGAAGGGATGCAGGAAAAATAGTCGAGGATGCAAAGAGCAGCTGATTATAGATAGCGTGATTATGGGACAAACCAGAAAAGAACACAGAAACCTTCACATCGGTTACATAGACTATAAAAAAGCCTTCGACTCCATACCCCACAGCTGGTTAATCAGGGCCCTAGAAATCTATAAAATCAACCAACACCTCAGGCAGTTTCTCGCGCAAATTATGAAAACATGGAAAACCAAAATACGCCTAGAAACACAAACCGAACGGATCCAAACAGAAGAGCTGTACATCAGACGGGGTATATTTCAGGGAGACTCGCTCAGTGCTCTATGGTTTTGCCTCTGTCTCAATCCACTCTCAAATATGCTAAACAGAACAGAGCATGGCTTCAATATCAGACACCAAAAAGAGAATCAACATAAAATAAACCACCTCCTATATATGGACGACATTAAACTCTATGCTGCCACACAAACCCAGCTGAAAGAACTCCTCAAAATCACAGAAATATTCACCCTGGATGTCAATATGGAATTTGGTATAAGTAAATGCAAAGTGCTCCACATCAACAAAGGCCAATGGAAGCACCACCATGAGACAGAAACCATCAACAATGAAACGCTCGATAACATGTTCGATAAAGAAACATACAAATATCTAGGCTTCCAACAAAGCACCAAACTCAACCACACTCAGACACACATACAGACACACATACAGACATAGAAAATATTCACATCCTTATACGATCTCAATTCACCAAATACAGGAAATTACACCCCAACGCATGCAAAGAAAGACTTACCATCGAGAGGAAGGCAGGAGGAAGAGGAATTATAGACATCAGATCATTACACACAAAACAAATACAAACACTTAGGAAATTCTTTCACAGCAAGCAAACCAGCCTCCACACAGCGACAGTGAAAGCAGACAAAAACTACACACCTCTCGACTTAGCCCGGGCAGACCACTCAGCAGACACACACAGTCACATCCAATTACAACAGGAAAAGATGAAAACGTGGTCAGAGAAAACACTCCACGGAAAACACAGATACCACATAGAACAAGACCACGTAAATAAAAAACAATCATACACCTGGTTACGGGATGGGCAGCTATTCCCTGAGACTGAAGGCTTCTTACTTGCCATCCAGGATAAAGTCATATTAACCAGAAACTACCAAAAGCATATCATCAAAGACCCGACTATTGCAGAGGACAGATGTAGGAAATGCCACCAGCAGAAAGAAACGATCGAACACATAACGAGCGGATGTAAAATATTGGCCGGAACGGAGTACACAGCCAGGCATGATTCAGCTGCCAAAGTGGTTCACCAAGCACTAGCCACAACATACAGACTCATAGAAAACACAGATCCCTACTACAAATACACGCCAACATCCATACTTGAAAATGAAGATTACAAGCTCTACTGGGATATCGGTATCCATACAGATAAAACAGTCTCCGCCAATAGACCCGATATTACTTTTCAGTGCAAAAAAGGAAAAGTCACCTATCTGATTGACTTAGCTGTCCCCAACGACACAAACATCCAAGCGAAATACACAGAAAAAATTTCCAAATACACAGACCTTGCAACGGAAATAAAAAGGATATGGAGACAGGAAAAAGTCCTCATTGTCCCCCTCATTATATCAGCCACAGGCCTTACACCAATAACATTCACACCACATTTAGTGCAATTGGGACTCAACACGGACATACACAGAAACATTCAGAAGTCAGTGATTTTGAAAACATGTAACATTGTCAGGTCATTCCTCAATACGGAATGAAAATAGCGTTTGTGCTGACTTGGTTTTGGCCCGTCAGCCAAACATGGAACCACATTGATCAAATGTGAGAAAGAAGAACTTTTTGTAATAAATAATAATAATAGCTTTATTATCCAACAGTTTCCCATTAATAGGGTAAATATTTAGACATTTACATATTCAATAACAGTCTGTAGTAATTGCTTCTTAATACAACAGTATATGTCACAAAAATTACAAATATTATTAAAATTAGTACACATTACATGAATAAGTGAATTTAATAACAAATTAGTATTAGGTCTGTTACATCTAAAAAACATATTTGATCGTGAGTGTATCCGTGGCACATTGATGTTAATACGAGACAGTATACCCCTGAAATCAATCATATTGTGCAATACTCTATATAGGAATAATATTGAGGCACAAACTCTCCTGATTCCCAGGCTAAGAATATTTGTCTGTTGACACAAATAACCGCTGCTGATTCCCCGTTCAGGATACATTCCATTAATCTTAAACAACAGAAATTTCAGAAATCTCCTCTGCACTTTTTCAAGTGAAACTCTATGCACCTCGTACATTGGACTCCAGACGATACATGCATATTCTAGTTTCGAGCGAACAAAGCAGAAATACAAAACCTTCAGTGACGCAATATTAGTAAAACCCCTACAATTCCTAATGATGAACCCGAAAGACTTCATAGCTTCAGAAACTTTCAATGCTATATGCTGAGGGAATGTTAGTTTTGCATCAAAAACAACTCCCAAATCGTTAGCTGTGCTACATCTACTTAAATTATAGTCTTGAATTCTATATTGAAACTCTATTGACGCTACCCTCCTAGTATATGTTAGAACTTTGCATTTTTGAGCATTTAGATGTAGTTTGATGTCACAACACCAAGAATGTACGAAATTCAACTGGCTCTGTAGATAGGAACAATCCTCAATTTTTTCTATTGGCATAAACATTTTTAGATCATCAGCATAAATTAATCCGTTACATTTCAAATCCTCGCAAAGGTCATTTATGAACATAATGAAGAGCAAGGGTCCCAAATTTGAACCTTGTGGAACGCCTGAGGTAGCCACAAATCTTTTTGATTTGAATCCGTTGTAGGCTACAAACTGAGTTCGATTAAACAAGTAAGAACTTATAAGAGCCCTCGCACAACCAGTGAAACCAAAGAAAGACAACTTATTGATGATAACATGATGGTCGATCCTATCAAAGGCCTTCGAGAAATCTACATAAATAACATCAACCTGCCCACCATCATCTAATATTTCCGAAATGAACTGTGTCATAACAATTAGATTTGTTACCGTAGATCTCTTACTAACAAATCCGTGCTGATAAGGAGAAATTTGATTTTTAATTTGGCTATAGATATGTGCATACAAGACTGACTCAAAGACCTTTAAGAAGTTACAAAGTAGAACGACCCCCCTGTAATTTTCAACATTTCCCCTGTCTCCATTCTTAAAAATGGGACATAATCTACCTCCTTTCCATCGTTTCGGATAAACACCCTGTTTAATTCATAAATTAAAAATATACTTTAAAGGTCTTACGAGGACAGTCGCACAGTCCCTAATGAGAAACGAGGGAATATTATCAGGGCCAGAGGGCATCTTATTTTTTAATTTTTTCGTAGCCATCAATATTTCATCCTCAGTAATGGGCGAGAATTCCACAATTGTCAACGACATAGTAAGCGAATGACAAGTCGCTGCTGGTTCCGACAGTGTGAAGACACTCTTGAAAAATCTGCAAACGCGTTAACAATGCCCGACGGAGACTTGAGAATGTCATTTCTATACATACATCATCACACTGGGAATCCTGGAAGAATTTCTTTGGAATGAACAAAACGCCACTACATTGTATACTGAACAAATGATATACAATGTAGTAATGTTTGGAAAATACCTTGATTGCTCTAACTTAGTATTCAATCAATAAGGACAAGAACAAATTCATATTATTTTCTTAATTATAGTTTGTAATACCTTGATTCCCATACCCAAATAAAACAGTATCTTAGCATGAAAAAGGTCTAATAAAGGATTGAAATGTTGCTAAACAAATAAAGCATCTTCTATTCATTCTCACTATCCTTTATTAACTACATTTCCGCTAAGGTCGCTTTTCACCATGAATATTTCAATTTAGACAATAAATAAAATAAAATTTGCGTCCTGTCTAGTTTCTCCAAAAAATAGCTTATATATGTTATGCTTCATTCGGTTATTTCCAATTTTAACGGTTAACGAGAAACTCCGCAGTAATATCCAATTTGGAATATTATACAGTCGGTCACGTAAGAACGTGACCGCTCGTTTTTTTGAAAAAATGTGTCTCGGGAATAATTTTTGCCATCAGTGTATGAGTCCAATGGCCTCATGCATCAATAATCGCCTGGGATCTTCGAGGTATGCTGTCGACGAAATTTTCTGCATACACTGCAAATTTTTCGAATCTCGTGAGACAACTGAGTCAAAGTCCTCAGAGTCTTTCCTCTGAGTTTTCTCTTTACAAGGGGCCAAGCGTTTTCAATAGGGCTGGCGTCCGGCGATTGTGAGGGCCACTCTAATATCGTATCGTGGGCCCAAGCGAGCCGCTTCGCGACGTGATTTTCGCCCAGTAAAGGTTTCTTCAACGTGCTTAGGAATTGGACATCATAAGCACGAAGATCTTGTCGAATAGTCTCATCGGACACATTCAAACCAATTTTTTTAATTTTGCCGCTCCTTGACGCAGCGTCAATTTCGGGTCCCGTGAAAACCAAAACACGATTCGTTTTTCGACTTTCGGAGTGACCTTGCGTACCGAGCCATATTTGGTAAGTCAACGACATTTTTCGTCTCGTTAAAATAATTTACCTACTTCTTCACAAACGATACCGACTTTTTAATATATTTAGCGGCCGCACAAAGAAAGACAAACAAACAAACAAGTAACTCATTTTGGATTTTAGGTGATTTCGACGAAAATTCGGAATCGACTGATACTTTTACTAAAATGAATTATAGATAAAGGTCCCTTTACCGATTTTTTGTTGAATCGGATCTACCAAAAATAAATTATCGTGGACACGTTCTTACTTGACAGACTGGTTGGATTGGTTTATTAGAATGTTTCACATAACCCAACATATTTAGATAATAATAATAATAATAATAATAATAAAACCACCACCACACCCGTCAAACTACCGACCTATCACCTGTCTTCCTATACAAGATCATCACAGCCACAATTTCGAAGAAAATAGAACAACACCTAACAGACAACAATATTCTCACAGAAGAGCAGAAGGGATGCAGGAAAAATAGTCGAGGATGCAAAGAGCAGCTGATTATAGATAGCGTGATTATGGGACAAACCAGAAAAGAATACAGAAACCTTCACATCGGTTACATAGACTATAAAAAAGCCTTCGACTCCATACCCCACAGCTGGTTAATCAGAGCCCTAGAAATCTATAAAATCAACCAACACCTCAGGCAGTTTCTCGCGCAAATTATGAAAACATGGAAAACCAAAATACGCCTAGAAACACAAACCGAACGCATCCAAACAGAAGAGCTGTACATCAGACGGGGTATATTTCAGGGAGACTCGCTCAGCGCTCTATGGTTTTGCCTCTGTCTCAATCCACTCTCAAATATACTAAACAGAACAGAGCATGGCTTCAATATCAGACACCAAAAAGTGAATCAACATAAAATAAACCACCTCCTATATATGGACGACATAAAACTCTACGCTGCCACACAAACACACCTGAAAGAACTCCTCAAAATCACAGAAATATTCACCTTAAATGTCAATATGGAATTTGGTATAAGCCCGGTGGTATGGCCCCGAGGGCGCCCGGATACCGGGCGCCCTCCGGGAGTAAGTAGCCTTGCTGTGGCATCCAGGCTATGCCGCAGTCGACCATTCTTTCCTAGGATACTCGTGGGAACACTATGTCAAATAATAATAATTATACCAGTGATAATGGCAGGGTGCTGAGGAGGCGGACCCCTGTCGTACAAACAGCTACAGCACCACCACAACAACAACAACAACGACAAACGATCCAACCAACCGCCTCAGCTGAAACTACTCCCGATAGTTTTACCAGATCCGACATTGTAGGTGATGGAAATTGCCTTTTCCGTGCAGTTAGCTTACACTTATATGGCCACCAAAATCATCATGAAAGACTCCGAGAGGCTGCTCTAAGATATATACAACAAAACTGGTCGGAACTTAACACATTTTCATTAATTGGGGACGACGATATGAAAGACTTCAATAACTACTATAACTATATGAGGAAAAATGGCACCTATGGAACGAGCCTAGAGATACTTGCCCTCTCGGAAACCCAGAATAGCAACTTTCATATCTTCTCAAAACAACGAAGAACAAGAGATACAAAAATAACTTTTAGGGACAAGCCAACAATAATAAGCACAAGAAAACACACCGAAACTATTTACCTTCTACTAACAGGCAACCCAATGTCGGGACACTTTGAGCTTCTGACACCGCAAAACACTAAAAACATCCCAAACAACAGTAGACCAATAAAAGAAGCATCGGGCGAGCGACGTAACGGTCGAGGACGTCGCGGGAAATGGCAGCTCGACCAACACGATGAAGACCGGGCAACTGACAATGGACCTGCCAAAAGTGTTGTGCCGGCGAGTAAGCCGACACCCACCAAGGCGGGAAAATCAAGGCAACGCATGAGTTATACTACAGGAACAAACGAACACACCATGCGTTGCTTTGATAAAAGCATAAGTCTTGACAAAGAAACCACTGAGAAGGGAATCACTCGCCGCTTAGACCCACCACCATCAATCCCAAACGTAACCGGCGAAGTATTTAATCAAAAACTCCGGCAACGACAAAGAAATCCCAACAGCACAAAACCAAAATTCAAACGGCAAATAAGAATAGAAAACCAAATCAACAACATCAGGAGATATCTAGGACACCTTACACAGTTTATCAACGTGTCCAAACGAGTCACACAGAGTATAAACAAGATCAAGTCCGGGTCTCCCAACAGAACACTGCCAGAAATCCTGGATACTCTGAAACAAAAATTATCCGTATATGCCGCAAGACTTCGTAGATACAAAGAACCAAACGAGAGGAAAGATACCAACAACCTCTTCCGAAGAAGCCAAACACAGTTCTACCGGAAAACTATGCACAGCAAACAGACAGCAGTGACCGAACCACCAAACAAACAAGAACTCATAGATCACTGGAAAAGTATCTGGTCAGAACCCAAACTACCCAATAATAACACCCCCTGGAGCAAAGCCAAAGAAGGCAAAGATAAACATGTGACAGAACAGGAAAATTCCACATTAACTACTGTGGGACCAAAGAGCATGATGAGGCGCCTGGATGCAAGAAGTTCCGGAGGTAGAATGGCCCCCGTTCGGATCTCCGGGTGGGGGCTGGTTCGGAGGCGTCGACTTGCAGACATCATAATTTTAAGATAGATTTTTGCAACATACGAGGTATAAACTCGAACATAAATTCAGTGCATCAACACCTGCAATCAGATAAACCTCATGTACTCGCTCTATGTGAAACCAAGGTCAGTCCATCGACCAGCACGGTCAACTATCTTTATCCTGGGTACGACTTCTATTCCCGATTTAGGCGTAACTTTGGAATCTGTCTTTTTGTCAGAAGCGACCTCTCTTGTCAACGAGAAGAAGCTCTGGAGCCCCCAAACTTTGATGTTATGTGGTTAAAAATAACGACTCAACAAACCACAAGGTTTATCTGTATCCTGTATCGACCACCAAGTGATACCAATTTTCGAACAATTTTCGCTTCTCTTGCAGACACCATCGATCATTTACAAAGTAACTATCCAAGTGCCGAAATTGCCATCCTGGGCGACTTTAATGTCCACAATATCAACTGGCTCAAATATTCAAATACTACCGACGAACGAGGTCGTGAAGCTGAATCATTCTCAATCAGTTGTGGCTTAACTCAGCTTATTGACGAACCAACACGGATCCCTGATCGAGACGGGGAGTTCGCCAGTCTTCTTGATCTGTTTTTAACCACCAATCCGGAGATTTACACGGTCACCGTAAATCCGCCGTTAGGTTCTTCCGACCATAAACTGCTTTCGACATCGAGTATCCTGCCAATCAGTGACAGAGAGGCGCCTAGGCCGCGCAAGATTTGGCACTACAAATCTGCTAAATGGGAAGATCTCGTGGAATACTTTCGAACTTTCCCTTGGATGGACGTTTGATTTCGATTCGATAACCCATCTGACTGCGCCAGGGAGGTCTCCGATGTTATTTTGGCTGGTATGGAAGCTTACATCCCTTTTTCGAAGAAATGCTCCTCCAACGGCAAGCCTTGGTTCGAACGAAAATGCAAAGAAGCTGTTGCTTCTAAACATATTGCCTACCGACAATGGCGTGAAAATCCTAACACCGTAAATCGAAACATCTTTGTTCATGCCCGGAACAGATGCAAGGGAATTATCGACGAAACCAAGGAGGCACACAATCAACGAATTAGAAACAAACTTCTCGCTTGTCCCAACAATTCCAGGTCCTTTTGGGCAGTCGCTAAGGCAGTTAGTCAAAATTTTACCAAATCCACCATACCACCACTCACACGGCCAGATAATTCCATTGCAATCACACCTGTTGAGAGAGCGAACTTGTTGGCTGAACTCTTTGCTTCACATTCTACTGTCGATTTCCAAGGAAAGGCACCACCTGCTATTCCCATATTGCGGTCAAGGATGCCCGATGTTGTCTTCAGACAGCGCATCATAAAGCGTATTTTAATGAAGCTGGACACCAAGAAGGCTTCTGGCGCTGACGGAATACCTGCCATAGTTCTCAAAAACTGTGCAAGGGAACTAACACCAGTTTTCTGTAGACTTTTTAACCTATCCTACAGAAAGGGAATATTTCCGTCCTGCTGGAAATGTGCCACAGTTCAGCCGATACCTAAAAAAGGTAAGAAGACCTTGCCAAATAACTACCGACCAGTTGCACTGCTTTCAATAATATCGAAAGTCATGGAAAAGGTTATCAATGAGCATCTTCTAAAATATCTTGAACGATTCAATATTATTAGCGATCACCAATATGGTTTTCGTAAACATAGATCAACAGGAGATCTTCTGACTTATGTAACACATGTTTGGAACAACGCAATTGAACACTTTGGAGAATCTCGAGCGGTTGCTCTTGACATATCCAAGGCATTCGACCGTGTTTGGCACGATGGACTGTTGGCTAAGTTGCGCTCTTATGGTATGTCTGAAAGGTTCTGTTTGTGGCTCTCATGTTTCCTCAGAGAGCGTTCTTTACGAGTGGCGGTCGACGGATTTCTTTCTAACACCCTCACTATCAACGCTGGTGTGCCCCAGGGCTCCATATTGTCTCCTACTCTCTTTCTCATTTACATTAACGATCTGCTGGAAAAGACCGGGAATCCAATCTATAGCTTTGCAGATGACAGTACGCTTGTCTCTTCATTCACCTTGAACGCTCGGACATCGGCTGCTCAGGCAAATGTCCGCAAACAGCAGGAGGTCGTTCAACTTAACAAAGACCTGGAAGAAATTCTATCTTGGGGTGACAGTAACCAAGTGGAATTTAACGCTACAAAAATCCGAGCGGCAGTTTTTTCTAAAAAAGTTAACGTTGCTGAACCCGACATAGTTATGTCGGGGCACTCCATTCCCCTAGCATCGTCGCTCAATTTGTTGGGCGTTAGTTTGGGAGCAAATATGTCTTGACATGAACATGTTGCAGGCATAGCAAGGAGAGCTTCTCAAAAGTTGTTAATATTATTTAGAACCAGAAAGCTTTACACCCCACAACAACTGTTAATTCTTTACAAAGCCCAAATTCGACCAACTATGGGATACTGCTCCCACGTTTGGGGCTCCGCTCCCAAACATATACTGCATTTGTTGGATTCTGTTCAGAGAAGAGCGGTCCGTCTGATTGGGGACCCGGAATTGACCGGCGGCCTTGATTCGCTGGAACATCGAAGAACGGTTGGCGACTTGAGTCTGTTCTACAAGTATTTTCATGGAAAGTGTTCGAAGGATGTAGCCCGCTTAATTCCTCCCAAAGCGGTGCATGTTAGAAATACACGTCGCGCTGGTGCTTCGCATCCGTATGAGGTTCAGCTTGTTACTCCGCGTACAACGCTTTTCAAGCAATCTTTTATATGGAGAACGTCATCCCTTTGGAATAATTTGCCCAGCGCTGTGTTTCCCACCGAGTACAATTTACAGCGATTCAAGAACAACGTGAATCGCTTTTTCCGCACTCGTGCCGCTCCTGGAGCGCTTTAGGGACTTCCCTGCAGCACGTGTGCTAGACCAATAAAAAAAAAATAATAAAAAAAAAATAAATGCAAAGTGCACCACATCAACAAAGGCCAATGGAAGTGCCACCATGAGACAGAAACTATCAACAATGAAACACTCGATAACATGTTCGACAAAGAAACATACAAATATCTAGGCTTCCAACAAAGCACCAAACTCAACCACACTCACATCAAAACAGAGCTCAGAACCGAATTCAAAAACAGACTGACGAAACTTTTGCAAACAAAACTCACTCTAAGAATCTCACTAAAGCCATCAACACGTTGGCTATACATATACTCACATATTCATTTGGTATCATCAAATGGTCACAAACAGACATAGAAAATATTCACATCCTTATACGATCTCAATTCACCAAATACAGGAAATTACACCCCAACGCATGCAAAGAAAGACTTACCATCGGGAGGAAGGCAGGAGGAAGAGGAATTATAGACATTAGATCATTACACACAAAACAAATACAAGCACTTAGAAAATTCTTTCAGAGCAAGCAAACCAGCCTCCACACAGCGACAGTGAAAGCAGACAAAAACTACACACCTCTCGACTTAGCCCGGGCAGACCACTCAGCAGACATACACAGTCACACCCAATTACAACAGGAAAAGATGAAAACGTGGTCAGAGAAAACACTCCACGGAAAACACAGATACCACATAGAACAAGACCACGTAAATAAAAAACAATCATACACCTGGTTACAGGATGGGCAGCTATTCCCTGAAACAGAAGGCTTCTTACTTGCCATCCAGGATAAAGTCATATTAACCAGAAACTACCAAAAGCATATCATCAAAGACCCGACTATTGCAGAGGACAGATGTAGGAAAGGCCACCAGCAGAAAGAAACGATCGAACACATAACCAGCGGATGTAAAATATTGGCCGGAACAGAGTACACAGCCAGGCATGATTCAGCTGCCAAAGTAGTTCACCAAGCACTAGCCACAACATACAAACTCATAGAAAACAGAGATCCCCACTACAAATACACGCCAACATCCATACTTGAAAATGAAGATTACAAGCTCTACTGGGACATCAGTATCCATACAGATAAAACAGTCTCCGCCAATAGACCCGATATTACTTTTCAGTGCAAAAAAGGAAAAGTCACCTATCTAATTGACATAGCTGTCCCCAACGATACAAACATCTAAACGAAATACACAGAAAAAAATTCCAAATACACAGACCTTGCAACGGAAATAAAAAGGCTATGGAGACAAGAAAAAGTCATCATTGTCCGCCTCATTATATCAGCAACAGACCTTACACCAATAACATTCACACCACATTTAGTACAATTAGGACTCAACACAAACAT
This sequence comes from Pachyrhynchus sulphureomaculatus, assembly GCA_019049505.1. Lineage (NCBI taxonomy): Eukaryota > Metazoa > Arthropoda > Insecta > Coleoptera > Curculionidae > Pachyrhynchus > Pachyrhynchus sulphureomaculatus. The sequence goes on from CM032447.1 coordinate 131,297,135, forward strand.
ACACAAAAACATTCAGAAGTCAGTGATTTTGAAAACATGTAACATTGTCAGGTCATTCCTTAATACGGAATGGTAATAGCGTTTGTGCTGACTTGGTTTTGGCCCGTCAGCCAAACATGGAACCACATTGATGAAATGTAAGAAAGAAGAACTTTTTGTAATTATAATAATAAACAATTTTATTCAAAGTATGCAATATACAGTGAATAGTGAGTGCAGCTGAACAAAGATAAAAGAAAATAAAGAAAAACTTAATTTAACTGAAGCCAAATATATGTCCATCTGTCTTTGCACTTGCCCCTAGGCAGCAACACACTAACACATGCACAACCAAATAATAATAATAATGCACAACCAAATTATATGATGCACAACCAAATAACAAACAAAAAAAATGTTATGTCAGTTACAGAAAGCCATGATTTAAGATTAGAAAACTTATATTTTTAGGAACAACTAAATTCTTCAATTATTCTGCAATAACAAATGCTTTAGGTACTTTTTGAAACATTTGACTGATTTAGATTTCAGAATGTCCGGTAGGTTGTTATAAGTTTTAACTAAATTGTAAGTGAAAGACCTTTGCAATATGCCTGTTTTATGAAGGGGCGTAAGTAAGCCTCTGCTTCTTATATTTATATTATGAACGTCAGTCTTAAACGGAGTTTTTTTTAAAAGATGCGTAGGTGACTTTGTGCAGATAATTTTATGATATACGGTACGACAATGCAAATATCGTCTTGACTTATGCATTTAGCTTCCTTCAGTTAAAAAGTAACTGAATTTCGTTTCTTTATACCGTAGCTAAACCGTAAACAATATTTCTGAATTTTTTGAATTCTTTTGGTATCTTCTGCAGTCTAACAGAAGCACTAAACAACATCACAGTGATTAAATATAGATAAAATGATAGAATCGCAAAGCATGAGTTTTAATTGAGTATTTAATAAATGTCTTGAGTTATAAAGACACCTAAGTAGACCCACTGCCCTCTTAATGCAAGCCGACACGTGTTTTTTAAATCTTAAAGTTGAATCCAAAATTAAGCCAAGATTTTTAGCCTCAGCTTTAACAGGTATCCTTTCATTAGAAATATTAACTTCAACTAGTGAAGTGAGTCTCTTTACAACAATTGGTCTACCGAACAACATTGCGACACATTTGTTGGGATTAAGTTTCAAATGATGTTCCTCCGAAACTCTCTGTATAACCTCCAAATCACCATTTATCAGTCAACAACCGTCAAGCACTGCATTCTCAGAAAAAGAGTAAAACAACTAAGTATCGTCAGCGTACATCTGACAGTTACAGGCTTTGAGAAATGACGGAAACAAATGGGTATAAATGCAGAATAGAATAGGGCCCAAAATTGATCCTTGCGGGACGCCTCTGGTCACCCTTTGGAGGTCCGATAAGGATCCACTCAAGACAACTCTCTGATGACGATCTTTGAGATATTCTCCAATAAACTTAACAGCGTCTTTGTCCAGACCTACAAACTTCAAGATATGAATTAAAAGTGAGTGGTCGAGCATGTCAAATGCTTTTGAATAATCGAGCAAGATTAAAATAGTACATTTATTTCTATCGATCTCTCTAAATATATGGTCGGTTACATTAAGAAGTGCAGTAGCAGAACTGTGTGATGGCCTAAAGCCAGACTGCACTGTAGGTAAAATATCATACTTTTCTATATATTCTACTAGTTGTGATTTTACAATATGTTCAAGAACTTTTGATAATACTGGAAGTATGCTTACAGGGCGTAAATCACTATATGCCATTGGGCAGTCTTAGATAATGGTACAACATGCGCAGTTTTCCAGGCGGATGGATATAATGACATCTCGATACAAAAGTTTACAATATAACAAATATATTTTAAAATAAAGGGACAGCAAAAAATGATAAAATCAATAGGAATATTATCAGAACCCACAGCTTTTGTCCTTATTCGACACAAAGCTTTTGAGATCTCGGTTTCAATAACAGCACAAAGTTTTAAAGCAGTCTTATTTGAGTTATTAGTTATGTAATAATTTTTAGCATCGCGATCAGGGTTTTTAATTTGAGGTATTGAATTGACAAAATATTGATTTATTTCGTTCGGATTACAAAGATTGTCAGGAAGTTTTTTATTTTTAGTTTTAATAATATTTAAGTTTTTAAGTGCTTTCCATTCTTCTTTTTGGCTTGATTTATTTTTAACGCTTTGAATATATGCTTGTATATGCTTGTATATATGTAATATGAATGATCAATTTTTTTTTTTAAATTGTAAATGTTTGTGACAGTTAATTAATAAACATTACTACAAAAAAGATCATACAAATTGCTTTACAATTCGTTTTTAAATTAGGACAAATCTAGTCATTTGGATTTTTTATTTAATAAGCACATTTGATTGCTTAAACCTACATACCAAGTGTCCAGAAAGTAAAATAAATTATGCCGCTGCTTAACTGCTAAAAATAATAAAATAAAAAAACGGGCAAGGGCAAGACGGACTTGCACAATTAGTGTTCCGTACTGTAATTGCTGAATTTATTTTATCTGTGATTGGCCAAATGCTTAAAGCCGTCATGTACTGAAAAGTATACGTGTGTATTATTGATTGCACCGAATACGTATTGATATTTCGTAGCTCTTAGTCCCGGATAAATTCACAACTTTCCACGAAAAAAATCTCCACCATATTATCAAGTCAAATAGTTTTTTTTATACCAGATAAATTATCAAACGTAATGCACTCGTAATAATTTTCTCTCAATCTACACTTTATAGAGAATATTCCAGAATTTTTTCAAAATTTTTTGATTTTTTTTTGAAAAATAACATAAAGAAAAATTGTATTGCATCATATACAGTGAAATTCCCCTTCGCGGACACCCCTCTAGTACAGACACCTCCCTTGAACGGACAGTTTCTCATGGTCCCAACCTACTCTCATATGATTGGCATTGTGTTACTTCCCTCTTGGACGGACATTCTCTTGAATGGACGCGGACACAAAAAAAATCCTCTTAACCGAACAAAAAACAATAAAATATAAACGCCTTGTCTCATTTTTCTGTGGCGAGTAGCACTGTTACATTTCTCAATCGCGCCACGCGCCAACCTCGCTGCCTGCCTGCACTGAGGGACTTCCCCGAGTAAACCGGGGATTTACCGATCTTAATTTTTCGGTACACGCAGGGATTTAATATTAGTCTGACGCCTATGCGAAAAAGAGACACACATACACATTCATTGTAGAAATGGCTCCAGATAGAAAAATTCTCACGCTTAAACAAAAAATTGAGATTGTTGAAGTTCACAATAAGGAAAAGTTAAGTATAAGGGACTTCTCCAAGCGTTTTAATATCGGAAAAACACAAGTGCTGATATAATTAAACATAAAGAAATCCTTCTAAACAAGTGGATGTCGAACAACAATTTGAATGAAAAAAGCAGCTTTTTGACTGGTGATGGTACCAAAATTGACAAGTTGTGTTATAACTGGTTTATAGCAGCTCGCCATAAGGGGATTCCTTTAACAGGTATGCACATGAATGATTTTTTTTTAGATAAGGTTTTCTGGAATTAGTGCGCTGATTATCTTTTCATATCAATTCAAAGAATGGATAAAAGGGGTGAGAGTATCAGTAGGCTTATCGTGATAAAAATACAAAAAACTTATTGTTAATGTTCTTTTCAGATCCGCTAATACGATGCAAAGCAAAAAAATAGCCGAGTCTCTGATACATTCTACATTCAGTGCTTCTCCTGGTTGGCTTAATAAATTTAGAATCCGCTACAACATAAGTTTCAAAGCGATTTCAGGAGAAGGAGCTTCGGTTATTGCTGAAGATGTTTCATCATTCTGGGAAAAATACCCTTTTTTAATTAAAGGATATTCACTGAGAGACATCTATAATGCTGGTGAGATAGGCCTGTATTTTAGGGCTCTACCCAACAACACGCTAACATTAAGAAAAGAAAAATGTGTTGGTGGTAAATATCCCTAAGGAAGGTTTACAACTTTGCATTGTGTAAATATGGCGGGAGAAAGAAAAACTCTTAGTCATTGGTAAGGCCGCTAAGCCCAGAGCAACTTGGAAATATAATAAGAAAGCTTGGATGACAGAGTAGTTGCAAGATTTTGATTGCAAAATGACAAAAGAAAAAAGAAACTTTGTGTTATTTTTAGACAATGCAGGATCTCATCCAAAAGACGTCCGTTTAAAAAATATAAAAATCTTGATTCTGCCCCCTAACTGGACATCAGCTAGTCAACTACTTTACCAGGGAATTTTAAAACTTATTACCGAAGTCTGTTACTAAAACACCTGATAGTAAACATTGAAACTGCTGGTACAGTTTTTTAGTTAATTAAAAAAATTACGCTTTTGGATGCAGTTTACTTTGCAAAAACCGCTTGGGAATAAATAACCAAAGAAACAGTTAAAAATTGCTTCCGTAAAGCGGGATTTAAGCATGAAAATATGCAAAGTGAAGATCAGTTAACTGAGGCTGTTACATCTGATCTAGAAGATGACTTACCACTTAACGTGCTTGCAGATATTCTCAAAAATAAGAATTTGTTGAAGTTGACTGATAATGAAAACCTTAATGATTTTTTTAACATAGATGAAAATTTGTATGTTCAAAATCCAGATTCAGAACAAGAAATTGAAAATCCTGTTAAAATACAAAGACTTTCCGAAGATTCTGATGTCGATGAGGTTCCAGTTTCAACAGATGTTATCCCAAATTATGGTGAAGCTATTACCCTTAGCAAGCAACTTAAAAGTTTTACCGAAGATCACGGAGATGCAGTCTTTATAGCTTCTTTCCAAATTGGAAATACGACGCCATTTTAAAGAAAAAGAGGAGACAAACGACAATATATGAATTTTTGCGTTTGTTGTTGTTGTTTTAAGTTTTTTATTTATTTTAAAAATATGTACATACATAAGTATACGTTCTAAATGTCCCAAATCCTTTAATTATAGTTTTCTTTAAAAAAAAAGTTTTTTTGTATTTCTTTTAAGCGGACACACCTCTTGAACGGATACTTTCGGTCGTTCCCGTTGGTGTCGGCCCAAGGAGGATTTCACTTATAATTTTGAACTCGTGATGACCTTGCAAATTTTTTTTCACTTCTGATTTCACCCCCCTTAAGACAAAATTTAACTTTCAAAAGTACACGGCTCTGATTAAGCCATCAATTCCTATATTTGTCCCAAATTTCAACTTCCTATGTAAAATAGTTTCAGAGAAAATCGGGTTTGACGGACAGACAGATAGACACTAACGTAATTCCATAAGTGTTCCGTACGCAACACTAAAAACATTTCAAATTTTAATATGTAGTATTTTTCTTACTAAATTCAACAGTTTTAAATTATCTGTTGATTTATTTCCTCACTTTTTGGTCGCTTACATTAATTTGAGAAAATATTACATATAAATCTTCAATTCACGTCAATGTAGCAGGTGGATTTTTTAGTATTGCGTTTTTTATCTAAATGACGCGAGACATTAAGAATAAAAAAACCGGTCAAGGGCAAGTTGAACTTGCGCAACTAGTGTTCCGTACGTTGACTGCTTTTAAAATAAAATTTTTTGCTACGTTGTAGGTATAAAATGATCAGTGACTTCGTAAAACACACTCCTAAATGACTTTTCAACAAAGTTTGTTTTCGACCTTTACTGAAAACTGATGACCTTGAAAATTTTTGTTTTTTTATATACCAGATAAATTATTAACAGTAACGTACCCGTAATAATTTTCGTTCAATCTACACCCCGTGGAGAATATTCCAGAATTTTTTCAAAATTTTTTGATCGATTCTTTTCGAGATAAAGGGAGGGAAAGCGATCTTTCGAGATTTTTAAAAAATAATACAAAAAGAAGTGTGCGCAAGGATTACATTATATATATTTTTAAACTCATGTTTTTACAAACTTTCATTTGACACCCCACTTGATGACCTAGTTCAAAATGTTTTTTTTTTCACTTCCGATTTCACCCCCCAAAACTAACCCTTTAAGTCAAAATTTAACTGTCAAAACTACACGGCTCTGATGAGACTATCAATTCCTATATTAGTACCAAACTTTCTATGTCAAATAGTTCCGGAGAAAATCGGGTGTGACATTTTTAGTACTTTATTTTCTACTTATAGTGCACGAGGACAGACACCGAAGTAATCTTATAAGTGTACCGTATGGAACACTAAGAAGAGCAAGAGACTAGAAAATTAAAGGGAAAAAAATGTTGGTTGCTTACAGAAAAAAAATAGTATACCAGGAGGCGTAAAAGGTGTATGCTCCGAAAAAACATCAGTACATTATTTCTCATAGTAATAAGATACTTAAACAATTAGTATTTACTTCATTTTTAATGAATTCTGCCTCTAAAATAAAAAAGTAAAAGTAAAAAAATATCAAATCTTTTAACACCTTGTATTTTGAAACCATATCAATTTGAACTTGTTTTTTTATTTTTCATTGTAGATGTGTTCCTTAAAATATGTTATTTTACATTTTGAACACACAATAAGGAAATAGACTGTTGCTATGTGCGATTTTTTTATCTGTTAACACACACATAATACAAAGAAAATCGCACACAAGAAAGTATCTTAATTGTTTTGTGCAGACATGAAGAAAAGTGTCAAAAACTAGTTACCACGTGATATTATCTTTTATTACTGTTTTTAGATCTATATAACAGTTTAATTTTAAAAATTTTGTAACCTTCCGTTCGACAGTTGGAAACACGCAGACGTGCTTTTTCGGTCGGGACTTCTGAAAGCGAATTTCGGGCGTTTTGCGGCGTGTGGAACGGTGGTCCACAAACGGCTTGGTAGGGGTTCTAATCGCAGAAGGTTACTAAGCGCTGTGAGGGTTGATTCCTATGTGATTTAAGAAGGGGGTCGAATATTTGAGACCGTGTTTTTTTTGTCACAGTTACGTAAATTGACTAGCGGGCTGAGAGAAAACGGTTATATCCAAAACCAGTGACAGTTTCCCACGGAGATCCTTTATTAGGGCCTACAATTAATAAAATTTTTCTTAACGGGTTATAACCTTCTACATACTTTTTCCTCGTTCTGGATTCCTCGCCTGGGTGGTGTTGCATTTGATAGACCTACACAACACTGTCTCTTCTGGGTAACTGAGAAGTATTACACATCCAGAGATTGTGTTGAGTATTAGATATGAATTAGCAGGACCTCTTTATTGAGCAATAAATAACAAGAGAAAACCGTTACAAGTCCAGAATAAGAAAAAAGTATAAATATATAATTGAGTATTAGATTATGCCATTTATTGGGCGATCCATAACTAGAGAAAAACTAGTGTTTGGGTAAATGCAGATAATGTAAAGCCCATAACCAAAGCAGCAGCAGCATGACCTTCACGGCAAGACTAACCTGCTATTTTGATGGGGTTTAAGGAGGAAGGAAAATTGCAGTTGATGTGCTATATAGTGTTAGTGAGGGATTTATCCAATCTTTTGGTAACTTCAATCAACTATTGGAATTGGAGTTTATAAGAGATTCATTAAGGGATTCAACGATGTACTGGTATTTTAAAAATATTTATGACCAATTTTGTCTCTATATTCAAAACTTGCTTCTATATTTAAATCACGACGGATGATTCTTGCTGGAGTAAATCTTGGAGTGTTAAAGATCATTTTTAGTACTTTATTTTCTACTTATAGTGCACGAGGATGGAGCGCCTTACAGTTAGACAGACCTTATATGATTTCAAATTCTAGAGTTTAACAAAAGATAGATTGCATCAACTTGAGAGTTTGCTTAGATTAACTTGTTTATCTGAAAGCCATGAATTTCGCAACACCTACCGAATATCAAATCAAAATCAATAATTGTTACCAATCAAAGAGCACTTAATCTGAAGTGCATCCAGAAAATTTCCGGGATGTTAAAGTCACGCCGACACAATTCAGTTTACTAAACTTGAATCCGCATCTAAAAGAAATTAAGTTAGAAGAGCTACATAAACTGCAAACTAAAATAAAAAGAAATGGACCACATTTAACCTTCAATGAAGTATCAAAATTACCCAGTTTATGGACTATACTAATTTATATTTTATTATTATTATCTTTAGGGTACTTATTATACAGATTATAGAGGGGGCTAGCCGAACTTTAACTGGCAGTTCACGTATTTGACTACCCCCCAATACGACGTAGTTTTATTTAATGGGCGAGGAGTTATGTCACAGCTTAACCCTAGAATGGTTTGACTAAGAATCCGCCTGTTTACATCTAAACGTATTTCAAGATTAACAGTGGACTTAAGGGAGTGCGACTGGAAACGATGAGTTACGATTTGGTTGAATGTAAGTGTTGTCAGATTTCTAAAATTTAAAATATTCAATGATTCACCGGCTTTCACTGTGTCGTTAAAAGTTTAATCTACTGAAATAAAATTATCGTGCATTGTTTTAGCTAATAGAGAAGAAAGTAAATATCATGTTTATAAGAAACAGTTGACTATTTCCTAAATTTTTGTACTTTAATAAGTTATATATAACCACATATAACCGGTTATTAAAATAAACAAATATAAGTGACAGCACCAGTACACCATATACAAATTTCTTGCGTATCAACCAAGTAATAGAGAAATTTATGAAAGTTATAAAACTGTTAACAATTACACAATACTTTATTTTACGCAGAAAATTTGGGTATAACCAGTAACATCCCCAGAAATTATGTCTTGTTTGCACCCTAATCAACCAGAAAATTTTAATCGAAATGGTAGTATATCTTTTAATAACACTTAAACCGCTCAAAATTTACCATTAACGTCGACAAAAATGTTCATAACAAATTTGCAAAAAGCAGTATCTCAAACGCAGTGCTGGGTTGCCATTATGCAGTAAAGATAGTTTATGTCGCAGACTTTACCGGCTACAAAGTAATCAATTCACCCATGGCTCAAATGAACATACAATTTTAAACTTATGGGCTAATGAAAAACTTGAAATTATAGAGAGAAGTTCTGGAAAATCCGATATTAATCGGATTTTAACCTGAACTGAGAAGTTTGGTATATCCAATAATACCGGATACTTTGTGGCCCTTCTCCCCAACCGTGATAGCACTTATGGTGTTTTATTCCTTTTGCCACGCACTTAAACCTACATACATACATACATAAAGAGAAAATTCTATAAAAAATTTTAGAATAGCTTTATGACTGTTAAAAAATCAATAGTTATAACTCAAATTAGTCCTAGAAAAATTGACGTTTCTTTTGACTCTTATAAGCTCCATCGCGGAGTATTGACTCCAGCATAACTACATTACGCATCATTTTTGATAAATCAAATAAATTATTAACGGTCGGTCGAAAATTAACCCAAAGATTCAAAATCATATCAACGTTATATTTATGGAGCATAATACTATTAAGAGGCGACATATTTAAAATATACTATATAAGCTATGGCATAGCCAAGCGGAGGGTCTGAGAAGTCATATACGTTACTCCCGTGGATGTACACAATTTCAACCAACTTTTTTATTGTTTCCTTTTTAATGTACAATCTTTATCCCTGCCCTTCCCCCGGTCGTCTGTTTTTAAGCTGGTTTTAACTTGTTAAAGTTTCACTGTATGAAAGAGGTGTGTTTTTAGTAAGAAATCTTCTTCCCTCACCAGTCGTCGATTTTTAAATTGTGAGTAATTTTGGTCCAGGTATGAAAGTTATGAAAAATCTCCACCCACCCCAATCGATTTTTAGTTAATTTTTGTAGCATTTAATTCTACTTGGTTACTGTCACACCAAGATAGAATTTATTTCAGGTCTTCGTTGAGCTGAACGACTTGCTGCTATCTATCGATATTTGCATTTGCAAAAGTAAATGAAAAAATAAGCGTACCTTTTCCGGCATATCGGTAATGTAAAGGAGAAAGATAGTAGGGGATAGCATGGAGCCTTGGGGCAAATAAGTATTGATAGCAATAGGTAAGCCTTGGTTTGACTGAAAATGTCAAATGAAAAAAGTTGTTGTTGTTGTTGCTTCTAAACATCTTGCCTACCGACAATGGCGTGAAAATCCTAACGTCATGAATCGTAATTTTTGTTCGTGCCCGGAATAGATGCAAAGAAATTATCGACAAAACCAGGGCGGCACACAATCAACGAATTAGAAACAAACTTTGCTCCAACAATTACAGATCCTTTAAGTCAGTCGCTAAGGCAGTTAGTCAAAATTTCACCAACTCCACTAAACTATCACTCACACGGCCAGATAATTCTATTGTAACAATACCTGTTGAGAAAGCGAACTGTTGGCAGAACTCTTTGCTTCACATTCTACTGTTAATTTCCGAGGAAAAACACCACCTACTATTCCCATATTACAGTCAAGAATATTGTCTTCAGACAGCGTATCATAATGAAGTTAGACACCACACCACCGCTGACGGAATACTACTCAAAAATATTACTCAAAAACTGTGCGAGACAACTAACGCCAGTTTTCTGTAGACTTTTCAACGTATCGTACAGAAAGGGAATATTTCCTTCCTGCTGGAAATATGCTGCGGTTTAGCCGATACCCAAAAAGGGCAAGAAGATCTTGCCAAATAACTACCGACCAGTCGCACTACATTCAATAATATCGAAAGTCAACGCTATCAACCAGCATCTTCTAAAATATCTTGAAGAATTCAATATTATTAGCGACCACCAACATGGCTTTCGTAATCCAAGATCAACAGGAGATGTTCTAACTTATGTAACACATGTTTGGAATAACGCAATTGAATCTCGACCGGATATATTCAATTCCGTGTTTGGCGCGATAGATTGTTGGCTAAGCTACGCTTTTCTGGTGTGTCTGAAAAATTTTGTTTATGGCTGTCATGTCTCTTGAAAGAGTGTTCTTTACGAGTGGCAGTCGACGAATTTCTTTCTAATACCTTCTCTATCAACGCCGGTATGCCCCAAGGCTCCATACTGTCTCCTATTCTTTTTCTCATTTATATTAACGATCTGCTGGAAAAGACCAGGAACCCATCTACAGCTTTGCAGATGAGAGTACGCTTATCTCTTCATTCGCTTTGAACGCTCGAACATTAGCTACTCAGCAAGAAATTCTATCTTGGGGTGGCAGTAACCAAGTAGAATTTAAAGCTACAAAAACCCAAGCGGCAGTTTTTTCTAAAAAAGTTAACGTTGCTGAACCCGACATAGTTATGTCAGGGCACTCCATTCCTCTCGCATCATCACTCAATTTGCTGTGGGATAATTTGGGAGCAAATATGTCTTGGCATGAACATGTTGCAAGCACAGCAAAGAGAGTTTCTCAAAAGGTGGGAATATTATTTTGAACTAGAAAGTCTAGCACTCCACAACTGTTAATTCTGTACAAAGTTCAAATTCGACCAACGATGGAATACTGCTCCCATGTTTGGGGCTCTGCTCCCAAACATACACTGCATCTGTTGGATTCTATTCAGAAGAGAACTGTTCGCCTCATTGGAGGCCCGGAACTGGCCAGCAACCTTGAATCATTGGAACATCGAAGAACGGTTGGTGACTTGAATCTATTCTACAAGTACTTTCATTGAGAGTGTTCAATGGATGTAGCCCGCTTAATTCCTCCCAGATGGGTGAATGCTAGAAATACATATTGCGCCAGTATTTCATATCCGTATGAGGTTCAGCTTGTTACCTCTCGTACAGCCGTTTTCAAACAGTCTTTTATATAGAAAACATCATCTTTTTGGAATAATTTGCCCAAGACTGTGATTCCGACCAAATACAATTTACAGCGATTCAAGACCAACGCGAGTCGCTTTTTCCGCACACGTATTGCTCCTGTAACACTTTAGGGATTTTCCTGCAATATGTGTGCTAGGCCCATAAAAAAAGAGAGCAGGTATTAGAAAAAAAAACTATCAATTGTCACTTATAAAGAACGCTGATCGTTAGCACTTTCCATGAGTTTCGATATTCTTGAAGGCAATGCGACTGGTCAATAATGGTTTGACAAGATCTTCTTGCATTTTCTCGGTATCAGCACATTTCCAGCAGCAGAAAATATTCCCTTTCTGTAGGATTGGTTGAGAGTCTACAGAAATACGTTTTAGGACAAATATATGTATTTTGGGATATGGTCGGAATATTCCTGATTTTTTTTCTAATTCATCCACCAATTACACCTGCAAAAGATACATGTACGATGGGCGCTGTATTGATTTTCCAGGTATCAATACACGGTTATATATCAATATTGTACTACAAAACAGTTATCAGTTACTGTCATAGATGGCAAATATGGTCGTTGTATTTTGTCGGATTCCAAAATCCCAACATAATCGATATTCTAATATGTCGATAAGGATCCAACATTTCTAGATAACACATGATTATGAGCTTATCAGCAGAGTTGCCAACTGAACCTAGATATACATTTTCTGGATAGGCTCCAAAATGGAGGATAATTTTACCTATGCAGGGAAATAGATTGATTGTTATATAATACACAAAAAAATTATTCCCATTAATTTGCCTGTTACGTAGGCAGGTTTGTAGCGTTTACAGCAAAAAAAATTTTAAAAAGAAAATTTTGTTTTCCGCATTTCGGCGATTCCTGTACCAGCAGCCCCTATGACTCCTCAATGGCGTTTCATACCTCTATGCCAGGTCAGTACTTGAGTATTGCCAGTTTTGCGATAGATTTCTGATGCCAAAGTTTTGTTTGTAAACAGTTTGGTTCGGTCCGTCAGTATATTTTTTAATGAGAGTTAAAAGTTTTTTATACGGTTAAGACGAGAAGACAATTGCAGGAAGACGTCGATTCATTCTGGATCATTCTATTGAAATGTAAACTCTCGACGGAACGAAAAATCCAAGTTAATCAATTTGTTAGACAACGTAAAAGTGCTTATCATTTCACTTATTATTACAGTATAAGATATAACTGGTCCAAAGTTTCAAAATGCTACTATTCCGCAGAACTTGAGCAGTGGAATCGTTGCGCAATATATAACCTGTGAAAAGTGTGCGATCTACTGGAATAAATTATATTTTTGTTTTGATTTTAAATATGTCAGCAACTTCTTGTAAATATCAAGTTGGATGCAACAAATTGGCTTAGTGGAATTTTCCGTTCTCCAGAGATTTCACTTTTGGCATTACGAAAATTGTGTAGCTTTTCTGTTGATTTTTTTAAAGTCTGCTCATCTGAATCCTAGTTGGGTATATTTTTGTTCGATTTTTAAAAAAAGTTGTTTGAAAACTTTCATATAGGTTATATTTGGTCTAGTTCGTACTAGAACCAGGTAAAAAAACACTACCCTTTATTAGAAAACACTCTGTATATCAAAAACTATTAAGTATGTTTGTACAGCTTACATTTTATGTATAAATGATTTGTAAACTCAATCAAGTTTTATCCCTTTTTTCGTTACTGTGTAAATGGCAGCGGTATCAATCACTTAGGTACAAGGATACAATTAAAACATTACACTAGTACTTATTTTTTACGTGTTTTTAATTCAGTAATAGTTAAAAAAAACTTCTTATGTTTTACACTCTAGTCGATATCCACATCAAACGGTCTGAGTGATAAGTCATAAACTATTTATAATTAATTTAAAAGCATTGGCAACCCTGCTTGTCGACTCGATTTTTGGGAGCTTCTCTTTCGGCGTGCGTTTCGGCAACGGCTAGAAAACAGCAAAAGTTGCCGCGCCGGTCGAATACCTTATATTTAGTAGCATTAATCGAGAAATGTTAGTTTCTATTGTAATATACAGTTAAAAGTGTGTTGGTGCGAATAGATTCCCCGAATCGCATACCCACCCCAGTTTACGTAAAACCAAGAGATAACATACTTGGAGAAAACAAAAGTGAGAGTCGGTGCTTCCTAGTGAAAATGAAAGAATATAACCAAGTTACTCTGCCTAACTATTCCTACGTTTTTAATTTTGAATCGGATTTTATTCACTACAAGACAAAAACATGGATGCAAGACCACTGGACATGGGGTTTTTATTATGTTGGTATATATATTATCTTAATTTTTGGTGGGCAGTATCTTATGCAGAATCGCCCTAGATTTGAACTTCGTGGTATTTTATGTCTATGGAATACTCTTCTAGCAACATTTAGCATTATGGGTGCCTGCAGAACAGTTCCAGAGTTCCTACACATATTAACTCATTATGGGTTATACCATTCAGTATGTGTGCCTTCTTTCATCGAACAAGATAAGGTCTCAGGTTTCTGGACATTTATGTTTGTGCTTAGCAAACTTCCAGAGTTAGGTGACACTGTATTTATAGTGCTCCGGAAGCAGCCACTAATTTTTCTTCATTGGTATCATCATATAACTGTACTTTTATATTCATGGTTTAGCTACACAGAGTACACTTCCAGTGCTAGATGGTTTATTGTGATGAACTATTGTGTGCATTCTATTATGTACTCTTATTATGGCCTTAGAGCCTGGGGATATGCACCACCCAGACAAGTTGCAATGGTAATAACATCCTTACAAATTTTACAGATGGTGATTGGATGTGCCATTAATATTTGGGCCCATCAGTTATTGCAACAAGGTATTGAATGTCATGTTACTCCATTTAATGTTAAGATATCCATTTCCATATACTTTAGTTATTTTATACTTTTTGCAAGATTTTTTTACAAAGTCCATGTGGCAAATTTAAATAAGAAAATGAAATCAAAAGTCCAGTAGTGTGTACATAAACATTTAAAAATTATGTGACGACATTCCTTATAGACAAATGCATTTAATACTTATTTATTATGTGAAAAATAAGAATATTTTCTTAGAATTTTTGCCCTGAAAAGTGAAGTAAGTATGTATCTCTATCTTCCTTTAAAATATTAGATGCCAAATTGTGAATGTATTAATGTTATTAACTTTCAATTTATTTTATCAGTATGCAAGTAAATATATTTGTAATCAAATCATCTTAAAGTATAAATTTAGATAGTTAGATATCTAATAACTTAGGCTAGTAACTTTGAACTAGTCTCTTACCGCCTAAAACAATTTAATTTAAAAACAGTATATATCTCAGCTTTATTACACTCTTGTAGCTTTAACGTTAGTTGAGGTATTTTCTCCAAAAATACTCTTGGTCCAATTTTGATTTTGTAAACAAGTGTTTTTGTCCCAGTTTACACTTAGCGGGGTTGTTTTTGGTAAAACTAGCTAATCTTTTGGGAATTGTAAACTTGTTTAAGGTGGCCCATTCGTTCAAAAACTGTAGTAAAATTATATTATACATTTATGGTGACAAGTTTCTCTAAAATTAAAAATAAAATCATAATTTTTTTATATTATATAGTTTCTGCGTATCTCTAGTTAAGTAAGATACAAGATGAAAATTAAAAATTTGGCATTCTTCAAGCTATTTTCTTTCTGGACAAATTTTTTTCCCACAATTGTATTTTTGTAGAGAGAAAGAGAAGAATTAGCTGTGCTTGTGTGTATGTAATTCTTGACAGACATTAATAGTGGACATTATTAAAGTCATGCTGTGCTACAACAATGATGTTATGTTTTCATCAATTGTAACTATATATATATATATATATATATATATATATATATATATATATATATATATATATATATATATATACATATATATATATATATATATATATATATATATATATATATATATATATATACTCACAATAGCTTACAAGTGCTACCGTAAGAAATATATCTTTAATATTTAAATTATTCGGATATACCCGAGTATATAATTTGAAATAAGTACAGGATACTGCACTTTTTATGAAGGTAATTTTTTTTTATCTATATTAGAACTAACTAAATTTTGTTAATAACCAAGCTACAAGAGTGTTACCTTAAAATAAAATATAATCCTCCAAATATTAGAATGTTCTGTGATACAATTATGTTGTTTTTGTTGTGTTGTAACTTTAAATTCGTTTATTGAAGGTTTATATTATTTTATTAAAACTAAAGGATAATATTTATTTATTTACTCCTTTGTTTAAAGTAGAATTTTATTATTTATAAAGTGTCACAGTTAAAAAGAAGTAGACATTAGGAAGCATACAGTTTATCGGCATTACAACATAAAATTAAGTATACAATTTGAGAAAAAAAAAAATAGCTAAAGAATACCAAGAACTTATATCCTATATATAAGGTATAAAATGCAAGGTAATATTTGTTTTACATTTAGGATATACATACTTGGCCTTCTATCAATATATTATCTTGGTACAAAAATTGAAATGAACTGTGTAATACTAAAAATTCAGAATTTCCAAAATCATAGAACCTTGTAATATTAGGGAGATGAAATGTAAGTAGTCACTGCTTCTCAAAGCTAAAAGCAGCAACTGTTTAACTCATGACACAATGTCCATTAAGTTGGTTGTAAAAGCTGATTCGGTTGTATGTGTATTCATAAATGTTATTTGTTAATATGAAAAGCATACAGTGCTGTCAGACAACAATTTTTACTTACTTCAGCCAACAGTAGGTGTTGCCCTTTTTGGATATATACCAGTAGATACTCCAGAGGAAAATAATTATTACTGACATTATTTAGCCTTTTTTTGTTGTTCTTAAATACTTTTTGGTTGGTTAACGAATTATCTTGTGCATCTCATTTAAACATATTCCTCATACTTGCACTAATATTTCTTTTTAACTCTGTGTACACGGATTATTAATCATCGTTATAGTGTATTTCTACAGGTAAATTAGAGTAGTTTATTACTGGTTTATTCCTCAATATTGCATTTGTTGTATTATGATTTGATAATTGAATGACAAGAAGTAAAGGTGTAATAATGCTTTTTTATAGTAGTTTCAGGGTCATAGCGTGTACTTAAAAAATAAAATTATTCTATTTTTAGTAAAAGAATATACTTTTGCCAGTTGGATAAGTTAATAGCAGTAAATAAGTCATAGATTACTGCCTGGTGACTGTTTTATACATGTGAGGATTTCTGGCAGTATGAGGCATTACAAAAACACAATTTTGTGTTAAAATTTTCGCAAATAGGACGAGAATTCGTTTGTGTTTACAAACTTTTTTATGCCTGTGTAACACAATTATTGCCAATACTACTATTATGATAATAATATGATGTAAAGTTGGACAGTGCAAAAATAATTTCATAACACAAAATCATGTGTTAACAACTGTACCTCCAGGAAGCCTCACACCTTTAGTAGCAATAAAATTGCTCCTTTACTATGTATAGACATAAATTTCTTTAATCTCTGTACCCAGTGAATATAAAGTAAGTTTGTGAAAAGAAATTTGATACAGTAATAGAGTTAAAAATACCATGCCATATACCTACTACTTTTTGATTTTGATTTACAATATTGGAATTTTAAGCTTAATAAATAATGCTAAATACCTTTCATATTGCTTTACCAACTTAAAAATCAATATCATCTCAGAAAATATGTTTTTATTCAATTATACAAGATTCTTACAGATGCTTTATGATAGTCTGAAAAATTTGTGGTTGTATTTTTATTTAGCTGTAATTATTGCTGTGAAAGTTTTTATATTTAAAAAAATTTTTATAATTTATATTTTATATATTAAAATTTTTAGTTATAAATTGATAGTACCAAGTGTAATTTCATCTTTCATGAGTACACACATAATTTAGTAGTTTTTGCTTTGTCACCAAGAATTGGGGGAAGTACCATTGCAGTTTTAGCATTGTTCAAAGTTTTGAAAAGTGCGAGGACGGTTTTTTGTTATTAAAATCGTAGTCAATTCTCAAAAGATTATTATATGGTATATTGCAAGGTACACTAAAACTCAGAATGCTGCTGTCACACTGCAACAAGGCTGTCCTTTTTCTAAACAAAATACGTTATCAAATCGAGGGTTCCTGTAATGACAAATTCTACGAGAGCTAATGAACATCGCGTCGCGCAAAATTTTTTCAGTTATAAGAAATCAATCCAATGCTCGCTAGAAAGCAATGCTATAACTGTACTATGTAATATAACAGTAATGAAAATAATGTCAGAAGAAAATTAGTCCTAAAATGCTCATATTAAACACTAACATTAAATGTATTGAAGTGGGCATTGTCAATGCTACCATATTTTTTTAACTTTTTACCCGAGTTTTCTAAAATAAACTAATTACTGAACATTTTACTAAGAAAATACATTTTAAGATTAAAAAGTAATATTATTTTGGGGAAATTGTAGGGTTAACAGTGAACACAGTGTGTTCAATAGTTACTGCTAAGCTACGATTATAATTTTATTCAGAATAGAAAAAAAACATGCTATTTTTATTGGAGAATTTCAATGTATCTTTGTTATATTTTAATTTAATTGGTCAATCTAATGTGGATTAACAAAGGTTAATAGTTATGACAATAAAGGTCAATATAAATTATACGAAGTTTAAGAAGGAAAATGTATTGTGTTTTTCTAATTTATCGTGATATTTTTGTATATGCCATTGTTTAAGTGAAGTTATTAGACTTGGACCGACACTGTTGATGCACGCAATAATTGGGTTTATGGCCGATATTTTGACGCAAAAAAATGAAAATTCTGCTCAGAAAACTTGTGGGAAAGGTGTGTCTATAAAATTAGCTTAAACGTCTTTATTGTACTAAATGGTCTAAAGAAAATAGGATGGAAAACTATACAGAAAACTAAAATTGCTTATAACGATTATAAATGGAGAGATTAAACGGCTTCTAGTATGATTGAAATTTTTATTTATTTTATTTATTTAATTAATGGGCAATGCCCAATTTTAAAACAATACAAAAAATATCTTAAGACGACAATAAAGTAAAAAAGAAAATTTTAGAATAAGAATGAGGGAAAGGGAAAAAAGAAAATTATAATAATAATAATAAAAACAGAAAAGGAAATAATGACTGTAACAATAAGTAACAAAATGCACATCACACTTCACACAACTGTCTATAAAACTCAGATCTTCCAACTAAAAAGCCCAGACTGGGATGCTCATTGGCAAGGCGACATGACTTAGATACAAAATTATTGCATCCGTAGTTGGTCCTGTGGGATGGCACAGAAAAAGGGTGCCTCGAACGGGTCACCCTGGGAGGTACATGCAGACCAATTTTGTCCAGCAGAAAGGGACAATGGTAGTTACTATGGAGAATATTATAAAGCATCTTGAGTTCGATAGCAACTTTGCAATCTTGTAAAGGTTGAATGTGAAGCTTAGATTCTATCTGAGGGTAGGTAAGCTCAGGTCTATTGATCTTAAAGGCAATGTATCTCAGAAATTTGCGCTGCACTCTCTCAATGCATTGAAGGTGAGTACCATAGCAAGGACTCCATACACTGGAGGAATACTCTAAACGACCTCTAATCAGTGAACAGTACAGCTGCTTGATTGCAGCTATACTATTAAAGCCCAGTGTAATATGCTTAATAAATCCCAAAAGCTGGAGAGACTTGGAAACAATATTCTGTATATGAGGTATAAAAGTTAATTTTGAGTCAATAATAAGCCCTAGATCTTTTACTTCAGACACACGTTCAAGAACAGGATCGCCGATCTTGTATGGATAATCTAACTGAGTCCGGGATTTACTGAAAACGATAGAATGGCACTTAGTCGCATTTAGCTCCATACCATTGTCCTTGCACCAAGATACAAGCTGATTCAAATCCGTCTGAAGTTTGTAACAATCATCAAATACAGACACCTCAATATACAACTTTAAATCGTCGGCAAAAAGGAGGACCTCACTATGTGCAAAACGATAAGTCATGTCGTTAACAAATAAGTTGAACAGAAGAGGACCCAAGTGCGATCCCTGAGGAACTCCAGAGGGGACATGTATACTATCTGATAAGTAGTTATTAAAGCGGACAGTCTGTGTACGTCCAGTCAAATAGCAGGCAAGCCAATCCAACATCATTCCTCCAACACCCGCCCTCCTTAACCTGGACAAAAGAACAACATGGAAAACGCCTTGGAAAAGTCAGTATAGATCGAATGCACCTGAGGAACTCCCCTCTCCAAAGCGCCAGGCACAAAATCGATATATGACAGCAGATTCAGATCCGCACTCTTGCCACCCTGAGACCCAAACTGACGGGTACTAATATTGGGAGTTAGCTGAGTAGTCAAGAATTCAGTTATTATGTGTTCGAAAACCTTAGGGATGATACTTAATATGGTAATTGGTCGATAATTAATTATCTGATCACGGCTGCCTGACTTGTGAATTGGTGTTATGTAACCCAGCTTCCAAAATTCGGGAAAAACCCCAGTAGTTAAAGATTCATTAAAAATACTGTACAGTGGGCGAGCGAGAACAAAACTGCAGTGCTTAAGTAACGCTGGAGGTAAGCCATCAGGGCCAGGACCCTTATTAGTGTCCAAAGAACACAAATGGGAATACACATCAGACAATGAAATGCTATATTGAAACAAATTGACGTCACAAAAGGAAAGGCATCATTATGATCACCAGAACAAGATCTATCACTGTACACCTGGAGGAAGTGAGCAGCAAACATATTGGCTATTTCAGGACCCGAATTACCAGTAACATCGTTGTAATAAACACATTTGGAAAGTCACCGCTCTTCCTTTTAGAATTCACAAACCTTCAAAACTGCTTAGGGTTTGTGAGCAACGAACTCTCAGTGAATGAGACAGTGGTTGTAAGATTCTGTAGATAACTTTTTTGCATTTTTGTCGTAATGAGGAAAACTCACGGTAAGCACTTTGCAGACCATTTGCTTTATATTTTTTATGAGCCCTCTTCTTTTCGATTATGCAGTGCTTAAGTTCAGGGGAGTACCACCTGGGGAAACAACCGGTAGAGACCCGCACGAAAAATAGTACATCAAAACGGTGTTGGATTATTTGTAATCCAAAAAACAAAGTTTTTCATCTTCTTATTGAAACTGGTATGTATTTTTTTTAACCACTAGGCCCTTAAAACAAAAAGGAGAAAAAGACCGTTATATTCTTGATATTTTCAATGTATGATCAATTTGAAACACAGTTTATGTGTTTTATGTTTTTTTATGCTTTATACCAAAATTAAATAATTTTTAAAGATATTCACATATTTTTATACCTTAATGGCCTGTAGTGTCTAAATTCTAAACATCATTTTGGGCAAAACAATTAATATGTATGTGTTAAAGTTTTTTATTATCTACTCTAAAGTTTCCACGTCCACTCAGCAAATTAGGTATTAAATCAGAAGTCGATAGTGTTGAGTAGAGATTTAAAACCTAAAATAACCTCCGGACTGCCTACGGTGTAAACTTTTCAGATGTGTGTGTCTCCGAAACTAATTTTGGTAAAGGACATCGAACGTGTTTAGAATCCGAAGATTCATATGTTCTATTTAAATTAACAGTATCGGTTATCATCATACCCAGAAAAGATAAAACTAGTGTAACGTTTAAAATTAGAATCCAAAGAACGTCGAGTATTTAAAAAAAAAAACATTTGGTCATATGAATTCACACACATGTTTCGTTACCTAGGTTTTGAAAATTCAGGAATTTAAAGAACAATTTGCCCCATTTCCGTTGGCGTGGTTACAGACATTAACGTAATTCTGAGTGTTAAAAAAGCTTTTGTACATTTTGTTAAGAAACGATCAACTAAGTGTATAAATTTTCGAAAATGAATGTAAATACATTTTTACCGCTCAACAGTAGGTTTTTAATGTATAATGAACATTTAGCAACACTAAAAATAATTTTAAAAAAAAGAACAATCTGCTATTAAATTTGGTAAAAATAATCTTTTATCTTTCGTTTTATAATCATGTTAACGGTTAAATATTTAAGGAAATAGATATTAAGTTTTGAAGTACATTGCTCTTGATAGATCGTTTCTTAATAATGATAGAGGGTGACGATTATGGGAGTTTTCAATCTTTTATTATGAGTGTTTTACTCGACAAGGATTAACAGTTTTAAAATATGTGAAGTACAAATTGACTGAGATTTTTGATATGCTTATCAACAGTATAGACTTAGGGATAGGCACTAATTCCTTAGTCTGTGTTAAAAGTAAAAGCGGAACTGGCTTTACATCTTTTAATTATGACACTGTCTTAACATATCAGTGGAAATACAAAAGAATAGTTTTTGGGCTTAGTTGTCAATTTTTAGTCACCTAAATGTATTCTTCAACTTGGAAAATTTTATTCCTACTCTATATTAAAAAAATCATATACATATATATATATATATATATATATATATATATATATATATATATATATATATATATATATATATATATATATATATATATATCGCGTGGACTTGATTCACTATTATCGTCACTGCCTATTCCTTATGTTACCTAACGTAATAAAATATCTGCTATTATTTCCCCTTATCTCCCATTATTTCTCCTTATCTCCCATTATCTCTACATAATTTCCATTATCTAGGCTTATCTCGACTTATCTCGCACTATTTCTCCTTATCTCCCATTATTTCTCCTCATCTCCCATTATCTCACCGTAACTCCCATTATCTGGACTTATCTGTGTTTATCTCCCATTATCTAGGCTTATATCGAATTATATAGAACATATGTATAAATTTATAAAAATACGTAAATCGGATAAGTGGTTCTCAAGTGATTAGCGCACTAACGGACAGACATACAGACAGATAGACATTGCATTTTATATATATTATATTCTTTGCAACATGATATTGTCCATATTTAATGGTTTAGGCAGTGTATAGCAAGAGAACGCGCTAACGGTAACCTTTTTTCCGACTTGATTCAATATTGTCGTCACTGCTTATTATTTATGTTATCTAACGCAATAAAATATATCCTATAACCTGGCCAGAGAACATATGTATGTTTAAAAAAAAAGCACGTAAATCGGATAAGTGGTTCTCCAGTGATAAGCGCACTAACGGACAGACAGACAGAGCGATGTTGCATTTTATATATATTATAGATGCCCTTTGCTACATGATATTGTTCCATATTTAGTGGTTTAGGCAGTGTATTGCAAGAGAACGCGCTAGAGGCAAAACTTTTTTCCGATTTTATTCACTATTATCATCACTGCTTATTCCTCATGTTACCTATCGTAATAAAATATAGCCTATAACCTGGCCAGAAAACATGTATGTTTTAAAAAAAAAGCACGTAAATCGGATAAATGGTTCTCCAGTGATAAGTGCACTAACGTACAGACAGACCGACAGAGAGACGTTGCATTTTATATATGTTATAGATGTAATAAAATATATATCTATAACCTGGTCAGAGAACATATGTATGAATTTAAAAAATGACGTAAATCGGATAAGTGGTTCTCGAAGGATAAGCACTAACGGACAGACAGACAAATAGAGAGACGTTGCATTTTATATATATTATATATATTATATATTATATAAATTATATAAATTATTATATAAATTATATAAATTATATATATTATATATATTATATATATTATATATATTATATATATTATATATATATTTATATATTTTATATATTATATATAATTTATATATTATATATATTATATATATTATATATATTATATATATTATATATATTATATATATTATATATATTATATATATATATATATTATATATATATATATATTATATATATATATATATATATATATATATATATATATATATATATATATATATATATATATATATATATCGCTCTCATTCAAGTCAAGTACCCCGGTATTTAAAGTAATAAAAAAATAACATAACTCTAAATTCCTAGACTTCAAGAACCTTGAAAACGACGAATAACACCATTATATTCGAAGTCCCCTCCACTTATTTAGACCCTTATATGTTTAACTAGAGAGAGAAAAATTTTGGCAATATCGAAACTAAAAACCAGAAAACACCCATCCTGATACGATATTGCCCAAAAACTATAGGTTCCATTTCTGCTACAAGTTTTATATATAGTGTACCAAATTTTAAATCGGTATCTTGTTTTGGCTTGAGAATTATCGCGCGAACAGACCAGCGGAAATGGAAAACTGTTGTTCGTGATCAAGGGACTCTAAAACGTGAAAAAAATGCAAAAATTGCAAATGGTAATTGTTTCATGAATACAACACTTTCTTTTAGCAAGGGAACTAAAAATTAATATATTTTTTCACCAGGCACTTAAGTCAAATCAACAAAAAAGTACGAATTGGAAAAATTTCTATAACAAATCCAAATACCTTGACATGGCAACCAAGTGAAAAAATCATACAAAGTAACTTTAAACAAGTTAAAACAATCACTAATAGCTTGTTAATACATGTGTCAAATTTCAGGCGTGAAACTAAAAATAACGAAAAGTTGTGTGAACGAAATTTGATGTAACTTGCCCTTTGTGATGAGGTTATTACCTTCAAAGTTATATCAGTAGTCATAAAGAAAAAGCGTTGTTTAAGAACCTAATTTAAAATGGAAAGACCATTTTATTTCCAAGATACGTTTATTTTTGTAACAACTGTATCTTTATTATTTTCTAATTCTAATTTCTATTTTATTAAATTAAAATTTATTATGATTCATTTAATCTTATCTATAAGATATCTTATATGTGACGTAAAAGTAAAGTTTTATTGTTTTCAATTATTCGAAGTGTATGTACATTCTCTAAAAATATCACTATCAGATCAACGATAGGTAATATACATTTCAGAGTGACCGCAAAATTAGCCCTTTTTACAACCTCCATACTTTGAGACAAAAAAAGCAAACTTAACGTAAAAGGTCTTAAATTAAAGCTAATTAAAAATCTAGGACATTTTTTCCCATTTTTTTTATTTAGGGGTAACTACCCCCTATTTTGAGGGTTAAAAGGGTGAAAAAGTTCTTAACAGAAAATAAAAAAAATATATTTATAATTCATGAAAATAGGTCACTTTAATTATTTACATATTCTCTACCCAATACTGTAAAGTCAATCAAAAACTACCCTCTAAAAAGGGGTCGCATTTCAACCCCCTTTTAGGAGCTAGTTACCGTTCAGCTATAACTTTTAAAGACACGGAATTACATTCCATAGTATTTTCATTAACTTTCTGGATTTGTTCAGCTTGAAGACTTATGCTGGATATATAAATAGCAGGATACCCCATCTTATTGCAACCTCTTTTTATAGTGTGGTTTTTAATTTATTATACAGTATTGGGTTAAAAATATGTAAATACTTGAAACTCTTGACCTATTTTCATGAATATTTTTTTTATTTTCTGCTAAAAATTTATTTATTTTCACACTTTTAACCCACAAAATAGGGGATAGTTACCCATAAATAAAAAAAAATTGAAAAATATGTCCATTTAGATTTTTAATTAGCTTTAATTTAAGACCTTTTACGTTAAGTTTGATTTTTTGTCTCCAAGTTATGAAGGTTACAAAAACGTGCTAAAATTAACACTTTTTTTGCGGTTACTCTTCGTCAGGAAGAAATACAGATAGGTCTATAACATCCCGGCAAAATTGAAAGGGGTAAACAGAAATATTTTATTATGTATAGGAAATCGGGCTAAAAAATCTATTATAAAAGGAAGTTATACTTTTATTTTGTTTTTATTTTCATTTTTTTTTGCAATTCCTGAAAAATCCTAAAGCTTTTGTATTAGACTTTTTAAATTGTCTCCTGCCTTGCTTACAGTTAACGCATACCCATGGTTCAAAATCGTTTTCGTCCTACACAAAGCATTGATGAAAAATAAACATAAAAGGAGTAAGTGGTACGGAATAGAAAAGAATGAAAATTTTCCTCCTAAAAGTAATTTTTTGTGTATTGTCCAGACAATCGTCAATTATTACAGATCTATCGGAATGTAAAATTAGGTGCCGCGAAAAAAGTCCCGTTATTCCCTTTTTAAAACTGCTTAACAGATAAATAATCATTGCATACTAATTAATAAAAGCAGGTAGTTTTTAATATTAACTTCAAACTACTTTCTTTTAAGTATGTGTGTTAAAAAGAAGTTCCTACTTAATTATGTAAATTATTTATATACGAGTATAAAAATTTTACAATGTATCAGGACATCATTGGTAATAATTTAAAAGAATATAATATTGTTCAGACGAAATAAAACCAATGGAAAAATTACTGGAAAAACTGACGTATTTAATTTTCTGATCGCACGCGTTGGGAAATACTCGAAAATATCAGTATATATACCGTCCACAATTAATTCAATTTAAATTATTGGCTATAGGGTACCGTTTTCACTTATCTGAATTGAACTCATTTTATCTTTCAAGAGAAAAAAAATATTTTTTTAAATACAAACATACAAAAATAGATAAGTAAGCTTGGCATAATAGATTCCGGTACAGAGTACATATAATATAATACCTCTATCACATACCACCTACTTCTGTGTCACTTAAACTGTGACGCATATAAATATTTTATTGTTACAATTTACAGCTTGCTTCAAATCATTTGGTGTAAATTAATCACACTGACTTCAAAATAAAAATACTAATAAATGTTGCAAGTATACAAATTAAAGCAAGCAAAAAGGAAAATAACAAAGTAGACCGAATTCTACGTTTGCGTTGAAATTCTCTTGTCAGGCAAATGGAAAAGCGCAAAAACACGTGTGACATTTTGCTCGCCCGGTACAAAAGGAAGTCGTTTTTGCATCGTATAGTTACAGGGGATGAAAAGTGGATTTATTTTGAGAATCCCAAGCGCAAAAAATCATGGGTAGACCCAGGCGCACCATCCACATCGACCGCAAGACCGAATCACTTTGGCAGAAAGATGATGCTCTGTGTTTGGTGGGACCAGAGGGGCGTGGTCTATTATGAGCTGTTGAAACCTAGGGAAACGGTTAATACTAAACGTTACCCACAACAATTGACCGATTTGAACCGTTCGCTGTTTGAAAAAAGGTCAGAATACCGAAAGAGGCAACACGAAGTCATTTTTCTTCATGACAATGCTCCATCACATACGGCAAAATCGGTTCGCGACAAGTTGGAAGCACTCAGCTGGGAAGTTCTACCCCCATGCGGCTTACTCGCCAGACTTGGCTCCTTCCGATTACCACTTGTTTGCATCGATGGGTCCGCATTTCATACTGGTATATACACACACACATATATATATATATATATATACATACACACACATGCATGCACGTATGCAATAATATATTATTTAAATTAAATTACACTAAGTAGTACTAGATTACAACTGCTTGTTTTTTTGCTTGTTATAATCCTATTTATACTAATTAAGTATTTATTAGAATTACAAATTGCATAAGTAGAAAAAAATAGTTATTTATTTAACTAGGCAGTAAGGTAATACACGGGACTATTGGTAAAAATACTGAACCATATGAAAAAAATTACGATTCCTCTCGTATGTTAAAAATAAAAAATATAAGAAAATACTTCACTAAAAACCAAAACAGTAGGTTTTCTATTTTTGGTTCTAATTTTTTAGATAATTGTTCAGTTACATTATTTCTACCGTTTATGTTTTCAGAATTTATCTGTTATAGGAAAGGGTGTAAGATAAATATCCTTTCTCCTGATTATAATTTTGAAAAAAGCATTTCTGAACTTTGTTTGGGAAAAAACTTGTGAAATGCAACGATTCCACACCGGAAGCGTTACATCTCCCTATATATATATATATATATATATATATATATATATATATATATATATATATATATATATATATATATATATACAAGGATTGTCGAAAAAGAATGCAAACAATTTTTTTTGATTCATTAAATCAGAATAGTTCCTTTTTAATCGGTGGCTTTTTGATTTTTTTTCTGGCAGTAGGATTATCCCGTCAACTTCCTCTTGGATTTCTAGGCGAAAAACTGAACCAAGAGATTTTCACAGATCTCTTTTGAAGTCAATTTTACACTATTAAGAAAGTTTTGCATAGACGGAAACAAATGGTAGTCTGTGGGTGTAAGGTCTGGGTTGTACTGTGGATGTATCAAAACTTCCCAGCCAAGCTCTTACTTTTTGCCAGGTCATTAAAAATATGTGAGGTCTGGCGTTATCATGAAGGAAGACAGCCTTTTCTGTTGATCAATTCTAGATGCTTTTTTTCAATTGCTTATTGCATTCTGGTTAATTGTTAACACTAGAAATCAGAATCAATCGTTTGGCCAGGTTGTAACACCTCATGATATACAGTTCCCTGCCAATCTTAACAAACACACATCATCACCTTCCATGGCATTAATCTTGGCTCTGTTACCGTTTGCGCAGCTTCACCATGCTTGGACTACGATTTTTTCGCATATTCTTGTGCGTGATCTATTTTTCATCATTTCTCACAATTAAATCATGTGACACTCAAACATCGAGCTTCTTTTTGTAGTCAGCTATGTCAAAATAGTTTAGAATTATTTGGTGGTGGATATTTAAGTCCCTAGCGGTATCGTAACTGTCTATATGCCGATCTTGCTCAACTTTTTTCAAAATTTCGTTGACTTTTTTGGAAACTGGTCTACCAGAACAAGATGCATCTTTAACAACAAGATTTCTAAAAGGAAAGCAAGCAAACCATCTCTTGGCCTTTATTTTTAATAAGGTATTTTGACCATAAACAGCACACATTTCTTCACGAGCATGTACAACATTTTTCCTTCTATCGCAGTAACATTGCAAAATTAGCAATTTTTTTTCAGAAATCATCAATAAATATGATAGCTTTATTTCCTCTTATTGTCTGAAATGTCACCTTTTAAACGCGCATCGGTACGACCCGATACAACTTTTTGCAGCAATATATAATATATATATATATATATATATATATATATATATATATATATATATATATATATATATATATATATATATATATATATATATATATATATATATATATATATATATGTATGTATATATATATATATATATATATATATATATATATATATATATATATATATATATATATATATATATATATATATATATATATATATAAATATATATATATATATATATATATATATATATATATATATATATATATATATATGTATATATATATATGTATATATATATATATATATATATATATATATATATATATATATATATATATATATATGTATATATATATATATATATATATATATATATGTACATATATATATATATATATATATATATATATATATATATATATGTATATATATATATATGTATATATATATATTTATATATATATATATATATATATATATATATATATATATATATATATATATATATATATATATATACACATATATATACATACATACATACATATATAGTAAGATACCGCATACCTCGTCGCCGTAAGTACTCGCTTCAGAACTAGAAAATTCTGCTCCCTTGTTTGTTGATCTGGCCCGACTGCTGAGCCGTGAAACGGCGAAACGTATCTCGAGATGGATTTGACGAATAAGAAAACAGCAGAAATATGAGCCTTCGTCCGTTTTCACTTGTTTTACATTGAACCGTATATATATATATATATATATATATATATATATATATATATATATATATATATATATATATATATATATATATGTTATTTTTTCAGCTTCTTAAAGATACAGAGGGTAAATTGTGAAAAATATATTTATCTCAAAAAGTAGCAAATAACTTTATGTTATGTTTTTTCTAATTAATGGCCATGTATTAATAAAGATTGATTATGATTTGTTCTATGTGTTCCTTCAGTGTAGCATTCTTTAATTCAGTTTCAAAGGAAGAAAGTGTACGTTATTTTGAAATTTTCTTCCATCTGAGCACTTGGTGACAAGATGATAATACTTAATGTTTTTGATTGTACCTAGTCACATTTCTCTACTTTTGACAAGCCCGGTGTAATTTAATTATAGCAAATGTAAATGAAGGAGCTTGTTTTAAGAATAGCTTTGTTAGGCTAATTTTAATTTTTTCTACGCCCTGTGAAATATCTGGTGGTTATTGTATACAGAGTGCTATAAAATTTGTTTTTCTCATTATTGTAATCTCCTAAACCATTTTATACGTAATAAGATAAAGTTAACAAAAATTACAAAATTTCGAGATTTTTCAAGATAGTCATGATAACAAAGTTTTAAAATTTTTAGGGATTTATTTGTTAAAAAAAAAAAATTAAGGAAATATTGTATGAAGAGTTTTATTATACAACTTATCTCAATTTAACGTCTATTTTCTGTATATCGAGAGAACCGAATTTGGTGTATACAATGCCTATGAATTTCACGGGGCGTCTGTGTTATGAAAAAAACTCTTTTTGTCTAAGTTTAAATTTATGTTATATTTCGACTAGTCACTACACTTAAAAAAGTCTGTGAAACAGATACTTCCGTTAATATTTTATTTAAGTATGAAAATTTTTATTTAAATTTTTAGGAGTAGTTTTTGTTGCTGTTGTTAGTGTTATTACACATGATTAGATATAAAATTTTTGACACGGTTTTTCCTAATTTTTTTTTCCATCTTTATTTTCGTATAACAATAATATATAAAAAATAGACGTTTTTATCATTGGTTATGTCATGTCATCATAATTTTTAAAATATGTAAATCTAAAAAATGAACTTACAATAAACTTAACACCTCATGGGAAATATCAAAATGTTTTTTTTTTAACCCAAACTTTTTCCTAGAGATTATGACAAATGTATGGTCAGTGGCGTAGCAAAGGGGGTATATGCCCATTTTCACCTATGAATTGAGAAGAAAAGCACCCCTTTCCTCCCCATTTTCACCTATAAATTGAGAAGAAAAGCACCCCTTTCCTCCTATAAATAAGGCTTGTTTTATGGTTTTGGAGAAAGTTAAATTTTGAATTTTTTGCTCTGTGGAAAGTTCCCTGTTCAGTAAGTAGTAGTAGAGACATTTTTTTTTTAAAGTTTCATTTGCAAGAGTTTTTTTTTTTTAGAAACTCTCCCCCAGGTTCTGGGTTTTTATGTAGTGTTGGAAAAGATTTAAGGCCAGAAAATTCCACGGCTAGAGATGGTTTCTTTAAAAAGTAGTATCCCTCACCCCTGTCGTTATTTATTGTGTTCGGAAGGGTTTAAGCTTTTAAAATTTCATGTTTTTTAATGTTCTTGTAAGATCACTTCGGTGTCTGTCTGTCCACCTGTCTGTCACACGCGATTTTCTCCAAAACTATTTGACATAGAGAGTAGAAATTTGGCACTAATATAGAAACTGATGGTCTCATTAGAGCCGTGTAGAGTTAAATTTTGATTTAATGGGTTAGTTTTGAGGGGTGATATCGGAAATGAAAAAAAAATTACCTGGTCATAGAGTGGGGTTCAAAAATATATATAATGTAATACTTGCGCACACTTTTCTTTGTGTTCCTTTTAAAAAATTGCCAACAATCGCTCCCCCCCCTTATCTTCAAAAGTACTGATCAAAAAATTTTGAAAAAATCCTGGAGTATTCTCCACAGGGTATAGATTATACGAAAATTATCACGATTGCATTAACTTTGATAATTTATCTGGTATATAAAAAAAATTTTTTTGGTTTTTAGTAAAAGTCGGAAAAAAACTGAAAACTCATTTGGGATGTGTTTTGTGAAGTCATTGATCATTTTATACTTCCGTAACAAAAATTTATATTTTAAAAGCAGCCAACGTATGGAACACTAATTGCGCAAGTTCGACTTGTACTTGGCCGGTTTTTATATTTTAATTAGAATATTTGCCTAATCTTTTTTGTTTTCTTTTTTTAAACTTCGTTTTCCCTTCACGCCTCTAGAATCTGACTATGGTATAACAGAAAATATACTATCGCTATAGAAAAATAAACGATTAAGTGCAAGTTGAACTTGCACAATTAGTGTGCCGTACGTTGATTGCTTTTAAAATAAAAAAATTTGTTGTGGTGGTATAAAATGATCAGTGACTTCACAAAACACACCCCAAATGAGTTTTCAACAAAGTTTGTTTCCAATCTTTACTGAAAACTGATGACCTTGAAGTTTTTTTTTATATACCAGATGAATTATTAAAGGTAATGCACTCGTGATAATTTTCGTTCAATCTACACCCCGTGGAGAACATTCCAGAATTTTTTCAAAATTTTTTGATCAGTACTTTTCGAGATAAAGTGGGGGGACAGCGATTTTATACGAAAATAATACAGAGAAAAGTGTGTGCAAGTATTACAAATATATATATATATATATATATATATATATATATATATATATATATATATATATATATATATATATATATATACGAGGCTGGTTTGAAAAGTCCGTGCAAAAATAAAAACTACTTATGTGTTTGGGGTAAACCTTTTTCATTTTTCGACATAGTCTCCTTTTAGGCTTATACACTTCGTCCAACGATGTTCTAGTTTGTTGATCCTTTCCGAATAATAGGATTTGTCCAAGTCTGCAAAATATCCATTAGTGTCTGCAATCACCTCCTCGTTTGAATAAAATCTTTGTCCTGCCAGCCATTTCTTCAAATTGGGGAACAAATAGTAGTCCGAGGGAGCCAAGTCTGGAGAATAGGGGGGATGTGAAACGAGTTGGAATCCTATTTTCATTAATTTTGCTGAGGTGTGTGCTGGTGCGTTGTCGTGATGGAAAAGGACTTTCTTGTGGGCCAATCGCGGGCGTTTTTCTTGCAGTTCGGTTTTCAAACGGTCCAATAACGATGAATAATATTCACCTGTAATAGTTTTACCCTTTTCCAGATAGTCGATGAGGATTATCCCTTGCGAATCCCAAAAGACAGTCGCCATAACCTTTCTGGCCGAAGGAACGGTCTTCGCCTTTTTTGGTGCAGATTCCCCCTTGGTAACCCATTGTTTAGATTGTTGTTTGGTCTCAGGAGTATAGTAATGTATCCATGTTTCATCCACAGTGACGAAACGACGCTTAAAGTCCTCCGGATTCTTCTGGAACAGCTGCAAACCATCCTTGCAACACTTCACACGATTCCGTTTTTGGTCAAGCGTGAGCAATCGCGGCACCCATCTTGCGGATAGCTTTCTCATGTCCAAATGTTTATGCAAAATATTATGTACCCGTTCAGTCGAGATGCCCACAGCACTAGCAATCTCACGCACCTTAACTCTTCTGTCATCCATCACCATATCATGGATTTGATCAATGATTTCTGGAGTCGTAACCTCCACAGGCCGTCCAGAACGTTCAGCGTCACTTGTGCCCATATGGCCAGTCCGAAAATTTTGAAACCACTTATAAACTGTTCTAATCGAAGGTGCAGAGTCACCATAATGTTTATCAAGCTTCTCTTTAGTCTCCTGAGGCGTTTTGCCTTTCATAAAGTAATGTTTAATCACCACACGAAATTCTATTTCGTCCATTTCTTGAAAATCACTCGACTTCCTTGATTCACACGAATGCCAAACACAAAGAAATAGACCAATATGGCTGAAACTTGGTGTGCGTTCATTCAAGAGATGCTACAAACTAAATATGACCTCGATACGCGCCGGTGGTGCCATCTCTCGGACTTTGCACGGACTTTTCAAACCAGCCTCGTGTATATATATATATATATATATATATATATATATATATATATATATATATATATATATATATATATATATATATATATATCATTTGACACCACACTCGATGACCTACTAAAAAAATTTTTTTTTTCACTCCCGATTTCATCCCCCAAAACTATCCCCTTAAGTCAAAATTTTACTTTCAAAACTACACGGCCCTGATGAGGCCATCAATTCCTATATTATTACCAAATTTCAACTTTCTATGACAAATAGTTTCGGAGAAAATCGGGTGTGACAGACAGACAGACACCGAAGTCATCTTATAAGTGTTCCGTACGGAACACTAACAAACAGGAAAAATATGCGTGACTTCTCTGAGGAACTTGAGGAGACCCATTTTAACGTGTCGGCGATAGCTAGCCGTTTTCGTCTTGCGGCCAGGTTTAGTCCACGAGTTTGTTATTCTGTAGCGATAACTGTATTTTCTGTGTTAGAACATAGTAGGCAGACTCTACTTAGTAAATTACACTCGATTCCGCTACCATATCACCAGTGCTATCACAAATTTTGGTACTCCTTCGAAACTACGGAGACAATTTTACCTAAACAAGAATTTTAAAAACCAAGAAAAAGTAAATATAGCAAGTATATAGTTCCTCTCACCTATATTAAAGAAACTATAAACACTTTAACCTTTACTGGATCGACCAAAAAGTCTTATACGTTTTAATTTATAGAAATTCTAAATATTTAAAAGTATACAATGGGCCTTTTCAGTTATTTTATTCTATCAAGAATCATCTGATTGTTTTTTATATAAGTAGTTAATATGTGCCAACATCGAACCAAATAAATTCCTATTTTTGAGCTCCAACGTTTGTAGGTTTTATTAATTTACAAATGATTATTTAGTTGCTTAAAAATTTTTTCTCAAAAATATAAATAAGAACTTAATATTTAAAACTAGCTGTGTTCGCGACTCCGCTCGCGTGAACTACAAAATTATTTGTTAGGTTTTTTTTTTGCAAGGCGGCAAACTTTTTTCCGACTTGATTCACTATTATGGTCACTGCTTATGTTACCTAACGTAACAAAATATATACTAAAACCTGGCCAGAGAACATATATAATAATTAAAAAAAAAAAAACGTAAATCGGATAAAAAAAAAGCGCACTTACGGATAGACAGAAGGACGTTGCATTTTATAATATGTAGGGGCAACTAAGTAAAGGTGAATTCATTTACTAACAGCTTACCTCGCAAATATAATTTTTAAAATAACTATTAAATTTGACAATTAAGTTCAGACATTAGTAGTAGTAGTAAAATGAGTGGGTGGTCCCTTGAGTCCCTTTTGTCACCTAGATCTAAAAGTTCTGTGACTCCCCACTGAGTCGAGTCAGGGTCGCAGTCCTAGTCCGGCATTTTGTGCCAAAAGACATAGGCTACTCACCTGACCTCTTGTAGATCTTTGGGTTCACAGAATAGTTGACCCCAGTACCTATATCTCTTGACTATTAGTGCAGGACTTGCGCACAGAATGTGTACACTGTCCTCGCTTTCTCCCTCGCACAGCCGACATGTTTTCCGGTCAGCCAGTTTGAGGTTATATAGATGAGCCTGTAGTACCACATGTCCCATAAGGAGTCCTATACTCAGACGTAACCTTTGTTTTGACATCGACAAGAGTTCCTTTGATCTGCCTGTCGTAGTTTGTTTCATAAGGACTTTGGTTTGACGACACCCCGCTCCTGCAGTCCAAGAGCGTTGGTATTCCTTGTCCAACCATTCCCCGATCTTGTTTTTACCGAAAGCGAATGGAACTCCTACAACCTGTTCAGGTGGGTCCTCCAAGGTGCCTCTTTTGGCGAGTTCGTCCGCTATTTCATTTCCAGATATACCTTGATGGCCTAGTACTCACATTAGGGTAACTTCGTTGTTACCTCCTAATGTGTTTTGTTCTTGTATACATTCCCTGATCAGCAAGCTATCCGTGGTGGATTTGGCAAACAGATTA
This sequence comes from Pachyrhynchus sulphureomaculatus, assembly GCA_019049505.1. Classification (NCBI taxonomy): domain Eukaryota; kingdom Metazoa; phylum Arthropoda; class Insecta; order Coleoptera; family Curculionidae; genus Pachyrhynchus; species Pachyrhynchus sulphureomaculatus. The sequence continues at coordinate 131,332,727 of CM032447.1, forward strand.
AGATTTTCATATTATTTGTCCCTTTCGAGATTTGTGTTTTTACACATCTGAGGATGGCTAACACCTCAGTTTGAAAAACCGTAGCCATATTGCCCATGGGTATACTTTCCCTGTGGTTTAATTTATGGCAAAAGATTCCCGCCACAAAGAGGCTATTAGCTCCCGAAGCATCAGTATACCAAATATCGGTATTCGGCCTGTTCAGGAGCTTTTGCATGTCCTTCCTCTCAGGGATATGGACAGAAAAAGACTTAATCACTTGTCTTGTTTTCATGATTTTATCTTGTTTTAAGTCGAATGGGCGTTCGTGGAGGAATTTCAGACTTGAATGTCCCTGGTCCCCATTCGTCCATTCGCCTTGACATTTCAGTCTGTACGCTGTTAATCTCCCCGTGTATATGATGTACTGGTTCAGTGGTGGGACACAGAGTGCTACTTCTAGTGCCTCCGTTGGTGTTATTCTCATAGCCCCCACTGCCGCCCTAAGGTAGTTCCCCTGTAGGCTGCGCAATAGGTTCTTTGGCTCCACCGTGCCCACTCTGGGCCACCAAATCACTGCTGCGTACGTTAATCTAGGTAATAGCACCGCCCTGTATATCCACAGTGCAACCTTGGGTTGCATACCCCAAGTTTTGCCCAGAGTTTTCCTACAGGCCCAAAGGGACGTATAGAATTTATTCCTCTTTTCGTTGGGGTGTTGTTTCCAGTTTAGTTTTGTGTCCAGACGAACTCCAAGATATTTCACCGAGCTCTTGTAAACCAATTCATTGCCCCGGAAACTAAGTGATGCAATTTCTTGAGGTTTCTATTTCCTGGTAAAGATCATGGCATTGGTTTTTGATGGATTCACCATTCGTCCCTTTGCCACGCACCACCTTTGAGTGATCTTCAGGGCCCTCTGCATGATCTCCTTGAGAGGTTGTAGAAAGTTGTCTCCAACCACTATTGCCACATCATCGGCGTAGCCATAAGCAGAGATGCCTTCTTCCTGTAGGGTTATTAGTGGGTCATCCACCACCATGCACCACAGTAGGGGTGACAAAACCCCTCCCTGCGGGCATCCCTTGGCGGGGTATCCCTTATAATCTGTTCCAGCATAGCTAACTGTTAGAATCCTGCTGGTTATCATGCTTCCTACCCAATCTACCAGAGCACTGGGTGAGCCGTAATTGGACATTGAGTCCCTGATGACTGAGTATGAGGTGCTATCAAAAGCTCCCTCTATATCAAGGAAGACGCCTAGAGCGTATCGCTTATTCGCAAATTGTGCCGCTACGCCGCCCACCAGATGGAGCAGTGCGGTTGCAGTCGACCTGCCCTCCGTGTAGGCGTATTGATTAGAAGCTATAGGGTGTTCAATCAAGGGACCTAACTTCAGATACCCATCAACCAATCTCTCCAAAGTCTTCATCAGAAAGGAGCTAAGGCTAATCGGCCTGAAGTCCTTCGCCAAGATGCGTCCGTTTCTTCGTGACTTGGGAATAAAAACCACTCTCGTTTCGCCCCAAATTACAGGAATATATCTTAGGGCTATACTTGCCCTATAAATGTTAATTAGGGGCCTTTTCAGCCTATCTATCCCTTCCTGCAGAAGAGCCGGATATATACCATTTAAACCTGGTGACTTGTAGGGTTCGAAGGACTTTATTGCGCATTCCAACCCTTCACTATATACTACTTTCGCAGCAAGTGCCCAGTTTTTGGGCTTGTAAATCCCGTTACATCTGTTCGGGGCTCTATGTCCTCACTGAAGCCTGGAAAATGAATCTCCATAAGATGCTTCAGAGTATCATCTATACCTTACATACACATACATACATACACATCAGGAGATATCTAGGACACCTTACCCAGTTTATCAACGGCAACGTGTCTAAACGAGTCACACAGAGTATAACCAAGATCAAGTCCGGGTCTCCCAACAGAACACTGCCAGAAATCCTGGATACTCTGAAACAAAAATTATCCGTATATGCCGCAAGACTCCGTAGATACAAAGAACCAAACGAGAGGAAAGATACCAACAACCTCTTCCGAAGAAGCCAAACACAGTTCTACCGGAAAACTATGCACAGCAAACAGACAGCAGTGGCCGAACCACCAAACAAACAAGAACTCACAGATCATTGGAAAAGTATCTGGTCAGAACCCAAACTACCCAATAATAACACCCCCTGGATCAAAGCCAAAGAAGGCAAAGATAAACATGTGACAGAACAAGAAAATTTCACATTAACTACTGTGGGACCAAAGAGCATGATGAGGCGCATGGATGCAAGAAGTTCCGGAGGCAGAATGGCCCCCCGTTCGGATCTCCGGGTGGGGGCCGGTTCGGAGGCGTCGACTTGCAGACATCATAATTTTAAGATAGATTTTTGCAATATACGAGGTATAAACTCGAACATAAATTCAGTGCATCAACACCTACAATCAAATAAACCTCATGTACTCGCTCTATGTGAAACCAAGGTCAGTCCATCGACCAGCACGGTCAACTATCGTTATCCTGGGTACGACTTCTATTCCCGATTTAGGCGTAACTTTGGAATCTGTCTTTTTGTCAGAAGCGACCTCTCTTGTCAACGAGAAGAAGCTCTGGAGCCCCCAAACTTTGATGTTATGTGGTTAAAAATAACGACTCAACAAACCACAAGGTTCATCTGTATCCTGTATCGACCACCAAGTGATACCAATTTTCGAACACTTTTCGCTTCTCTTGCAGACACCATCGATCATTTACAAAGTAACTATCCAAGTGCCGAAATTGCCATCCTGGGCGATTTTAATGTCCACAATATCAACTGGCTTAAATATTCAAATACTACCGACGAACAAGGTCGTGAAGCTGAATCATTCTCAATCAGTTATGGCTTAACTCAGCTTATTGACGAACCAACACGGTTCCCTGATCGAGACGGGGAGTTCGCCAGTCTTCTTGATCTGTTTTTAACCACCAATCCGGAGATATACACGGTCACCGTAAATCCGCCGTTAGGTTCTTCCGACCATAAACTGCTTTCGACATCGAGTATCCTGCCAATCAGTGACAGAGAGGCGCCTAGGCCGCGCAAGATTTGGCACTACAAATCTGCTAAATGGGAAGATCTCATGGAATACTTTCGAACTTTCCCTTGGATGGACATTTGTTTTCGATCCGATAACCCATCTGACTGCGCCAGGGAGGTCTCCGATGTTATTTTGGCTGGTATGGAAGCTTACATCCCTTTTTCGAAGAAATGCTCCTCCAACGGCAAGCCTTGGTTCGACCGAAAATGCAAAGAAGCTGTTGCTTCTAAACATATTGCCTACCGACAATGGCGTGAAAATCCTAACACCGTAAATCGTAACATCTTTGTTCATGCCCGGAACAGATGCAAGGGAATTATCGACGAAACCAAGGAGGCACACAATCAACGAATTAGAAACAAACTTCTCGCATGTCCCAACAATTCCAGGTCCTTTTGGGCAGTCGCTAAGGCAGTTAGTTAAAATTTTACCAAATCCACCATACCACCACTCACACGGCCAGATAATTCCATTGCAACCACACCTGTTGAGAGAGCGAACTTGTTGGCTGAACTATTTGCTTCACATTCTACTGTCGATTTCCAAGGAAAAACACCACCTACTATTCCCATATTGCAGTCAAGGATGCCTGATGTTGTCTTCAGACAGCGCATCATAAAGCGTATTTTAATGAAGCTAGACACCAAGAAGGCTTCTGGCGCTGACGGAATACCTGCCATAGTTCTCAAAAACTGTGCAAGGGAACTAACATCAGTTTTCTGTAGACTTTTTAACCTAACCTACAGAAAGGGAATATTTCCAACCTGCTGGAAATGTGCCGCGGTTCAGCCGATACCTAAAAAAGGTAAGAAGACCTTGTCAAATAACTACCGACCAGTTGCACTGCTTTCAATAATATCGAAAGTCATGGAAAAGGTTATCAATGAGCATCTTCTAAAATATCTTGAACGATTCAATATTATTAGCGATCATCAATATGGTTTTCGTAAACACAGATCAACAGGAGATCTTCTGACTTATGTGACACATGTTTGGAACAACGCAATTGAACACTTTGGAGAATCTCGAGCGGTTGCGGTCTTGACATATCCAAGGCATTCGACCGTGTTTGGCACGATGGACTGTTGGCTAAGTTACGCTCTTATGGTATATCTGAAAGGTTCTGTTTGTGGCTCTCATGTTTCCCCAGAGAGCGTTCTTTACGAGTGGCGGTCGACGGATTTCTTTCTAACACCCTCACTATCAACGCCGGTGTGCTCCAGGGCTCCATACTGTCTCCTACTCTCTTTCTCATTTACATTAACGATCTGCTGGAAAAGACCGGGAATCCAATCTATAGCTTTGCAGATGACAGTACGCTTGTCTCTTCATTCACTTTGAACGCTCGGACATCGGCTGCTCAGGCGAATATCCGCAGACAGCAGGAGGTCGTTCAACTTAACAAAGACCTGGAAGAAATTCTATCTTGGGGTGACGGTAACCAAGTGGAATTTAACGCTACAAAAACCCAAGCGGCAGTTTTTTCTAAAAAAGTTAACGTTGCTGAACCCGACATAGTTATGTCGGGGCACTCCATTCCCCTGGCATCGTCGCTCAATTTGTTGGGCGTTAGTTTGGGAGCAAATATGTCTTGGCATGAACATGTTGCAGGCATAGCAAGGAGAGCTTCTCAAAAGTTGGGAATATTATTTAGAACCAGAAAGCTTTACACCCCACAGCAACTGTTAATTCTTTACAAAGCCCAAATTCGACCAACTATGGAATACTGCTCCCACGTTTGGAGCTCCGCTCCCAAACATACACTGCATTTGTTGGATTCTGTTCAGAGAAGAGCGGTCCGTCTGATTGGGGACCCGGCCTTGATTCGCTGGAACATCGAAGAACGGTTGGCGACTTGAGTCTGTTCTACAAGTATTTTCATGGAAAGTGTTCGAAGGATGTAGCCCGCTTAATTCCTCCCAAAGCGGTGCATGTTAGAAATACACGTCGCGCTGGTGCTTCGCATCCGTATGAGGTTCAGCTTGTTACTCCGCGTACAACGCTTTTCAAGCAATCTTTTATATGGAGAAAGGCATCCCTTTGGAATAATTTGCCCAGCGCTGTGTTTCCCACCGAGTACAATTTACAGCGATTCAAGAACAACGTGAATCGCTTTTTCCTCATTCGTGCCGCTCCTGGAGCGCTTTAGGGACTTCCCTGCAGCACGTGTGCTAGACCCATAAAAAAAAAAAAAAAAAAAAAAAAAAAACATTCAGTGTAGGTGACGTGCGTTTAAGACTGCCCCGGTGTGAACATCCTTCTGAACTTAATATTTTGTTAAGCCTTTATGCCTCTGGGGCACTCTCTACGCTTTCACAAAACAGTTTCCTGCTTTTGGATTTGATTTTTGTTATAGCCTTGCTGTACTCTCTCTGAGAGCTTTTGAAAGCTTTCCAGAGATTTTGTGTTCCATGTCTTTTTGCCCTATTGAAGTTACACCTTACTTCAGATCTGAGCTTTTCTAGCTCTTTGTTCCGCCATGGGACCTTGATCGAGTGAGATTTTTTCTTCAAGGGGCAACTCGCCTCAAAGGCGGTGATTATGGCATTGGCTCAGGAATTTTTATGCTAGTTCCAAGTCTTGCTTGCCATTAAGTCTGGTCATTGTGCTTGCTAGATTAGATGCCAGGTCCTGTCTATAGCCATCCCAGTTTGTTTTCCTTGGATTCCGAATCCATTTTATTACATTTTCCTGTAGTAGGGTTAGGCAAATTTCTCGGTGCTCCAACCCAGAGGGCTCATTCGAGACCCTCCAATCTTTCACCAGCTTGGCCATCCTCTCCGTACAGATCGTTATATCTATTACCTATTGTCTTCTGGAGTCCATAAAGGTTGGTTCTGAGCCTCTGTTGAGAATAATGAAGCTGTTAGTCAGAATAAATTCATGTAAGCTTTCTCCTCTTTCGTTTATGTCGCTGCTTCCCCACGCAACGTGGTGGGAGTTTGCATCGCAACCTAAGAGAAGTTCAATCCGCTCTTCCCTAGCGTAGTGGATTAATTTTTAATTTCTTAATGGGGTGGTGGTTCCGGTGAATCGTAGGGTATGTAACCTGACCCTATCAGTGCGTCCACCTTTCTTACTTCTCCCAGATTTAACTTAGCTTTAATGTTGTGGCATAAGGATTGCATTTAGACCTTTCGTCACTATGCAAGTCCTATTCTTCTGAACTGGGTATGGTATGTGGGTCACATACCATACCATACCCATTCCCACACACACATCCTCCCAGTCCTTTAATGGCATTCTTTACGAGCCATGGTTCCTGTTTTTTTTTATGGGTCTTGCACACGTGCTGCAGGGAAGTCCCTAAAGCGCTACAGGAGCGACACGTGTGCGGAAAAAGCGATTCACGTTGTTCTTGAATCGCTGTAAATTGTATTCGGTGGGAAACACAGTCCTGGGTAAGCCATTACAAAGGGATGATGTTCTCCATATAAAAGACTGCTTGAAAAGCGTTGTACAAGGAGTAACAAGCTGAACCTCATAAGGATGTGAAGTATCAGAGCGACGTGTACTTCTAACATGCACCGCTCTGGGAGGAATTAAGCGGGCTACATCCTTCGAACACTCTCCATGAAAATACTTGTAAAATGGACTCAAGTCGCCAACCGTTCTTCGATGTTCCAGCGAATTAAGGCCGCCAGTCCGTTCTGGGTCTCCAGTCAGACGAACAGCCCTTCTCTGAACAGAATCCAACAAATGCAGTGTATGTTTGGGAGTGGAGCCCTAAACACGGGAGCAGTATTCCATAGTTGGTCGAATTTGAGCTTTGTAGAGAATTAACAGTTGTTGTGGATCGTAAAGATTTCTGGTTCGAAATAATATTCCCAACTTTTGATAAGCTCTCCTTGCTATGCCCACAACTTGTTCATGCCAGGACATATTTGCTCCTAAATTAACGCCCAACAAATTGAGTGGCGATGCTAGGGGAATGGAGTGCCCCGACATAACTATGTCGGGTTCAGCAACGTTAACTTTTTTAGAAAAAACTGCCGCCTGGGTTTTTGTAGCGTTAAATTCCACTTGGTTACCCCAAGATACAATTTCTTCCAGGTCTTTGTTAAATTGAATGACTTCCTGCTGTCTGCGGATATTCGCCTGAGCAGTCGATGTCCGAGCGTTCAAAGTGAATGAAGAGATAAGCGTACTGTCATCTGCAAAGCTGTAGATTGGATTCCCGGTCTTTTCCAGCAGATCGTTAATGTAAACGAGAAAAAGAGTAGGAGACAGTATGGAGCCTTAGGGCACACCGGCGTTAACAGTAAAGGTGTTAGAAAGAAATCCGTCTACTACGACTCGTAAAGAACGCTCTCTGATGAAACATGAGAGCCACAAACAGAACTTTTCAGATATACCATAAGAGCGTAGCTTAGCCAACAGTCCATCGTGCTAAACACGGTCGATTGCCTTGGATATGTCAAGAGCAACCGCTCGAGATTCTCCAAAGTGTTCAATTGCGTTGTTCCAAACATGTGTTACATAAGTCCGAAGATCTCCCGTTGGTATATGTTTACGAAAGCCATATTGGTGATCGCCTTGAAGGTATTTTAGAAGATGCTGATTGACAGCCTTTTCCATGACTTTCGATATTATTGAAAGCAGTGCGATTGGTCGGTAGTTGTTTGGCAAGTTCTTTTTGCCTTTTTTAGGTATCGACTGAACTGTGGCACATTTCCAGCAGGAAAGAAATATTCCCTTTCTATAAGATAGGTTGATAAGTCTAGAGAAAACTGGTGTTAGTTTCCTTGCACAGTTTTTGAGAACTATGGCTGCTATTCCGTCAGCGCCAGAAGCTTTTTTGGTGTCTAGCTTCATTAAAATACGTTTTATGATACGCTGTCTGAACACAACATCGGGCTTCCTTGACTGCATTATGGGAATAGTAGGTGGTGTTTTTCCTTGGAAATCGGCAGTAGAATGTGAAGTAAACAGTTCGGCCAACAAGTTTGCTTTCTCAGCAGGTGTCGTTGCAATAGAACTATCTGGCCGTGTAAGGGTGGTATGGTGGATTTGGTGAAATTTTGACCAACTGCCTTAGCGACTGAGCAAAAGGACCTGGAATTGTTGGGACAAGCGAGAAGTTTGTTTCTAATTCACTGATTGTGTGCCTCCTTGGTTTCGTCGACAATTTTTTTGCATCTGTTCCGGGCACGAACAAAGGTGTTACGATTTATGGTGTTTTTCACGCCATTGTCGGTAGGCAAGATGTTTAGAAGCAACAGCTTCTTTGCATTTTCGGTCAAACCAAGGCTTGCCGTTAGAAGGACATCTCTTCGAAAATGGAATGTAAGCTTCCATACCAGCTAAGATAACATCGGAAACGTCCCTGGCGCAGTCAGATGGGTCGTCGGATCGAAAACAAACTTCTAACCAAGGGAAAGTTCGAAAATATTCCGTGCGATCTTCCCATTTAGCAGATTTGTAATGCCAAATCTTGCGCGGTTTAGGCGCCACTCTGTCACTGACTGGTAGGATACTCAATGTCGAAAGCAGTTTATGGTCGGAAGAACCCAACGGTGGATTTACGGTGACCTTGTAAATCTCCGGATTGGTGGTTAAAAACAGATGAAGACTGGCGAACTCCCTGTCTCGATCAGGGATCCGTGTTGGATCGTCAATAAGCTGAGTTAAGCCACAACTGATTGAGAATGATTCAGCTTCACGACCTTATTTGTCGGTAGTATTTGAATATTTAAGCCAGTTGATGTTTTGGCCATTAAAGTCGTCCAGGATGGCAATTTCGGCATTTGGATAGTTAATTTCTAAATGATCGATGGTGTCCGCAAGAGAAGCGAATAGTGTTCTACAGTTAGTATCACTTGGTGGTCGATAGAGGATACAGATGAACCTTGTGGTTTGTTGAGTCGTTATTTTTAACCACATAACATCAAAGTTAGGGGGCTCCAGAGCCTCTTCTCGTTGGCAAGAGAGGTCGCTTCTGACAAAAAGACAGATTCCAAAGTTACGCCTACGGGAATAGAAGTCGTACCCAGGATAAAGATAGTTGACTGTGCTGGTCGATGAACTGACCTTGGTTTCACAGAGAGCGAGTACATGAGGTTTATTTGATTGCAGGTGTTGGTACACTGAATTTATATTCGAGTTTAAACCTCGTATGTTGCAAAAATCTATTTTAAAATTATGATCTCTGCATGTCGACGCACCTGAAGCAGCCCCCACCCGAAGATCCGAACGGGGGGCTGTTTTACCTCCGGAATTTTTTGTGGTGGAATTTGGTGGTTCAGTCACTGCTGTCTATTTGTTGTACATTGCTTTTCGGTAGAACTGTTTTTCGCTTCTTCGGAAGAGGTTGTTGGTGTCTTTCCTCTCATTTGATTCTTTATATCTACGAAGTCTTGCGGCATATACGGATAGCTTTTGCTTCAAAGTATCAAGAATTTCTGGCGGTGTTCTGTTGGGAGACTTGGACTTGATCTTGTCTACACCCTTTGTGACACGTTTGGACGCGTTCCCGTTCATAAACTGGGTAAGGTGTCCTAGATTTCTTCTGATGTTTTTGATTTTGTTTTCTATTCTTATTTGCCATTTGGATTTTGGTTTTGTGCTGTTGGGCTTTCTTTATCGTTGTGAGAGTTTTTGATTATTTTGTGTTAGAATGGTGATTGCTGTGTGTTTTTCCGCCTTGGTGGGTGTCGGCTTATTCGCCGGCACAACACTTTTGGCAGGTCCATTTTCGGTTGCCCGGTCTTCATCGTTTTGGTCGAGCTGCCATTTCCCGCGACGTCCTCGACCGTTACGTGGCTCGCCCGATGCTTCTTTTATTGGTCCACTGTTGTTTGGGATGTTTCTAGTGTTTTGTGGTGTCAGAAGTTCAAAGTGTCCCGACATTAGGTTGCCTGTTAGTAGAAGGTAAATAGTTTCGGTGTGTTTTCCTGTGCTTATTATTGTTGATCTGTCCCTAAATGTTATTTTTATATCTTTTGTTCTTCGTTGTTTTGAAAAGATATGAAAGTTGCTATTTTGGGTTTTCGAGAGGGCAACTATCTCTAGGCTCGTTCCATAGGTGCCATTTTTCCTCATATAATTATAGTAGTTATCGAAGTCTTTCATATCGTCGTCTTCAATTAATGAAAATGTGTGAAGTTCCGACCAGTTCTGTTGTATATATCTTAGAGCAACTTCTCGGAGTTTTTCATGGTGGTTTTGGTGGCCTGTATTAGGGTATGCATTCCAGCTATGCGCCTTGCGGATAGCAGAGGCGCTTTTGCTGTGGTGTAGGTTTATTTGTGTAAGAGATACACCTAAATCAGGCATTTTACCGCCGACTTCCCCCCTCCTCTGTTTGTTCGACTTCAGACGTTGCCTTTGGTTCTTTGCATAGCACTTTCACGGTGGCTCGGCCAGTCCACAGTAAAGCTTAACATCTCAAGACTTGAGAGCCTCGAGTGAAGAGCCCCCAATGAGGCAGGCGAAGTGGGTACTCGTAGCATCCCTCCTCTCGCTCCCCCTGGTGACCGCCCACTGCTCGACCCCCATATCCTTATTTTGACCGCTCAGTAGCTTCAGAGCTTCCTGAGAAGTCAGGTCGAGTTCCCCCACGTGCACCACCACTCGGTGGAGCTTTGGCAGCTCCTTCGACGGAAGAGCACGCAAAGAAAGTCGTTTATACGTTATTTCCGTGGCTAGGCTTGTTAGCCATGCCACGGAAATCTCTTCAACACTTGAGAAAATGATGGCTCCATCCCTTTCCCAAGTGCCTGTGAAGATCGAGAGCTTTGTGCCACTTGGTAGCGACAAGATAGACTCCCTGATCTGCTTTCTTACTGCTAGGACTTCCTCAGCAGCAAGTTTTCTTGCCGGATAGCCCTCTAAAACGTTGGCTATCCTGTGGATTTTTTTGATCGCCTGGGCATACGACCCTTGGTCAGGCCTTTTGCCCTGTCGCTCTTCAATGGGGTTTGGGGTAGCATTGTCCGGCGTACTGCGTTTGAGCATTTGGGCCGGGTTTTCGTCTCACCTTTTTGCTGCAGGAGGGCGTAGGTTGGTTAATCCCTTCGCTTGAGGATAGTTACGGATGCAGTCTTAAGCCCCACCACCACGTCAAGGTGAAGATCCTTCGGGGGGAAGTTCAGACATTAGTACTGTATAATTTATATAACCGGCCAAGTCCAAGTCGGACTTACGCAATTGTTTTCCATACGGTGATTGCTTTTAAAATAAATTTTTTTATTACGAAGTTATAAAATGATCAGTGACTTCATAAAACACACCCCAAATGAGTTTTCATTAAGTTTTTTCCGATCTTTGCTGAAAACTGATGACCTTGAAATTTTTGTCTTTTATATACAAGATAAATTACACAGGTCTGCAACAAAAATGCTGTCTGGATGTTTTTAACTGATTTCTATGTATTTAGGTGTTCTGAAAACTAAAAAAATACTCAAAAAATTCCAAAACGTCAGGTTATTTTGCAAAACGTAAAATTTTATTATAAAAAAGGGTTTTTTTGGGCTAACTTGAAGTCATAAATAAATAGGTACAATTTTATTTTGATTACTGTTTTTAAATGTATACAGGCCATAACTATCATTACTTTCTAAATAAAGAACGCCCTGTGTGAGCTAAATTAACAAACATAAACGTTGTAACCAGAACGTGCGCGCTCCGATAGTGTAGAAAGTGGCGCGGTACAATTACGTGTTAACTCGTCATTGTTTTATAGATCTTGGTTCAATATAGTGCAATGTCATCTGTGCGGAAGTGTGTGAATTCGTCTGACAGTTTCTGTTATATTTGTGGCGAATATATGGTATTAAAGCAACAACTTAATATTACGGACTTTGTAAAAAAAGTATACTTCACGTATTTTGGCTTAAAACTTGGAGATCAGGATAAAGTTTGGGCATCTCATAAAGTCTGCAAACGATGTGTTGAAGACCTTCGAAATTGGTTTAAGGGCAAGAAAAAAAAGCTTTCCGATATGCGATTCCTATGGTATGGCGCGAGCAAAAGAACCATAGTGATGATTGTTACTTTTGTTCGTGTAATGTGAAAGGGTATAATTCAAAATGGAAGCAGTCCATTTCATACCCCAATCTGCAATCAGCTATTCGTCCCATCCCTCATGGGACCGAAATACCAGTGCCTAAGGCCCCTGCTACCTTGGAAGAGATTCCAAGTTCTGACGAAGATGGTGCTGTACCTGAACCCGATGACAAGTCAAGTCCGAAATTGTTTTCCCAGGGCGAGCTAAATGATTTGGTAAGAGACTTGAATCGTCCCAAAAACGCTGCTGAGTTGCTTGGATCAAGGCTCCAAAGCAGGAACTTACTTTTGCCGGAAGTATCTTCCTCCTGCTTTAGATATCGTGAGAAGCAGTTCACTTCCTACTTTGCCCAAGAGGACGAGTTGGTTTATTGTACCAATATTGAAGGTTTAATGGATACATTTAAGATCTCATACGACCCAGCACAGTGGCGTATTTTCATAGATTCTTCAAAAAGAAGCCTTAAAGCAGTTCTGCTTCACACTGGCGGTTTCTAGGCTTCCATTCCTGTAGGTCATTCCGCACCTCAAGGAAACCTACAAGAACTTGGAATTGGTTCTTTGTAAATTAAAATATACAGACCACGGTTGGCAAGTGTGCGGTGATTTAAAAATCTTGGGCATGTTGCTCGGACAACAATCTGGGTTTACCAAATTCCCTTGCTTTTTGTGTCTATGGGATAGTAGAGACCGAGCAAATCACTGGACCAAAAAGTGTTGGCCTCCAAGGGAGCTTAAAGTTGACGAAAAGAACGTCCTGCATGAAACTTTGGTGCCTCCTTATAAAGTTCTTCTACCACCGCTTCACATAAAGCTGGGATTGATGAAGCAATTTGTAAAGTCACTTCCAAGAGATGGAAATTGCTTCAAATACTTAATATCAAAGTTTCCAGACCTCTCGGAGGCAAAGTTGAAGGAAGGTGTTTTCGTTGGACCAGATATTAGACGGCTTATGGCTGATCCACAATTCATCACAACCATGACGGATCTTCAAAGAGAAGGGTGGATTGCCTTTAAAAAGGTCATAGAGAAATTTTTAGGCAATAACAAAGACCCTAACTACAAACAAATCGTCAAAAGAATGTTAAAAGCATTTCAAGCTTTAGGTTGCCTAATGAGTTTAAAAGTACATTTTCTTCATTCCCACCTCGACTACTTTCCAGAAAATTTAGGAGATCCGAGTGAAGAGCAAGGTGAACGATTTTACCAAGATATTAAGGAGATGGAAAAAAGATACCAGGGAAGATGAAGCGTCTCAATGATGGCAGACTACTGTTGGACGCTTCAGAGAGACCTTCCAGATGCTTCCTACAAGCGAAAATGTACCAAAAGGAGTCTCACTGGGAAAAAGAAATGTGTTTAGTGCTTACTAATGAATGCATTTTAGATAAAAAAAATAAATTTTGTTACGCAATTATAAATTTAAAAAAAAAATTTTTTAGTCTTTTATCTTTTATTTTAAGATGATAACTTGTTTAACATAGATACCTAGATTGTCAGAAAACGTGACGTTCTATGACAAAATGAAAGTCATTTTCGGATTCAGTACACCCAAAAACATAAGAATTACGCAATAAACCAAAACAGCTCTCAATTTTTTTTTTTGCAGACTTGTGTTATTAAAGATAATGCACTCGTGATAATTTTCGTTCAATCTACACCTTGTGGAGAATATTCCAGGATTTTTTCAAAATTTTTTGATCAGTACTTTTCGAGAGAAGGGGAGGACAGAGATTTTTCGCAATTTTTTAAAAATAATACAAAAAAAGTGTGCGCAAGTATAACATTATATATATTCTTGAACTTGTCTTTTTACAGGCTTTCATTTAACATCCCACTCGATGTCCTGGTAGTTTTTTTCCGATTTTATCCCCCAAAACAAACCTCTTAAGTTATAATTTAACTTTCAAAACTACGCGGCTCTGATGAGGCCATCATTTTCTATTTTAGTGCCAAATTTCAACTTTCTATGTTAAATAGTTTCGGAGAAAATCGGGTGTGCCAGACGGACAGACAGACACCGAAGTGATCTTATAAGTGTTCCGTACGGAACACTAAAAATCAAATTTTGATGGGATATTGATTACAAAAAAAAATGAGCATAAGCAATATTTTAGAGATATTAAGATTTATAAAGCATGAAACGATACGGTAAGTTTACAAATTTGTTGTAGCCCTAATTTATGGGAGAGTGAGTTATATAAATTAGAGTTTTGGCATATCATATATTTTTACATTAAAAAATAATCAATAATTTACCTAAGTTGGGATTGTGGAATCTTTGGCACAATGATACTACTCAGTATATATCACCACTACACCAAATACTTTATTTTTGCACTCGACGCGCGTTTCGCTAACCATGTTACCTTCATCAGGAGCGAAGATTGACTACATCGCTCCTGATGAAGCTAACATGGTTAGCGAAACACGCGTCGAGTGCAAAAATAAAGTGTTTGGTGTAGTGGTGATATATACTGAGTAGAATAATTTACCTGTTGTACTAATTTAACCTTTTTTATTTCTAAAATTTCGTTGGGGAATATTCTTGAGGTATCGTACAACTCAAAATTTTATTTTAAACTTTGTGCCCCCTCTATACAAACTTTTTTATTAAAATCTTAGTTTTTTGTACTGATTGTTTCAGTTTAGACAGTGAACAATGAAGCACCAGTAGGATTTTCGAAATGACAATAACATGATATATTGAAAACTGTCCCCTCTCACAAGCCCTATTTATCAGTTATGTGTTTAATTCTAAAACAATAATAATGACTTTCAACTGAAAATAAACAAGTTTTACTAATCACATTCTAGCCTCTCTTATATTTTCTTTGGGCTGAGATTGGAAATAATTAAAAAAGAGCGTGATTTTCAGATTCCAAGAACCGTGAAAAGAACTGATGATTCATATATTCGAAGCTACCGTCTCTAAGCGCTCCCCACTTTTTACACTTCTTATTAGTTCGACTATAATACTACAAAACATGTAACCTTATACAGCTTTCACTACTTTTATCCACACTGTACTGTATGTAAATCAAATTTGAAATCGATGTCTCATTTCGTTTGGGAGTTATTGCGGCAACAGTCCTATGGAAACTGTAAACGCTAAAAAAAAGTGTGAAATTTTGTTTTAATCTCCGGAAAAGTGCTACCGTAATGTATGAAATGATTTGGATACCACTTGAAGAAAAAGTCTTGAGTTATAGCCAAAGATCAACAAATCATTCGTGAAAAATGTCGTTGAACAATTCTGAACACCTCTGGTGATTTGCTATGGGACATGCGAGTGAATTTTAATGGAAGAATTGGGCATCTATCGAATTATAGCGAAGTTTGCTTCACGCCTGTTGATAAGTAATCAAAAGCACTCACGCATTAATGTTTGCACTGAACTGAAAGGACTTGCTTCCGAGTATGCTCATTGTTTTTTTCCCCACCCTCTTCGTCTAATTTGGCACTCCCTAATTTCGAACTTTTCTCCCATATAAAGATTAAGTTCAAGGGTCGCCATTTTGAGACTATTACTATCTTCCAAAAAATGTCAGACCAATAGGAAAACGGTGCATGGTGTTTATTTTGTAGGTGACTAGGGTCACGAAGCCTAAAAGTAACTACTTTGGATTTTATGGCGTTAGTCCGGGAACTTTTAGATTGCCCCACGTATATATGGGAACACTGAAAAGGGCGTATAACATGATTTATTCTAGATACTTCCTTCATCCATCATCATATTTGATTTTTTCTTCATTTTCTTAAACAAATACAAGGAAAAATTTCTATTATCTTTACAACATTTATTGACTCTCATCCCTTGTACCTGCTTCCCCTAAAGCGAGATGGCTCGTTATAAACGACCGATAAAAAACGAAAACTATGTTTTTCTTGGTACTTTGAAAATATTGATTTTCATCTTTCACTCTTAAGCATAACTTAAGTGTTACAAGTCGATACTATGATTTGCAGGTAAGTTTTGGTGAGATATTATTCATAAAAATATTGAGCAGAGGAAGCATTTCAGATATATTTAGAACTGAAACAAAGTATTTCTTCAGATTCCTGAACTTTAAAAACTCTGAAAATAATATATGCACAGTATATACGAAATAACTCTCGAATCCCCTCACCCAGCCCTTGAACCCTTTGTATGTGTGACCATAAATGATTTAATATAATGAGAAAACTTTTGGATTTCTCGACGCCAAGAAATGTGAAAAATGATATATAAGAAGCAAACCTTCTCTCCTACCCACATAACCCTTTATGTGTTTAATTATACATAATGAAAAACACAATTTTCAGATTCGTTGATTCCAAGGAACTCGAGAAAGATATAACACGCATACGAAACAATCCTTTGAACTTCCTCAATCGCCATGAAATGTACTCATTATTCCTACTACTAACTAAAAAACTAGGAAAAACGCTTCTAACTATATCGAAAATATACCAAATTTATTGACCACCCCCTTTCACACCTCTTTTGAAGCTGAAAAATATAGGTTCACTTTGTATCTAAGGTTTGCTCTTTTTTTTCATTTTTTTCGTTCGAGAGTTATGGCGCCAACAGACAAATCAACAGAGACTATGTTTTTTGTAATCCAGCAACCACAAAACTTGAGGAATGCAAAAATCGAGGAGGGTGATTCTGTCACGAATCCACTTCTTGTCTTCAGTAAGGGAAGTAAAAATTAACAGTGAGTCCCTATTGATACTACTACTAATTAAAACTTCCGTAAAATTTGTGACACGAGGACCCATTTTGACATCAGGTACCTACTATTGAAAATTTTGACCAATATTATTTTCGGAAAATACTTTAAAATTTAATTTAGGGTTGAAAACCATAAATAAATCTTAATTAGAACAGTTTATATTTTACTATAAAACATTGTTTGTTGCCCTGATATATTGTCTTTGATAATAAATACGCTGATCTCTAGTTCCAGAACTTTTTCTGGCAATAGTAACAATGGCTATTCCAGGTGCAACTCTAAATACGAAAATTTGGGATGTGATAGGATTGAAAAAACAATAAATGTTAATCGAAGCAGTAGCATACATAAAATATTATTCGTAGCCGTGATATCTTTCCTTTAACGATAAAGATCTGCTGTATGCACAACCTATAACCAGAATAGTTTTAGAACGTGTTGTTTTTTTTAAAAATCAGCCTATACCGTTTACAATAAAACTAGGATGTCATTGTAAAATTGATATTGATAAAATAATGTATTTCGTATGTAAATAACGATGTTTATAATTTACATTCTTAATAAAAACAAATAATTGACTTTCGTTTTCAAAGTTACTTCAACTTAAGTTTTTTGAATGACAGGGCCTGTATATATTTTAATACAAATGAGACATCTTTCCTACTTTTTAAAGTATACAGTTTGTGAATATTAGCTTAGCTAAACCCACTTTTAAGATACAGTCTGTCCAATTTTGTGAAACGTTTCAAAATATTCCGTTCTTTAAGAAATATATATATATATATATATATATATATATATATATATATATATATATATATATATATATATATATATATGTATATATATATATATATATATATATATATATATATGTATATATAAATATATATATATATATATATATATATATATATATATATATATATATATATATATATATATATATATATGTATTTATATATGTATATATATACATATATATATACATATATATATATATATATATATATATATATATATATATATATATATATATATATATATATATATATATATATATATATATATATACATATATATATATATATATATATATATATATATATATATATATATATATATATATATATATATATGTATATATATATATATATATATATATATATATATATATATATATATATATATATATATATATGTATATATATATATATATATATATATATATATATATATATATATATATACATATATATATATATATATATATATATATATATATATATATATATATGTATATATATATATATATATATATATATATATATATACATATATATATATATATATATATATATATATATATATATATACATATATATATATATATATATATATATATATATATATATACGTATATATATATATATATATATATATATATATATATATATATATATATATATATACATACATATACATACAGTAGAATCTCGATTATCCGAAATAATATGGACCAAAGTGATTTCAGATAATCTAAATTTCGGTTAATCCGAATTTTTTTTATAAAATATAAGTTTAGAATGAATACAACATTGCAGATTGACTAAAAAGCATTTATAGGATATGCTATTACGTACATAGGTATTTATTAAAACAAAGAATAGAACAACTAGTTTACTTATTTTATGTATATGTACGTAAAATCGAAAATAAAACAGTTTTATTCTTAACTTTAATGTCTTAAAAATGGGTAATTTTTAACTGCACTCGTTTTGCGTTAGTTCTGTTTTTGGGTGCAATGTCTCTCCAACGTTTGATAAGCAAAACGTCCGCGGCGGTTGCATTTTCTTGTTGTTCTACATAAGTCAACGCTTTTTCTAGGGCCTCTAGTCCTTCTGAATGTGACATTTTTACTGGAATAATGTCAATGGCTTCTACTTCGTTATCATCATTGTCATCACTGTCTATTTTATTAGCATAATTTGATGTAAAGTTTCATTATCTTCTGTTTCTGTCTCTCTGTGTAATACGTAAAATCAACATTTTCCCCCTATATACTCAATATAAAACGCATTATATATAAATATACCTAATTATATAACATAGTAATAACTTTCCATTTTTTTAAGCATATATGTAATAATGAAGCCCACACACACAAAAAAAATTATTACTATATAATTAGGTATATTTATTTATTTAATGCATTTTATATTGAGTATATATGGGGGAAATGTTGATTTTATGTATTTGTTACCGTAAAAAAATTGACAGAATTAAAGAGAATTATACTTAGACAACCAAAAAATGAGGATTTTTAGGTTGGTTCGTTGGTATTTTGGACATAATTTTGCGGCCCGTACTCCAATCGTTCTGAAATTTGACAGGCCTGTTTGTGACATATATCTGTACATATTGTGTGAGTGTTGTACCTATACGGAATATACATTTCGATATATATGGATTTTTTCATCAAAATTTTTACGGTAAGATACAACGAATTGTACCAAATACGCACACCTAGTACTCAATCGGAGGCTGACACAGCAGCCACAAGCCGACAGAGTGGTTGGCACAGCCAACACTAAAGGCAGGCAGCGAGATTTGCGAGGAATCAACCTCAGACCTTATGTGGTTTAACGTAAAACAACTTAAAATAGGCAAAAAGCCCATATTTAAGCAGTCTACCCGGAATGGATGGACGAATAAGAGAACAGTGGGTAGACTGCTTAAATATGGGCTTTTTGCCTATTTTAAGTTGTTTTACGTTAAACCTCAAAATTTTTAGTTTTTCCATCAAATTTTTTTTTTTTTTGAATGTCGAGCCAAAAAAAATCAGCTAACTATTACCTACTCCCTCCTCGAATTTCGAGTCAAACAGCCAAAAGCTGTAGGAGTGTACGAGACAAATAAAAAAAATACTAATTTTGAGGTTATGGCTGATACGAGTGAGTTGGAGGTCTGAAAATTTCAGGATAGACCTACTAGATGTATATACTTACATTGTATTTGTTTTTAGGGCCAATTTTAGTACCTTATACACCTTTTATCTGGTATATAAAAAAAAAAATTCAAGGTCAACAAAGATCGGAAACAAACGTTGTTGAAAACTCATTTGAGGTATGTTTTATGAAGTCATTGATCATTTTGTACCTTCGAAACGAGAATTTTTATTTAAGCAATCCACGTACGGAACACAAGTCCGACTTGCCTTTGACCGGTTTTTTTTTCTTTTATGATATTTTAAGGTAACGTTGCCGACTGCTTAGGCATGTTTTACATAAAGGTGTTTTTTTCTTATTAGTGTTCCGTACGGAACACTTATAAGATCACTTCGGTGTCTGTCTGTCTGTCTGTCACACCCGATTTTCTCTGAAACTATTTGACATAGAAAGGTGAAATTTGGTAATAATATAGGAATTGATGGCCTCATCAGAGCCATGTAGTTTTGAGAATTAAATTTTGACTTAAGGGGTTAGTTTTGGGGGGTGAAGTCGGAAGTAAAAAAAAAATTTTTTTACTAGGTCATCGAGTGTGGTGTCAAATGAAAGCGTGTGAAAACACGAGTAAAAAATATATATATAATATTATATTTGCGCGCACTTTTCTTTGTATTATTTTTAAAAATTCGCGAAAAATCGCTGTCCGGGCCTTATCTCGAAAAGTACTTATCAAAAAATTTCGAAAAAATTCTGGAATATTCTCCACGGGGTGTAGATTGAACGAAAATTATCACGAGTGCATTACCTTTAATAATTTATATGGTATATAAAAAAAAAACAAAAATTTCAAGGCCATCAGATTTCAGTAAAGATTGGAAACAAACTTTGTTGAAAACTCATTTGGGGTGTATTTTGTGAAGTCACTGATCATTTTATACCTCTGTAACAAATTTTTTTTATTTTAAAAGCAATCAACGTACGGAACACTAATTGCGCAAGTTTAACTTGCACTTGACCGGTTATTTTTTTTTTTTAATATCTAACTCTACATTAAAATTATATATCTTGAAGTGCTTAACTTATGTGCTTAATTGCTTGACTGTAAGCTATAATCTGTAAGTAGCCCGTTGCATGATAAAATTGTATGCCTCATAAAGGGGGAAACTCTTATTAAGCTCGAATAACACTGGTCAACATCATTTTTTTCGCAAGGAAACTGAATAGAGACCCTAGTTCAGTTTTTTATGATGAATTCAAATGTGTTCAGATAATATCAGATTTCTTCTATCAGGCATAGTTTTTTTGTGACAGTCATTTTTGTGTAATATACTTCTCTACCATATATTAGGATTTCATTGTTATAAATCTAATATCGAAGTGGGAATTTATATTCACCAGACAGACCTATTCATATTGAAACATGTTTTAACTCTATCCAGGCTTAATTATGCCCAAACCTGTCCTAGCTTGTACAAATATTGCACTTGTTTAGCAAGCAGAGGGAATTTTTTTTATAAACGTTTCAAAATGCCTAGAAAGTGTGTAAATCAACCAAACAATTTCTGCTACGTGTGTGGTGAACTGACCTTCAAGTCCCAGAGGCGAAATTTTACACCGCTTGTGAAAAAATGTTATGAGCTTTATTTTGGGTGTAAAGCTGGTGATTTTGATTAAGACTGGGCCCCAAATTTATGCTTTGTATCATGTGTTAGACTTCTCACTGGTTGGAAAAATGGTACTCATCATATGCCGTTTTCAGTCCCTATGATTTGGAGGGAAAAAAAGGATCTGATTGTTATTTTTGCTCAACTAACATTAATGGAATTACGTCCAAAACAAAAAATACAGTTAAGTACCCCAATTTGGCATCTGCAATTAGACCTGTCCCACAAAGTATCCTGTACACAAGTTTCCAGATTTCATGACCTTAAGTGATAACTCCCACTCCGATCCACTTCATATTGAAGACGGAAAAAGCGAGAGAAGTGACCCTACATTTGAAGCAAGTAGTTCATCAGAACCTCACTTTTTATCTTAAGAAGATCTTAATGATCTTATACGGGATTTAAATTTGTCTAAACCAGTGATTCCCAAAGTGGTTCAGGTGGACCCCCAGAGGTCCACGGGAGACTCGACGGGGGTCTACGTTAGCGTAAAAAAAAATGGAGGTTCACAAGTTGTAAGTGGGGGCCACGAAAATTTATCTGGTTTCGATAGTAAAGAACAAAAATATTGGCTTGGCTTTACCTATCAATGTAGGCAGATAATAGACTACTCAAAAAAATTAAGGGAGCAAAAAAAATTCCAAATTTTTCGGTGATTTTTGACAGGCTGTATTTCGGTGAAAAATGGTCGTATTGAGACTTAAAAAAAAGCATTTTGAAGCTTTAAGATTCTATTTTTAGATTTTTTGGCTAAAATTTTTTAGGAGCTACGGTTCTCATGCAATTCTAAATATTGCAAATATTTTGCTTTTTTTTTTGGTCCACGGACTCGAAAAAATTGTTTTCAGTTAGGCCGGCATATGGATCAGATAGCCTGCTTATTTAGCATTAATTTCCTTGTTTTAAAACCTGCCTTAATTTTTTGAGTAGTGTATTTTAAGAAGGTCAGCGACTGTTACTTGTAAAAACTTGCATATTCGATATTCAGTACAACGCGCGTCGAGACTTGCAAAGCGCCGCCCGCCCGCAGCGCAACCTGTTCAGGCGTGCAAAGGGACGCCTTGTGCTGTGCTTGCAATCTTGCATGAACTTGTTTGATTCTTCACCAATATAAATACGAATGCCAAGGACAAACGTTACTCATTTGCTTCCGGAATTTTGAAAAGAAAAGTGTGAGTGAATCGATGTCAGTGTTTGCCAGTGCCGGAAAAAGTAAGTACCTGCGTATTTGTTATTCATACTTTTATTTTTATATTGTAATAATATTATATTTGTTATGTTTGCGTGTAGTAGGTACGTAATAAAAATTAAATACTGAACAGGGCCATTATTCGATACTTCTATAAAAGAACAGAAAGCCGAGTATGATTGAACTTTTGGTACTTTTTATTATAAAAATTATTTATTTACCCGACTGTGGTGATTCACTAAAGGAGAGATATATGATTGACCTGCATGTTTGTACATATTTCAGTGCCCTCGTAGTTGCTATTGCTAAATGACTAAAAATATTTTCAGATATTTTACGTGTCTTTATGTACCACTCGTAACGTACATCAAAGTAATGAATAAATCATTAAAATCGCGAAGTTTTTGATGTCAAAATATTCTTTAAAAGTATTTTCTCTCAAATTTACAGAAATGTATCAAAATATAATTAATCAAAAATATTTTATATTACATTAAAATAGGTTCAGCCGTTTTATGAAAACCTTTATATGGGTCTTAGCAGTTTATTGCTTTTAATAATTAAAATCAGTTTTGCCGCCGGCATTTTGGTTTTTTTCATTGCAATAATTAATTAATCCTATTTTATGCTGTTAAAATAGCCATATCCTATTAAAGTCGCCTTATGATTACTAAAACAAACATTTTTTTCTTTACAGGTAGGTAACTGATACGAAATATGACTGAATCTAAGAAGAAATGTCGACAGTACAGTGTTGATTATTTAAAATTTCGTTTTCTTCCATCAAAGGCAGACAAACGATTACCCATATGCCTTTTATCCAACAAAGTTTTTGAGCAATGACTCTACGAAGCTCGAAGATCATCTAAGAAGGTGTCCTGATAAAATAGGTAAAAATTTAAAATATTTTCAAACATTGAAGGAAAAATATGAAAAGAGACCCACCGTGCACAGTATGTTCGCTTCAACGTCTCAAAGTAACGATGATGGCTTCCGGGCATCTTACAATATCTCATTGCTTATAGCGAAATCTGGAAAACCGCACACCATCGGAGAACAGTTAATTTTACCCGCTGTTGAAGAGGTTTTAAAAACTGTTCTGCACAAATCTCCATTTGACGTACTCAAAAAAATTCCTTTGAGTAACAACACTGTACAAAGACGTATTGATAAAATGAGCTCTGATATTGAAAGCTTCTTGTGTACTTATCTGCAAACAACTCATTTTTCTATTCAACTGGACGAGTTAACTTTACCTGGTAATGAAGCATTATTATTGGCATATGTTCCATTTGTTATGGACGAAGAAATCCATGAAGAGCTGCTCTTCGCGAAAACTTTGGAGAGGGACACTAAAGGCGAATCAATATTTAACAGGTTGACTGCCGACCACTCCGATCGGAGTGCGTCGGGTCTCTTCGCCAACGCCGTCTACTCCGATCGGAGTTCGACATGCGTTCTTACGAAACGTTTTAGTATTCCATCGGCGTTGTATATGAAACGTGTTTCTAGTGGTAGCGTTGCTTAAAAACGCAAGTTCTAACAGGTGCTTAAGTGGTTCCGCGGATTTGCTTTTGGTTTGGTTGTAATCTGCCGTACAATATGGACAATCAACCTGGGCCTTCTGGTATTAAAAAAAGACATTGTAGTGATGAAAAAAAGGTATATGATAAGAAAAAGAAGCTAACTGACACTGAATTATTGCAGCTATTGGAAGAAAGCGAAGGTAGTAGTGACGAACATTACGTACCAGACACAGACGATAGTGATGTAAATTCAAGCTCCGAGTCCGAAGAAGAGAATTTTATAGACCCTATTCGGCCACATCAAACACTTCCTAGCCTTGATGAGATAAAATGGAACGACAGAGGTGCGTTAAAACAAATTTTTTTCCAGAAAAACCCAGGAATTATTGGTGCAAATTCCAGGACAGGGTGCACCTATCGATTTTTTTCGAAATGATCATTGATGATGATTTTTTTTACAAACTATTGTAGAACGAACGAACTCTTACGCAGTCGAGGTTTTGCTGCGCCCAGAAACAAATACAAAATCACGTACTACTAATTTTAAAGATCTTACTCTTGACGAACTAAAAATTTTTTTGGCCCTGTTACTTCACACTGGCACAATATCCTTGAGCCGTCTTAACGATTATTGGAAAACTGATCCGCTATTTAATCTACCTGTTTTTAGAAAATATATGTCAAGGAATAGATTTTTGCTTATCTTGAGGTGTTTGCATTTTACATCTCCAGATATGGATCCGGCAGATCGGCTAGGAAAGATTAGATTTGTGGCAGATTTTTTTAACAACAAAATGGGAGAAATTTACTATCCTGGAAGAGAGTTGTCTTTGGATGAAGCTATGGTACTTTATCGGGGTCGTCTCCAGTTTAAACAGTATATCAAGAATAAGCGTCATAAGTATGGTATGAAGTTATACATGCTGACGGAGCCTAATGGACTTATTTTGAAATTTCGTGTCTACGAAGGTGCGGCAGATGTTTATGGTGGAAGCGGACATACTGAAAAGATTGTTTTACATTTATTGGAGGAAAAATTGGGTGTGGGACATGCTGTTTATCTAGACAATTTTTACAATAGTGTTAATTTAGCTAGGAAATTACTTCAACAAAATACATACTGCACTGGTACGCTGAGAGCTGAGAGGAAAGATAATCCGAAAGAGGTAATGAGTGCAAACTTAAAACGTGGTGAGAATAAATCTATGTTTTGCAATGGAGTGTATGTCGGAAAATGGCGCGATAAACGCAATGTTCAATACATTTCAACAGAATTTGGAAGCGAAATGGGCATTTTTAAAAACAAAAGAAATCAAGAATCTGAAAAACCTTCCGCAATCATTGGATATAATGCTTTTATGTCCGGTATAGATAGACAGGATCAAATGATGGCATATTATCCTTGCAGCCGTAAAAACCATTCGGTGGTACAAAAAGTTATTCATGCATGTGCTGCAAATGAGCATGATAAACGCCTATTTTTTGTACAATAAATATTCGCGGTCTGACCAGTTACGATTATATGACTTCCGATTGGATGTCATAAGAAATTTACTAGCCAGACGACCAATTACTAATTTGCCGCAAATTCCTCCAGGCCAAATAAATGTCCACAGCATTAGCAAAGTAGAAAAAATTGTTAGTGAAAAAAAAGAAACTAAAGAAACAAAACGGGTAAGCAGAAAGGAATGCAAAGAATGCAGGAAAAATAAAATAAGAAAGCAAACAGTGTATGAATGCAAAATGTGCCCTGGACAACCAGGTTTTTGCCTTAATTGCTTTGAGGATTACCATAAAAATGTACAAAAATGATTTAGAAATAAATGTTTTGAGTTCATGAGTTCGATTTATTATTTCTTTACTTATTTAATTAGACACTCCGATCGGAGTGTTCGGCATCTAGTAAAAATTTTCACTTGCAATGCCGATTACTCCGATCGGAGTGAAATTTTTTTTTCTAATATTTTGAATGGCACATAAAAAAAACACATCCAAGCCTCATTTTAATTCATATTTACCATAATAAAATAAAAATATTTGGAAAAATCTTACCGGCGTCAACCACAAACTCAAAAATATAGATCGGCAGTCAACCTGTTAATGTCCTGAGTGATTTTTTTAAGGAAAAATCGATTCCATTTACAAACATTATTTCGGTGGCAGCAGATGGTGCTCCTGCCATCTTCGGGCGATATCGTGGGTTTATAAGCTATCTTAAAAGAATTATACCAGGAGTAACTGCAATTCGCTGTGTCATCCACCGACAACACCTGGTAGTGAAAAATTTGAATGATAGATTGCACCAATCGCTTCAATTTGTGATTAAACCAGTTAACAAAATAAGAAACAATGCGTTGAATACCCGTTTATTTGCACAATTGTGCGACGAAAATGATGAAGACTTCCAACGATTGCTCTTACATACTGAATTACGCTGGTTGTCAAAAGGTGCATGTTTAACAAGATTTTACTCACTTTTTGAATCAGTTTTAGAGTTTCTGGAAAGTAAAGATCCAGATTTAAAAGAAAACCTGATCAAATTGAAAGCAGACATGAATTGACAGATTTGTTCAAAAAATTTAATGACATTAACTTGTAGTTACAAGGGGACAGCCTAAATTTAATAAAAACAAAGGGTGTAAATTCGGCTTTTCTTGGAAAATTGAAATTTATGAAGCAAAATATTAGTCGGCGCGAATTCTCCCAGTTTCCAAACTTGTCACAGGCAGAATGTCTTGATAAGGATATTCAGACATACGTTCAACATTTAAATGCATGATGACTTCAAAAATAGATTTGAAGATATTCTGACGATAGAAATACCACCATTTGATGAAACGGAAGTGGCGAATGTGGTATTACAAGAGGAGCTACTCGAGCCTAGCACCAATGAGGAGCTGAAGGTGAAATTTAAAAAAGGCTATCAAACATTTTGGCTGCAGGCAGAAATACCCGAAAAAAAATCCTAAGGTGTGGGAAATTGCGAGAAAACTTTTGATAGCGTTTCCCTCGTCATACCTTGTCGAAAAAAGTTTTAGTGTCGTTACAAACTTATTAACAAAAAAAATCGAGCAGATTGAACATCACAGAACGGGGAGATTTGCGGTTATTCCTTACAAAACTGAAGCCAAATATTGATAATTTGCTGTCAATTCATCAAGTACATCCCTCCCATTAAAATTATGACTATTTTTTTGTAATTGTTGATTTGCATTGTTGAAGTTACGGTACGTTATTAATGTTTAATTTTAATTCTATTAAGTCTGTAATCATATTATTTTAATAAATAGAACACAAGAAAATATATTATTTTTCTTTTTATTCTTACCACTCTGAATTTAGGATTGGAACTCAGCCACGACGCAAATTTCCATCGTTAGATCTAATCTTCACATTTCTTGACGAGTCTTGGGAATATGGTAGAAATGTAGCAGCAGGGGGTCCACCGAAACCAGTAAAATTTTGAAAGTGGTCTACGAGAAAAAAAAGTTTGGGAACCTCTGGTCTAAACAGTCAGCTGTGCTTTTAAGTTCCAAGCTCAAAGGTTGGAATCTACTCCAAAAAGATACAAGGATATGCGTTTATCGTAGACGCCATAGTGATTTTAGTGACTACTTCTCTAAAGAAAGCCATGTAGTTTTTGTAATAATCTTGGACATCAACACCAGCCAGACGAGTCAGTTTACTACTCCATAATGGGAATGAATTACCATCAATACCTGTCGCGCATGCCAGTGATATAAAGGAGGCATATGAAAATATGAAGTTGCTGTTAGAAAAAATTCAATATACTAAATATAACTGGAATATCTGTGGTGATTTGAAGGTTATAGCTTTATTGTTAGGTTTGCAACTCGGATACACGAAATTCTGCTCTTTGTTATGTGAATGGGATAGCAGGGATAAGGAGTCTCACTACATAAGGAAACAATGGCCTAAATGTAAATCTCTTATTCCTGGGCATAAAAATGTATTAAATACCCCATTAGTGGATCCCAAAAAGGTGTATTTACCTCCCCTGCACATAAAACTGGGGTTATAAAAAATTTTGTAAAAAAATGGATAAAGGTTCTGCTGCATTTATGTATTTGAAATCTAAATTTCCTAAAATAAGTGACGCAAAATTCAAGGGAGGAATTTTCATAGGGCCCCAAATAAGATCATTAATATCGGATGATGAACATTTTGAGGAGCTGTTACATCCACAGGAAAACGCAGCTTGGAAATCATTCAAAAATATCTGTTGTGGATTTCTTGGCAATAATAAAGAAGAAAACTATAGTGAAATAGTGAGTGATCTTCTGACTTCATACAAAGAAATGGGCTGCAACATGTCCTTAAAAATTCACTTCTTGGACTCCCACCTAGACTTTTTCCCTGAAAATCTTGGAGCTGTGTCTGATGAGCATGGTGGGCGTTTTCATCATCAGATTTCTACTATGGAAAAGAGGTACCAAGGCAAATGGAGTCCCAGTATGCTGGCCGACTACTGCTAGACTATGAAAAGAGACATCCCGAAGGCAAAATATCACCAA
>CM032447.1:131365301-131407801 GCA_019049505.1 Pachyrhynchus sulphureomaculatus
TAGTATTGGCGTGTGCCGACTGGGAGCCCGTATCAGTGGTAATTACGGGTTCCGGCGCTATGCTGACTCGATGTTTTGGTTGTTCCTTAGTTTAGCTACTAGACCCTTTCATGTAGTAGTGCATTAAGTGCATCACCCCACTTATTTAGCTGTTCATTCTTGTCGATTTCCAAGACTTCTCTGACTATGCGTGTTTATAATGTGAAATCGAGGCTATTTGTTTAGATCCCTTAAAACTGATGTTGTGGCCAATATTATGATGGCGCTGAAAAAGAGCTGAAGTTGTTTTGTTTGTTTTTGATACTTATTTTATGTTCTTAGATCCTGGTGGAGATTCTTCTGCTTGTTTGTACAATTTGTGGCAGTCTCTGCATGGGATGCTGTAAACTCCATGGTTTTTCAGTTCCCTCTTGTCCTTGGGGTTACCCAGGATGTCTGCCAGAGTGTTTTGTTGTTTGTATACTGTGCCTATCATATGTTGTGTTTTCTGAGGACTCTTCCTATCTTATCTGTAAATCCTTTCACATACGGTAATAGGACTTTGATTGAGGTCCCATTCTTCTGCCCTTGTCTGTGAATGGCGCTGCCTTTGTATGCTCTCCATGTGGACTGATCTTTATATCCGTTTTGCTTAAGGGCCCTAGTGGTTTGTGTAATTTCTTGCTGTCTTGTGTCTGGTTCGGTGAGTCGGTATGATCTCGATACGAGGGTGTTAGCTACCGACTGGATTTGGGATGGATGGTGGTGTGAGCGAGCGTTTAAATATCTATTGGTGTGGGTGGGCTTCCAGTAGACTGAGTATTGAAGTTGACCGTTGTTTTCCGAGCTATGAGCTCATCAAGGAGAGGGAAGCTTTTTTCTTCTTCTACTTCCAAAGTGAACTGTACCCGGTGGTAGATTCCTTTGAAATAGGTCAGGAAGTTGTCTAATTCATTTCGCCCATGGGGCCAAATTATGAAGATGTCATCAACATATCGTTCCCAGAGTTTGGCTTAGCCCGGCCAACAAGAATTACAGATACCAGTGAAAGAAGGGCAAAATTAAAGTTGCAACGGGCGAGACATGTGGCAAGAACGAATGATGGTAGATGAACAAGAAAATTATTTAAATAGAGACCTTGGGAGAGTAGACGAAGTGTCGGAAGACTAATGAAAAGATGGACTGATGATATCATATCCATCTTGCACAGGATAGAAACAATTGGAAGAAACTTGAAGAATATATATATATATAGAGAAATATATATATATTTATATATATATATATATATATATATATATATATATATATATATATATATAAAGAGAAGATATATATATATATATATATATATATATATATATATATATATATATATATATATATATATATATATATAGAAGAGAATATATATATATATATATATATATATATATATATATATATATATATATATATATCTCACTGACACTATGCAGTTGCTCCCTAAACAGTCCAGGCATCTCGATGCTGCGCGACTTGACTTAACTCGTGCATACCCATCCCAATTAGAGATCCTACTTGGTCGGACTATCTTGTCGGAGACCGTCCCCTTGATCTTTTACCTTCTACCTTCCCCGTTACTATAAGTTTTTCCATGGCATCCACTTTTCTCATAATGTGACCAAAATATTTCAGGTAGTGTCTATTAATTCTATTTGAAAGTCGGTCATTTAAACCAAGCTCTTCAAGAATAGATACATTAGCACGGTGTTCGATATATGCTACTCTGAGAATTCTTCGATATGCCCACATCTCAAACGCATCAATTCGTCTTTTGTCAGCTTATTTAATGATCCATGTTTCCGATGCATAAGTTGCTATGGGGAATATAAGGCTGGATGGCAATCTTAACTTTGTATTTTTTGTGACACCTGGATTTTCCAGACTTTAGTGAGTTTGATGATCAAGTTTCTGACCATTGCCAGACGTCTTCTTACTTCCGCTTCACAACCACCCTTGTTAGTTATGAGGGATCCCAAATAGTTGAAATGGTCTACAACAGTGAAACCAGCAATTTTATTTATGTGTGACAGATCTTCATTACGACTAACAATCATTACTTTGGTCTTCGCTCTATCAATTGTCAATCTATAGTTTTTGCTAGTGATTTCCAGGCGCTTCATAATTGATTCTAGGTCTTGTATTGAAGTTGTAAGTATAACAGTATCATCCGCATATCTAAGGCTACTTTTTTCCACCGATTGTCACACCCCCACTCCAGCCATCCAAAACAGAACTCATTATATGTTCACTATATATGTTAAAAAGTAAAGGTGACAGAATACGGCCCTGTCTGACGCTGGCTTCTACGATAAAGGGATCGGAAAAATAATTATTCAGTTTAAATCTGCCATTTGTGTTCTCATACAAGGATCGGATCAGGTTTACAAGATGTATAGGTGTTCCCATGCTGATTAGAATCGAACAGAATTTGTGCCATTGTATGCAGTCGAAAGCTTTAGAGTAGTCTATAAAACAAATATAGGTTGTTATTTGGAATTCCCTGACTTTTTCTATTATCTGGCGTATGTTGAGAGAGTCTTTCATTTGGGATCCAGAGAAACATCTTAGCAGCGTGTGACACTAGAGCGATTGTTCTACAGTTGCTGCAGTCCAAAGGGAATTCTTTCTTATGCAGGGCTATAACTGCAACTTCGCACCAGTCTTTCGGCCATCTTCCAGTCCTCCATACCTCATTACACAGTTGATGTAGCATAGTCACGGAGGTTTCTCCCATCATCTTTATTATTTTAGCAGTGATCTCGTCAGTACCTGCTGCTTTTCTAATCTTTAACCTTTGAATAGCCTTCCTGACTTCAGACTTAAGAATACATGGCTCTTGTTCTTCTGTGGCCTCTTTGTCGAGACTGCAGTCACTCACTAATTAAGCCACAAAAAGTTCTTTACAGTAATCCTTCCAACCGTCAATGATTCCAGGCATGTTCGTGACTGTTCACCTTCCTTATCCCTGAGTTTTTGTATTTTGGGTTTGAAAGGTATTTTACCTTTTCATAAAGTTCTTGTGGTCGATTGTTCGTAGTACGTTGTTCTAGCTCCTCACATATATTACTCAAGTAGACGTTTTTGTTCTTTTTACAATCCACCTTGATTTCTTTATTGATTAATCTGATTCTGTCTTGACGGTCCGATGTGTTGTTTATTAAAATCATATTTCTTCTTGTTTCTATAAGCTTTAGGGTATCGTCGATTATCCAGTGTTTTTGAGGGTGTTTTTGTATTTGTATTATTATATTATATTTCTTAAGTTATGGCCGTCATGAAATAAAATAAATAAATAAAGCGATCTCCATAAAAATATTTTTATAGGGCTTAATTCAAAAAAAAATATGACGACCTACTTACTTATAAACTTTAAATTCAAATTGCTATGCAATCTTCAGCATACTTTCATAAATTACTAATACCAAATTTCACATTAATTGCTGGTTTTAAAAAGAAACTAGATGTTAAAATTTGGAATTCTGACTATAAGGTGACAAGTATTTTATTAATAACATTTGTTATCATTAGATAGTATGATTGTAATAGATAATAGAAATTCACGATGAGTATGATCTTGTACGTTATTGTTTCCAAAAAATATTTAATGTCAAAATTTTGAATCTTGATAAGAAGATATTTTATGTAGTACGACTGCAATGGGTGATAAAACCTTCACGAAATTTCCGCTATTAAAGTTTCAAAATCCTTTAAATTTCTATTTTTGGTAAAAATAGCACTACCGAGCGAATTATCATCACCAAAGAGTCCATACTCCAAATTGAGTTGCAGATTTATTACAAGAATTGCAAAAATGTTTAGTATTGAAATTTCGGATCTTGATGAAATGGTATTCTGTATATAATTTTGTGTTGCCCTGCGGCATGACTGTTCCAGATGATAAAGACTTCACGATAAGCATAATCTTAAATTTTCGCCGTGACTTTGACATGCCAAATTTGTTTTAAATTACTATTTAAAATTACTTTTTTTGGTAAAAATATCCTTTTGGAAGAACTGTTATCACAGAAAATGGCAATATTCTAAATTTCAGCTTTATTAAAGTTTTAAAAAATATTCAATGTTGATTGATTTCTGGGAAGCACAGAACAGTATTTTATTGATAATTTTGTGTAATCATTCTGTAGTACGATGATAAAAACATCGCGGTAAGCATAACCTTGAACTTTCATCATGATAATTAAATGTTGAAATTTTTAAAAATTACTGTTTTTATTTCAATTATCCAGTCAAGCGAATTGTCGTCAGAAAATAGTTTTTAATTAAAATTTTTTGCGTCAACAAAGGCTTGCGAAAACAAATGTAT
This sequence comes from Pachyrhynchus sulphureomaculatus, assembly GCA_019049505.1. Lineage (NCBI taxonomy): Eukaryota > Metazoa > Arthropoda > Insecta > Coleoptera > Curculionidae > Pachyrhynchus > Pachyrhynchus sulphureomaculatus. The sequence continues at coordinate 131,369,650 of CM032447.1, forward strand.
ATATATATATATATATATATATATATATATATATATATATATATATATATATCGAAAAAAAGTAATTTTAAATAGTAATTTAAAACAAATTTGGCATGTCAAAGTCACGGCGAAAATTTAAGATTATGCTTATCGTGAAGTCTTTATCATCTGGAACAGTCATGCCTCAGGGCAACACAAAATTATACACAAAATACCATTTCATCAAGATCCGAAATTTCAATACTAAACATTTTTACAATTCCTGTAATAAATCTGTAACTCAATTTGGAGTATGGACTCTTTGGTGATGATAATTCGCTCGGTAGTGCTATTTTTACCAAAAATAGTAATTTAAAGGATTTTGAAACTTTAATAGCGGAAATTTCGTGAAGGTTTTATCATCCATTGCAGTCGTACTACATAAAATATCTTCTTATCAAGATCCAAAATTTTGACATTAAATATTTTTTGGAAACAATAAGGTACAAGATCATACTCATCATGAATTTCTATTATCTATTACAATCATACTATCTAATGATAACAAAAGTTATTAATAAAATACTTGTCAACTTATAGTCAGAATTCCAAATTTTAACATCTAGTATCTTTTTAAAACCAGCAATTAATGTGAAATTTGGTATTAGTAATTTTTGAAAGTATGCTGAAGATTGCATAGCAATTTGAATTTAAAGTTTATAAGTAGTCGTCATATTTTTTTTTTAATTAAGCCCTATAAAAATATTTTTATGGAGATCGCTTTATTTATTTACATTTTTATTTCATGACGGCCATAACTTAAGAAATATAATATAATAATACAAATACAAAAACACCCTCAAAAACACTGGATAACCGACGATACCCTAAAGCTTATAGAAACAAGAAGAAATATGATTTTAATAAACAACACATCGGATCGTCAAGACAGAATCAGATTAATCAATAAAGAAATCAAGGTGGATTGTAAAAAGAACAAAAACGCATACTTGAGTAATATATGTGAGGAGCTAGAACAACGTACTACGAACAATCGACAACAAGAACTTTATGAAAAGGTAAAATACCTATCGAAAGAATTCAAACCCAAAACACAAAAACTCGAGGATAAGGAAGGTAGAACAGTCACGAACATGCCTGGAATCATTGACGTTTGGAAGGATTACTGTAAAGAACTTTTTGTGGCTTAATTAGTGGGTGACTGCAGTCTCGACAAAGAGGCCCAGAAGAACAAGAGCCTGAAGTCAGGAAGGCTATTCAAAGGTTAAAGAAAAGCAGCAGGTACTGACGAGATCACTGCGAAAATAATAAAGATGATGGGAGAAACCGCCGTGACTATGCTACATCAACTGTATAATGAGGTATGGAAGGCTGGAAGACGGCCGAAAGTCTGGTGTGAAGTTGCATTTATAGCCTTGCATAAGAAAGAATCCCTTTTGAACTGCAGCAACTATAGAACAATCGCTTTAGACTTTTGGTTTTTATTAGTTTCACTTTTGTTGTTCTTAATTAGTTTACTTAAGTATTATTAATTTTAAAAATGATATTTTTAAACCTTTATTCGACAATTTTTTAGAAATTTTTTTGATTGATGGGTTTTGAATTCTTGCTAGGTATCATTTTTTAAAACTGGGTATGTTAAATTAATAGCTTTTTTATAAGATTTTTTATTAATAATTTTGTCAACCATAACTGGCTCATATCTATTATTAAAAGCTATTGGTCTAATAGTGTTCTTTCTGATAATTTTTTAAATAGGTATATGAAGAAATCGGTAAACAAAGAAATTAAAAGCAGATATCTTGTGTGAAAAAGATAGTTAGAACTAAATCTGTATGTGCTGGTTTGCAATAGATCGCAAAGTCATGCTTGTTATTGTTGTTTGTTATGGTCCAGTCAAGAAAATTAATTGACTTGTTCTGTTCAATTAATATTTATATATATATATATATATATATATATATATATATATATATATATATATATATATATATATATATATATGTATATATATATATATATCTATATATATATATATATATATATATATATATATATATATATATATATATATATACATATATATATATATATATATATATATATATATATATATATATATATATATATATATCTATATCTATATATATATATATATATATATATATATATATATATATATATATACATATATATATATATATATATATATATATATATATATATATATATATATATATATATATATATATATATATATATATATATATATATATATATATAAGTTGGATGGAAGAACCATAAAGCCCAAGAAATTGAAAAAATATATATATATATATATATATATATACATATATATATATATATATATATATATATATATATATATATATATATATATATATATATATATATATATATCTGTGGTATCATTGGAAAGAGTAGAAAATCAGCATTCTAATGATACCAAAGATCTAACCCCTGTTTGAAAATTAATATATATCATATGAGGCATGTAGGATCAAAACCTGCAATCTCCATTTTTTGGGTAAATTGGGATGAGAGTTTGGTTAGATTGTCGTAAAACACACCTTTATTTACATTTGTAAAGTTTGTATCAAATCCTGCAAAATCCGTGAGAAATTGATCAACAAAAGTAACTGTTTGGTTCAAAACAGGTATCACTGTCTTTATTGATTTCTAAGCTAGGCAAAGCCTCTTTCTCAGAATTGTGAAAGTATAATATATAATTTCTAATACTAAATGTAAACTTATTCTATCTTAACCTAAGTTCTTACAATAGGAATCCTATACTAACTTAACCTAGGAAATGTGTTTGGTATATACATGAAGTTTCTTAAAGCTAGGACTTAGAACTAAGTCTAAAACTACCTTAGACTAAGACTTACGCTAACTTAAACTAGGAAGTAGCAAGACTTAAATTAGGACTAGTTTAAACTTAACCTAGAATGACATTCTTCTTGTCACGGCGGGCGAGGGGGGTCATCGTCTTCGTCTGATAGCAGCAGCGGGTCCGACGGTCTAGGGAACTGGCGGCTAGCTTGAGGTGTGAGTCGGAAGGCGTCCCTGATGCATGGGTTGTGGTGCTGGGACGCCTTCTCGAGGAACTTCTGTTGAATTTGCCTCATGTGTGCCTTTACGGTAGGCACACCGAGGTCGCTGTGAATTTGACGGCTCCTCATGAACCACGGGGCTCCCGTGATCATACTCAGGGCCTTTTTCTGCACTGCTTGAAGCTGAGCTCTCCTTGTTTTGGAGAGCTGGCACCAGGTGGGGCAGGCGTACGTGCGGCCTGCCTTCACGATGGAGTTGTAAACTAGAAGCTTGGTCCGGGGGAGCAACTTACTGGAGCGGTTCAGGATGGGGTAGAGTTTCCCCAGTAGTTGCTTCGCCTTCTTGGTTCAAAACAGGCAATCTCCAGTAGTAGTTCCGTGTCAAAAGATGAAATCTCCAGGCAGCCAATCAGAAAGCTCGAATCGGCCTGACCTAACCTTCAATATTAAAACCTTTAGTGGTTTTATGATCGTAATCAAAACATTTACTTTTTTATTTTGTTCATTAAATAAGTGTTTTTAATTATTAATTTGCAAGTTAATTAATTAAAATTTAGACATAAGAAATAAGCTTTATTTTAATAGCAGTCATGGATTCTAGCCCTGTGGTAGCGACACCAATTAAAGCAAGAAAAAAAATTTCTTAACCTAGTAAATGGAAACGGAATATTTTGAAAGCAAATAGATATGTTAATTTTTTATTTCAATCACGTTATTTTTTTTTGTTTTGTATTTGAGTAAATTCTAATGTGTTTATTCATGTTTAATAATAATCAAATCTTCCTGTTAACCGACCTGTTTTTTCGAAATATTTTAGATACACAGCAAAACAAATGCCTGTTTATCCCAGATGCAATCATCATAAAGGAGCTTTCCAATGCAGAAGTTTAACAATGAAAGACATACATTTTCATTCTGGATTTTATTTATCAAACGTTAAAACAAACAAAGATTCTTTAATAATAAGCACACAAGCTAGTCCTATTGGCGCCGACCAATAACTTGTGTTGAAAATATCACACAGTTCCAGGTAAAGTGTTTTGTTCTTTCTGTCAACAGGCGACTTGTCCCTGTGTGCCAAAAGAGTTTTGACAACATTCTAAATATTACTAGAACAAGAATACACAACGTTGTAAAGCAATTTTATGAGACACACGCTTCACCAAAAGAACGGCGCGGCGGTGACCGCAAAACTAAAGTCTTGCGGTCACCGCATTTGTTAAAAACAAATGCTCCAAAAGTTGATGCCATCATTTCTTTTATAAAATCTTTACAATTTTGAAATTGTAGTAATAGTCAATCCAGATGACTATGTTGATATTTTTAAACTATCAGCAACTGTTACAAAAGAAGGTGGAGAGTGTACAGTATTTGATTGGAAAAAGGAAGCTCCACAATTCAAACTCCCTGGTTCCTGGCACTTTCCCTTTGCAAAGGCGAAGAGGTTTTTCATTAAAAAAAACTCAAAAAAAAGTAACGTGTTAATTAGGGGAGAAGGCCATTACAAAACTTTCCTTGGTTCATACAAGAGTGTCACAAAAAAAATCACACTGTTGACATGATTAACCCTAAACAAGTTCCAGAAGAATGCGCTATCAAGTCCGCCAAATTAAAGGATGAAAATACCTATTAATAAAACATTATGGAGATCACTGGATAAACGACCACGAGTTGTAATATTATTGTGGATTGCTTTTCAACGACAATTCTGTTAGTCTTGAGGAAAATGAAAATACAGAAGCTTGTGTCTCATTAAAAGAAGAACTTAATGTAACTGTATAAAGTTTGTATTTTAAAATTTTATTATTTTTTTTATTTGGTAATTTCATTCAAACATAACTTTAATAATTTTTTATAATTATTAGCCTAATACCCTTAAAAATCTGGGAATAGTTGTAACATTCATTTTTTCCTAGATTTTAAGATCATCTGTTTTTCTATCAATAATTCATGTAATACTTGCTAATTTCAGTTAAGCAGTGAGTTTAAATTTTTGAGCAGTGTAATTTGATTATGCAGTGAGTTTAAATTTTTAAGCAATTTAATTTTGTGTCCCGGAAGTAAACCATTTTAAAGACTTCACTTTGAAGAAGGGACAAAAGATATATAAACGGACATTTCGGATTTTTCAGGGCTTTTTCCTCCAGCATGCCGTAGTAGCTTTTTCCTCCGAGATGCAGTAACGGCTTTATCCTTCCGTCATGCCGTAGTGCAGTAACGGTTTTTTTTTTCTCAGTGAGAAAGTAGTTTTTTCTTCGTCAAGCCGTAGTAAGCTTAGTCTTCCATCTTGCCGTAGTACAGTGGCCTTTTTCCGTTCTAAAAATATTCTGCTCATCCTAAGACATTTCGAGTCAAAAAGTGATTAGCTACCTAAATGGGATTAGGAGAGTGGCAAGTGAGACAAAATTTGGATGAGAATCTCGCCAGGAGAGGCCAAGCTGTTTATGGAAAACCCACGATGAGAAGCCAAGCAGTAAGTCAACACATATAATTCGCGAAGTCAATTTTATAAACTTTTAGATCGTGTTTTTTTAAGCTTTTTGTTTTTTTACACTTAGGATCAGTAATTCATAGAAGTTTAGTGTAAATATGTACACTCTCATAGCCTAAGGGGTTTTTATTTAGTTAATGTAATTTTAAAAGTGTAATAACTGCAAAAAATTTTATTTTGTTATACTTTTCCCTGTGTTAATGCAGCCTTTTACTGAACTACCCGCTCTTTCTTTCAGGACGCACAGGTTGTAATATATTTAATCTTATTTTAACAACTAAATAACTCTTCAGTATTTTTTCATTTTTTGAGCTGAGATTAGATTCCTTTTATTCTAAAATGCCCAAAAAAATAAACATTTCAACCAAGCTTTAAACCACTATACAGACTATTTTCAAAAGACGTGCAAAAATTACGTCTTATCCATAATCTCTCCAAATAAAACGAGCTAGCTTATATATCTAATTTTTGATCTCTCAGTATTAATATCCACTCAATCCATTCTCAAAAATTAAGATATACATAAAGGGCAAATACCGGCTTCTATTTAAAAAATAAAATATTTATTAAAAATAAAGAAAATTGAGGCTACACAAAATAGCGCCGCAAACGTGAGGCTATAAAAATGGCCCCGCAAAAGGAGACATTATATGGTAAAGGTCAAACTCGTGGCAAAATCTGCAACTGCCAAAATAGTATAATGTCCGGCACGTTGAGGCGCAATTTTACGTATCCTCTACTTTCTTTATTTTTAATAAATATTTTATTTATTAAATAGAAGCCGTTATTTGTCCCTTAATATTAATACTAATAGAGGACAGAATTAGGATATCAGCTAGCTCATTTTGTTTGAAGAGATTATGGATAAGAGATAATTTTTCTACGTCTTTTGAAAATAGTCTCTATAGTTGTTAAAACTTGGCTTTACAGATTTGAGCACCATTCATTTTAGGATAAAAAGAATCTAAGTTCAGCTTAACAAATGAAAAAATACTGAAGAGTTATTTAGTTGTTGAAATAAAATTAATTTACGTACAACCGTTGTGTCCTGAAAGAAAGAGCAGGAGTTTAGTGAAACACTACAGATTTAAATAAAAAAAGGTATATATATTAGCAAAATAAAAATTCCTACCTTTATTACACTCTTAAAACTACACCTACTAAATAAAAACACCTTATGTCATGAGAGTGTACACTATTGCATAGAGTCTTTAAGTTAGGATTATTAAGTTTTTAAGAAAAGGCTTGATAAAACACGATATTAAAATTTTCTGAAATTAACTCCGCGAGTTACACGTGTTGAGTAGTCGTTGGAAACGCTCTTGTAGACAGGAAGTGAGATTTTTAGACTGGTGTGCTTATGACTTACGGATTGGTTTCTCCTCGTGGGTTTTCCATAAGTTACTTGGCCTCTCCTGGTAAGATCCTGTTTCATTTGGGTTGCTAAACACTTTTTGACCCGGAATGCCTGAGGATGAGCAGGATATTTCAAGAAAGGAAAAAGGCCTTAAACTTGAGAGCTAGAAACCGTTACTGCGCTACTACATTATTGCTCAAAAATTTAAAACACTGTTTTAAGCTACACTGCTCAAAAATTGAAATCACTGCAATAAATTTAAAAATGTAATAAAATATGATCCTAAAACCTAGTAAAAAATGAATGTTACAATAGTTACAATAGGATCAAAAGCTTCAAAATCCAATAGTCAAGATTAAAACATGCAATCTCCATCATTTAATATTAAATTACAAAAAAAGTATTATGCATTCGTGCAATGCGTTATATTCTTTTGATAACATTGGTTTAATGCTATTTAAAGTAAAGTTATGCGGCAAATAGAAATTTAGTAGTAGTGTTTTGCGATTTACCAAAAACAGTACGGAGTGGAGATTGCAGGTTTTGATCCTATATATATATATATATATATATATATATATATATATATATATATATATATATATATATATATATATATATATGAGATTCAACTGGTAATTCGTGGGGTTATGTAAAAGCACTTTCAATCCTTTTTTTTTCAAATTCGAAAATGGCTCATGAAAGAAAAAATTCCTTGGATCCCCTGAGAACAACTGGATCGTTGCCCCTTAACAACTGATTCTTAAGTAAGGAGAGGAAAGAAAATCTACCATCAGCTTTAAAAAATCGTAGAAAAAAAACCATTTTCGTCTACAAAAATATTTAACGTTGATGTAAGTGGATTTTCCACCATTCAGAAAAAAATGCAAAAAGTTTTGGGATTAAAAAGGAACAAATCGGCGCAATCACAAGAGGCCTTGTGTTGGACCCGTGTGACTGGACGGTTTGTGCAATCAAAGCTTATATTCAAAAGAATGAGAGAAAATCCTGAATTGGGGAATGCCATATTTTCAGATAGTGTCAACATTCCGGACACTGACTAGATTAACTCAAACTTATTTGTAAAATGGATGAAACATTTTTTATAAACCGCATAAAGCCAATCCCTGAAAACAAAGTGTTACTTCTGCTGAATGGGAAATACAACGCATTCGAAGAACCTGGACACATGAACATAGCAAATGCTAATGATAATAATGTTACAATTTCCAGGCCTTACTACTCACCGGCTTCAGCCACTGTACGTCTCTTTTTGTTTTAAACCTATGAGCAGTTATATTCAAGCAACAGAAAAATGGTTGAGGACAAATCCAGCCCGTCAAGTAACGCAATATCAAGTTACATTGGCACCATTGGGAATGGATTTAAAGCGGCTGGAGTTTGGCCGTTGGACATACACGTCTTCCCCAAACATTTGTTTAAAGCAGCTGAAAATATAAATACTTTCTCTCAAACAAACTCAAATAATGAAAGCACATCGATCTTACCAGACGCTTCTATTATTATCAATAATGATAACACGCAAATTATTCAGCAAACTGGTGGACAAAAAGTTGCCTTAGCAGTTTTCGAACAAATTGCTTTACATTTAACGCTAAAGCTTTAAAGAAAACTTTAAAATATTTATGCCCAATACCTGAAAATTATTTAAAGTGAAAAAATATTGTATAAAAAGCTGTAGAAATCACATCAAGTCAGAGAGTCACATATATCTTCGATATTCCTACCATCCACTAAAAAACTCGATAAAGCTAGTCGACGGCGGCAAGAAATTCTTGGCTCTAGGCGTAATAAAGGCTTTGTTGTGCCGGCGACGACAAACCGTTGTCGATTAAAAAAAAATTAAAGTAAAAAAAGATGAATGCTTTGTGACCTACCTTAACATTTCATTTGTTATGCCGTCATGGTTTCAATGAAGGAAATAAAATTTTAATAATAATTAAAAATAAATGTTTACTAATTATAATAAAATATTGAACAATAAAATTTGAGTAATTAATTTTTTAGTGTCACGAAGTAATTACGATATTTTAAAAGATAACAATTTTTGGGAAAAGCCAGTCAAATCTGGCAACAGACTAGACCTTACGTTGTGGTAAACGATGCGGGATATTATGGAATTTTATGGTTCCATCAGTGGTGCCGTGAAAAAAAAAACATCATTTCTTTAGGGTCGATTTTTTCCTTATTATTGAGATCCGCTACTTAAGTTGAATTTTCTGCAAGCGGTCTTGCTGTAAGGAAGAGCTAGTTCTAATATCCAGTTAGTTTCATAACACCCCGTATATATATATATATATATATATATATATATATATATATATATATATATATATATATATATATATATATATATATATATATATATATATATATATATATATATATATATATATATATATATATATATATATATATATATATATATATGTATATATATATATATATATATATATATATATATTAAAAATTGGTGCCCTTTGCACAATTTTTTACATTTTTAGAACTAAATATTTCTAAATGTTGAGTAAGTTTACTGTACCTACAATATAAAACTAGCACGTCAAATCCTCCGGTTTTCAAAATAAATGCAAATTTTATTTTCAGATAACTTTGAGGCATGATTGTAATGATTTGTCTAATGATTTTCAGGGCTACATTAACGAAAGTAAATAATTACAAATATCCTGTTCGGTACGTAGTCAACAGAAATATTGTTTAGACAGCTTAAGTTTATCAACAAGTTTAACTAGGTAAAAAGTTAGAGATATTAATATTAAATGTCCAGTTACGATTTTAAAAAAATGGGGAAATTTTATAGTTGCCCATCACACATTCTTTAAGATATCTATAATATAGATAAAATGCAACGTCTCTCTGTCTGTATGTCCTTTGGGGCGCTTATCACTTATTCAATTTATGTGTTTTTTTTTTTAATTTATACATTTGTTCTCTAGCCAGGTTATCTATAATCTTCTATAATATATATAAGATGCAACGTTTCTCTGTCTGTCTACCTGTCCGTTAGTGCGCTTATCACTCGAGAACCACTTATCCAATTTACGTGCTGTTTTTTAAAAAAACATACATATGTTCTCTGGCCTGGTTATAGGATATATTTTATTACGTCAGGTAACATAAAGAATAAGCAGTGACGATAATATTAAATCAAGTCGGGAAAAAGTTTGCCGCTAGCGCGTTCTCTTGCAATAGAGTGCCTAAACCATTAAATATAGAACAATATCATATGGCAAAGAACATATTATATATAAAATGCGACGTCTCTCAGTCTGCCTGTCTGTCCGTTAGTGCGTTTATTACTTGAGAACCACTTATCCGATTTACGTGTTTTTTTTTTAATTCATACATATGTTCTCTGGCTAGGTTATATAATAATAATCTATATATAATATATATATATATATATATATATATATATATATATATATATATATATATATATACATAACGTAACGTCTCTCTATCTGCCCGTTAGTGCTCTTACGACTCGAGAACCACCTATCCGATTTATACATATGTTCTCTGGACAGGTTATAATATATATTTTATTACGTTAACTAATATAAGGAATAAGCAGTGACAATAATAGTGAACGAAGTCCACGCAAGCGGAGCCGCGGGACGTCTAGTACATACGTATATTCGTCAATTCCTTAACTACCCCTCTATTGTTAAAAATAATATCAACATCACGACCCGATACTAGGATGAACCCTTATTACGGTTATTTTTATTGGTAAACAACCAATTTAATATTGAAACTTTCAGGCTCATTATGCTTATAAGTTGCGTCTCCAATATAACAAAAAACCGGTCAAGTTGAACTTGCGCAATTAGTGTTCCGTACGTTGATTGCTTTTAAAATAAAAAATTTTGTTACAGAGGTATAAAATGATCAGTGACTTCACAAAACACACCCCAAATGAGTTTTCAAGAAAGTTTGTTTCCAATCTTTACTGAAATCTGATGACCTTGAATTTTTTGTTTTTTTTTATATATCAGATAAATTATTAAAGGTAATGCACTCGTGATAATTTTCGTTCAATCTACATCCCGTGGAGAATATTCCAGAATTTTTTCAAAATTTTTTGATAAGTACCTTTCGAGATAAGGCGCGAGACAGCGATTTTTCGCGATTTTTTAAAAATAACGCAAAGAAAAGTGCGCGCAAGTATTACATTATATATACATTTTTTACTCGTGTTTTCACAAGCTTTCATTTGACACCACACTCGATGACTAAGTAAAAAAATTTTTTTTTCACTTCCGATCTCACCCCCAAAATTAACCCCTTAAGTCAAAATTTAACTTTTAAAACTACACGGCTGTGATGAGGCCATCAATTTATGCATTAGTACCAAATTTCAACTTTCTATGTCAAATACTCGTAGTTTCGGAGAAAATCGGGTGTGACAGACAGACAGAGAGACACCGAAGTGATCTTATAAGTGTTCCGTACGGAACACTAAAAAAGTGTGTTTCTTACTAAATGTACGATTTTATCAGTAAAATCTGTCGGTGCCGATCACGTGACGAAAATCAGCTATATATATGACCTAATATATTTTTGACAAGATAGTTTTTAGATTGTCCAGTGAACTGACAAAGGCAATTGACACATCGTCATTACGTTTTTTCAAGAAAAATGAAAGTACTTGGTGTTCGAGGTTATTTAAACGATGGGGGGAATTTAAGATTATTTAAAAGTATTTATTTTTTATGGTGATCGCAATTATTGAGCCTGTAATATAACAGAGTTTCAAGAAAAGATTGGACATAGTATAGAAAGCAGTGGCGTATACAAAATGCTTATAGAGGGGGACCCAATCGACAACCAGAGGACGAAGCCCCTTAATAAAAAAAAAACTTTTACACCGGAACTCTAAAAGCTTTCGTACCCTTCCAATAGCCGTATTGGAAATTTTTCAAAAAAAGAACCCTTTCACACAGAAATAATCCCTCCCAATGGTACAATTGTAAAAACTTACACCTAATTTAAAAATCAGTGATAGGAAAAGAACATTTTTTACAAAGAACCCTCAATAAAAAAAAGCCCTGTTTGTAAGTATCGCTATTTGCTACATTAACAGAGAGGAGCCATACCCCCTGCCTCCCCCTTGGTAAGGACATAGATAGAAAGTTTTGAGCAATGGTACTTTAGGAATAGGCTCGTCATTAATCACTGTTTAACCGTACTCACTGAGTTTTTTGATGGTTATAAAGATGCTATTAATATAAATTTTAACATTGATTTTAGAGAGTGAAACTCATTTTTTTGTCTGTTAAAAGCGAGCTATAAGGCTGATTTTTAACTGCCCTGTAGCCAGTCTTGCAGAACAATTTTGAGCAAAAGGATTTTGACGGAACCATCCATATTAATTCTTGAAACTGTGACATATTTTTCAACATTAAGGAAATTTTTCTTTCACTGGGGCCCATTGTTGACACAATACAAGGCATATGCACCCATAACTACTAAATAAATTCACTTTTTATAAAAACTGGCTTTTTTGTGGAAATAAATTATTAGGTAGATTAATCGATTTCAAGTTGTTTTATGTAACTTTAAAGTTTTTGACAACTTTCATTATAATCGTGACAAATACACCCTGTGGGACTTCTTTACATTTTAGAATTTTTATTGGAGTATCTGAGATCCGAAAGTAATAGATTTTAAATTAAAATAATTTTTTAGCGATAAACGCTGTCGAAAAAGAAGGGTGGAAGAGATGCCCATGATATATTTTTTAGTTAGTTTTTAGAGAAATTTATGGTGGGAGATGACAGCTTTGAATTTATTATGTTGGGTTGTTAGTTCAGGTTCAAGTTTTCTAGGGTAGAATAATTTAAGGGTTGTATTCATTTTTCATTATTAAATTGAAAGAACTCCGCCTGCAGGTCGCTGGGTGGATTGAGTAGGTTAGTATCCTGTTGCCGGTCCCAGGCCCGGATAAAGGAATAGAGTTCCAAGATCAAGCTAGCAACTTACCTAGGATAAAAACCAAAAACGCTCACAGAATGAAAACCCTGCGTCGGAATAAGATGGATTTAACGGTGACGACACATGCCAGGACAAAGTGAAGAAAATGGAAAGACGAGATGTAATGAGACTCGCAACAAGACGTGGAAAAGGAAATCAGAGAACACAAAATAGCCATATGCGCCTTACAAGAAACAAAAAGGAAAGGGGAAGGACAAATTATATTAGGAGAATATGCCCTGTTTAATAGTGGCGTGACGAAAAACCAGCGGGCAAAAAAGAAAGAAATACATAAACTACATAATAAAGTGCTAGTATATATTGGAGAGAATAGTAATGGTTAAACTAAGAATAAACAACAAAAAGACAAATGTAGTAGGAATTTACGCACCCGAAAATTGTAAACCAGAAAAAGACAGGAAACAATCTCTAGAAAACAGATGATATAACAATCCACAACAATAATAATAATAGGCGACTATAATGCAAGAGTTGAAAATGAGGTAATACCAGGCGTTAAACAAAGATTTAATGAAAACATAAAAAATGACAACGGGGAGCTTATGATAAATTTCTGCGCTAGAAACGGGTAGAGAATAAATAATACTTATTTTGATCATAAGGCATATTATAAATACATAATCTAGAATACTAGAGGTAACAAATCAAAAATAGATTATGTCCGAACAAACAGAAATACTTCCACGCCATATATTAGACGTAAGAAGAACTTGACATCACCACACGTAGGAAGTGATCATAACCTAGTAATGTGTAAATTAAAGTGGAATATAAGAAACACAAGGTAACATCAAAATAAGGAGTTCTTTGTTTCTATTTAGAAACAAAGATAAGAATAGAAAATCTACAGGAAGAATCAACGAGAGACCTGTAACGGTTGGTTAAAAATAAAAAAAAAAATGTATTAGAAACTGCATATGAAGCATTAGGGGCTAAAACTATCGATAAAAATAAAAAATGGAGAACAAAAACACCATGGTTCAGTGAAGAAATCAAAGAAAAATGCCATGGAAATAAATAAAGCTATCTAGAGTACAGGCCAATCAGGGCAGATGAAGAGTACCAAAGATATAAGAGAATAAGAACCCACGAAGTAATAAGAAGAACAAAAACTGAATACTGGAAGAAATACACAAAAAGATTAGAATCTGTCTTCTATGGTCAGCAAAATCAGATATGGAAATTCATAAGACAACAAAGCACTAAGATAAAAAACTAAGAGAGTATACACACGTGAAGAAAGAAACGTGGGTTCTTGCACAATCATATAAAAGGGAACAGAGTATCACACTGCCACAAATACCAGATAAAACGATAAACGAAGAAACATATATAACGGAAGAAGACGTAACAGAAGCACTGGAAAAATTAAAAAACCGTTAATCTTTCGGCCAAGACCAAATACCGAATGAACTACTAAAATATGGTGGATACTCTTTGATTAAGCAACTCCAAACTTTTATACAGAGGATTATAAGATCAAATAGAATCTCAGACAAATGCAGAATAGCGACAGTTATACTAATGCACAAAAAGGGAAAAAAAGAAGATCTAAATAACTATAGGGGCATAAATCTACTAAAATGTACGCTGAAATTAACAACAAAGATTAGTACAACAAAAAAAAAACGCGAAAATACCACTGGAAGAAGAACAACAAAGATTCAGAAGTGGGCGCTCATGCACTGATGCCGTATTCATTGTGAAATAGGTAAAAGAAAAATCCATAGAATACAACAATCCAGCGTACTTGTGCCTGATGGATTTAAAGAAAGGTTTCGACAATGTAGAAATAGAAGACGTTATTCGTCTATGATATAACAGGAACATTCCATTAGACTTAATCAAAACTATCGAAAATATATAAATACAATAAAGTAGTCGCAAGATTAGCAGAAGAAATGACAGCACCAATCAACTATGAATAAGGCAGTTCCTCTCCTTTTAATATTGTCATGGATGAAATTGTAAAGAATGTCAAAAGAAAGAAGGACTATAGAATGGATAACAGAGCTTAAACTTATATGTTATGCAGATGATGCAATAATAATGGCTGAGTCCGAGAACGATCTGCCAAGGGTGTTATACGAATTCTGTATAGCAGCAAAACAATATAATATGTCAATTTTAACTGACAAAACCAAGACAGCCAATCAGGTGCAAGTTGGTAGTGAAAGATAAACCAATAGAACAGGTGATGGAGGTCGATGGGGCA
Organism: Pachyrhynchus sulphureomaculatus; assembly: GCA_019049505.1. NCBI lineage: Eukaryota > Metazoa > Arthropoda > Insecta > Coleoptera > Curculionidae > Pachyrhynchus > Pachyrhynchus sulphureomaculatus. The sequence goes on from CM032447.1 coordinate 131,384,811, forward strand.
TCAAAATATCTAGTATCGGAAAAATCGAGGAATTAAGTCAACAAGGCTAATAGGATAGCAGGATGCCTTAATGAAACCATATTTAGAAATAAATTTCTCTCTGTTGAGACTAAAACAAGAATATAGAAAAGCGTCATACGGCCGTAAACTTACACATCTGAAACAAGACCCAATACAAGAATAACTCAGAGGATGCTAGAATCAACTGAAATGAGAATACTTAGGAGATTTACAAACAAGACACTGAGAGATAGAGAAAGGAGTGAAGACATAAGACATAAAGAAAATATCAACCACTGGATAAGAGGAAGAAAAATGGAATGAGATTAACACATAGGAAGAATGACAAACAATAGGATAGTACGAATAGTAAGAGACAAGTCGTCGAATGGAAGAAGATCAATGGGACGTCCAAGAAAGAGATGGAGCGACGATATATAAATCAGGGAATAAAGAAAACAGGCAATAGTACCTAGCTGTAAGTAGGAAGATGAAGAAGAAGTTTAATGCCAGTAAATGGGAACAAATATATGCGGTTCGTTATTGCAAAGAACTAAAACTAAAAATTTTATGAAAAATGAAGGAAATTATGATTAGTGTAGTAAAAAAAGGTCAAAATAATGATGAGATAGGCATACTTTAGATACAGCAATATTATGATTTTATCATCTCTGGGGTATCACCAGGAGTCTCTTGAGTTTTGGACCTCGAAAAACTTGTGCTCTTTTGTTTATAAACAATTGAAGTTTTCAAAATACGTTTTTTGAGCTTAAAATGTGAATAACTCCGGTTATATCAGTCGGATCGAAACAAACAAAAAACTAAACTCTTCGTAATGAAATTTCCAACAAATCCTCGTTTTAAGTCACCCAAATGTACACATAGCCTACAAAATTGATAAATCGACAAAAACTTATTTTTTTTTTATTTTATTATACAGGGTGCGACAACGATAGAGTAAAGTTCATTATCTCATTTGTTTCGGGAACGACGAAAAAATGTTAAATACAATAGTTTTAGGGAATGTTAAGGTGCTCAATTTAAAATTATTTTTGAATATTCTTCTACTTCAAGAAAGTGTGGCCGATATATATGTTTTTTTAAATGGAACACCCTATTTTCTAATTTATTTTTAAGTTCTGCATACAATTTTATAACTTTTTTATTAATAATGCTATATACCTAAACCTTGTAGTTTTTATAATTTTTTTTTTTTATTTAAATACTAGTTTTCAGTTTTGTAAAAAATTGCCAGTAGCGCCATTGTTTCTGAAGGTGAAATACTCAGAATTGTTACGAACGTTCTATAGAGATTAAAAAAAGATATTTGTAAAGAAATTTGAGTTAGATGCTACAGCGTGTTCAAAATAAATTTATGCATTTCGACTATTTTAAATTGAAAAGTCTCGAATTTTTTAAATGGCACATCCTGTATATTATTATTTTTTCTGGTAGATTTTACAAAACTCTCCAACTTTTATTAAGTATGTCATATGCCTATTTCTAATAGTTTTCGATTTATTTTGAATTTTCCCATTTTTACCCTTGTTTTTAATATACCTCAAAAATATCCCCGTCTCCTTGAATACACATGTTTAGTCGTTTTTTTTTTATATATATTATCCTTCACTTAGCATAAAGAGCGTTATTGTCCTGCACGCATCCCGTATCCTATTTTCCATATCTACTGGTATTGTAGGGGGATTCACATAAACACGATCTTTAATGTAGTCCCACAAAAAGAAGTCTAAAGGTGTTAAGTCACATGATCGAGGGAGCCACTGAATAAATTCATCCCTACTCCATCCATCTACTACTACTGATCCATTTTTGTGGGTAACGATCGTTTAAAAATTCTCGAACTTCCCAGTGGTAATGAACAGGAGCTCCGTGTTGTTGAATCCACATTTGTTCCCTTTCAAAGTTATCAACTTCTTCAAGAAGCTGGGGTAATTTATTTTGCAAAAAATTTAGATATCTAGGCCCATTAAATATGGACCAATAATTCGAAAATTTAATATTCCACACATTCTTAAGCTACCAGTGGATGAACTGTTGAATAATAATGCACGTTATGGCTGTTAACTGCTCCATTACTGCGAAAAGTAGCTTCATCAGAAAACATTATTTTGGATAAAAAATTTGGTTCGGCCTCTATTGCTCCATTCAAGGTGGTACAAAAGTTTACTCGTCGTTCAAAATCACGATCTTGAAGTTCTTGGTGTAGTTACATATAAAAGGGATGATACTTGTGTTTTCTCGTGGTGCGATTAGTCATAGATTGGGATGTGTCAGATAAGTCAGCTAGTTGACAGCTGCTGACCTGGGGATTAGCTTCAACATAAAGTGAAATCTCCATTTATTTTTTCTCATTGGTAGCATTCTGATTTACTACTTTCCGTTTCGTATACTCACCGCTACCACTATGCTATGTAAGTATATTAAAAACGAGGGCAAAAATTGAAAAATTTAAAGTAAATCGAAAACTGTTAGAAATAGCTATATGACATGCTTAATAAAAGTTGGAGGGTTTTGTAAAATCTATCAGAAAAAATAATAATATACAGAGTGTGCCATTTAAAAACACCCTGTAGCATCTAACTCAAATTTCTTTACATATATCTTTTTTTTCATCTCTATAGAACGCTCGTACCAATTATGAGTACTCCACCTTCAGAAACAATGGTGCTACTGGCAATTTTTTACAACACTGAAAACTAGTACTTTTTTTTAGAATTGAAATATTAGAAAAACTACTAAGTTTAGGTATATAACATTATTAATAAAAAAGTTATAAAATTTTACGCAGAATTTAAAAATAAATTAGAAAATAGGATGTTCCATTTAAAAAGAGATACGTTATATCGGCCACACTTTTTTGAAGTACCCAGTATACTCAAAAATAACTTTAAACTGTGCACCTTAACATTCCCTAAAACTATTGTATTTAACATTTTCTCGTCATTCCCGAAAGAAATGAGATAATGAACTTTACGTTATCGTTGACTCACTCTGTAGAGGCTGACTAAGTGAACCGATTTGCTTGAACCGTAGCACTGCGCATAGCGGTCCCCAGGCCTCCTATAGACTCGTCTTCTTCCACCATTGTTTGTAGGCTCATTCGGGACTCGTCGGAGAATAAAACGGAGCGCCATTGCTCTAAGGTCCAGTCTATATGTTCTCGGGCAAATCTGAGTCGCGCTTATCGATAGGCTGCTGTCAATTTGGGTCCGTTAGCTGGTCTCTTCAGAGTTAGGTTAACTTTTTTAAGACCACGCACTTGCCGGAGCTCCTGCTGGACCTCAACGCCGGTCAAGTGACGATTTCTTAGAGTTGTGTGGACAATCGTCTCGCTCCAAGGTACACCTTCTTCCTGATTCTGGTCTCCGTGTAAAGCGCCAGTCTCTTGGTAACGTCTGTAGACTCTGGAGACAGCTGACTAGCTCAGATGCAGTTGCGCAGCGACTACACGTTGGCTATGCCCTTCTTACAATAGGGTAATGACTTATGCCTTTTCTTCCGGGGTGATATCTATTTTCCGATGATGTAATTAGTGAACAGGTATACTAGGAATATTGACGGTTCAAGTTCCGATAAAGGAATGATAGGAAAATGCAGTTGCATGTGTTTGTATAAGGATGAATAGCGCGCAACGAATACGTTGCTCAGCAAGCAAAAACGGAGCTATTAAGTAAAACTATTTCAGTAAAACTAATCAGTAAAAAATCTAAATGTTTTTAGCATTTCTGGAAACAGTAGAAAATCAGCATTCTAATGATACCAAAAATAATACCACTGTTTGAAAATTAAGTTCAAAGATCGGTGTTAAATGAAGCAAAATCGTTTGTGTCGATTTTTTTCTTCATCAATGTAGTCGATTTTGTGTGCAGTTGTTTTAATTAGTTATTACAGACAAATGCTCTATTTTTAAAAAATTTTGTCTAAACAGTGTCTTTTGAATGAAATCATTTGTCAGGCAAACATTTTTTGTTGATACAGTTCAAATTTAACATAAAATAATATATACCATATGTTTTAGGAAATAACAAAACTGTCCAAATCACAAAAACTGAAAAAAAAATAAAACACTAAAACACGTACCGATAAAAATGAAAGGTAATTACCATCTAGGGTTCTGTTCGAATAAATGTCAAATATTGTCGGCAAAATCCGCATGCTTGTTTCTCTCAGCTATCCTGGAAAAGAAAGGCGGATGCCGACGTTTAATGCAACATATCCAAGAATAAGATAATACTAATAAAAAATTAGTCAATATATTGATCTAGGGTCTGGAACTAACGTTGTGGTTTAAAATGGAGGTCATTTCCGATGTACCATGCATCCTTTCAAAATTAGTATGTGCTATATTTTTTATTAGTTATCCATACGGAACACTTATAAGATCACTTCGGTGTCTGTCTGTTCGCCTGTCACACCCGATTGTTTGATTTGATCCGAAATTATTTGACACTGAAATTTGGCACTAATATAGGAATTGATGGCCTCATCAAAACCGTGTTGTTTGAAACTTAAATTTCGATTTAAGGGGTTAGTTTTGGAGGGTGAAATCAGAAGTTCATATATATATATATATATATATATATATATATATATATATATATATATATATATATATATATATATATATATATATATATATATATATATATATATATATATATATATATATATATATATATATATATATATATATATATATATATATATATATATATATATATATATATATATATATATATATATGTATATATATATACATATATATATATATATATATATATATATATATATATATATGTATATATATATATATATATATATATATATATATATATATATATATATATATATATATATAATGTAATCCTTGCGCACACTTTTCTTTGTATTATTTTTAAATAATTGCGAAAAATCGCAGTCTCCCTCCTTATCTCGAAAAGTACTGGAAATTCTGGAATATTCTCCACAGGGTGTAGATTGAACGAAAATTATCACGAATGCATTACCTTTAATAATTTATCTGGTATATAACAAAAAAATTCAAGGTCATCAGTTTGCAGTAAAAATCGGAAAAAAAACGTTGTTGAAAACTCATTTGGGCTGTGTTTTATGAAGTCATTGTTCATTTTATACCTCTGTAATAAAAATTTTTATTTCAAAAGCAATCAACGTACGGAATTGCCTACTAAGTAAAAAGGACTAATTGCGCAAGTCCAACTTGCACTTGCCCGCTATACATATATGCTCATTTTCGCATTCTTTCCATTTTCTGACCAAGAAATTTTTTTGCAGGACCGACTTTGAACTGAAACCCAAGTGGCTTTTAACGATATATTTAAAAGTTTTGCTCGAGCAAAGCACGGAAGAAAAGCCTTAAAAAATACCAATATTGGACACTATAGTAATAAGAGCTTGTTTTGTTAGTTTATATAGTTGACAGAAATAAAATAATGGTGCTTTAAGGTTATTTATTTGGTTTCAGTCAAATTATAGCCTATTTTTCCTTTACGACTTATTTATTACAAACCGTAGTAAAATAATAAAGAATACTTTTGTTTCATATTTTTTATAACTTTGTGAACTTTTATTTAAATTATAGTATAATTATAATGAGATTGTTTATTTCTGAATTGTTTCTAATTAACAATTGTAATTTTTATAGGATATAAGCAGGTTCTTTCAATGATTACAAGTTTAAATTATTATTTGAAATTTTCTTTATATAAATATATTTAACATACAAAAAGTTAATTCTACTAATATTTTATCAGTTTGCGAAATTCTGACCTCGAGAGTTATCCTAGTTTTTTTAATACCAAGAAAATTATTTTTGTATGTATAAAAACATAGGCCAAATGATATACAAATATTGATAAAATTATCTTTATTGCATTTTTGCTTTGTAAAATACTGCAAATTTAATAATTTTACTTTACTTTTATTTTTCTGTATTTTAAAGTAAATATGAACATAAACTACTAGACAAAGTTAGAGGATATTGATTTTTATATTAAACTGATTAAAAAGTATATTTGATTTTATACATTATAATTTCCTACATTCCTAATAAAATTTTGAGTTTTAGAAATTCTTTGCGATGAAAAACTCTAATTCATGTGCTGGTATTACACCAAACTGGTACGAATTCTTCGACTTCGAGCGAATAACCACATATCTTTCTTCCATTTTATTGACGTTAAACTTATAATAACGAAAAATTAGCATGCCCCGTAAATTCTTTGACCCTAGAAAACTTGAACCTGAACTAACATATTAAATTCAAAGTTCTATGCTCCCACCTCTTACGATATATTTCCCTAAAAATCAACTAATTTTGAAAATAATTAAGAAAAAACAGCAGTTCGAGTAAAATCTTATAACATATATCAATCTACACCTTTCCACTATCCTTCTCTAAGATCCTAAGTTGCTGAAAAGTTATTGGCTTCTTTCTAAGTATACAGACAGTAACTTTAAAATACATTACTTTCAGATCTCAAGAGGCTCCAACAGAAATTCTAATATGTATGTATGTATGTATGTATTTTTCACGATTATAAAGAAACTTGTTAAATACTTGAAAGTTACACAACTACACTACATATCTCCTTTCAAACTCTGTGAAATTGCAATAAATATTTTGTTCCCACAAGACAAAGGCGATTTTTCATAAAATATTTAGTTCTTATACCTGCCTACACCTTGTAGTGGGACAGTGATGGTCCCCAGTGAAAGTAAAATTTCCTTTATGTTTAAATTAAGTTTTAAGAATGAATATAGATGGGACCGTCAAAATTCTTTTATTAAGAATTGTTCTGCAAGACTGGTTATAAGGCAGGTTAAAAATCAGCTTTGTAGCTGACATATATATGTATATATATATATATATATATATATATATATATATATATATATATATATATATATATATATATATATATATATATATATATATATATATATATATATATACCGTGTTTGGCACGAGGGACTGTTGGCTAAGCTACGCTCTTATGGTATGTCTGAAAAGTTGTGTTTATGGCTCAGTTGTTTCCTCAGATAGCGTTCTTTACAAGTGGCGGTAGACGGATTTCTTTCTAACACCTTCACTATCAACGCCGGTGTGCCCCAAGGTTCCATACTGTCTCCTACTCTCTTTCTCATTTACATTAACGATCTGCTGGAAAGGACCGGGAATCCAATCTATAGTTTTGCAGATGACAGTACGCTTATCTCGTCATTCTCTTTGAACGGTCGGACATCGGCTACTCAGGCGAATATCCGCAGACAGCTGTAGGTCGTTCAACTTAACAAAGACTTGGAAGAAATTCTATCTTGGGATGACAGTAACCAAGTGGAATTTAACGCTACAAAAACCCAGGCGGCAGTTTTTTCTAAAAAAGTTAACATTGCTGGACCCGACATAGTTATGTCGGGGCACTCCATTCCCCGACCATCGTCACTCAGTTTATTGGGTGTTAATTTGGAAGCAAATATGGCCAGGCATGAACATGTTGCAGGCATATCAAGGAGAGCTTCTCAAAAGTTGAGAATATTACTTCGAACCAGAAAGCTTTACACTCCACAACTGTTAATTCTTTACAAAGCTCAAGTTCGACCAACTATGGAATACTGCTCCCATGTTTGGGGCTTCGCTCTCAAACATACACTGCGTTTGTTGGATTCTGTTCAAAAAGAGCTGTTCGTCTGATTGGAGATCCGGAACTGACCGGCGGCCTTGATTCGCTGGAACATCGATGAGCGGTTGGCGACTTAAGTCTGTTCTACAAGTGTTTTCATGGAAAGTGTTCGAAGGATGTAGCCCGCTTAATTCCTCCCAGAGCAGTGCATGTTAGAAATACACGTCGCGCTAATACTTCACATCCGTATGAGGTTCAGCTTGTTACTCCGCGTACAACACTTTTCAAGCAGTCTTTTATATGGAGAATATCATCCGTTTGTTGGGTTGTGTTGTGGGTTTGTTGGTTTGGGGGTTGTGAAATTAGTGGTTGTTGATTATTTGGGGTGTTTGGTTTGGAATTTAATTTTTGTTGTTGTGTTTTTGTAATTTTGTTTGTTTTGTGGTTGGGGTGTGGTGTGGTGGTGTTGTAATTTGGTTGTTTTTTTTGTTTGGGTTTGTTTTGTGGTTTGGATTTTTGTTTAATTGTGGTGGGTGTGTGATATTTTGGTGTTTTGTGTGTTTTGGTTTTGTTTGATTTGTTGTGTTTGTTGGTTGTTGTGGTTTGTGTTGTGTGTGTTTTGTGAATGTTGTTTGTTTGATTTGTTTGGTATGAATGTGTGGTTGTTTGTTTGGTGTTGTGGTGTGAGTTGGGGTGTTAGGTGTTTTTGGGTTGTTGTTTGTTGTTGTGTGTTTTTGTGGTTTGGTGTTGTGTGTGGGTGTTTTTGTGGTTGTGGTTTGTTGGGTTGTGGGTTGTTGTGTTGTTGTGTTGTTTTTTGTAATTTTGTGTTGATTTGGTTTTTTGGAATAATTTGCCCCATATAAATATATATATATATATATATATATATATATATATATATATATATATATATATATATATATATATATATATATATGAGGCTGGTTTGAAAAGTCCGCGCAAAGTCCGAGAGATGGCACCACCGGCGCGTATCGAGGTCATGTTTAGTTAGTAGCATCTCTTGAATGAACGCACACCAAGTTTCAGCCATATTGGTCTATTTCTTTGTGTTTGGCATTCGTGTGAATCAAGGAAGTCGAGTGATTTTCAAGAAATGGACGAAAAAGAATTTCGTATGGTGATTAAACATTACTTTATGAAAGGCAAAACGCCTCAGGAGACTAAAGAGAAGCTTGATAAACATTATGGTGACTCTGCACCTTCGATTAGAACAGTTTATAAGTGGTTTCAAAATTTTCGGACTGGCCATATGGGCACAAGTGACACTGAACGTTCTGGATGGCCTGTGGAGGTTACGACTCCAGAAATCATTGATCAAATCCATGATATGGTGATAGATGACAGAAGAGTTAAGGTGCGTGAGATTGCTAGTGCTGTGGGCATCTCGACTGAACGGGTACATAATATTTTGCATAAACATTTGGACATGAGAAAGCTATCCGCAAGATGGGTGCCGCGATTGCTCACGCTTGACCAAAAACGAAATCGTGTGAAGTGTTGCAAGGATGGTTTGCAGCTGTTCCAGAAGAATCCGGAGGACTTTAAGCATCGTTTCGTCACTATGGATGAAACATGGATACATTACTATACTCCTGAGACCAAACAACAATCTAAACAATGGGTTACCAAGGGGGAATCTGCACCAAAAAAGCGAAGACCGTTCCTTCGGCCGGAAAGGTTATGGCGACTGTCTTTTGGGATTCGCAAGGGATAATCCTCATCGACTATCTGGAAAAGGGTAAAACTATTACAGGTGAATATTATTCATCGTTATTGGACCGTTTGAAAACCGAGCTGCAAGAAAAACGCCCACGATTGGCCCACAAGAAAGTCCTTTTCCATCACGACAACGCACCAGCACACACCTCAGCAGTTGTGGTCGCAAAATTAATGGAAATAGGATTCCAACTCGTTTCACATCCCACCTATTCTCCAGACTTGGCTCCCTCGAACTACTATTTGTTCCCCAATTTGAAGAAATGGCTGGCAGGACAAAGATTTTATTCAAACGAGGAGGTGATGGCAGACACTAATGGATATTTTGCAGACTTGGACAAATCCTATTATTCGGAAGGGATCAACAAACTAGAACATCGTTGGACGAAGTGTATAAGCCTAAAAGGAGACTATGTCGAAAAATAAAAAAGGTTTACCCCAAACACACAAAAATAGTTTTTATTTTTGCACGGACTTTTCAAACCAGCCTCGTACATATGAAATGAAAGGTCACTTTAATGACGCAAAAATTCATATATTGTTGTTTGTCTCCTCTTTTTCTTTAAATTGGCGTCGTAATTCTAATTTGGAAAGAAGCACGAACTTTTCAAACCAGCCTCGTATATATATATATATATATATATATATATATATATATATATATATATATATATATATATATATATATATATATATATATATATATAATAGGGTGTTTCGGTTAATAATGTTGATTTTTTCGCAACATTTAAGGGTTTATTTCCATCACAAAGTGTGATGGAAATAAACCTTAATAATCAAAGTATTGGCCATCGTTAGCTATGACTTTTTCCCATCTTTCTGTCAAAGAATGGATTCCGCACCAGAAGAACTTTTCATCTTTTGAGGCCACCCATTCATCAAGCCAAATTTTCACTTCTTCGTAAGAATGTAAGTATTGTTCTGAAAATCCGTGCTGCATCGATCGAAATAAGTGGTAGTCTGAGGGGGCTAAGTCCGGTGAATACGGCGGGTGGGGTAGAACGTCCAATTTGATGTTTTCCAAATAGTTTTTAACACATTTTGCAACGTGGGGCCGAGCATTGTCATGTTGAAAAATGACTTTATGGTGTCTTTGGGCGTATTCTGGTCATTTTTGCTTCAATGCTCGATTTAACTTTATCAGTTGTTGTCGGTATCCATCGCCAGAAATCGTTTTAACAGTTCGAATACACAACTCCTCTACTATCCCACCAAATACACAGCAAAGCTTTCTTTCCCTGTATATTGCGCACTGGTTGTGATGTTGAAGGCTGGCCTAGGTCTACCCAAGTTTTTTGGGTTGGAGCATGGTCACCATAACCTTCAACCAACAATCGATATTTTTCAGCAGCCATTTTCTTCAAACGAAAGAAGGTTATTAAACTTCCCCACAAAACGTCTTTCTCTGGTACGAAACACGACATATTCAAATATATGAAGAACTATGTTTTTCGTACAATGACAATTAATAACGAACTAGCTTTTGATGGCGTATGTTTACCTTGCAAAACGTCATGGCTGTCACTAGTCCATACCAACAAGTGTATTAGTAATGCCATCTCTTAGCAAAATCGACATTATTAACCGAGACACCTATTATATACTTACCACTTTTACATTCAAGACATTCATTATACAATCTTATACAAATATCATCAGACATGTTACAGCCCATATAGTATTTCACAGTTTTTGAGACGTTAAATTCTTTAAAATAAATGTTAAAATTTACATCAATTGGATTTTTATATTTATTGTGTGTGTGTGTCGTGATTAATTACGACGCTATTTATAAATCACCATTGTTCAAAACTTTCTTTCTATGTCGTAACTAGGAGAGGGGGAGCAGGCATGGATCCCCTCTATTGGTGTACCGTATAAGCGCTACTTACAAATAAGGCTTTTTATAAGAAATGTTCACTACCTGGTCATTGATTTTTAAATTGGGTGTATGTTTTTAGAATGTTAATGTAGGAAAGGATTCTTTTTTGTGAAAAGCTTACCCTCATCTCTGTTCATCTATTGTTAAATAGGGTGTCAGTTTTTAGAGTTCCATTACAGGAGAAGGTTCTTTTCCTTTGGTTTATTGTGTTGGGAGAGTAGTTTCGGTATATTTTTTTTTCATCAAGTGCCTTCGCCCCAGGTTGTCCTTTGATTCCTCCTCTATAAGTAGCTCAGCCTTTAGTGTTTTTTTTTTTGTACTTTAACGAACGCCCTTTGAATATGGTGGTGTTTTCTAAGTCATGCCCAATCTTGTCTTGAAGCTGTTATATTACAATCGTTAATAATTAAAAAAACTTTTACGTTAAAGTAACCCTCTCTAATCATAATTATTGACAAGATCCAACGTTTAAATAGTTTCGAACACAGAGTGCTTCCTTTTATTTTGAACAAAATGAAATGACAATTTGTCAATAAGAATAGATCAATGGGCAATCCAAAAACCATCTCGTCAAAAATATATTTAGTTATTTCGGTAACAGCTGCTTTCGTGGCGTGATTCTGGCATCATGCTGACTTGCACTGAGAAAGCTTTTCTTCTATGTTGGAGAAACAACTTATAAACGCAATTAGCCTGAGAGCTTCAACATCAATAGAACGTACATTTTAAATTTTTGAGTGTACAGGGTGAGTCAACGATAGAGTAAAGCTCATTAACTCATTTGTTTCGGGAATGACGAAAAAATGTTAAATACAATAGTTTTAGGGAATGTAAAGTTGCTCAGTTTAAAATTATTTTTGAGTATACAGGGTACTTCAAAAAAGTGTGGCCGATATAACATATGTTTTTTTAAATGGAACATCCTATTTTCTAATCTATTTTTAAATTCTGCGTAAAATTTTATAACTTTTTTATTTATAATGTTATGTACCTAAACCTAGTAGTTCTAATATTTCAATTTTTAAAAAAAAATACTAATTTTCAGTTTTGTAAAAAATTGCCAGTAGCGCCATTGTTTCTGAAGGTGAAATACTCATAATTGGTACGAGCGTTCTATAGAGATGAAAAAAAAGGGATATGTAAAGAAATTTGAGTTAAATGCTACAGAGTGTTCAAAATAAATTTATGCATTTCAACTATTTTAAATTGAAAAATCTCAAATTTTTTAAATGGTACACCCTGTATATTATTACTTTTTCTGATAGATTTTACAAAACCCTCCAACTTTTATTAAGTATGTCATAAACCTATTTCTAATAATTTTCGATTTATTATAAATTTTTAAATTTTTACTCTTGTTTTTAATACACTTACGCTATAACATCATAGTTGCCAAGACAAGGCAAAAATGTAGGCATTGTCAAATTTTGACAAGTCTATTAAGCAAGTAAAAATAGTTTAATTTGTTGTAGTAAGTGACGTATAGAGGTAATAGTTATGGATTTTCCTAAAAATGAATTAATTGATATGGTTTATATACTGGGCGAAGCGGGAAAAAATTGTCTTTTGGCAGTAAGGCTTTACGAAGCGAAGTACCCTAATAGACGTATACCATCTAGAAAATCTTTTCAGTGCTTAATGGAACGGTTTGATGGTAATGGTAGCGTTGAGTATACGAAACAGAAAGTAGTAAACCAGAATGCTACCAATGAGGAAAAAGAAATGAGATTTTACTTCATGTTGAAGATAAAATAATGTTTTCTGATGAAGCTACTTTTCGCAGTAATGGAGCAATTAACAGCCATAACATGCATTATTATTCAACAGTTAATCCATCGTGGGTCCGGGAAGTTCAAAACCAAAACCACTGGTCGCTTAATGTATGGTGTGAAATATTAAATTTTCGAAATATTGGTCCATATTTTTTCCGCGAACCGCTTAACGGGCCTAGATATCTAAGTTTTTTTGCAAAACGAATTACCACGGCTTCTTAAAGAAGTTGATAACTTTGAAAGGGGACAAAAGTAGATTCAACAAGACGCAGCTCCTACTCATTACCACCGGGAAGTTCCGGAATTTTTAAACAATCCTTACCCACAAAAATGGATCGGTAGGGATGGATTCATTCAACGGCCCCCTCGATCATGTGACTTAACACCTTTAGACTTCTTTTTGTGGGGCTACATTAAAGATCGTGTTTATGTGAATCCCCCTACAACGCCAGTAGATCTGGAAAATAGGATAAGGGATGCGTGCAGGCAATGACGCCTTTTATGCTAAGGAAAGTGAAGGAAAATATAGTAAATCGACTAAACATGTGTATTCAAGTAGACGGGCATATTTTTAAACATTTATTACGTCATAATAATTAATCATTAGATAAGTTAAACTATATTAAAATTATTATTAACTATTTGTTTATGTTTTTTCAATAGCGTAAGTGTATTAAAAACGAGGGTAAAAATTGAAAAATTCAAAATAAATCGAAAAATATTAGAAATAGGTACTTAATAAAAGTTGGGGGGATTTGTAAAATCTAACAGAAAAAATAATAATATACATTTAAAAAATTTGAGATTTTTCAATTTAAAATAGTCGAAATGCATAAATTTATTTTGAACACTCTGTAGCATCTAGCTCAAATTTCTTTACATATATCTTTTTTTTTCATCTCTATAGAACGCTCGTACCAATTATGAGTATTCCACCTTCAGAAACAATGGCGCTACTGGCAATTTTTCACAAAACTGAAAACTAGTATTTTTAAAAAAAAAAATGAAATATTAGAAAAACTACTAGGTTTAGGTATATAACATTGATAATAAAAAAGCTATAAAATTTTACACAGAATTTAAAAATAGATTAGAAAATTTAAAAAAACATATGTTATACCGGTCACACTTTTATGAAGTACCCTGTATACTCAAAAATAATTTTAAACTGTGCACCTTAACATTCCCTAAAACTATTATATATTTTCTTCATTCCCGAAACAAATGAGATAATGAACTTTACTTTATCGTTGACTCATCCTATACAAGAGTTTAGGGCAATTAGAAAAAAAAAACAATTAATTAAATCTGTGTCATTTTGAGGTGTTTCGAAAAATGTTGTTATAACTTATTTTATATATCTTGTGTACATAATCTAATTACTAAGATGTGGATACCAATCATTGGATACAATGATATTTTTTCGTATTATACGAGGGTCATTTAATAAGTAAAGAGACCATGGGTTTCAGCGAAACCGCTCCAAACTTCTAGGAGTGCAGGCTGGCAACCTTGTGATGAATCTTAATTAGCTGATCAATCATGGAATGTAAACAGAACCTCAAAATATCAAGTTTACCTGGCGAGTTCATTGGAAGACTGCACTTTAGAAGAGCAGAGCTCTGTCATCAGATTTTTAGTAGCAGAGGGATATTAGCCAAGTAAAATACATTCTAGAATGTAATTACAATATGGACAACTTTGCATGAACAGTGCGAATGTTTACAAGTGGATAAATCGGTTCAAAAGTGGACATACAAGAGTGTGTGACGAGCAGCGAAGTGGACGTCCAGTTGAAGTTTCCGGTCCCTCGAGATAACAGAAGAATTACTGTTGGAATGATAGCTTAGGAGGTTGGAGTAAGCGTTGGAACTGTTCACAATATTATTCAGAACTATTTACAATGCCGGCCCTCATACGGGAACTTACCCAAGAAAAGCTTCAACAGCTGGGTTAGGAGATCTTGCCTCATCCCGTACGCAGCCCAGACCTGGCTTCGTGTGATTTTTACATGGTCGGACCTCTCAAAAATACCCTATGTGGAAAGAGGTTCACCGACAATGAAGAAGTGAAGGAAAAAGTGCAAGAGTGGCTTCGACGTCAGACCGAAAGAATTCTTTTCTAAAGGAATCAAGAAGCTAGCAGAAAGGTGAGACAAGTGTATTAACGTTGGGGGGATTATGTCGAAAAGTAGAACAAATTTTACAGCAATCCAATAAGCGGTTCTTGGGCTAGAGCTATTTGTCTCTTTACTTATTGAATAACCCTCGTATATAACTGTTCCAGTGACTCCTAGCTTTCGAAATATTAGTAACAGTAGTTCTTTAATTATTGTTTTTGATAGTGCTTTTTTAGGTGTCACGCACCACTGTAACATTTTGCTAATAAATTAAATAGGATCTGTGCTGACAAATTTTCCAGGAGTATATGAAAAACTAAAAATATTTTTTAAATATGTTTCTAATTTACTTTTTGTAATTTAGTCGGCCTCACGTATAATATTTAATTCATAGAACTATAAAAATCGAATAGATTTTACTAAAACCAACAAATTTTATGTCGCGAACGCTTTACAAATCACAGATAGTAATCAAAATAACGATTAAAACGTGAAAGTGAATTCTTTAACGAAAAATTTAAATGTCTGTATAGTTATCTGAGGCTTAAACAATTTACAAATGCAAATAGCTAAGTAATAATCTTTTGATTTTATATAACCAGCGGCAAAGGATTGGACATATTTTGCCATTATCAGATTGACACCGCAATATATATATTTTTAAATAAAACCTTATTTATACCTGCCTAATAAATCTGACGATATCGGAGGAGAGGTTTAGTAAAGCATCTGTTTATTAAAAATCAGTTTAAAACAAATTTTTCCAAGATAAATGCATATTTGGCAATAACAGGATCCTTTTAAAAATGCACAGAAAATTTCAAATGAAAAGAAACTATTACAGGACAAACATTACAAGTTACAATATAATATTTCAAAAACGCACTAAAGCAATATCAATGTAAACTGCGACAAAATGAAAGCCGAAACAAGTGAACAAAAATCATGTTCATTGGTTACAATTATTTTTTTTAATTTAAAAATTTTAAGCAATATATTTATTTTAGCAGCCATTTTTCTTCGTTGGTAGGTATGTGGGGATAAACCACATATATATATATATATATATATATATATATATATATATATATATATATATATATATATATATATATATATATATATATATATATATATATATATATATCAATCGGTTTTTATAACGTCTTCCGTCTTCCGATGCCTAATTTCCACTCCTCCCGGTTTCTCCATCCCTCCTCCTCCAGATCTCTCTCTAGTACTTCCTTGTTGATTCCTGCTCTCCAGCTTTGGCGTGGTCTTCCTCGCTTTCTTTTTCCATGAGGGTTCCAATTTAAAATCTTTTTAGGCAGTCGGTCTTGTGACATTCTCTGTACATGTCCGTACCATACCAACTGTTGGGTTCTAATTTCGTCCACTATATCGTGCTTTATTTCTAAAGCTCGCCTTATCGTGTCATTTGGTATGTGGTCTTTTCTGGATTTTCTGGCTGCTCGTCTCCAGAAATCCATTTCTGTAGCTTTTAGTATTTTTTCTGTTCTTTCCTTTAATGGCCACATCTGGGAGCTGTAAGTTATTATACTTTTCACTATTGAGTTGTAAATTCTCTTCTTATTTTCAATGGTTATGTTTTTGTCCCATAGTAAACTATTAAGCATTGCAATCGCTTTTCTTCCTTGGATATTCCTCTCGAATATTGCTTCCTCCAGTGTTCCGTCTCTAGATATTCTCCTTCCCAAATACTTATAACTGGCACAGTGTTTGATGGTGTGTCCTGTGGCCAGTTTCAAGTCCTGCTGTTATCCTCCGACGCACATGTACTCGGTCTTTTTAATATTGACTTCTAGGCCCCATTTTTCATATTCATCCATAAGTTTTCTTGTCATGTATTCCATATCATCAATGTCCTGAGCGACTACTACCTGGTCATCTGCGAATGATAGCGTGTACAATGTAGTATCGTCATCCAGTGGTAATCCCATACTGCTGCATTTCCTTTTCCAGTTCTTCAGTGCACTCTCCAAATAGATTTTAAATAGCGTTGGGGATATACAGCAGCCCTGTTTGAGACCCTTTGTGACCGGGAACCCTGTTGTTACACCATATTTGGTTTTCACACTACTTCTTGCGTCTTGGTATAAGGATTTTACGGCTTTAATTATTTCGGTGCTTACATTACTCTGTTGTAGTGTTTCCCACAATCTCATTAGGGGCACGCTGTCGTAGACCTTTTTTAGATCAACAAACAAGACATGGACTTCCTGATCAAATGCGGTTTTCTTTTC
Organism: Pachyrhynchus sulphureomaculatus; assembly: GCA_019049505.1. Classification (NCBI taxonomy): domain Eukaryota; kingdom Metazoa; phylum Arthropoda; class Insecta; order Coleoptera; family Curculionidae; genus Pachyrhynchus; species Pachyrhynchus sulphureomaculatus. The sequence goes on from CM032447.1 coordinate 131,402,267, forward strand.
TAGGATTTGTGTCAGTGAGAAGAGATGGTCTATTGTGGATCTTCCTGCTCTAAAGCCTGCCTGTTCTTCAGCTTCTACGTCCGCGTATTCCGTTTCTATTCTATTTTTAAGTATTTTTCCGTATATTCTGCTAATAGATCCTGTAACCGTTATTCCCCTATAGTTATTGCAATTATTTTTGTCTCCTTTCTTATGAATTGTTGATATGTATGATATTTTCCATTCCTCGGGTACTTCTGATATGTTAATGCATCTTTGGAATAAGTTCCTCAAAGCGCTAAATAGCTTTTCAGTTCCGTATTTTACTATCTCTCCTGGGATGTTTCCTGGTCCTGGAGCTCTACCATTTTTTAGCGTTTTACATACTTCTTTAACTTCTGATGTTGTTATCCTTATTGGGGATCCTCGTATAACTATATTTGGGTTTCCATGTTGGGTACTTTTGAACTCTGGTCTATCTTCTGTTAGCATATTTGTAAAATATTGGTTCCATTTTTCTGGTGTTATTGGTGAGAAGATTTCTCTTTTCCGTTCTGCTCTCATATTTTTAAGAAGTCTCCAACTTTCTGTGCTTTTTCAGAAAACTATTAAATTGGAAAAAATATATTTTAATAAATAAAATATAAAACTGTATAGTCATTAAAATTATGGAATAAAACTATTCTACATTTATCATCAAAACTTAAAAAATATTAGGTTTTAGTGTTCATGTTTAACAGAAAAATATGTAGAACAATGCTTTTTAAAATAAATTTATGCAACTGCTAAATTAAAAAATGCTTTTAATTTTTATTAATTTGACCCAAACACTCACTCACGCACTCACTTCTACACTCGCTCGCTCACTCACCCACTACCTCACTCACTCACTTACTTACTTGTTCGCTCACTCACTACCTCACTCATCCACTCGCATTCCCCCATATTCACTCAATCAATCCATCCACAAAACTGACTTCTAAAACTGTCAGGGGATATACATTGGACTGCATTTTGCAACCTTTTGTTCCTAAATAGTAAACGAACATTTTTTTCCAACACTAAGAACTATCCCTCATGTTTTGATATGATAAATTCGAATTTGAAAGTTAAAAAACTACTAGAAATAATAGTTTTGTATGAAAAAAAAATCTTGTTTAGTTGTTGCATTTATTTACTTCAATAACCGGCCAAGTGCAAGTTAGACTTGCACAATTAGTGTTCCGTACGTTAATTGCTTTTAAGATAAACATTTTTGTTACGGAAGTATAAAATAACCTTAAGACTTCACCAAACACAACCCAAATGAGTTTTCAACAAAGTTTTTTTCCGATCTTTAGTGAAAACTGATGACCTTGAAATTTTTGTTTTTTTATATACCAGATAAATTATTAATGGTAATGAGTTTTTTCAAAATGTATTGATCAGTACAGTACAGGTAAGGGACAGCGATTTTTCGCACTTTTTTAAAAATAGTATAAAGAGAATTGTGTGCAAGTATGACATTATATATATTTTTGAACCTATCTTTTTACAAGTTTTCATTTGACGCCCCACTCGATGACTTAGTAATAAAATATTTTTCTCACTTCCGATTTCACCCCTCAAAACTAACCCCTTAAGGCAAAATTTAACTTTCAAAACTACACGGCTCTGATAAGGCCATCAATTCCTATATTAGTGCCAAATTTTAACTTTCTATGTCAAATAGTTTCAGAGAAAATCGGGTGTGACAGACGAACAGACACCGAAGTAATCTTATAAGTGTTCCGTACGGAACATTAAAAGCATTTTACCAACCATATAGCACTCTTGTAAGTGTTAAAAGCGAGTTTTTTGTTGAAACTGAACACAAAACTTTATTTTTTGTTCAGTTCAGGATTAAGAACTTCAAAAAACACTGGAAATAATAGTTTTGTTCAATATTAATGAAAATTAAAAATAATTTTTTAATTTAGCGGTTGCACATATTTATTTTAAACAGCATTTTGGTACATAGCTTAGTTAAATGTGGCGTATGCATATTTTTTGTTAAACGGGAACACTAAAAACCTAATAGTTTAAAGTTTTAATGATAAATGTAGATTCAGAACATTTAAAGATCTCCGAACTAATAGTTTAATTCCATAATTTTAATGATTATACAGTTTTACATTTTATTTACTAAAATGTATTTTTTCAATTTAATAGTTTTCTAGCAACTTTAAATGTATTTTCTGAAAAAAAAACCTCACGGTGGATGTTTTTTTTTATGGATTCAGCATAAAAAAATACTTAAGAAAACACGTGTCTCACTTAAAAGACAGAGAATTTTTTTTATTTTGTATACCTGGGTAATTTATTTGGTGTATAAAAAAATTTGAAGGTCATCAGTTTTCAACAAATATCGGAAACAACTTTGTTGAAAACTCATTTGGGGTGTGTTTTGTGAAGTCTAGAAAAAAATATTTTCAAGACAATCACGGTACAGAACACTAAATGCGCAAGTCCAACTTGCACTTGGCTGATTTTTTTTTAATCTTTTCTTTTGAAGTTATTAATTTATTTAAGGAAATAAAAAACAATGGCCGATGCAGAAATAGGAACGGAACACAGACTGGCCAGGGCGGAGTTGAAATACAAAGATTAAGAAATTTAGATAATCGAAAGAGATATCAAGAAGAAACGGACCAGGTTTTTAGACAACTGAAGGAGAAATACCCTGATAGAAGACTGGAACAGCAGTGGGAATTATGTAAACAAATAATACGTAAGAAAGCAGAACAGATCTGTGGAAACACGAAAACAAACCAAAAACAGAAAAGAACAGATTGGTGGAATGGAGAATTGAAAGCAATGATAAGACAAAAGAAAGAGATAGAGAAAATACAACAGTACGAGGACAGAGGAGGATAGGAGGGAATACATTAAACAGAGGTACAAAGTAAACATACAAGTAAGAGAAGCAAAAAAAAATAGCTGGAAGAAATTTGGAGAAGAACTAAACCAGCAGCACGAAAGCAATAATAGAGCATTCTGGAGCAGGATAAGAAGAACGAGAGAAAATAAGAAGAAGGAAGTGAGGGGCGTGAAAGATAAAACAACAAATAAAGACCGTAACAACAGAGGTACTAAAAGTATGGAAAAATTTAAAGAGGAAGACGGAGTCACAATTCCATAAGCAGAGGAATTGATGGAGAACCAAATAGAAGATATAACCAGGAAAGAACTGGAGGAGGGACTTCAAAAGATCAAATTAGGAAAAGCATGCGGATCAGGCGGAATAGACCCGGAAATAATTAAATGAATGGGAGAGGAGGGCAGAACGTGGTTCTGGGAGATGTGCAGAACAGAATGGAATAACGAGAAAATCCCCAAAGAATAGGAGGAGAATTTAATAGTTCCCATACACAAAAAAGGAAATGAATTCAGCATGGAATAACGAGAAAATCCCCAAATAATGGGAGGAGAATTTAATACTTCCCATACACAAAAAAGGAAATGAATTCGAATGCGAAAATACAGATCGATTTGTCTGGCGTCCTCAGCATTTAAAGTATACCCAAAAATAGTAGAAGGAAGGATTAGAAAATTCGCGAAACATAAAATAGGCGAAGAACAAGCAGCATTTAGAGGAGGGAGACGAACAGCGGATATCTTCGTAATAAGAAACCTGATAGAAAAAAAGAACGAGGCTAACGAAGAATTGTTTATTACGTTCATAGACTTGAAAGCAGCATTCGACATGGTGGAGTGGTCAGTAATATGGGGAATAATGGAAGAGATGGTATCCCCAAAGAAAATTATTAGAATAGTTTACGCTAGAGTTTCCGGCATAGTAATACTGAATGGAAAAAGATCTGGAAAATTTGAGATGAGAAGAAGAATAAAACAAGGAGGCAGTCTTAGCCCACTATCGTTTATATTAGTAATGGACAAAATATTGAAAAATACAAGGAAAAGAACAACAAGACTCCAAACAACCAAAGAATACAGGCAGATGCTGCTGATCCAACTCGATAGAATGCTATACGCAGATTTCCCTTTGTATCTGACACTGATCGACATTTGGACGGAAGAGATAGAAAAAATGAAGATGGAGGTTAATATAGGAAAAGTCCGACGCACTCACGAGCACAAGGAATAGAGGAAGAAGAAGAAGAATTGTATTGTTAGCCTCCAATAGTTTTACAACAAACTCCACAACAACATATGTCTAGCTACAAAGGTAAACCGAAATTCTCGAAGGTATTAAAAATAGACGTGTTAAAATACTTCAACTAAAGAAAATAATTTAGATAGGAAAATATGAATGCTTATCAAACTAAACGCATTCTTTGTATTATGCATTTAACGAAGATAAAAACTGTATTTAAATCATAGCATTTAGATGAAAAGTTTAGATTTTACAAAGGTATTTCTGAACTCGCGCGGCCGCCGAAACATGTGCTCTTAGAAACTGATTCTAAAAGTAGGAGATCCTGTAGTATTGCTGCATACACGAATAAATGCCCTTAAAAATTACTTGATTGAATGCACAATTCTGACAGGCTGTGAAGCTGGAGAAACTGTTGCGATTCCGAAAATCCTATGATACCAACCGACTTACCGTTTCAATTCAATCGGCTCCAGTTTCCTACAAAACTGAGTTTCTTGACAATCAATAAAGCTCAGGGGCAAACTTTAAACCTAGCTGGTTTATACCTTAGCGTACAGTCCTTTTCGCATGGCCAGTTATACGCAGCTCATATGTAACATCCAAACATAATGTATTTATGCCGGGAAAGAGACACTTAATGTGGTGTATAAAGACATATTTTAAACTGTCTTAAAAAAATATTTTAGGCATGCTGTTGTTGTCTACACTAAATTTTAACGAAGAGTTAAACAGTAAGACAGGTAGCTAGTATGTATGTATGTATGTGTGTATGCATGTATGCATGTATGCTTGTATGCATGTATGCACGTATGCACGTATGCACGTATACACGTATATATGCATGTATGTATGTATGTATGTATGTATGTATGTATGTATGTATATATATATATATATATATATATATATATATATATATATATATATATATATATATATATATATATATATATATATATATATATATATATATATATATATATATATATATATATATATATATATATATATATATATATATATATATATATATATATATATATATATATATATATATATATATATATATATATATATATATATATATATATATATATATATATATATATATATATATATAAATATATACCGTCAGAAAGTATTTGCCCACCTAGTTATTTCAGTCCCCAAGACAACCCCAGATAATATATTTTTTTTTTAAATTTTAATGAATTATTATTTATTTTCACATTATTTACAGTCTAGAAAATCAGAAAAATAGTCATGATTTTTCAGGATTTTTCTCATCTATGTGACCTCCTTTGTTTTCAATTACCGCTTTACAGAGTTTTGGTATTCTGTCCAGTAGTTTCTTCAGAGTTTCTTCGATTATTTTAACCCATTCTGTTGTAAAAGTTTCCATAAGTGATTTTCTGATG
>CM032447.1:131410301-131435301 GCA_019049505.1 Pachyrhynchus sulphureomaculatus
AAAATTAAAAGATATCGGAATTACGTAAAATAAAACATTTATGAACACGTAACACTCAATAATAGACGGTGTATTACATTTAATGAATTTCGAGTATAAAAATAAGTTAGGCGCCTGGAAACTATCTTATTTACTTTGGATTCTAACCGCAATAACAGGGAAAAAAAGAAAGTGTTTATGTTTTAAAAATGTTTACTTTTATTTGTATTATTCCTAAAAAAAATACGCATTATACGAATTATATTAAGATTTTTCTCCTAATTGGGCTATATTTATTGTATGAAGTTATAAATCTGATTTAAATTGCTGATGTCTCGGTTGTTATTTAAAATATGTTGTTCTGTTTTTATACAAATAATTTTTGTTACTAGAAGCTTGCGATCAATACATTTAGGTAGGGGAAAATAAGTCAATTTTCATATAGTTTTTTATGTGAACGTTTTATGTAACATTAATGGAATTTTAGGTATGGTTTATTGTTACCTAATACTCAAATTAACACTTTTTTTTAAATATTAAAAGATGGCAGAGTTCGGTCTTCTGACAAGGTTGTGCAGCGAGTGGTAAAATGGCGTAACACATTGCTGTATACATATATCTGAAACAAACGAGTTTTTTTAAAATTTATTATTAATATTTGTGCGTAAACCTCAAAAAAAAAAATTAAAAAAAGTACGGAAATCTGTTTGCTTTACTTGCTTTTTAAAAAAGTTTGAATTTTTCATAAGATTTTTTAGTTATTTTGCCATAAAAATACTTTTAAAAATATTTAGGTTTAAGTATTTACGATTATTTACTTCATCGAAATCGATTAAATATTCTTTAAGTTAGTGATTACGCCAATTTCGAAAAATTTGAGAAAAGACCGTTTTAAGGTATTTCTTACGAGAAGACAGAGAGAGCGTTATGTTAGAGAAAGACGCGAAATAATTTGGTTTTCAAAGTATAATGAGTATGGCAACGTAGCTTCTCGCTTGCTTCCCGTCACATGCAATCACGTGTTATTACATTGCATATATTAGTCCGGGAGCTCAGTACCAAAATGCCTCATCCAAGAGTGGCAGATAATAGTATCACTTTCTTAATTATGTCCGCCTTAGTCTCTCTAGGTAGTTTAAAGCCTCAACTCTGGTTGGTGGACGAACCCAACGCTGAGTGGCAGATATGTTGGGTATAGCTTCATTTCATGACTGAAAAATAAATATCTGTCATGGATATTGGGTCAATCCAAAGTTATAACGGTCCAAAGTTTCAGAAAAATGAACCTACCTGAACCCATAGAGGAGCGAATATAATTTGTTTTAATATGTTCGTTGAGGTTTGTGGATACTAAAAATAACATTATCTGCCATAGAGTCTGATTCTTTACTAAAATGCGCGCGCCTGACCTACAACGTGTGCGCCTGTCCTGTAATTTGTTTTTCTCTCAAATATTATACACATGCACCAGTGTTTCGAGAGACGCTCAAATCACCATTGAAACAGTTATAAGCAGATTAATATATCTATTGAATTTGCAGGGCAATTTCGCTCTATATTTTTTTATATTTACCCTTTAAAGTTTGTTTATATTCATTATTTAAAATTTATATTCAAAAGCACCTAAAACCTCTTTTAATATGTAATTACAAAAATTTAAAAACAAAATTTTTTGGTAGCTATATTGGACAGTACGAGGCTGGTTTGGAAAGTCCGTGCAAAGTCCGAGAGATGGCACCACCGGCGCGTATCGAGGTCATGTTTAGTTAGTAGCATCTCTTGAATGAACGCACACCAAGTTTCAGCCATATTGGTATATTTCTTTGTGTTTGGCATTCGTGTGAATCAAGGAAGTCGAGCGATTTTCAAGAAATGGACGAAAAAGAATTTCGTGTGGTGATTAAACATTACTTTATGAAAGGCAAAACGCCTCAGGAGACTAAAGAGAAGCTTGATAAACATTATGGTGACTCTGCACCTTCGATTAAAACAGTTTATAAGTGGTTTCAAAATTTTCGGACTGGCCATATGGGCACAAGTGACGCTGAACGTTCTGGACGACTTTAAGCGTCGTTTCGTCACTGTGGATGAAACATGGATACATTACTATACTCCTGAGACCAAACAACAATCTAAACAATGGGTTACCAAGGGGGAATCTGCACCAAAAAAGGCGAAGACCGTTTTCTTCGGCCGGAAAGGTTATGGCGACTGTCTTAATCGCCTCATCGACTATCTGGAAAAGGGTAAAACTATTACAGGTGAATATTATTCATCGTTATTGGACCGTTTGAAAACCGAGCTGCAAGAAAAACGCCCGCGATTGGCCCACAAGAAAGTCCTTTTCCATCACGACAACGCACCAGCACACACCTCAGCAGTTGTGCTCGCAAAATTAATGGAAATAGGATTCCAACTCGTTTCACATCTCCCCTATTCTCCAGACTTGGCTCCCTCGGACTACTATTTGTTCCCCAATTTGAAGAAATGGCTGGCGGGACAAAGATTTTATTCAAACGAGGAGGTGATTGCAGACACTAATGGATATTTTGCAGACTTGGACAAATCCTATTATTCGGAAGGAATCAACAAACTAGAACATCGTTGGACGAAGTGTATAAGCCTAAAAGGAGACTATGTCGAAAAATAAAAAAGGTTTACCCCAAACACATAAGTAGTTTTTATTTTTGCACGGACTTTTCAAACCAGCCTCGTATATATGAAATTTTTGATTTTTAACATGACAGACAATAAGAGTGATCCAAAAAACCTCAAGAATTAAACCTTTAAATATTTAAAACGTATAATAATTTTTGCCGCATTCGGTTAATGCCAAAACAACAATGATGCCAAAACAACAATGACCGAATACTCCATCAGCCACCCGGGGTTTCACTGTGTTTTTTTTTAAATTTTGAGCGTTACAGCTCCACTCTAGTGTACGTTATATGTTTTTGAGTCGCAGAATCCGATCGGCAGTTCGTTTTTTGAAAAAATGACCTATTAATTGTTATTAACCATTTTTTTTAAGCAATTATCCAAAAAAAGTAATTCGATATAATTTAGTTTTATAATAACGAAATCTAAGTTTATTAAGTGTTCCACTCAATTTTTTTAAACGTATTTCGACCCACTGAATACGAATTCAAAGTCTATTTTTACAAAAACTTAACCTTTTTATTCTTATAAATAATTTATTATAAACAATTATGCTAATAAAGAGAATTTCATAGAATTTATCTCCAGAACAGCAAATTTTAAGCTCTTTACGAGCTCTACTCAAGTTTTTTAGATGAATTTTGTCCTGCTGCCTGAATTTCTAATCCATTTTACCAATTAAATTAATTAAAAATTAAGAGCTAATAAGTTTATTTATATGCCATTAAATAAAAATATTTGTGTTAGATTCCCAAAGAAAAATTAATATAATTCTAATAAATTGTCAATAATAATAAAATAATTTAGTTTTTGAAAAAATGAACAGAGAGCGAGTTAAATAAAATTATATTAAGTTATTATAGAAAAAAATTATTTATTTGTAACAAAAATTAATAAATTTTTAACAAAAATGGATTAGAAATTCGGTTTTAACGTCAAAAAACATATAAACTCATACATCACAGCTAAGTAATAATGCGAATAGAGAAAATCAATTTGTTTATAACTTAAGCTTTGCATTAAAAATACAGAAATTCTGCTGATAAAAGCAGGGACTGGATTTTATGGCACATATTTCGGATTTCACCTCGTATTATAGTATTCGAACACTGGTGGGTCCAAAAATTCTACAGGTTCAAAAATTCGTAGAAATTCAAAGAACCAGGATCTATAGCAAATAATATGCGACAACAGAAATTGTAAAAAACGCATGCTTTTGATCGAAGAAAAAGTATGGATTCCTATCTTATACGTGTTAAATATCTGAAACTTTTACAATTAATTATGGCAAAACGGCGTGGTAAACCATCCTTATATTGAAGCACTGAAGGCATGGTGCTAAAATCTATTATTTCTCAAAATTTCAAGCAAAACTACTTTTAACAGTTACTCGTAGGAAATAAATACCTCAAGTTTGAAGAAGACTTGATCGATTTCGTTGAAATTTTGCACACGTCTAATTAACAGTTTTACCTTGTACTTGAACCTAAATATTTTTAAAAATCATTGAAAAGAAGTATTTTTATGACAAAATAACGCACATCCTATGAATGTTAATAAATTTAAAAAAAAATCATTTATTCCGGATCAATACAGTAGAGAGTTATTTGGCTGCTGATGATTCTAAACATAATTTTGTCAGGACTTGCTGTAATATCCACAGCTCTTTTACGGTATTTTTTCTCTTTAAAGTATTTTAAGGTATAAAGATTTTAAAGTTTTCTTTAAAGCTTAACGTTAAGTTCCAGTGTAGATGGTTCATTATTTAATTGTGGCAATTTTTTCGGAGACTGCGAAGGTAACAGGAATAAAGAGGACATGTGGACCAATCCAACCCGATAGTAGCGCACTCTGTAAGTGTTTCCTGTAATGAATTAAGCGAATAACAGATGTGAGGAAACACTTGTGATGATCTTGAGAGACACTTACTTATATTCTATAAGCAATCAGGTAAAAAAAAATATAAAGGGTGTATTTAACAATGTATGAAACCTATTTCCAACAGAGGGACAACAATTTCATTTTTAGAAAATTTCCGTGAGAAATACTATCAACTTCAAAATGGCAAATAGCACTTGGGGACATAACACTTATGACAATTTTCAAAACATAAACACGTTTATCTTGTATAAGGTAGGCATAAAAAACTGCGAAATGGCATAAAATAATTTTGTCATAGTAGGCTATCCCTTGTGGTACCAAAAACAAAATTGTTTAGAATAGTGAGTAGCTAGAATTTTTGAAAGTGGAGGGACACGCAAAAGTGCAGTTTCGATGAGAATGACCCAAATAGGAAACCGAAGTATTTAAGCTCGAAAAGGAAATTCCCCACAAAATTATAGCCATAAATTTCATAAATTGGAATAGGATTTTCCATAAGTTATGAAGAAAATTTAGATAATATAATTTTATAACGGTCAATGTATTACTTTTATAGGATAAACAAAATTCAAATTTTATACCCTACCTACCTTGTGTGAAATATTTTGTGAAGAATAAATTAGTAAGCTGACATACTAACATATATATATATATATATATATATATATATATATATATATATATATATATATATATATATATATATATATATATATATATAGGTAAAATGAAAATGAAAATAATAAAAAATATTTTCCCAAATATTATAAAAATATTGTCATACAAAATATGCATATATACAAGTGAACAATTAATCACGGACCTTAAAAATTTACCTTTCGGATTATCTCGATTTACAAAGCTGTAATATAAATGCTACCTAACATTTTAACAAATTATTAAGGAAAACCAATTGTTACATAGAGTTTATGAAGAATTCTCAAACTCCCTAGTGCCTCGAACAATCTTCTAAAAAATCTTATATACGAATGCATAATTATAGATCTCTTTCAATATTTTACTGTCGACGTTTACACCTAGCGTTCAATTTTGATCGACTTTGACTAAAAATGTAATGTAAACGTTTTATTATAAAAACTGCCTCTATCAAGACAACTAATTTGCCGTTCAAATTTATTTTAATTTATACTGACGAATACACTTTACATCAACGCTTCAAATTTGAACGTGGTCTGTTCAAAAATAAACCAAGCTGTAATTAAAAAGGACCACCATTTTACAACACTATATACAAAAGAGTGCAGATAAGATGTATATAGCAACCAAAATTTGGTAGGATTAACAATACAGAAAATTAATCCCGCTAAATTCTGGCTGGTATAAACATTTTCTCTGCACTTTTTTTTTAGATATAAAAATTTTAAAGTTTTCTTTAAAGCTTAACGTTAAGAACCTAGGTAGACAATTCATTATTTAAATGTGGTGATTTATTCGGAGGCTACAAAGGTAACTGTGAAGGAGAGTTTTCCTTTTCCTCATCAGGTTTCTGATCAATTTGTTTGCTTTCATTATTGATAAAAAATAGAAGCGTCTTTGTAAGATCGACGTGCTTTCATTACTTGAATTTGTTTAAGAAAGAACATTCATATTTTCAATTGCTTCAAACAAATGTTCGGGAAAGACGTTTCTCTCCACAGACCAAACCTTGAAAAAAAGTGTTATTTTTGCTTAATGTACAGGGTGGTCCGAATTGGACACTTTTAAAGGTAAACCCCTTTATTGAAAGGAGATAGACGAAAACTGGTGTCATTGTTTGAGGCTCTATTTTTATGATAAACTCAATGGTGAAAACCGCATATCGATATCTAGCACCGTTTCAGATATACAGGGTGTTTTTCAAAAATCTGCATTTTGGAAAAATGTTTGTAATTCTTTTCCTATTGAAAATTTTTGATTTTTGTAAAAATATTCTCAAAGCACTTTTTTACGTGGATTTCAACAGTGTAAGTTACATTTTTTTACAACTAATATTTTGTTAGTTATTAACGCAAAAATATATTTTTTAAATGGGATACCCTGTATATTTTTCCTTATCCGAATAGAGCTTTCTACCATTCTAAAAATGTAGCACACTTTATATTTTGCTTAAATCTACTTCACAATATAAAGGTTTTCAGTTTTTACGCGAGTTTTAAATGCACATTTTGTGAGGTAGGCTTTGGACGGAGTGGCAATATCAATTGTTTACCGATAGCAGTCAAATCGTAAAAAAAAAATCCCAGAAGTAACTCGAAGAGTCATAACTACAATGAAATTTACTAAATGCTATAGTACTTTAAACTATGTAGAAAATAAAATAAAACAACAATAAAACAATTTATTCCGAGTAGAGCAAACTAAAACAAAACAATTTTCTATAAGAGATGTTCGAAATGTCGACCAGTTTCATTTACACATAGGCGGCACCTTTTCTGGACACTTCTTACCGAGTTGATTAGTTTAAGAGGAGTGAGAGCTGCAAAACTTTGTATCACTGCGACTTCCAACTCTTGCCTGGTGTTTGTCGGCAATTTAAAAATTAGGTCTTTCAATCTTCCCCAGAGATAGAAGTCCACGGGTGTTAAATTCGGTGACCTTGCCGGCCAACGGTTCGGACCTTGGTTCGCTATCCAGTTATTGTCGAAATTGTCCGATAAAAAATTACTGATAACTGTAGCGTTATGAGGGGGTGCCATGTCGTGTTGAAAAAATATATATTTCTAAGGTCCATTAACGGCAGTTCATCAACAAGCTGTTCTGTCTTAAAATTTCTAAATATCTCTGAGAGGTGAGTGTTCCTTCGTAAATAAATGGACCTATAACCCTGCCTCTAAAAATTCATGCCCACATATTAAATCCAAATCTGCCTTGATTTATTTGCTCCACAACTAAATGAGGATTTTCTTGTGCCCAAGTATAAGAATTGTTAAAAATACCTGCATTGCTTACATAAGCTTCGTCTGTCCAAATGCAATTTAAGGAAAAATTCAGAACATTGTTACAATTCTCCAGAAACCATTGGCAAAAATCCATACGCCGTTGAAAATCTCCGTCTCTAAGGTGATGAACTTTTCTGGTCCTATATGGCCTGAATTTGTGCTTCTTCAAAGTACGACTTACGTTAGTTCTTGGTAGTCTAGTGGATTCTTTTAACTGTCAGGTTGAAGTGTTGGGATTATTTCCGATAGTTCTCCTTATCCCTGTTTGATGCATAATTTTTGGCTCGTTTCTTTTCAAACTGTCACTGTTACCTAGGTTATGTCGCAATCGAGCGAATATGTCCTTGAAGGGTTGACGCCTCTCTGGATACCGTTCGTGGTACAAATTACTTGCCACTTCCGAATTTTCTCCAGTTTGTATGAAACACACTATCATATCCCGTTTTTTTCGTAATTTTCAAATTTCATTGCGATTTTTTGACAATTCAATAACTGATCCTGAAGTAAAATGTGACAACTACGAGTAAACAATTGAATTAAACCATATGGCCGCTCCGTCCAAAGCCTACTTCACAAAATGTGCATTTAAAACTCGCGTAAAAACTGAAAACCTTTATATTTTAAAGTTAAGCAAAATATAAAGTATGCTATATTTTTAGAATAGTAATGTAAAGCTCTATTCGGATAAGGAAAAATATACAGGATATCCCATTTAAAAAATTTTTTACTTTAATAATTATTAAAATATTAGTTGTAAAAAAATGTAACGTACACTATTGATATCCACGTGAAAAAGTGCTTCGAGAATGTTTTTACAGAAATCAAAAATTTTTAATAGGAAAATAATTACAAACATTTTTCCAAAATGCAGATTTTTTAAAAACACCCTGTATATCTGAAACGGTACTAGATATCGATATGCGATTTTCACCATTGAGTTTATCATAAAAAATGAGCCTCAAACACCGACATCAGTTTTCATCTATCTCCTTTAGATAAAGGGGTTTACAATTTGAACCACCCTGTACATATAACACATTCGAAGAACCTGGAAGCGTTCAATATAGTAAAGGCTAATGGGATAATAATGTTTTATCTGCCAGGCCTTACTACTCACCGGCTTCAACCACTGGATGTCTCTTTTTTTTTTAACCTCTAAGCAGTTATTATATTTAAGCAACAGAAAAATGGTTGAGGACAAATCCAGGTCCAGTAACGCAATATCAAGTTGCAAGTATATTTGCAGAAGAATTATTAACATCTTCGTTAATGGATTTAAGTTCACAATTGTGCCAATGATTGTGAACGATACGGTACGACAAGCTTCCGCAAAAAAACTCGCAACTTGAGTTTGGGTTACTTGACGACCTAGATTTGTCCTCAACCATTTTTCTGTTGGTTGAATATAATAACTGCTTATAGGTTTAAAAAAAAGAGACGTGGCGGAACCCAGTGAGTAGTATGTTTAAAGCTAATAGCGCTTTGTCTAAGTCGTCTTTAGTCCCTTTATATTTTCTCTTATTTGCCATCTAAAAAAATAAATAGACGATCTAAAATGCTTCACAATAAATACCAATAACAGAACAATATCAGACAATCATAGTCGTGTAAATCGTACCGGTATAATTTAGCAAACTTTCTGAGGCAAAATTTCTCAAAATCAACAAAAAAACAGAAAATTACTCATAAAATCATAACGTACAAATTTAACTGAGCCGTTTTCTTGCAGAATTATAGTAAATTAAATTGTTTTAATATACCAAAAGATAGGTAATTATGACTTACCTTTTGAGAGAGTTATGTTCTTACATTCAAGCACGAAAATTATGATAAAACACCAGCCAAAATAATTTATTTCACTCAAACCAAACATATTTGCCAGACGCCATCACCAAATGACAGCTAGTAGGGGGCGCTATTAGCGCATGCCTTAGTATTGCCAATGCAGACAACGTATAACGTTTAGTACGAAATTTTAAAGTGGTGCGATTTATTCGGCGATACGATTTATCCAACTCTCTCCTATATTACTTCGCCTGATTTATTACTTTGTGATTTTTTATTATTTCCAGAAATTAAAAGGATGACTTATGAAAGACATAGGACCATTCAATGACAATCAACAGACAATCCCTTAATACGAGCTAGATAATTTATTTGGATCACTATTAAATCGAAACAATTTTTTATTTCTTTTGACATCAACGGCCCGGAAAATTATTTGTCGCATTGTATATTCTAAAGAATTTTTACACGTTAATTGCGAATAAACTTCGATGATTTTTTTGACATTATTTTGGGCACTTTCCTTGCTGTGCTTAAACGCCTTGTGTTTAGAATATGATCGAGCGGTAAAATTTGTATAGTGGTTAATAAAGAAATTATTATAGCTACCTATATTGCTATTAGCAGTAGTTTCTCTTCATTGGAAAGTTGGTAAGCATTTTTGATAGTATTAAAATGCTTTATTTTTTACAATTACAGAGTTTTTATAAGTAAACCACTTTTTCGCTAAATCGTGTCATCTTGAGTAAATAATTTGGGTATAAGAGGAAACTGCGTAGAGAATGTTATGTATATTCATTATCAAAATTAAACAAAAATTTCAACAATACGTAATACCTTTTAGTGGTCACAGTCACATGTCATACCTTGGAAGTGTCTCTTAGAATCATTCATGGCAGAATCAGAAAAAAGTGCAAAGAAGAAGGAGAATTTGGATTGGAGAAGTGCAGAGACCAACGCCGGGATATGTTTGTCTGCTTTATAGATTATGAGAAGGCTTTCGATAGGGTAAAGCATACACAATTAATCGAAATACTACAGAACACAGGAGTCGACAACAGAGACATCCGCATAATCAGAAATCTGTATTGGAGAGAAACGGCATCGGTGAAATTTGGAGAGATCAGGTCAGAGGATGTTGCCATCCAACGAGGAGTGAGACAGAGCTCCATACTTTCGCCGCTGCTGTTTAACCTTTACTCCGACAAAATATTCAAAACAGCTTTATATGAACAACCATACGAAGTAAAGGTGAATGGAGAGTTCATTAACACGGTCAGATATGCGGACGATACTGTTATCTCGAGTAACAGAATTGAAGACCTTCAACGCCTGTTAGATACAGTTGAACAGCCAATCAAATTTATGGTCTTTAGCCGCCAACACTATGCAGATGTTGATCTCCATCTCAACGGTCAAGTGATAGAGAGAGTTCACCATTTTAAATACTTTGGAAACTACATTACTGACCAGTTAGACCCTGAAAAAGAAATTAAGTGCAGAATAGAAGCAGCCAGAACAGCCTTCATTAAAATGAAGTCTCTTTTGCAATGATAGCATTAACCTGAAACTGCGCCAGAGAATAATAAAATTTGGTTGGTTTTGTTGTACGGCACAGAAATATGGACATTCAAGGTTGCGACAGTTAACCGCTTGGAGGGTTTCGAGATGTGGCTGCATAGAAGGATTCTCTGTATTCCGTGGACAGCTTATCTCACCAATCAGAAAGTACTGCAGAAAGCTAATGCAGTCAAAGAATTGTTGTCAACGGTAAAGTGCAAAAAAAACTGGAGTACTTAGTACTACTCATTACGAGTTATTGCAGCTTATAACGATGGGAAAGATTGAAGCAGGCGCGGCGTTGGTAGAGGCCTTTTGGCTCAGAAACTTACGAGACTGGACGGGAATCCATAGTCTCGAAGAGTTATTCCGAGTCGCAGGGAACAGAGATAAATATGCTAGGGTGATGGCACATATAAGAAGAAAGTCACAGTTAACATATTCAGAAAAACTCACATTTTAAACTTAGCAGCCACAGAAATACCTGTACAAAATAAAGAGTCAGTTGAATAATCGCAGTCAAATGGCTGCATTAATTTAAAATATGTATAATTGAGCGAACGAGATATTTTAATATTAATAATAGTAAGATTTATTCTTTTGTTTTGCTCTTAATCTGAGTATGATCCTTGATCGACTTCTTTCTACTAAGATTCTACGACTACGCCTTACATGCTTACCCAATAAGTGAAAATGCCTTTGTCAGTTTGCAGTTGGTCGAGCTCTATTCCACTATAAATAAAATTAACGAAAGAAAAATACATTATTTAAAATTTAAAAGTGTATTTTTACTATAATTTATAACAAATTATAATACAAACAAATACATTGTACACGCTTATATTTTACGCAATGTTTAAGTGAGATATATTTAAAACATAAATTTAGGTATATATATTTTTTATTCTCAATAAAGCTAAGAAGTACAGAATTCTGAAACGATAGTTAAATTTAAAGCATAATTTAATAAAAAATAAATAACGGTGCATTCAAAAACTTTTATGAGTGTATGATCATTTGGTTTCAAATTTAAAGCCATAATACAATTTAGCAGAATGTATCTTGATATTTACATGTTAGAAAAAAAAACAAGTTAGTTAAAATCATTAACCATTCTTAGATAAATAAGGTCAAAAAAATAACTATTACTATCGAATATGTACAAAACATTACAAAATGAAGACTTCAAAATTATGGCTCTAAGTATGTATAACAATATAATATTAATATATATCACAAAACAAACAAAATTGGTAATGGTTTTGCTAGTTATAACAGAGAATTTTCGCCAGTGATTTCTGCTAACCTCTAAACGCAAAAATCTCAATTGTAGCTTATGTTTAAATCAAATTGTTTGGCTCTCTTAATAATGCAAATTATTCCTTATAATGAGGTCACTACCAAAGATATTGTATAAGTAAGCTGGAGATTCCTACGTTTAAAAATTAACGGAAATCGCTTGTCAAAATTATTTATTTACCACAGATCATAGTTAGGTATATAGGTATACTGTCGGCCAAAGAAAAACATTTACATTATTGAAAACGAAGTATAATAAAGCCCGAAAAGACGATTATCATTATTTAATGATTCAAGGTGTAAGGTACTTGGCATTTTTGAAAGCCCGACCAACAACGTTAGGTCTTAAAAATAGAGACCGATATCGACTTTGGCTTTATAATTCTATTTTTTTTTTTTCAATAACATAAAGTAATGAACTACCTGTGCCTCCTACTTTATATACATATATACTGAAAACAATTCACAATTATCTTGCACTTCTATAATAGAATCATTCGTAAACCAAACAAGATTTTAATTCTTACAACTTGAATGTGTAAAGAAACATACAAAAAACGGAAATAGAGTTAAAATGAGCATACATTAAACATCATTTAAATAATATAGGTACTTAGGTACATTTAAAATGTCTATACCACGTTGTCGACCTACACAGGCCATGAAAATGTGTCGTGTATTGTCTTCACCATTAAAGGTGGTCGATCCCCGTATATTACATACAGAAGCCAGAAGTGGTCAAGCAGGTATTAAGGGAGCTTATATTTAAAAGATTACGAAAAATACCAATTTGGCCCCCAAAAAGAGTCCATATTGGCACAAAACTTAAATAATAATTATAAGATCAGAGTTACACCTATTCTGACTATTTCAAAGTGGTTTTAAATAAAAAGACTTCCAACGGGAGAGCACCGCCACTTAGTCATTGCTTCTGACTACTTTAGTTAAAAACAATGGTTTTAAATAGGACAATGCCAACAGACGGTGTGGCGCTAGTTAAGGGCACGACAGAATGATCCTTGTGAAAGGGCTCTTGAAACTGTTCCCCACGGACACTGGCAGCCATTTCCGATTATTTCTAAGTGAACCAGAGACCAGCGATAATCGCTAGCCACTGTCTCTCGCAATGATTTTAAATGGGAAGACGACTTCCAGTGAGTATGTGGTTTGGCTGTGGCCTTTTATGGGAATATAAGTGTGCGAAAAAGCATGCGAGAAACCCAAAATTTTTAATGAACATAAACTGAAATTGTGTATCAAATAAGGTTATCGAACTTTACAACGAATACAGGTAAAGATATAATTTGATTTAAGCTGCCGGACAAAAATTACTTATGTTATAGTAAACTCCCTATTTTTAAAAGTTTCTTTTGCTATTCTTTGAAAATATAAAATTTGTGAGAGCCTTTTTAATTTTTTTTCAAACAATTTGCGCTTCAGTTCCCTTTCCTAATAATAACTAAGTGTAGAAATAGAAAGAAACGGTCTTATAATTTCCCACAATCGACGGAATACAAGTAAAAACGGTTTTACTCTATTTCTACATAACTACTACACGAGTGAGCATTCTGGAATGATTAAAAAATATATTTCACTTCCTCTAAAAAAACTTGTTTGTCCGGTATTATATTTGTTTCAGGACTAAAAAGTATAAAAATAGTGACTAATTTTATAAAATTTGAGTAAATTTTTGGAATTTGACCATAGCAAATGTTATATAAAAAATTAGTTAGTCGCATCTTTTGTCCTATCGTTCATTCAGGCATTCAAAATATCAAATTTTTTGGCCCTATATTATAGAGCAGACTATGGCATAGCCGAGAGGAGCATATGCCCCCGGCTTCTATGGAAGTAAAAAAGTGCGTTCTTAGCGAGGGTAAAATTTTATTACGTGCATTCTTTAGCTTTAGTCTTTAATTTTTTTTGTAATAAATTTAGCTTGCCAATATCTACTAATTGGTATTTCTTAAAACATAGAAAATAAAGAAAATTTTACATCGAATAATAGCGGACCTTCTTAGATTTATACGTATAAATTTGGATTTCTTACGGTATTATATACAGGGTGTACAATAGCCAATATATTGAAATAAGTAACTCCTTGAATTAAATTGAAATATACTAAATACTATTACTACTGTTTCACATAAATATGAACATAGTTGGAAAGTTATCAGAGAACGCAAAGTAATTGACTGTCACCGATTTTTACAGAGGTAGAAAGATTGCGATGCACCGAAAAAGTTATTAAGGCAAGACAAAGAAATATGATACGCTGATTTGCCGTCAAATTACATATGTTTTGTTCTTGTCATGCTGTAGAACATGAAGCACAATTTTGAGCCAACCTCTTTGTTTAACGTTTTTAATAAATACATTTCTTAGACCAATACATATACAAATATCTAATAAGAGAGAGACTTTGTTATTTACTCTTTTTGATGCACAAAATAATAAAATACGACTGCTAATTGGATTTTGAATTGATAACCAGTGTTTAAGTTTAGTCAAACAGTGGCGAAAATGATTTTAAGATAAAAGTTTAAGGACGAGTTCAGCTTTGTGACTTATTGTCGAGGGACCTATTTATTTAAAGAGCTTATTAGTTTCAATAAATCCAACATTTTAAAATAGAAAGTAGTTTTAAATCGATTTAGATTTCGTTACCTAAAAAAGTAAAAATATTTTCTAATTCTAGGTTAGGTGACAATCAGACAAGAAGAAAAGAAGAATATCTTGTTTGAGATATTTAACAAAAAACTGTATTGATTTAAAATTCATATTTTTGCCAAAATTTGAAATAATCTTAAGATAATACTAAATAAACAACGATTATTGATTAGGAAATAATACACATGCAAGATAAAAAGATAGACAGGAGGCGGAGCAAGCATGAATACGCTACTGACTCTCTAACTCTCGGGAAAGTTTAATGCAGCAGCCCCTTTATAAAACAATCTGAATCTGAATTTTTGAAAATTAAATAAATATTTTTTTTAAACTCTTTTTCGTATACGACTTTTAACAAAAAACATATTATTTATATTTTTAACATTAAAAGACCATATAATGCATAAATTGATGAGAGCCAAAGTATTTCTATTATGAAATACTCTAAAAAAATAAATTTGTATACAAACGACAAATTCGCATTGAAACATATCGTATCCAGTATTGGAAACGTTTGATTGAACGATATTATAAGGACTAATTTCGAAAATTCAAATTTATTCTATTAAAACAAAGAAAATGCTTTTACAGCAAAAAAAAACAGGTTTTTACTATTTTTTTACTTATATTATCTTCTGTGGAACGGAATATTTGATGACTAAAATTAGATAAGAAAACATGACTCTTGGGTTGGGATTTGACCCTACCAAAATGGAGGAACTTTGTAACATTTTGCCTACAGTTATATGAATTATTTAGTATTTTAATATATCAAAAAGGTTCGTAAATGTTCCTGAAGATACCTCTTGCAATTGTATGCAAAGTGTCGGTAAGAAACTTCAATTTAACATGGTATAATTCCAAGATGCATGATTTCTCATATATTACCTTGTTCTATTAGTAAGAATTACTAACATTTTTAACTTGTTAACACTAATCTTCCTCAACATTTATATATATATATATATATATATATATATATATATATATATATATATATATATATATATATATATATATACATATACATATATATATATATATATATATATATATATATATATATATATATATATATATATATATATATATTTATATATATATATATATATATATATATATATATATATATATATATATATATATATATATATATATATACATATATACATATATACATATATACATATATAGATATATATATATATATATATATATATATATATATATATATATATATATATATATATATATATATATCAAAACACATAGATCTTTAAGAGCCCAGCACTTCGTTTTTGTCTTTCCTATTGATATTCTCCTTCTCAGCTCGAAAACGCGTAATATCTTTCTCAGTTATTATGATTGCATGCAACTGTGACTGAGGAGTGAGAGAACTTTCTTAATTTAGACTTGTACCATCTTATTTTGATATTATAGACAATACTACGTCATAGTACACAACATCCAAAGTTCCCTGCCTCTAATAATTTCTTTGGTTGAAGCAGAACTATTCACATTTTGAAAATTAAAAAAAACTACTATAATATGCAACACTATTTGAAAAAACAAGATTGTCTGATATCTGAAATTCGATCATTTAATTTTCAATTCAATTAGATTTAGGCAGAAAAAAAACAGTTACACCAGCAAAAACTTAAAGTCATCTGTAAAAACCAACACTTAACACAATCATTTCAGATTCAATAGGTCAAAATATACTGAATACTCATTATTTATAAGAACAAAATAATAAAAAACTTATTACTCCACACAATATAAAAATTTAAACATTACTTTCTAGACGTTTTAAAACTGAAATGTCACAAAAAAAAGAATTTATATTACTCGCTTTACATACTTAAAAAATGTCTTCGTCACACGGAAACACTTATGAAACTAAAAATCCATAGCATTAATACGAAAAAATAAAATTCTTTACTTTTTATTGAAAGTAATTTAGGCAGGTACAATTATTGAATATCTCGCCATTTTCTTATATGACACTTTCGAAGCCCAGTTTTTACTAAACTTGACCGCTGATCTTGATGCTATTATTTAAACTAGTAGAAAAAGTTAGGAAATTATATTCATGACGTTTTTTCTTTATTTTTACCTAAAATATACCCTTAAATATGGAATCTATAAAAACATTTATAGGATGCATATATTGTTCCGTATACAGATGCAGCTCTAATTGCTCCTACACACGATCAAGTAAGTTGGTCCAACTTGGCTTGTCAAGCCAGTTCATCAAGTAAGTTTGATGGTGTCGGTGTGAAATTGGTGAGTTGAATGGTTTGATGACGAGTTGGACGGTTTTCTGGATTTGTCAGAAAAGTTGTTCGAAGACTGACGGCTTGACAAGTAAGTTTGATCGTGAAGGACGTCATCCAGCCTTTAAACCACCCAACTCACCAACTTGTACTTCTCGCTATCTCATTTTTTTTTGGCGAAACAAGTGAGAGAAATAATAAATAAGTACCTTCGCCCATCCTCATATAGTTATGCCAATTTTGGGGCTCACACCTCAATTCGTTCAATAAATTAACGTGGCAATAATGTGCTTATTTAAATAACCACTCTTTGTTCCACTTTGATCTGCTTGATTTCCTTTTAACCGTCTCCTCTTTCAGTAACAGTTCATAAAAATATGATAAGTGGTTTATAGCCACCATGGAAATGCAATAAAAACAACAAATAATAATACAACCATAAATTACAATGTCCGGCGTAGTCTACACTTTGCTGGTAACCGGAACACACTGATGAGAAGTTTATCCGTTTGTCCATTTTACTTGAACGTGTGGGCTCAACTTGTACCGTCAAACTTATTTGACCAACTTGCATGACAAATTGATTGGACCAACTTACTTGATCCTGTGTACGCGGCTTTAGCTTGATCCTGACTCACAGCCTACTCTATTATTTACTTATTTAGCACACTGGTAATTGCTAAGCAAATAAACAATGGCACGCCCTACTCTTTCATTAATTTAAAACGTACAAGTGTCACTGTTCATTTATCCAGCCATTGTACAGTATAATGAAATAACACTGTTAGTTATAATTTAGGATCAAATGATATATATATATACATGGCCCATAGATTTTTCGATACTTCCATTGCCAACAGTTTGTAAGTACCGAAACATATCTTTCTACAAAATATAGGAAAATATTTATAGTCCGTATAAGGTCTGACAAAGATTAACTAATGCAACATGTTAAAATGTACCTAATAACTGAACAGTTAAAAATTAAATTAATTTAAAAAGACTGGGTAATATTAAACAAAACTTAGAACCAGTAGTTATGTGAATTTGATCCATTAGGCTTAAAATTTTAATAAATATCGATTATAAACTATACAAACAAATATTACTAGCTCACAAATATTCCAAATACGACCTAAGAATAAATTAGTTTCGGCGAAAAAAAGAAAAACACTAATATTAATAAAAATATAGTTAACCAAAATTGCAAATTTAGAGTACTTTATCTTCTCCTCACTTTTTTCTTGAAGACATGGAATTGGATTACTGACCTGTTTTTCGGAGAAACGTGTATATACCTAATTACGCTGCTTCAACCTGAAAAACAGACAATTAGGTAAAAAAAAAATGGAAGACAGAATTATACAATAAATATTGCTTTTAAGATATACAGAAATTGTTTGCTGTATAAAGTGCGATACAAAAATTACCAAACATGAAAAAAATAACCAGTAATTTTACCAAATTTTTAAATCGGGATTTTTCGTGGTTTTTATTAATTTATCTATAATTCACAACAATGAGATGAAAGTATCCATACGCTTCCATTTTATCCACTTTCCATTCGCGACTTTATCTAAAAGAGCTTTTACGCAATTACGATTTGAAAGTTTGGAGGTTTTTTCTTTAGCGCAATGTAGCGGTCATGCTTTAAATGGGACTAGTCTTTAGTATTCTCACGGAGAATGTTTTTTAGTTTTTTTAATAAGTGATAAGAATTTTTTTGTTTTAAAATAAATTTTATTTTCATCAAATTATTGTTATTCCTGTACACTTATGAACTATTCTGCTATCATTCATATTCTTTTTCTTCTCGGTAACGATATCCCAAAATGTCAAGAGTAACTCTTAAAGTCCTTTAAGTATTCTTTTTTGAAAACCGAGAAACTTGGTCAATCTCTATCCTTGCCTGTAATTTAAACAAATTGTACATTGTAACAAGACAAATATTACAAAATATAGAAGATGCAATTTAGGAATAAAGTTAAGTCAAAATACATTTATGTGAAATTTCTCAATTTTTGAGAAACCGTGATTCTTGGGGTTAGATCGTGTCAATTTGGTGTAACGTTTCGCCTACGATTGCACGAGGCCTTTTCAGAGTCTCTACCCTTCGCGATTAGAACAGTGGATGAGCTCAAAGAAGCACGAGTCAAGTATTTTTAAGTGACCGAGGTTCACGGAACAGGGACCCAGTATAATGATCGTTTTTCACGTGTAGTGCAGACCGTAGTTCTCTTACGTTGACGCTACGCCGACAGCTATACGTGGTTGAACAATTCATTCTTTTTAATACTTCTTTCATGTTCCTTAATTATAGTTGACATCCCACGTTCTCCTACACACACCGTACCACAGGAGTAAAAAATTTTAGAGACACTTTCTGTTTGTAAACGAATTATGACTTTTGGTATTCTCAAGTCTCAAGCAATTTTCTTGCAAGTATTGAATATTGTGGATATTTAAAGTAATTTGGGTGTTTCTAGATCGAATGTTCCAATATGCCGTGACCTTTTTTTTGTACCAATACAGCTAGAAAAGAAAGGGACCAGGCAATTCAGTTTCTACTATAAATTTTATATTTGAATGTTATTTAAAAAAAAAGAGGCGAACCTCTTATGGCATTAAGCCAACTAGCCAACATCTCTCTTTATTATTTTTAAATATATACACATTTTTTCCTTAAACCTAAACTAAACCTAAAGATACACACAAAACCCAGCCGTCACACGGAATCGAACCGCTGACCGCTCGGACAACAGCAGGCAACGCTAGCGCCTTAACCACTGCGCCAATCGGTCCGGCTTGAATGTTGTTAATTGAAGTGATTCGAAAAAGCATTCAGATTTTTTTCACCTCGTGACCAAATAACAAATATACTGTTAACTTTGGACGTTGAATCACTATATATATAAATATTCCAATTAACTAT
Organism: Pachyrhynchus sulphureomaculatus; assembly: GCA_019049505.1. NCBI lineage: Eukaryota > Metazoa > Arthropoda > Insecta > Coleoptera > Curculionidae > Pachyrhynchus > Pachyrhynchus sulphureomaculatus. Next base: position 131,430,281 of record CM032447.1, read on the forward strand.
TCTGTTTCCATAAATCAGACATATTTCAGCGTAATAACCTTGATTCATCTTTGGTAGATTTAAAAGAAGCATGTCTGTCCTCTACATATTTCACCTTCCTAGGAACATTTTTTAAACAAACTTCAAGAGGGTGTTCTCCACTAGCCCTTGTAGTGGCCAATATTTTTATGGAAGCCTTTGAAGAAAGTGGCTTAAAACCAGCTCCTCTAAAACTAAAATTTTGGTTAAAATACGTTGACAACTTATTTGTTATCTAGTCACCTAGTGAAGAAAACCTGCATGCATTTTTGCATCGCTTCAATCAACAATTCAAATATAAAATATACAATCGAAACTGAATTGCACAGTATTTCCCGTTTTCTAGATTTCCGCCTACAGAAAGTCAAATATAACAATAGGTATCTGTATATTAATACACACCATCAACCTTGGTCATATCAGCAACATCTAGATCGTGAGCTCGCAACAGCTGGCCGAAGACATGCGAGGGATGTAGTTGGCGGCCCTTCAAAGAAACTAACAATTGACGTACTTTGTTTAAGAAGGACCCAGACCAAATTGGTGGTTGGGGTGATCACCAGCCACTGTCACCTGAGGAGGTTCTTACAGAAAACGGGTATCCACACGAAATGCATTCTACATGAATCATCATCATCATTATCATCATTAGCTTATTCCATGCATATTCGGATGTAAGCCTTCCCAAGTTTTAGAGGCTTACATCCTATATTAATATATGGCATTAATTCGGAATAGACGTAAACGGTTCGGAGATCAACATCGTGCCTAAAATGGCCACATGAATGGCTTGGAAAGAAGCTAATAAACCTTCTTAAAGGAAGGACGCTCATGTAACCAAGAAAGGAGAGCATAATAAGCCAAGAGGCTGAGGTGCACAAACAAGAACAATCGCGTACCCCGCCTACAACCAACCAATCGCAAAGATTAGAGATCTCTGAAGATGTTACTCCAAATTGACACGGTCAAATCCCAAGGACTAGCACGTCTCAAAAATTCAAGACTGACATTTTATGTATGTATTTTTACCTCACTCTATTCCTGAATTGCATCTTTTATATTTTTCGATATTATTCTTGTTAAAATGTATAATTTATTTGTAATACAGTTGAAGACGGATCTTTTTTTCTGTTTCGGTTTTAAAAATCATTACTTAAAGAGAAATTTAACAATTACTCTCGACATTTTTAGTGTATCATTATCATAGAGAAAAAAACAGATGGGTAACAATAAAAAAATAACCGATCAAGTGCAAGTTGAACTTGCGCAATTAATGTTCCGTACGTTGATTGCTTTTAAAATAAAAATTTTTGTTTCAGAGATATAAAATGATCAGTGACTTCACACCCCAAATGAGTTTTCAACAAAGCTTGTTTCCGATCTGTACTGAAAACTGACGACCTTGGAATTTTTGTTTTTTTTATACACCAGATAAATTATTAAAGGATAATTTTCGCTCAATTTAGACTCCATGGAGAATATTCCAGAATATTTTCAAAATTTTTTGATCAGTACTTGAGATAAAGGGGGGGACAGCGATTTTTTAAAAATAATACAAAGAAAAGTGCGTGCAAGTATTACATTGTATATATTTTTGTACTCATGTTACAAGCTTTCATTTCATATCCCACTCGATAACCTAGTAATTTTATTTTTCACTTCCGATTTCACATCCCAAAACTAACCCCTTAAGTCAAAATTTAACTTTCAAAACTACACGGCTCTGATGAGGTTATCAATTCCTATATTAGTATCAAATTTCAACTTTCTATGTCAAATAGTTTCGAAGAAAATCAGGTGTGAGAGACAGACGGACAGACATCGAAGTGATCTTATAAGAGCACTAAAAAAACCATAAGTGTGCAGGAATGATAATAATTTGATAACAATAAAATTATTTGGCAAAAAAATATTCCTCATTGCTTTCGTATAAATATTTCAGCTTCTTCAAGCTGATTCGGTGTTCTAAAGACAAAGGGTAGAGATGCTTCATGCAATCGTAGACAAAACGTCGAAAAATTACTCCAAATTGTCACGGTTTATCCCAAGAACCACTATTTCTCGCGTAACCAAGACCGTCCCATGTTCTCATTTTTTTAAAAAATTTAAGCTCTGTAAAATTTTTGTTGGACTACATTTTTGCCAGAATCCTAACATTACCAGTAAAATTACTGCTTTAAAAACCCTAGTCCTTATAAATAAGGTAGTCGCAAAGGAAAACTCCACTATGGATTGAGAATAAACCGCCCTAACATGCAAAAAGAAATCACTCCGTCTCTGACGTAAAAGACAAGCACACAAAACAGAATAAAAATATTTTGCGCCACTGAATCCGAAACAGTGGTCAAATTTGCGCAGATCGGATTTTTTTTTTTAAATTGTTATTAGACATTTAAGACGAATCCGCCCAAAATTCATAAAATATCGTAATTTGACCTAACATGAAAGAAACTTTTGAGCAAACTAGCGTACGTAAAAAAAAATGTATTTTAAGTCGTTGGATTTAAAACAAGGTGGTTACTGTGTGCCACGTAATATGTAATGACTACTTAAACCATAACCAAAAATGCAAAATACTCTATAAATCCTAGATAGAAGCGATCGATTCTAGCGACGAGAGCGATGCCTAGGACGCGCCTTGTGTCTCTTGTAAAACTTACAGATTTAAACATACTTGGGACAAGATTTTGTTACTGGAAGTTTAATTTTTCAAATCACCAGGAATAGGTTTGTTAATATTTATTGTACTAGTGAAAATTCACGTCCAGCAAAATGTTTTACAAAAATTGTTGATTACAATTATAATAAATAAAATAAAATCGCCTTGACAAAAGACATATTTAGTTGGTAAACAAACTAAAACATTATTTTATTAAGTAAAATACAATTATTTGCACCTCTGGCTGATGTAAGCGTACTGGCCCTTTGTCGGGGGCAGTTTAAGAACACATACCTATAGAGGAATTGTGCAGCGCTTTATAGTGCTCTACCGCAACTATATAAAAATCAATATAAACTACTAAAATTGTACCAGCTGAGGAACCGTAATACGACGAAACGCATCCCGAGATGGACTGATGGAGGAGAGAACAGTAAAAAAAGTGCTAAAAAATTGACTTTGTACAATTTTAATCGTTTATACTGACATTGATATTTTTAAGGTAGAGCTTTATAAAGCGCTGCCAAGCGATAATTGTTAGCAACTCACCGAGTTGTGGCTTTAAGCAGACCCCGACAGAGGGCAGATACGGTTACATCAGCCAGATGTGTAAATAGTTGTATTTCACTTAAACCAACTGTAGTTTTACAGTTAGTTTAATAATTAAATATCTATCAAGGCGACTTTATTTATTCATTTTAATAATTGTTCAAATCGTTGACCATCTACGTCCAAACACTTCAGAATGTGAGTATACACAGCTACTGTTGTGGCACTTCTTATTTCAGCGGAATCTAGCGACCTAAAGGCTTCATTCACCCGATTCTCCAACTCTTCTGTAGTATTTACCGGCGTTTTGTAAACAAGGGTTCTTCAATTTACCCCAAAGATAAAATCGAGAGGTGTTAAATCACGTAACTTCGGAGGCACCAAGTGTATAAACTATCAATCTTCAAAAATTCTGTATACCTCAGCGCTTCCCTCGGCCATGTAATGTGCAGGAGCTCCGTCAAGTTGGTACCAAGTACTTTGATATTATGCCAATGGAAGATTATCTGTAAAATCCTCAACTAATTTTATTTCCAATGATTGTTTGGACGTTAACTTTTCGTCATATATTGAATAAAGTGTTTGATCGTCTATCATTAAACTAAATACATTAAAACTAAACATTTCTTGAAAAGAAGAATCTCCCACTACATGAGGATTTTCGCCAGCCGAAACTGATTATTTTTCCGGTTAAAAATTTCTTCACGAGAAAATTTCGACAATCTTCAGGTTTCTAAGCATGAACTATGTTAAATTTGTAGTCGTGTCGTCGTATTTTGCTTATGCAAATATTCTCAGAATAGAGCTGTAGCGTAAGTTCTAGTTTCAGTTCCTTCTACTCCACGCCTAACTAATGATTGCCGAAAGGTATAAAAATAAGCCAAAACATTTATTTCATTTTCTTCATTAGAAGTTAGAGGCCCAGGTAAACTTCTGGGTCCTTTCAAAAACTCTATGAAATTTGCAAAATTACTCCAAATTTCTTATTAGTCATTGTTGGTAAATCGAAATACATTTCGTTGAATTTTCTGGAAATACAGCTGATATTTTTATCGGGATATCCATGTAATATAAATAAATTCATTAGAACTGTATTGGAATAATTATTTCCACTTATGTTACTAGATATTTTATTTTACACTTTACACTTAACAGTGAGAAATACAAAGCGTCAACAAAAACTACTAAGTAGCGACAAAACTCATGAGATGATAATTCCAGAGGCTACTTAACAAAAAGTCCATTCTAAAACCATTTTTGATACGTTTATTAAATAAATGATTATAATTCAAAAAATATTCAAGTTAGATAAAGAAACATTATACAAGAAAAATTAGTAAATTCCAGCAGCCTTCTGAAACGAAAATAATATACAGGACATTCTATTTAAAAAACGGGACATTTGGCAATTTTCGTAACGAACCGTTGTTGCTACTTTCCGATAGAAGTAGTAACACTGCACGACTGAAAATATTTTTGGACTCACTAATATATACGACCAAAATTTCAAATCGATGTGTTTAGTGGTTCTCAAGAAATGTCTAATAGGTCATCCACCATGGATCACCCTATATATATATATATATATATATATATATATATATATATATATATATATATATATATATATATATATATATATATATACACGAGGTTTGTTAAAAAAAAACCTAACTTTTGAAATTGCATACGAACGTTGTATAGTTTGAGTTAGCACGCCATGCTGCACCTAGGTTTTTTGGAAACAGAACACGGCTTGCAACATTGCGGTAGTTTGATCAGTTAGCAAATTCGA
>CM032447.1:131440301-131514827 GCA_019049505.1 Pachyrhynchus sulphureomaculatus
TTAAATCCTTTCTAAGATGGAGCAAAGATCTGTCTGTTGCAAAGTCGATTTATTATGCCATGTTCTTTTACTACAATCTTACAATTAAACCAAGAGGGCGACCCGAAATTTTGGCCCGTCAACTAACCGTCTGCCTAGTTGTTCATTCTACCGGGCGCGTCGAATAAATAATAACTAAAATAATTTTTCGAGCGCTTCAAAGGACAGGCGCCGCAGAGACCAGATCCAGCTCTAGGGTCCAAAAAACGTCAATTCAGCCATATAAAATCAATAGATTTAGTTTGTTCTTGATAAAATAAGAGGTGACCTGCAAAAGGCAGACGCCGCCAATACCGGACGAAGCTGGACTCACTTTTTCAAACTAATTCATGATTTTTTCATAAAATGTTCCAGCCAAAAACGACCATTATTGGCTGGAAAAAGCGGGTCCAGCTTCGTCCTCTGCTATCAGCGGCGTCTCCTTTTGTAAGTTATTTTATCAGGAACAAATTAAATTTATTGATTTTCTATGGTTAAATGGTCCATTTTTGGATCGACGTTTTTTGGGCCCTAAAGCTGGGTCTTGTCTCGAAGCGTTTGCCCTTTGGGGCGCTCAACTCTTTTAGTGTCAACAAATGTTATGGTACTTGATTCCAAGTGGTTAAATGACAGTCAATTTTTGGGTGCAGCATTTTGGACCGTCGAAGGTACGGAGGCCGAAAATTAACGTCCAAGAAATATTTTTTACAAATAAATGGGGGTTATCTGTTTATTGAGAGACGATTATGCCTAGAAAATTAATTATACATTTATAGCTTCTAATTAGTAGAAATTGTGCAGTTTAACCTGAATAATACCAATATTATTTTATATCATTTCAAAGCCTGAAAACAACCAATCATGTTTCTCTTTGACTTGATCGTTTAATGTGTTTCAACATATATCTTAACTGGAAAATTTAAATTAAATAACATGAAGACAAAGTACTGATTTGTCAGTATATCATAAATTATCATCAATATACATAAACTGACATGGATTTTTAAATCACAATTATTTTATTTGAGATGCTAAATCCATGTAATTACATCGAAAACCGTACACATTAATGATTTATAACTTTTAAAGTTTCCTAAATACTAAAAAATATAATTTTTTTGTTTTTAAGATCTAGCTGTTTTATAAATAGCTAATAATGTAGTATCACGTAAGCACAAGTTCGAAAAATATCTGGTGCTGCTGATATCTGAAAAAAAGAGTAAACTACAAAAGTCACTGAAGCTCAAGGGTAGTGACATTCATCATTTTATTTTTTGATTATTTCGTTGTTATTATAAATAGTTCTCAAGATATAAGCAAATAACACGATGGGAGTCATAGGAATTTGAAGGAGGACACGAAAGGTTATGTCCTAACGAAAGATTTGCCCTTGCGTGCAGTTAAATTTTCCTCCAATGGTAAATCTGTTATGCATGGGTACTTTCAGGTACGTGGATTAAATTGAAATTTCACCTACATGATAAAGTTAGATGATCAGAATGCTCGTCTTGTTAGCTAAACTGTAATAAGAGTAACATAAGTAAGCACAGACTACTAATAGTAAATTAACTAAAAATCCCATGTATATTATCTCAAATAGTACATATTTTATATACTTGTACTCCCTGTAACACCGTTTACCGTCTAAGCAATCGTATTTTCTCGTCAAAGATCACCGTACCGTCTTGGATTTTTTTCATTGTTTTATAATTATCCTTACCGTCCTTACTGACATTTTAAATGGACGATTAATTTGGAGGAAAACGATTTTATGAACGATACTCAATCTACCTTCGGGTATCAGACATCTATGAACTACAATATATACACGAATATACACTTTATATTAGGCTTCAATGTTTATTTTTGCTTTTAAGTCTACATTAATATAATTAGAGAATAAATAAATAAATATTGGTATAAACAAACAAATGAATAAATTGTAATAGTAATAAAAAAACACTTGCCTGCGTAAATCAGCTTGTCCTAGCAACATATTTTGAGCCACACGGCATTTAGTAAACAGCGCTACCATGCATTTAATGCATTGATAGGCTCGTTTTTGATAATGGTTTTTAGCACGTGCTGTTGTTTCCAATAAACCTTCTCTTTCATCCGGGACACCTTTTATAGCATCGTGTATCCTATGAGACTGCCAAGAGTCTTCTATTAATAATATAGACAGAAGAATTTCTATGTGATGTCGGAGTTCTTGACAATAGGCAAAAGCAATTTGCCATAAGAGTTCTGATAATACTGACTTAGAAAATTGTGGATTTTCCCATGAACAGAACTGTAAGAGTTTAATAGCTTCATCCGTTAAATTTGTGTCCTCAATAATTTTTTTCACATAACTAAAAAAATATACAAAGGTCATTCGTTACGTTAATTTGTTTGTTAATACAGCTAGATAACTAATGCCTGAGATGTTCACAATATATACCTTCAGAGTGGATCAGTCAGTTAAACATATTTTAATTAGTAACTACAAAATATTATGTTCCTACTAGAAGGTGTGGTATCTAAAAAGCACAATTTCAAGTTTAAAAGTACAAGTATATATGCATTTTATTAAATGGCACACCCTGTATATTAGGTTTCTGTGGTCGAATCGGTCGAAGTACATTTTACGTAACATAAGGAGAGCATCGGAGAATTTTTAGACAAAACGGCACATCGATAAAGCAATAACCTTCTAGTGTTATTGCTTTATCGATGTGGCTGAATCTCCATATATTTTTATAAGGTACATTACTCTCATTTGTTTTTTAGTCACAATAAATAACAGAATACTTTGAGAATAATATAGTTTCAATCACTTGTGGTCACAAGTCAGAAGTTTAATATTATGTAACTACTTAATTTAAATGTTTTTAGTATCAACCGGAAAATCAAGAAATATTTATTCTGTCACATTTTCTTGAACCATCTTTATAAAAAATATTTTTTCTATAGCAATCTGTAAAAATGAATTTTACACACAGATATTAGTGTGTAAACTAAATGGGCTGTAAAAAACACGGGTGCCTAAAATAAAATTTTTAGTTCGTGCTACCATACAAAAGCGTGTTTCATGTGACTGCCAAACTAAGCGGAGTTAACTGAACTTCAAAACTGAGACAAAATGCAATATTGATGTAATAATTAGAGTAACCAACATAATTTTATGTAATACCAACATGACGGGTCCAATATGGCCACTAAAAAATGAGCAATTATGGAGATTTTGCAGTGAGGTAGCATTTTTTCTGACCGGAGTAATTTTCGATTTTAGGCGCCATATTGGATCCGCCATATTGGTATTACATAAAATTATATTGGTTACTCTAATTATTACATCAATATTGCATTTTGTCTCACTTGAAGTTCAGTTAACTCCGCTTGGAAATCAGGATTTTTGTTTCTAGCCGCCATATTGAGCTGCCATCTTGTCTTTTTCAAAAGGGCCAAATTTAAAGGAACTCGTTGATTTATACTAGTTTACAATGTACTGAACAGTAGCACGCGAGTTCTTAACAATTTTTCCTATATTTCTGTACGATTTTCCATCTTTCCACAAATCAATTATGAACTTTCAAACTTGAAATGGAATTTCACATTTCTCTCGCTCATTTTTCATACTACTTTAAAAATCCACTGCAAAATTACCAGCAACAAGTGACAGATTATAAAGTATGGCCGAAAATTATTCATTTGTTTTCAGTTTAGCGGGCAATAGGTAGCTTGATAAAATGCAGCTGATTATAACGTGTTTTTTTCAGTGGAGTTCTTGAGTGTATGTATATATATATATATATATATATATATATATATATATATATATATATATATATATATATATATATATATATATATATAGTGGAAGAGTATATTATACTTGGAACATAAGATTGGATAAGGATAATCAAACAGCGGAAATACCAAGGCAAATTCGTCTCAGTTGGACTACATTTCAAAATATGTATATATATATATATACATATATATACATATATATATATATATATATATATATATATATATATATATATATATATATATATATATATATATATATATATATGTATATACTGTAACATTCATTTTTTCCTAGATTTTAAGATCATGTTACGCCACTGTTTTTCTCCCTATAATTTATTTTTTTTTTCCATTTTTATATTTATTGCAGTGAGCAGAGTAGTTTAAAACAGTGTTTTAATTTTTTGAGCAGTTTAACTTAAATTTTACAGTGTGCATTGCGGGTTAACTACTGGACTCTTTAATTTGCACTGAATGTGTCTGATTGGCTATAGATTTGTATCCGGGAAGGAAGCCATTTTAAAGACGTTACTTTAAGGAAGGAAGAAAAATATTTAAGCGTGCGGATGAGATTGTTCAAGGCTTTTTCCAGCCGAGATGTAGTAACGGCTTTTTCCAGCCGAGCTGCAGTAACGGCTTTTTCCGTCATGTAGCCGCAGTGGGCTTTTTAGATTATCAAGCCGCAATAGGCTTATTCCATCACGTTGCCGTAGTAGTTTATTAGTGATATGGTAGTGCAGAGACGGATTTTAGCTTTGAAGTTCAAAGCCTTTTCCTTGAAATATCCTGCTCATTCCCAGATATTTCGGGTCAAGAAGTGTTTAGCAGCCCAAAAGGAACTGGGGTAGCAAAGGTTGAGACAATATGGTTATCAAGATCTCACCGGGACAGGCTAAAAAACTAACAGAAAAACCGTAAGTCATAAGCACATCAATCCATAGATCTTGCTTCGTGCTGACAAGTGCGTTTACATCGTCTATTCAGCACGTGTAACTCGTGAAGTTAATTCCACGAACTTTTAACATCATCCGATTTTTGTTACGATAATGAACGGATTTTAAGCAGTTAGTTATAGAATTATATGTCAGTATTACAAGAATGGGAAGTTGCTTCGCGTGTATACGTTATATGTTCTTTTCAGAATCCTTTTAGTCGAAAAATTTAAAAATTAATTTATTTACTATTTTTTTATAATGCAAGTAGAACGACATGCGAGGTTTCGTTTCAAAGCATTACTAAAACTATTGCTTTGTTCAACCTTATTAATAAAAAAAAAACATAATAAAATAGACCATTTAAAATATCGAAATATGGGGAAAGTAAAAATCAGTATTTATTTTAGAGCAGCATGCTTATAAGACAAGTGCTAATTAAATCTCTTTATCAATTTTTTCTGTTATTTCATAACTTCTTTTCAACCTATTTTTTTAAATGACTGATATTAGGCATGTAATATATATATATATATATATATATATATATATATATATATATATATATATATATATATATATATATATATATATATATATATATATATATATATATATATATATATATATATATATATATATATATATATATATATATATATATATATATATATATATATATATATATATATATATATATATATATATATATATATATATATATATATATATATATATATATATATATATATATATATATATATATATATATATATAGTTAGTGACGTGCAAAACTTTCCGGCCAGTGACATTTCGTACTCTAATTTATTTAAAGATTCTATATAATCGTAACATCTACTAGATAAAGGGATTTTATTTAGTAGTAGTAATTTTAAAGTGTGGCGAAGTTAGAATTTTTAATTTTGTCATTAATAAACCCTTTTCTTTATTTAAATCTAGCGTTTCACTGAATCACCCGTTTTATCTTTCAGGACGCAACGGTTGTACCATATTAAAAAAATTTTTTCAACAACTACATAACCCTTCAGTATTTTTTCATTTTTTTGAGCTGAAGTTAGATTCTTTTTATTTTAAAATGAATGGTGCCCAAAATCTGTACAACCAAAATTTTAAACAACTATAGAGACTATTTTCCAAAGACGTACAAAAATTATCTCTTATCCATATTTCTCTACCAAAAAAACTGAGCTAGTGTATGTCTAATTTCTTTAGTTCTTTCAGTATTAATATCCACTCAATCCATTCTCAGAAATTACGATATACATAAGGGGCAAATAACGACTTCTATTTAATAAATAATAAAAATATACCTATCAAAATTGTACCTCAACGTGCGGGCGTTATTAAAAGGTTACAAAATTGCGCCCAAACGAAACGGCATTTTTTTAACCACGCTACAAAATGGCGCCCAAGAAATATATGTGTATGTATGTATATATATATATATATATATATATATATATATATATATATATATATATATATATATATATAAACTAAAACAAAAAAGTTAAAACCAAACAATAACAATTCTGGAAAGAAAAAAAGAAAAATAAAATAAGTCATACATAACAAACTTGGAAAATACCTAAATATAAATATGAATTGAACAGAATGAACAGTATGAATAAGATTAAAAATTTCGGTAAATACATAATATATAAAGCTGGCCATTTGGTTTTAACCAGCACCATAAACATACATACACACACATATTCTACCACTCTTAAAAGTTTCTATGAGGTACACTACAGGTGCAGGGCACATTTTTGTGGGCCATAAAGCTAAATATGTAAAAAATTTGATGGAAGGTCGCAACATACCTGGTACGATTAAAAAGAATTTCAGCAGCTTGGGGAGAGATAGACATAATATATTCCTGTATAGTTGGCTCTCTATAAGGATTAGGCATTACAACAGGATCTCCAGTACTTGACTGACATTTTGAACTAACATCACAACAACGAACTAAGCATGAAACCAGCTGGTTTAGCTTGCCAAGTTCAGTATATTGATATTTAATTGCAGGCCCTGGCCCTTCATCCAAAGCTACCAACATAAAAGTAGCTGGTAAATTTAATCTTAACAACTGTGCTTTTTCTTGAACACCTAAAAAAGAAATAGTATTGAGGATTATATAAAAAAAAAATTTAACCGCGTTTTTGACCTTTCTTGGTTTGTGTCGGTTAGCATACTAAACTGGTAACTAGATATAGACTGCAGCTCATAAACAAAATAAATTTACACTATTGCTAACCTGCTTATTAATGAAGCATCAACATTAGGTAAATCAGCGAATTAACAGTTTTTTTTTTCCAATAATAAATACAGATATGTATATAAAAACATAAAAACTGCTGAACATTATATTTTCCAATTACTTAAACAATATATAGTAAAAAAATTCTTATGTACCTTTACCGTAAAATTAGAAAAAAACGATGTTATGGCCATATTTTATGTTCAGCAAAGTTGACTTTATTGTTTCGATAGGACACACTGCAAAGTTTTTACTGAATAGAGCTTTTCAGTACGAATGTCACGATACGAGGTGTTTTTAAAGCTAGCTAAGAAGGAAAACTCTCAGAACTACTCCGTAACTACCATCTACAATAATACACTTAGTCCAGCATTTTTCGAGATGTTTCATTCCATTTAAAAATAATTCTGTTGGCGCCCCAAAAAAAGACGCTACAGCGGCTTTCAACTTATCATCTGAGGAAAATTTTCGATTTCTGAGGTCTTTCGTCAAAACAAAAGAAGTGACAATGCGCTATAGGGTGAGTTTTGTAACTCGGTAATGGCTTAAAATGTACGAGTTTTGTAGACTTTGTCGTGCAAAAACAAAGTTTTGGTTTTCCATGAATTCGGGCATCTTTTTCTAACGGCCCGCTTCAAGTTTTAGATTATACGTCCGTAAATCTGTCGATTAACTACAGATCATTTTTCCATTAATCTAATAAGCAAAATTCCCTCATAGTCCCAAAAAACGGTCGCTATCAACTTTCCAGACGATGACTCAATCTTCGCCTTGTTTATGAATCAATGACATCGATTCCTGTTTTGTGGGTCTCAATAGACACTAAAGTCCCGTTGCCTGTGATAATTCAAGAACAACAATTCTCATCATTCTCTAAAGCAGCCAAATAATTTTGAGAAATTTCTTGGCCTGGCCAGTTTCTGCGCTGGTGCGTGTAAGGAATAGTACAGAATCTTAAAAACTGTGGTTTAGAATACTTCAGCTTCTTTAGTAAATATTAAGATATTCATCCGTCGATCTTACAACGCCAAATTCTCAATAGTCCTGATGGTTTCCTCAGATCCTGTCTCAAACGGTCTTCTTGATATGGGGTTATCCTGAATTAAGTCTCAGCCCCATCGAAAGTGTTTAGATAAAAATCTTCGTGCAGAATCTTAAAAATTGTAGTTCCAGATATTCCAGCTGCTCACGTCTGACGGTTTTCTCAGTTCTTGACTTAACCGGTCTTTCCATTCTGGCGTCATCGTGAATCGAAACCGTCTAGACAAAAATTTTACTTGAAGGGCCATGATGGTCGTACACCTAGGACATTGGTTTCTGAATAATTTCTAGTTAGTTTCCCTCTTTAGGGAATAACTTTACCACCGCGTGATGCTCCAAATTACAAAACTTCGTCAACAGCAAGAGTAATTTGACAACTAACAATTTTTTTGTAAGGAGTTACATGGACAGGTAGATAACTTAAAAAAACCTTCGTAGTAATATACCAAATTCTGTCATAGCATAGAAACATTTAATTGAAAAAAAAAACGGTCAAGTGCAAGTCGGACTTGCACAATTAGTGTTCCGTACCTTGACTGCTGAAGTATTCTATGAAATTCAGTCACACATTCATCTTCAATATAAGAATTACCAACGATATATAAAAAGCGAGTTATATTTGTAGTAAAAAATTGAAAACAAATATTAACTACCTAAATATTTATAATATAAAATAAATTTATTTTGTCTCGGTACCTATCCGTTGTTCACCAGCCTTCATGGAAATTTATTTTATCTGTGATTAGCCAAATGCCTAAAGCAGTAATGTACTGAAGAGTATATGACTATATTACTGATTGTACCGAATACGTATTGATATTTCGTAGGCCCGGTTAAATTGACAACTTTCTACGAAAAAAATCTCGACCATATTGTCAAGTCAAATAGTTTTTTTTATTCTCTTAGAGATAGCGTGGAGGGACCGCGATTTTTGGCCATTTTTTAAAAATAATGTAAAGAAAAGTTTGCGCGAGTTTTACATCACATATATTTTTGAACTCGTGCTTTGACCATCTTTCATTTGACACCCCACTCGATAACCCTGCAAATTTTTTTTCACTTCCGATTTCACACCCTTTCACTTTCATTAACTACACGTGTCTGATTGGGCCATGAATTACTATATCCGGACAAAATCGGGTGTGATAGACAGACACCGAAGTAATCTCATAAGTGTTCTGTACGGAACATTAAAAAAGTAAAAGAAAACCGTGAAAATCGTCATATCATTGAATTTAACATATTTTTTTTACTAATATAATTCCTTAAAATATAACTGTCGAATTGTATTTGAGTTAATAGAGACAGATTAAATTTCTAAACAAGGTGGAGTTATTCCATTATCTTGGATTTTTTTTAAATAAGGAGAAAAATAATTGAATTTTTCATTACTACTCTGGCTTGACAAATTGAAGCCTAAAATGTCGGTTCCGGAAAATATAATAAAAATCCTTTATATGACGGTTCCTCCTTGATTTGTTAGAATTTAAAATTTAGTAACTTAGTTCTAAATTAAAAATATCTATAATTTGAGAGTCCATCTTAAAATTGCAGTACATATTAAGACAAAAATAATCAGCGGAACATGAGCTTGGCCACGTTTCTGTTCAATAAATCAACTTACATCATAGCTACAGCACGAAAAAATATATAGTACACGTTATTTTTTGAACGGTCGCTCTCGAAATGTAAGTTGCATAGAAGTGGTTCAGAACAGCCCGTGCGCCTTTATCGTTACCGAATACAATCGTTGCCATAGTTACATCCCAGTCACTGGTCCCAGTATAATCAGCCGCAGATTGTTTGCTAGCAACCTACCTAAATTTAAAGCACTTTTTTTCCCTTTTTAACTGCTTATGCTCATTATTTTATAAATTACATGTTCTTCATGTAGTATTCAATGTCATTTATTCGTCATTAGAAATTTTACGTATGCATAGAAAGTTGTCTAGTACAAGTTTTATTATCACTAGAGCAAAGAAAAAATCAATTAAGTAATTTACCTAGTATTTCCCTCATAAAAATGCAATTCTAAAATAAATACTGATAAAATAATTTAATTCAAGCATTACTTACAACTTATTATTCAAATAATGAGAGTTTAATTTAAAAAAAGTTGAGCAGCGCTAGGTCTTCAGAGATACATGCTTTAAAAATTTCAGAGGACATACAAATTTTTAATTTTTTTTTTTGTTAAAATGATTTCAGGTTTAACAGGAAGCATTTATTTTTTAATGTAAGTGATATATATTTTATTACATTTCACATTATAATTCATTTAAGTTCAGTCAGTCTAATCCTTTTTTTCATGTGCCCAGCGCACATGATGCAGCTAAATCGCTACACCAGCAACGTGTGAGTGCGAAGGGAGTACAGGTTAGGTGTTCAATCATTCTTAAGCTCCCTTAGGGATGGGATCTAGCAAATGCAGAAACCTAGCGGTAAAAACAGTATTCCACTTCAGGTTGAATTTGAATTTTAAAAGCTGCCTCGGGAGTATCCAGCTTTTAAGTACGAAATAATATTCAGAATTTTGGCGATGCTGCAACATTATCAAGTGAAGATATATTTGTTCCCAAGTTAATGTCTAATAGGATGAGCGACGATGTCGCGACATGCATATGTCAAGTCCCGCAACGTTAACTTTTTAGAAGAAGCTGCTGCCTGGGTTCTTTATAACAGAAATTCTTCGTTAATGTCGACCTAATATAGCATTTCTTCCAGGTCCTTGTTAAGTTATAAACTTTCCTGTTGACTATGGGTGTAAACATCGGCAGTTGGTGTTCGAACATCTAAGGTAAATGAAGGGACAAGCGTATCCTTATTAGCAAAGGTATAGATTCAATGTTTGCCCTTTTCCAGCAGATTATTAATGTTAAGAAGAAAGAGCATAGGAGAAGTCTAGAATCCTGGAGTACACTGGCGTTAATAATGAAGTTCAGAGATTAACCGTCAATTGCAAGAACGACATATAAAGACACTCGATACCCATAAACAAAACCTTTCATGTGTAACATAAGAGCTAACCTGAGCCAACAACCAGTCACGTCAAACACGATCGAATGCGTAATATATATCAAAAGTAACTTGTCGAGACTCCATAATGTACAACTGCTTTGTTCCAAAAATGTGTGACATAGGTTAGGCAATCATCGGTAACCTTGTCTTAATACAACCAAATTGGTAGTCATTAACAATATTAAATCCTTTGAGGAAATTAATAGATGTCGACCCTACTGTATTATTAAAAGCAATGAGACCGGTCGGTAATTGCAGCAACCTTTGTTGGAACATCGAAGAACGGTTGGCGATTTGAGTCTATTCTATAAGTATTTTCATGGAAAGTGTTCGATGAATGTAGCCCGCCTAATTTCTCCTAAACCAGTGCATGCTAGGAATACACGTCGCGCTAATACTTCACATCCGTATGAAGTTCAGCTTGTCACTCCTCATACAACCCTTTTCAAGCAGGCTTTTCTATGGAGAACCTCATCCCTCTGAAATGATTTCCTCAGGACTGTATTTCTCCACCAAGTACAATTTACAGTGATTCAAGACCAATATGAATCGCTATTTTCGCACATGCGTCGATCATGTAGCGCTTTAAGGATTTCCCTGCAGCACGTGTGCTATGCCCATAAAAATACTCTATTTTAATAGCATTATCATTCAACTTACTAGAAGTTAAATCGCGAACAAAACTGCCTCGATCACTTTACAGCATGGCAAAAACTTTGAATATTATTTCGTACTTGAAAGCTGGATACTCTCAAGCAGCTTTTAATGCTATGCAAAATTTAAACTGAACCTTAAATTGCATTTGCTAGATTCCATTCATAAAAAAAAAAACTAACAAATGTGGGGATTTATTATGCTCTGCACACGAAAAAAAGATATAAAACTATAATAAAATATATAATGAAATAATACATCATTAAGTTTTCATTTAAATAAAAAAAAAAACAATGATATGCAATACCCCTGTTAAGGGGTTATATCACCTTGAGATTTTCAAAAAATTGAATTATTTTTTAATAATTTTGAATAATCAAATTGTTTATACTTTTAAGAATATTTTAAACGTTTAACTGTTTCAAAATTCAAATTATTTCCGAAGTTATAGCAATCAGAAGTGAACGCGGCAGAGAGTCGGCCGCAAACTCAGGTAACGATCGGACCGGTAAGAGCGGTTAAAGCCTTGACAAAGGGTATTGTTCTTTTAATCAGTCCTTTATAACAATAATTCCTTTGGGGAATTTTGGAAGCTAAAAGTAACTCAGGTACACAAAGTTGGAACTAGTTTAGACTCGCTGAACATTCAACGTCACAGAATCAGTTTGTTTAGTGTACATATCGCCACGTGTATTACAAAAATTTTATTTTTTTAATATTTTTTAATAGAGAACTATTATTGAAATGTTGAAACAAGTATATGTTGATAAAAAAAAGGTAGCCGACGAGCAGTTGGACGTCCTTGTCGGAGCAGGAAGAAACGACACAACCCGATAAATAGTTATTTAATGGAAAGAGAGGAAGCTAGCACCAGTACATCAGCTAAAAAAATAAAGAGCAGTGAAACCGTTGATTTTGATGTGGATGAGAGTGCGGCGGTGATATAAAACTTACCGAAACTTCTGTTCATGGTCTTGGTTTTAAACTAAAAGTGAATTTTACTGAATTTGAACCAGTTCTAATAAACTCATGCCCTCTTATCAGTGGTAGAGCATATGATGTGAATAGACGATTAGTTTTTGCATTCAGACTTCTTGGTATTGGTTTAGTACGAACAGAGAAATTCTGTGGAATGGACTTACCTAAACCAATTTTCCAATTGTTCTACAATAAAGTTGTAAATGACATTAACACTGCTACAAAAACTATTTGTGAATTGTCCATGAAAACTGCTGTTCAAAGGGCAAAAGAATTGAATAATGCAGTAGAACTGACCGTTTCAGGGGATGAAACTTGGATGAAACGTGGTTTCTCATCCCTTTTAGGCGTTTCTACTCTTATATCATTTTACTCAGGAAAAGTTCTCGATCTTATAGTAAAAAGTTCATACTGTAAAGCTTGTGAATTTTGGAAAATTTTTGAAGGTACTGAGGAGTATGATGAGTGGAGCAATGAACACTCAGGTAAATGTTCTGCCAATCACGAAGGGTCAGCTGGAAAAATGGAAGTGGATAGTATTGTAGAAATGTTCAAAAGATCCGAAACACTTTATAACGTACGAACTGGTAATTACGTAGGCGATGGAGACAGTAAGACTTATAAAGGAATTGTTGACTTAAATCCATATGAAAATTTAGTTGTTAAAAAAAAAAGGAATGTATAGGTCACGTGCAAAAGAGAATGGGAATGCAATTACGCAAAATAAAAAAATCCTGGTATAGGTGGCAGAGGGAAGTTGACAGCCAAGCTTACTGATGAGTTAACAGTTTACTATAGTCTTGCAATTGGAAGGAGTATAAAAAAATAAATCAGTTGAAACAATGAAAAATGCGATATGGGTAACTTATTACCATAAAATATCCACTGATGAAAAGCCACAGCATGACAAGTGCCCGTCCGGCGAAGATACCTAGTGTTCGTATCAGAAAGCGAAGGCCTCTGGAACTTTGGATTTTTATAAGCATAAAAATTATATTCCCGTCCAAAAAGTAACTGAACCGGTATACGATAGATTAACTGATACCGATTTGTTAGAACGCTGTTTAGAAGGATACACTCAGAATAACAACGAAAGTCTAAACGCTGTCATTTGGTCTATGGCTCCAAAAGTGCATTACAGTAGCACAAAAACTGTTGAGATTGCATCTTATATTGCAGCTAGTATATTTAATGATGGAGATACTAGTGTATTACAAATGATACAATTATTAAACCTTCTAATTGGCCTAAGCGCGCTGCGATTTACCGAGAACTTGGATTCTCAACAAATATCTATAGCCAACATGAGAGCCCTACAGGAGACTAAAGAGACCAGGAAATTGAAAAGAGCTGCTCAAAAGGAGTCGGAGGACATCGCGGCAACAATGGAAGACCTCATGTACGGTCCACGAATCGCAGATTGAAGGTAATTAAAAAATATATTTGGTTTTAAGACGCTGACGTCGTATTGTTTTTTTTTTTCGCGTTTTTTTCGAAACTACTTTTTTCAAACTGGTGTACAAGATATCTTAAGATCTACTTAACCGATTTTGTTAAAATTTACAACACACATTCTTTATAATATTATCTAAGATGTAGCATAGGATTTTTTTGATTGAGTGTCACGTTCATAAGTTATAAATTTTTTAAACTCAAAATTTCGATAGAAATCTGAGTTTTTTTTCACACAACTGTCATTTCTACAAAAAAATTTCAATTTTTTTTTCCTACGCCACATCTTAGCTATTACCTTTCTAAATAAGAAAAAAAAAATTATTTTTCAGACGATACCTGACAGAGAAAATAAGTACACCATCAGCAAGGATTTTCAAAAGAGGGTCCTACTTGATGGCTCATATCTCCGTCATTTTTTAATTTTTTTTATTCGTTATTATTGCAAATTATTCATAAAACTACTTTGTATATGTGTAAAAGAAAAATTATTTTATATTTTAATAGCTGTGTTAAAAAAATTTTTAATTTTTATACCTATTTTTCCGAGCGCCAAGGTGCTGTAACCCCTTAAAGTAATTTTACTCAGTATATATCACCACTACACCAAGTACTTTATTTTTGCACTCGACGCGAGTGTCGCTAACCATGTTAGCTTCATCAGGAGCGATGACTGACTGCAGTCAATCATCACTCATGATGAAGCTAACATGGTTCGCGACCGGGCGTCGAGTGCAAAAATAAAGTGTTTGGTGTAGTGGTGATATATACTGAGTAGTGTCATTGTGCCAAAGGTTCCACATACCCAACATAGTTAAAGTAATTTTGATGATGTAATAGAAAAATTTCAATTTATAACATTCACTGAAGTTTTTAAATTTTTTTTTCAAAAGCTATGACGAGGCTTTTTGTGTCACCTGGTTTGTGTATACATGTACACACTATAATAATATTATCAACCTAAAGCTACTATGCTTATTATTTTTAAAAATTTAAATTTGATGTACATAATAGTAGACTCACCTTGATTAGCATACATATGAAATACAGTACAGTAGTGAGGTAAATGTCTGCCATGTTCGCTAACTTCACGCTGCAATAATGCTAATAATGCCCAAATGATGTGATCGCTCAATGTTGCATTTGGATCAGTATTGTTAATACCGGGTGGGCAAGGACATGGTGGGTCTTTAATAGAGAAATGTGCTAATAACACAATTATTTTAATGAATGCCGAACGGACTTCATTACTAGGACAACTAAGTAAGTATTCACAAAAACGACCCATATAATTAAATAACATATTTACACCAAACCATATTCTAATCGTCGGAGATGTTCTAAGATGAAGACAAAGTACATCGCACCTAAAACATAAACGTAAATATTTACTGTTATTTTATCCTAAGCATACGGAATTTAAGAAATATTCCAAGACATTACTTTGACTTTTGTTTAAAGCCTGATCATTTTTGTATTTGTATCCAATTTATAAATAAGATTTAGGAATACAGTGAAGATAGCATTTAATCTTGAACGTTCGTTTAGGTTTCTAAAAATGATGTGGTAAATCGATAAAAATGAGATTTTATTGAAACATTGCTTATATACTCGTAAAAATGTATTAAGAGCATCAAAAAAAAAACAATAATATTCAGTACTTCTTAGCCCTTTACGAAGAACAATATTATTTTAGTAAATACATTAATATTTGTGAAGGACAATACGTTGCCCAATAAAGTTTACCTGTGTTCTCCAAACCGACTCCAAGAAATTAGGTGGTATGGAGAGGGAGATGATGGTGGAACGACTGAACAGCTTACAAATCAAAGTCATGACATCAAAATTTAAAAGGATTACAATCAAAAAAATTAAAAAATATTATTAAGGTTAAAAATAAAAGTCAAATGGCATGTGTGAGCAAGAACATTAATGTTAATTTGTAACTATTGGCAACATAAAACGGTATATATAGCACATAGTAGAACAGATTACTAGTACTGTAATATTAAAATATTTCGAATAACAATCTTAATTGTTTTTAATTAAAGTGTATTTTAATTAATAATAAAATCTTATAGTCCTTGTTGGAAAACTGTATATTGCTTTTTTTATCATTTTTACTAGTCATTCTCAATAATAGGCAAATATTTTATAAGTCATAACCGGCCAAGTGCAAGTTGGACTTGCGCAATTAGTGTCCCGTACATTGATTGCTTTTGAAATAAAAATTTTTTTTACGGAAGTATAAAATGATCAGTGACTTCACAAAACATATCCCAAATGAGTTTACAACAAAGTTTTTTCCGATCTTTAGTGAAAATTGATGACCTTGAAATTTTTGTTTTTTTTTATATACCAGATAAATTATGAAAGGTGACTCGTGATAATTTTCGTTTAATCTACACCCTGTAGAGAATATATTCCGAATTTTTTCAAAATATTTTGATCAGTACTTTTCGAGATGTGGGGGGACAGCGATTTTTCGCACTTTAAAAATAATACAAACAGAATTGTGCACAAGTATTACATTATATATATTTTTGAACTCGTCTTTTTACAAACTTTCATTTGACACCTCCCTGGTGAAAATTTTTTTTTTCACTTCCGATTTCACCCTTAAAAACTTTAAGTCAAAATTTACCTTTCAAAACTACACGGTTCTGATCGGGCCATTAATTCCTATATTTGCGCCAAATGTTAAAGTTCTATATGAAATACGAGTAGCTTCGGAGAAAATCGGGTGTGACAGACGGATACCAGACAGACGGAGAAACACCGAAGGGATCCCATAAGTGTTCCGTAAAAAACACTAATTATGGTGAAAAAAATTAAATCAAGTTGGGGCCAGGTATCAGACTAATTTGAATAGTTGCTTAATTATAAGAGAGTTTTCGAATTTTAGGATTAAAAAAGATCAACATAGTTATCAGATCTTTACCGAAATTTAACGAAAATATGGGAGGCAAACCGCCGTGTTTACGGACCTTTCTGTTAATCCAGAGACAGAGAATGTGGCGATGGGAAAATTTAGGTCCGATCTGGAATTATCCAGTCATATAATTAATATATCTAATGAAGAATGTTATTATTAGTCTCAAAAATGTGCAGACATGATGTCTTTTTTTTATTTTTATTTAAGGGTCTAGCACAAGTGCTGCAGGGAAGTCCCTAAAGCGCTCCAGGAGAGAAAATATTAATAAAAAAATGGACTTAACAGATAATAACACGTAGGCTGGAAAGTTTTTAGCCTAGCTACTTAAAACACATTTTTTTGCAAAATTCGACTTCATTTATCAATATAGTCTCCTTCAAGAGCGATACAATTAGACCAACGTTTTTCTAACATTTCTATACATTTGCTTTCAAAATAGGCCTCATTTCGGCGACAACGTCTTCACTGGCGCCAAATCTCTTTCCCGCGAGCATTTTTTTGAGGTCTGCGAATATATAATAGTCACTGGGGGCCAAATCTGAAGAATACGGTGGATGAGGAAGCAATTCGAACTTCAATTCATGCAATTTTGCCATTGACTTGTGACACGGTGCATTGTCTTAATGAAAGAGCACTTTTTTCTTGTTAATTTGGGGTCGTTTCTTTGCGATTTCTGCCTTCAAACGCACCAATAACTTTATATAATATTCGCTATTGATAGTTTTTCCTTTCTCAGCATAGTCGATAAAAATTATTCCAAGCGCATCTCAAAATACAGAGGTCAAAACCTTCCCAGACGACTGTTGTGTCTTTGGTCCCTTCGGGCGGCTTTCACCGATTGCTGTCCACTCAGCTGACTGCCGATTTGATTCCGGTGTGTAGTGGTGGATCCATGTTTCATCCATTTTCACACATCGCATGAAAAAAACACTTTTTATTGCGCATATCAGTAAATGCTAACTGATTTTCTACGAGCGAAGTTCCCGTAACACTTATCAAGCCATTGCTTTGCTTGAACGGTATTTTTTCTCATCAAAAAAGAGTGTTTAATCCACACGAAATTCGATTTTTTGTTTTGAAAATATCAAAAGTACTATCACTAAAACCACTGTAACTTGTAAACTAATCGTCAAAATCTCATGAAATTTTGACACGTACCGTTTGAAAGTTGGTACTTCCTAAAAATGATATGGATTTTTTGAAAAGGGCGACATCTACGTGTCAGAACAAATACTTTTCGGCCTACGTGTTAGATGAAAAAGTTGCATATATTTTCTCCAATATAAAATTTTATCTCTGTAAAATCAAAATATGGATGCATGTGGTAAGCAGCAACATCGGTCCGTACATGTTAAAAGCTTATTGTCGTGCCGAACAAATTAGCAGTTGAAATATTTTTGGCTACTTTACAGTTCTTATATCTTAAAAATTGTTGATTTAATGAAGTTTACCGCACTAGTTTGCGCTTATGTCCTATTTCTACCTCGTATCTATATGACTAACATAGCTTGTTTATGACAAATGTATTAGTTCCAACGACCTACCCAATGCGGACTTTTTTAAATTAGCAAAGTTATATTTTTTTCCTCCTTTGCAAAGGGAGACTGCCTGTTATTAAAATAATTTTTCCATATAGTGATTTTTTCAGCAATAATATGATATTCAATATTCACACATACTCTGTATATGATTATGAACAAAAGTTGTGCTATAGCCCACATAAGTAAAAGATTTTTTCAAATTCATCGAATAAAAATAATAGTTTCTTATTGTAACACATCTTACATTAGAGTTATATTAGTAGTAGCTGTAGTACCTAGACCATCAATATAAGTAATAGTTGTCTGTTAGTGAAGGAATTTGTCAAAACCTTTTAAATAAGTTTTAGTTCCTATATTATTCTATATCACTTAGTTCAGTTTGTCAAGAAAATTTTCAAATTATTCTTTAAAAATGTGTGGATAAAATGTATCATAATCAGTGAGCTACGTTGTTTTCATGTAAAATTTCGGCAAAATTCATTTAGCCGTTTTTGTATGAGGCCGTATTAGATAAACAAAGGCTACAAATGACTGATGGATACAAAAACAGGTTCGCCCTATAAGACAGTAAGTCTTATTGTAACTAAATAACGTTTTGTATCTTTCTTCTAAAAATGTCGTTTGGATCCATTGCCCCGTCCTCTACTACAGTTTTCTTGTTTAGTAAATTTTTAATAGAAAATACAATCCACATTGAGTCAATAAAATGTTTGTGCTATGACCATCAGTTTAATATTAATATTGTTATTAAGATTAAGTTTTGACACAAATACATTTTCCCACGTCAAAAAGTATCTTGTACCGAAATAGGTATGGACCACAAATGTTTAAACTTTTAGATCTTAAATTTTCTCGGTACCTATTGCGTATATTTTTGCTTACATTAGGTAGGTAGTCAACATTAAAACAAGTTGAAGTTTTAATTTAAAAAATCTACTTTTTTAATTCTGATGCAGAAAATTACACCTTCGAAATTTAACTTTTCCATTTCGAAGGCATAATCTCATTGTAGGCATGTGTGTAGACGAGTCTTAATCTTGTATCAACCAGAACGTTCTATAACTTTTTCGTAAAACTAGAAATAAAAATGTGTTTCATATGAAATTTTCTAAACACGCTGTATACGGTCTATACTCAGGGATGACAAAGATACGGCCCGCGGGCCGCATCCGGCCACCGGGACGTATCAATAAGGCCCGCGATCGCAATGAAGAATCATAATTTTTAACAACCGTATATTATATACTATATAATTAAATAAATAAAATCTTATAATAATTCAGTATATTTTTTTTATTTGAATCTGGCCCGCCTACACATTCTAAATTTAATATATGGCCCTCTGCAAAATTGAGTTTGACACCTCTGGTCTATACGATTGTGATGTTAAGTGTCACATATACTTTCCCCATTTAACCGCTCTTCTATTCCTTATAGGAATACATGTAACCCATATACGATATATACACAATACATATCGATAAAGAAAAAAATAAATACAAACCAATCCATTGCAGCCCCTCGCAGGTTTTTCTTTGTATGCCATCCAGTGTGAAATAAAAAGTTACTGACTAGTTGAACACTAAGCAGACATTGCTGCTCAAGTACGTCGTTTGTAGGATTCTGGCTATGCCTTATATTTGTTTGAGCACACGTTGTTGCTAATTTTCTAATAAACGAGAAATATTCTATAGTAAATTGGCTGCGGTGATGCAAGAACTTAATATTTTGTTTCCTTATACTGTTTTCTATAGCAGTAGGCATTTTAAGATGAGTTTCTTTCTTCACAGAAGCTTAAAACAAAAAAATATTGAAAATTAAATGATTTATTTTACAAATAAACAATTTAAGAAAAAAAATCCATAAGTAATTTCTATTTAACGTACTTGATACTGATAAAAAAAACATTTTGCAATTATACTAATAGTTCAAGGGTTCTTTCATATTAAAAATGTTATATGTGAAAAATTAATAGTAACAAGAGATAAATATCACTTTTCCATAAATGAAATGTAACCGTAATTGAAGTTACCGGTATTTTTATTTCATGGATATCAATTAAATTAACCATTGAGGATTTGTGTTTGAACACGGAAAATTTCCATCTCTGACTATATTTCAAATAAGTATTTCTTTTTGTAAATTTAGAGTCACGTCAATTAATAACACGGCGTTGTTTTTTTTTATGGGTCTAGCACACGTGCTATAGGGAAGTCCCTAAAGCTTTCCAGAAGCCGCATGTGTGCGGAAAAAGCGATTCACGTTGTTCTTGAATCGCTGTAAATTGTACTCGGTGGAAAACACAGTCCTGAGCAAATTATTCCAAAGGGATGTTCTCCATATAAAAGACTGATTGAAAAGTGTTGTACGCGGAGCAACAAGCTAAACCTCATACAGATGTAAAGTATTAGCGCGACGTGTATTTCTAACATGCACCGCTCTGGGAGGAATTAAGCGGGCTACATCCTTCGAACACTTTCCATGAAAATACTTGTAGAATAGACTCAAGTCGCCAATCGTTCTTCGATGTTCCAGCGAATCAAGGCCACCGGTCAGTTCCGGGTCTGCAATCAGACGAATAGCTCTTCTCTGAACAGAATCCAACAAATGCAGTGTGTGTTTATGAGAGGAGCCCCAAACACGGGAGCAGTATTCGATAGTTGGTCGAATTTGAGCTTTGTAAAGAATTAACAGTTTTTGAGAAGCTCTCCTTGCTATGTCGGCAACATGTTCATGCCAGGACAATTTGCTCCCAAATTAACGCCCAACAAACTGAGTGACCATGCTAGGGCAATTGAATGCCCCGACATGACTAAGTCGGGCTCACCAACGTTATCCTATTTAGAAAAAAATACCGCCTGGGTTTTTGTAGCGTTAAATTTCACTTGGTTACAGTCACCCCAAGATAGAATTTCTTCCAGGTCTTTGTTAAATTGAACGACCTCCTGCTGTCTGCGGATACTCGCCCAAGTAGCCGCTGTCCGAGCGTTCAAAGTGAATGAAGAGATAAGCGTACTGTCATCTGCAAAGCTGCAGATCGTTAGTGTAAATGAGAAAGAGAGTAGGAGACAGCATGGAGCCCTGGGGCACACCGGCGTTGATAGTGAAGGTGTTAGAAAGAAATTCGTCGACTGCCACTCGTAAAAAACGCTCTCTGAGGAAACAGGAGAGCCACAAACAGAACTTTTCAGACATATCATAAGAGCGTAGTTTAGCCAACAGTTCATCGTGCCAAACACGGTCGAATGCCTTGGATATGTCAAGAGCAACCGCTCGAGATTCTCCAAAGTGTTCAATTGCGTTGTTCCAAACATGTGTTACATAAGTCAGAAGATCTCCTGTTGATCTATGTTTACGAAAACCATATTGGTGATCGCTAATAATCCTTCAAGATATTTTAGAAGATGCTGATTGATAACCTTTTCCATGACTTTCGATATTATTGAAAGCAGTGCGACTGGTCGGTAGTTATTTGGCAAGGTCTTCTTGCCTTTTTTGGGTATCGGCTGAACTGTGGCACATTTCCAGCAGGAAGGAAATATTTCCTTTCTGTAGGATTGGTTGAAAAGTCTACAAAAAACTGGTTTTGTTCCCTCGCACAGTTTTTGAGAACTATGGCAGGTATTCCGTCAGCGCCAGAAACCTTTTTGGTGTCTAGCTTCATTAAAATAGGCTTTATGATACGCTGTCTGAAGACAACATCGGGCATCCTTGAATGCAATATGGGAATAGTAGGTGGTGTTTTTCCTTGGAAATCGACAGTAGAATGTGAAACAAAGAGTTCAGCCAACAAGTTCGCTTTCTCAACAGATGTCGTTGCAATAGAATAATCTGGTTGTGTGAATGGTGGTATGGTGGACTAACTGCCTTAGCGACTGACCAAAAGGACCTGGAATCGTTGGGATTAGCGAGAAGTTTGTTTCTAGTTCGTTGATTATGTGCCTCCTTGGTTTCGTCGATAACTGCATCTTGTTCTAGGCACAAACAAAGGTGTTACGATTTATGGTGTTAAGATTTAGGATTAGGATTTTTATGGTTAGATTCACGTAATTAACGTCTGTCCGGTAGTCAACAAACACTAAAAATTTGTGCTGTCCACTCACTAAGACACTAACAAGTGGTCATAATCTGAGTACATATCGAAAATGGATAAGAGGATTTCTTCACCCTTTCATTGAAATAAGTGAATACACATCTATTTATAGATGGTTCTATAAATAAATGTTTGTTGGTATTGCAACAGATCCTGCACATTTCTTATGGGAAGTGACTCTCGGTGAAATTGTCTGAAATCGATATATGTTATGTCTCTCGAGCTCTGGTCAAAAGTTCCTATTGGCACAAAGTCGGAAAATGGACAGTTTTTCAGATATCGGGGGTAGAAAGACGATTTTCGGAGATCTTGTCGACAACAGCGTAGAGCCATGAGGCTGTTTATGCGCCGTTCTCCGGGGTATACGGGAGTTTCTTCGGTCGCTGATTCCAAATCTGGTGTCAAAAATGATATTTGACAGTTGGCAGCTGTCAAAAAACTGTCAATTCGCCTTATTTCTAATAAAATGCTCATCAAAATACACATCGGGGCGTTTTTACGTCGTCACAAATGAGGTGAGTTGACATTTTGTTGGTAGCTGCCAAGTTGCAAATGTTATTTTTCACACCGGAATTAGAATCAGCGACAGAAAAAACGTCCTGATGTATATTCTGATGATTAGAAATAAGGCGAGTTGACAGTTTTTCGACAGCTGTCAACTGTTAAATGTCATTTTTGACACCAGATTTGGAATCAGCGACCGAAAAAACCCCTGTATCCC
Organism: Pachyrhynchus sulphureomaculatus; assembly: GCA_019049505.1. Taxonomy (NCBI): domain Eukaryota; kingdom Metazoa; phylum Arthropoda; class Insecta; order Coleoptera; family Curculionidae; genus Pachyrhynchus; species Pachyrhynchus sulphureomaculatus. The sequence goes on from CM032447.1 coordinate 131,463,764, forward strand.
CGGAGAACGGCGCATAAACAAACTCATAAACAACCTCACGGCTCTACGCTGTTGTCGACAAGATCTCCGAAAATCGTCTTTCTACCCCGATATCTAAAAAAACCGTCCATTATCCGACTTTGTGCCCATGGAAACTTTTGATCAGGAGCTCGAGAGGAATAACATATATCGATTTCAGACAATTTCACCGAGGGCCACTTCCCATAAGAAATGTGTGGGGTCCTTTGTTTTTTTAATTTCTAATTTAGGTACTAAATGAAAGAATTACTTACACAATGAGAGCTGATTAATAGATCTTGCTAAAGATTCCTCTTCCACATCATGTCGTGTGTAGAAAAGCATATATGCATTCCACCACCTTTTTTGTCGACGATAAGTGGTTCTTTTTAACATGGGATCAAAAACTTCACCCATATAATCACCACCAAAGCATTGTACTTTCATTTCTTCATCTTCGCCCATCCGGCATTCAGAAACATCCCCGTCATCAAATTTGTACCATTTAACTTCCCCTGAAGGATCACGATGCCTAATGTATGAATAATAGTGTCCACCTAAAATTTTTTTAAAACAAACTTAACAAACTTTACGAACTATTTATATTATTTTATAGGAAATCATCAGCAGCTAAGTTTTTAAAACTTTCCATATATTGTTTGTTTAAAAACTATACGTTGTTCTTTGCTAATCTAACTGTTTAGTATGGCCTGTATAAACTAATTTTAAATTATTTTATACAATTTATTAAAAAACAAACTTACCTGATGCCTGTCCAGAATGCACTACAATACCAGATAGACGATATTTAGTACATAGTTCACTAACGTTAGTATCTAAATCACAGTCTATTATCTCTCCCTCAATTTTGGCCAAGCCAGAAACAGTATAAGGCTCCATATCTAATTCTCTAGGAAACTCAAAGTAATCATTGAATTTAATGGCACAAACTCTTTCAAAATCATATTCAAATCGTTTTAACTGAATTCCTAATATGGGAGGCAGTTTTTTTACACAAAGACGTTTCACAGTCACAACTTTCTTTGCGCATTTTTCACAATAATAGGCATCGGCGCCTTCGAGCAGTTCTCCTAAAACAAATTGGTCAAGGGGTACTGAACTAATAAAAACAGACGCCGTATTTTAAACATCGTCCCCGTCTACTATTCGATAGTCTGTATTAATCGGTAAGTCCCAGGGTTATATTCCAGGAAACGATATAAAATATATCCAGTTATTTATATAACATATCACCATAAAATTAAACTTTTTCACCTTTTTATCTTATGCTACCGTTTATATTACCACAACTGGTTGGATATACTTTGCTACTTTAATTATTAAAATACATTTGTACTTTTTTGCATAAATAAGAAATCTTTATAGAGCATTCAGCTAAGATTAGTGTGGATTATTGTTATAAATTCTCTGCAAGGGGACATATTTATGAAGCCTAAAAAGAATGTTTTTTTTTAATAATGATTCATCTGATTGCGGCAGCCAATGATTTTAAAAAAGTTTTTGAAATGTCTTATTTTTAAATTTTTTTCTAAAATTTAAAATATAAAATATCACTTTAAACAATTTTTTACCTTTTAAAAATAAATGAAGTATTCTGGTGATTTTTCGTTTTAAATTTTTAATATTGTGGTTAGTCCTGCGAAATATCCATATTATTTAGAATCGATTACTTGGCTTTTTTAAGATCTTCTACAACAATACCCTGGTCCTCCCGGAGCTTCCATCTGTATTACTTTTTTAAATTCGATAAGGTATAACTTTTCAAAACAGAAATACGATAAAATTATAAAGGTACTACAACCTTGGCATTCTATCTCACTTGTAACCGACAGAACAAATAACCGTACGATTTTAAACTATTATAAGTACATTATATTATATCTGTTATCCCTACTTTAACGATAGATATTTCTTGGACTTCTATTGGCTTTATTCTATTCTATAAACGTTTCGACTGGTAAGTTTACATAGATATAAGAATAAAACTATCCAATAACCCAGGCCAACATTTTTCAAATCATGAGACCAGACTCTACTTTTTCGAAGGTTTTTGGTACACCGAATCCAAATCCGACCTTAGAATTGCTCCATCACATCAGGTTTTGAAGATATCCTAACCTAAAAATGCAAAAAACACGGTGTTTCGCTATATTCGGGATTATGTTACACCGCGAATTAATTTGTCTCCACAAAACTCGTTGCGGCATCTAAAAGTACTATTCTTCCTCTTTAAAATTTGAATTTTTCAGATATTTTACTTACTTCTCGAAGAAATAGTCCGTTGAAATTAATTTGTTTGGCGTTTTCGTTACAACCATACCAAAAAAAGTTGATACGGCAGGCGAGAGTAGTGATTTTTAGTATATGATTTTTGGGACGCTGAATCCGAATTCGTTGTCGGCCCTCAAGCCATGGTTTGTCCCTAACCTTAAGAAAATTAAAATGGCGGATACGATATGACGGGTTGGAATTCTGAAGAGTCTAAATTACTTACGTTTGCCTTTCTGTTGTGTTAAATTTTGAGTCTTTTAGGATTTGAGAATGTAATATCTTTTATAAATTTTTACTCGACGCCTGAGGTTATGTTAGGTTCACTTGCCTTCATGCTTGTTTAGGGATTAAGAGTGTAATGTCTTTTATCAATGAAGTATTGAAGAACGGAGTATTATCGAGAAAAAATTTTTGAACAAATGTATGTGTACTTTTATTAGAGAAACATGATGCCGTCATAAAAAATATGGGTTCCCATTTAAAAAATCAAAGTTGACCTTGAAATGACCTTCAAAATGATATTCCAAGGTCATCACAATTATATCATTTTATTACCCTTTCAACTTTTGTCTGAAACTTTTTTTACTAAAAATTGACATAAAAAAATTAAGCCTGGTGCATTAAAATAGGACACCATGTATGATAACAAATAAATAATGTTCCTACTAGAAAGATGATTTCTCCGAGAAGAAATAAAATCTGAAAAATTCAATATGCCGCAACGAGTTTTGTGCAGAAAAATTAATTCGCGACGTAATATAATCCGGAATAGCGAAAAACCGTGTTTTTGCATTTTTTGGTTAGGATATCTCGAAAACTTGTGATGGAGCAATTCTGAGGTCGGATTCGGATTGAGTGCACCAAAAACCTTTGGGCAAGTATACTCTAATCTGGGTCTGTAGTTTCGTCCAATTTTGTCGGCCTGTGTAAATAAACGCTGTTGTCAATAAGTATTAATAAACTTTAATCAACACAAACAAGACAAGCATGTTTACATGAAAATGTATAAAACCGTGTACTGCGTAATATTACCTTTTACATATTGTTCCATCGAATCTTGCAAACTACTATGATTTCTTATATCTACACTTATAACGCTAAAAGGTTCTTCTTTGGAGTAACGATGAGGGCACCCTTTGCAAATCTTTTGATCGGAGTAAGAGCCACCCAAAATCTTAGACATAATTTGCTCATAACCTAATGTTTTTAAAGCTTCATCTAGGCTTTCAATTAGAGACATAAAAAATTCTACTGCATCTTGTTGCTCTCTTAAGTTAACGGGTTCACCTTAAAAATTAGATAAATGAAATGTAAAGATGAATCATTAATAAATATTTTTAGACCAACCTTGAAGTTTAAAGTGTCTCCAGAGACCTCTGGGAACATAATATTGAAGCCGAGAACAAGCCAAATGCCCAAAAATAGCTTGAACCTGCAAATCAAATACAAACCACGTACAAAAATACTATATAAACGATTTTTACTAGTAAATAAAATATGTATAAACATGTGTGTTAATGATACTCTAATCCCATCAACTCATTTTTTGTGCATTTTTTTACTATAGTTCTCTCTCTAGACCGATAGGTTTCGGCCACCTTATAATCTCACCAGTAGAACGTTTCTAGTAGCAGTAAAACAAGCATATATCTCGGCCTTAAAATATCTCAATATAGTTGATATCACGATTTAAACGCAGTTTGTTATAAATCTTAATAATTTGATACCCGTTTGTAAAACATCGACTTAATCGACGTCTGTACGGGATGTAACAAACTGAAAGTTGCGAATTCATTCAATTTGTTGGGCGTTAATTTTGGAGCAAATATGTCCTGACATGAACATGTTGCAGGCATAGCAAGGAAAGTTTCTAAAAAAGTTGGGAATATTATTTCGAACCAGAAAGCTTTACACTCCACAACAACTGTTAATTCTTTACAAAGCTCATGTTTGGGGCTCCGCTCCCAAACACACTCTGCATTTGTTGGATTCTGTTCAGAGAGACGCCAGTCAGTTCGTCTAATTAGAGACCCGGAACTGACTGGCGGCCTTGATTCGCTGGAACATCGAAGAACGGTTGGCGACTTGAGTCGGTTCTATAAATATTTTCATGGAAAGTGTTCGAAGGATGTAGCCCGCTTAATTCCTCCCAGAGCGATGCTTGTTAGAAATACACGTCGCGCTAATACTTCACATCCGTATGAGGTTCAGCTTGTTACTCCGCGTACAACGCTTTTCAAACAGTCTTTTATATGGAGAACATCATCCTTTGGAATAATTTGTCCAGGGCTGTGTTTCCCACCGAGTACAATTTACAGCGATTCAAGAACGCAAATTGCTTTTTCCGCACACATGCCGCTCCTGGAGCACTTAGGGACTACCCTGTGGCACGTGTGCTAGACCCATAAAAAAAGCAACTAAAAAGTATATATTCCTTTTTAGAAGGCCAGAGACCAGATTCTCTTTAAACTACTTATATAGATATTATAATAAGAAAATAATTATTGAGACATTTCAAACTCAACAGATGGCGGGTCTGAAATAATTAAACAAATAGAGTGTTTAAGAAGCTTCATCTACAATTAATTGAATACATTAGAATTAGAAATAGTAATTTTCATTTGTAATACAAAAGTAATCATGTTTTAAAACTGAGAATTTTAAAATATATAAGTAATAATTAAATATACCTTATATTCAAAAAAAAAATAAAAAAGTTTTACAAAAAGGTAGTAAACAGACTATTTGATTTATTATTCTGGCAAATATATAGTTTATAGTACCGATAACTTTCTAAGACGTAAATATTTACTTCTTTTAGCAGTTACTGTCGATATTGTATTTTCCATTAATTATAGAATACAACCCATTCTTTTTGTAATAACTTCCACATTTTCTGAATTTAAGCTTTTTTTGATCCGTAAATAGTTTTAAAACAATGACCTTAACTGACAAAGCAAAATTTTAATATGTATCAATATCAAATATAAGCAAACTTTAACAGTTAATGAGACGGCTCCCTTGAAAATTGTACATTGTGGTTTAATGTAAAACAACTAAAAACAAACTAAGTCCAAATTTTACCAGTCTACGCACTGTTCTCTTATTTATCAATCCATCTCGAGACGCGTTTCGCCGTATCACAGTTCATCAGTCGGACTAGGATCGACAAACAAGAGAACAGAATTTCTAGTACTTCATCCCGGTACTTACAGAACATAATGGTCAGATACAACGAACTGCACCAAATTTAAAACGCCTACCTTGTACATCGGAGGCTGATTACAGAAATACATTAAACTACATATGTCTAATGGGATCCCTCGAAAAATCGCGCTGCCTGCGGTGAGTGTTGGCTGTGTTCCAACCACTCTGCCGGCTACGGCTGTAATCAGCCTCCGATGGACGACAAGGTATTCATTTCAAATTTTGTACAATTTGTTGTAACTTACTATCATGTCCCGTAAGTACAGGGATACAGTACTAGAAATTCTGTTCTCTTTTCTGTCGATCCTTACCCCACTGATGAGACGTGATATGGCGAAACGCGTCTCGGAATAGATCGACAAATAAGGAACAGTGGTTAGACTGCTGAAATATGGACTTTTGGTCTGTTTTCATTGTTTTACATTAAACCAATATACGCCTAAGGGGATCACTCGACAACTCGCGCTACCTGCGGTAAGTGTTGGCTGTGTTCAAACACTCTGCCGGCTATGGCTGTTATCAGCCTCCGATGGAGTATAATGATGCGTTTCAAATTTGGTACAATTCGTTGTATCTTATCAATTTTACATTGGTTTGGAGTATAAGAAAATAATAAACATTATATTCACATATGGTACATACAGGCATAACAATTTATCTTTACTTACTCAAAAGCAGATTTTTCTAAAATAATTGCTTTATTTATTAAAACAACACTTAAATGTTGTGTTGAGGTTTTTTTCCCGTTCACTTTTTCCCTATCGAGTGTACCTATACAATCAAATGCATCCACAACACAAAAACAACCCGATAATTATATAACTAACGTAGTTTCCTGTTTCTATTTCTAGTTAACCTTTTTGAATAGGTGATTATTTTCGCTTTTTAGACCATTAAGAAGAAAGAGCCTGATTTTGATCAATTTTGGGATTAGTCAATATTTTTGTGCAAAAAAGTCTTAAACAGACCACATCTGAACTATTAAATACTAAAAAATCTATTAAGGAAATAAAACTTCTATTAATTCAAATTACGCTGTTAGCTCTAAGTAAGACTGTTGTATGGCATTTATTCTAAATACCCTGCATTAAGGCATACAGTAAAGTTCTTTGTTGAAATCCTCTAGCTCTTGAGTTTCCTTAAGTGGTAAGGAATAGATTTATCGCCGATGTCAAATTAATTTGTTGTCATTTTGTATAATTTAAAATTTAACAATATCATATCAAATATGAATATAAAAAATAATAAAGAAATATTTTAATGGTTAATCCAGGATCGAATTAAAAACTTTCCATTTTTGGGCATATTTCGCAAAATCTGTGCATTACAACTTCAAACCATTGATATCGTGAAACACTTGGACTCGAACGTTTTATGCGAAAACAATATTATTACACTAAAAACTATTGATATTAATGATTTATGTCTTAAATTTTCTTTAAATGCTAAAAACAATGATCAGTTTTGGTATCCCATTGCCAATTTTCTTGTAAATAGGGAAAATATTTTGATGTCCTTTAAGACATTCGGTAATCGTAATTGAAGAATCGACTCCTCGTTGGTCTCAGGCGTGACAAGTCACGTAACTATAGTTATACTACGCGAAGCCCTATCTCTTCCCTTGAATCTATACACCTTTTTTTTCTAGAAGCTAAAATATTTTAGATATACTTGTATACTTCTCACTTTTTATTTAATTTACAATTTTTGCAATAAGGAACGATTCAGCTGACGCGAGTTTTGGCGAATGCGCCAGTCGAAATTTTAAACCACTGCAACATTGTAAGCATATTTTTTTGCTTTGCATATAGCCACTACTCCATTATTACAGGAAAAGCAGACAAACCAAAAGCTAATAAAAATCATATATGACATTAACACAGAACGTAGAACAAATATAAGACATCTACTGAACAAGGAAGTAAAAATAAACGCCGAGATAAGACAAGGCGATTCAATTAGTCCCTTTATCTTCAACCTCGTCATGGACAGAATAGTGGAGAATCTTCCAAAAACTAGAGGATACAAAATGGGCAACACATACTTCCACACAATCTGCTACGCCGATGATTCTGAGGACAATCTTCAGAAGATCTTTCATGCCTTTAATAATTTGGAAGTGAGAAAACTAAACATGATTATCAACACAACCAAGACAAAATGTATGGTAGCTTCAAAAGAATTATTAAGATGCAACCTGGAGATCCAAGGAAGTGTATTATTAAACAGGTTAATAATTTTAAATACCTGGGAACAATGACAACAAGTTACGGAAACGTAAACAGGGAAGTAAAACAACAGTCTATGAAGGCATTACTAATAGCAGGTTGTTTGACGGATATAGTATGGAAAAATAAATACCTTACAGTGGAAAGTAAAATAAGAATATACAAGACAACAGTGAAACAGATCCTCACCTATGCTGTAGAAACAAGAGCTGACACATGTAAAACTGCACAAATGATTAGGACAACAGAAATGAAGGTGATTGGGGACATACATGGAAAAACTATCCACGACATATAATAAAATAAAATAAAAAACCGGTCAAGTGCAAGTTGAACTTGCACAATTAGTGTTCCGTACGATTGTTTTTAAAATAGAAAATTTTGTTAGGGTGGTATAAAATGATCAGTGACTTCACAAAACACACCCCAAATGAGTTTTCAATAAAGTTTGCTTCCAATCTTTACTGAAAACTGGTGACCTTGAAATTTTGGTTTTTTTCTATACCAGATAAATTATTAAAGGTAATGATAATTTTCGTTCAATCTATACCCCGTGGAGAATATTCCAGGATTTTTTCAAAATTTTTTGATCAGTACTTTTCGAGATAAGGTAGGGGACAGCGATTTTTCACGATTTTTTAAAAGTAATATGAAGAAACGTGTGCGCAAGTATTACATTATATATATATTTTTTACTCGTGTTTTCACAAGCTTTCATTTGACACCACACTCGATGACCTAGTAAAAAAATTTTTTTTCACTTCCGATTTCACCCCTCAAAACGAATCCCTTAAGTCAAAATTTATGTTACGGTGATATAAAATGATCAGTGACTTCACAAAACACACCCCAAATAAAGTTTCAACAAAGTTTATTTCCAATCTTTACTGAAAATTGATGACCTTGAAATTTCTGTTTTTTTTTATATACCAGATAAATTATTACAGATAATGCACTCGTGATAATTTTCGTTCAATCTACACCCCGTGGAGAATATTCCAGAATTTTTTTCAAAATTTTTTGATAAGTACTTTCCGAGATAAGGCGGGTGGACAGCGATTTTTTGCGATTTTTTAAAAATAATACAAAGAAAAGTGCGTGCAAGTATTACATCATATATATATATATTTTACTCGTGTTTTCACAAGCTTTCATGTGACACCACACTCGATTACCTAGTAAAAAATTTTTTTTTCACTTCCGATTTTACCCCCCAAAACTAACCCCTTAAGTGAAAATTTAACTTTCAAAACTACATGGCTCTGATGAGGCCATCAATTCCTATATTACTACCAAATTTCAACTTTCTATGACAAATAGTTTCATAGAAAATCGGGTGTGACAGACGGACAGACAGACAGACGGACAGACACCGAAGTGATCTTATAAGTGTTCCGTACGGAACACTAAAAACTACACATAACACAAGGATACTCACTTCACGTAAGGAGAACTGTTAATTTCGTATTCATAGGAAGGACGAGTAAAAGTTCAGAAAAATAATAGCAAAGGATAAAATGAAAATAATAAGAATAAATATTTTGCAACTTTTTATTACAAATTTTTAAGAATTTAATTAATGAGTATTTTCCGAAAATTGTGATTTTCAATAACCTAGCTTATTAGAAATTAAAAACTGTGCTACCTACTAGTAAACAAATAATTTATATTTTAAAACTTATATAACCTTTAATGTAGATTGAATGCCCTGGACGTATGAATAGAATTTAGTAATTAGTTTCGGAGAGTTAATGTTCTCAAGGTGTGGAAAACTTTCAATTTTTTGGCGCGATGTTACGTAATTTGAACTATTGCTTTACATTATGTAACTATTGGACTAAACAATTAAATTTGATAATTAAAGAGGGACACAGTACTTTTTTTTCCATCTTAGATATGTAATAAATATTTTTGTTTTTCAAAACAGTGCTACTGAACCTTGTCACTGACATTATGTTTGTCACATTACTGTCGAACAAAAAAATACACATATTTTTATTAACATTTGACGATATTTTTTACAAAAAATAAAAATATTTTTCTTAGAATGTGCACTTATTTTACAAAAGAAATGAGATTGTTAAATTACTAAAGTCCTAACTAAAATCTTTAATTTTGTAAATTATCATTTACGGTCAATTTTGTTAGACTGTAAATGCTATAAAATACCCAAACTAGAGTCATTTAAAACAGAGATTATAACAAGGCAAGGTTCTGGAAAGAGATGATTGAATGAGGATAAAAAATATTGTGTCTCGAAGAGAAATGAACAACTCAAATTTGATGAATTTTTTTATCGTAATTGGACATTTACGATATTTAACAACAGTTTTTTGTTCGCCTTTACATACTTTCGTTAATGCAGTCCTGAAAGTTGGTAACATAATTGGAAAAGCATGCATCGAAGCAAAGCTTATTACAACTCTATTTTCGGCGGACGTTCTAAAAGATACAGTGTTGCCATTTCATGCATTTTTTTAATTGTATTTTTAATTGTATGTTTTAATTGTATATATAAATATATTATTAAAAAGGATTTTACAATAAAATTTCTCATTATTTTTAAATAATTAGTTCTTCGCTCACTTCGCTACTAGCTTAAAAAAAAAAACTTTACAACGTGACGGTCGCCTCTATCCAAAAGGCAATGGCAAACCACCCGTATCATGCTTAATAAAGCCCTCTTGCTTTGGCCGTTCGGAACTGATCTGTAGGTCCCCTTTGTCTGTGGAACACCTAAAAAGGTACCAACCACAGGCAAAGGCGGGATGGTCGCCTACGGCAGTATCGAATATGGTACTTCAAGAAGTTCTTCTAAAAACATAAAAAGTATCGCGGTGGGCCAAAACCCCACAATTTATGAAATAATGAAATAGTTATTGTTTATGTATTTTTTGTATGTTTATTTTTTACTCACTTATTTTTTTGAGTTTGAGCCCTCAAGAATAAAAAAACAAATGGTTGCAGTAACAATAATTTTTATAGAGATTACCATACTCCTTTAATTAAAAGCGACGTCTGCCCTTTGGGGTGCTCGACTTTTTTAGTGTCAACAAATGTTATCGTACTTGATTCAAGTAGTTAAAGGACAGTGCATTTTTGGATGTGGCATTTTGGGCCTTATCTGGGCATTCAAAGGCACAGTGGCCGCAAAATCAACGTTAAAGGCTTTTATTCGACTCGCTCGATAAAATGAACAACTAGGCAGACGGTTAGTCGACAGATCAAAATGTCGGGTTGCTCTTTTGGTTTACATAGGCAACGCGGACACGAGATGAGACTCCGTATTTTAATAGTAGGTAGAATTCACCACAGGAAGTGCCCATACAATAAACGCTTCCGAAATTCCTCTTCCCCTGCTAGGGAATTTTATTTCCCGTTAAGCGGCGGCCATTTGAGCTTCAAGTTTATATTATCATCTTATAGTCTATGACATTGTGACGGCCCGTGGCTCCGTAGCGTAGTACCTTCCTTACGGTGCAGGAGGTCGAGGGTTCAATCCCGCAGGTCGGTATACTTATTTATTAATTTATTTCAGTATATTTGGCCTGGCCACGTGCACAGATAGTAGTTGTTTGCAGAAATGCAATAACGTCCTTGGCAGCACTATCACGTTGTCTAAAAAGTGCTGTGAAATACAAAAATGTATGTTTCAGCACTTGGACAACGTTGACGGGTATTACTACATCCTCGCCAATATCCTCAGGATATGAAAAAGGGGAAAATCCCTACGCAGGTGGAGAGGGAAACGATAAAAAAAAGATAATGATATAGAGCACATGAGCAGCATTTTCCAGAAAATGGTTACCTTATAATGTTAACTGGCTGGGATTTAATAGAAATAGAGGCTCAGACAATGACAAAGTGGTACTACTATTTTACCCTAACAAAGGTTCGGACCCAGGTACACAAGTGCTGCTAACCACTGCACTACCAAGTCTTTGTTTGTATCATAATATCTCATATCAGTAAACAAATTACTTAAATAATGTACTGTGGCTTCGCAATTTTTATATGAGTGTCCTTTTGTTTCTTCGTTGTATTTGATAAAGAATTTATCTGAATAGATCGATTGTAGCATAACATAAAATTAACATGGAAAATCTCGATTTACTATCTGATTCACTAAAAGGGTCTACCTTTAAAACTGGTCTAATTTCACAATTAAGGGTTTAAATCAGATCAAAAGCTTTTTTTTTATAATTAAATCAAAACAAAAGTTAACTGGACAGCTGTAGGTTATAGATTCTAGGGCAACCAGACCAGGTCTTAACTTTTAAGCCATTTTAGTGAGTTTTAAAATTAGTTAAGAGTTAAAACAATTAATATTTGATAGCATGTTAGAATTGATGTAGAGATAAAGGCAAATTTTTAGGAATCCATGTTGGTAAATAGTATTGGTATAATAAATAAATATGTACCTGTTTTAGAATACCTATATTGTAATCCTTTCTATTATCATCAACATAATTTCTATCATCTGTACAATCACTATCCAAGTCGATCCTATCTTCTCCAGTAAAATCCTCATTGGGATCAGTAGCAGCACCCTCTGCTGCTAAAATACCTTCTCTAATATTTTTTACCATGTACAATTGCTGCAAGACAGAATTCATATAACATGTTGCACCTGCATTCTTTAACCCTACAAAGCCTTTAAAAGGTCTTGGTCCTACAGCTGGCAAATAATCCCATTCAGTTATAGCAGATTCGGGATCTAGAAATTTAATGTCATGAATGTTACAGAAATGCTACGGATTTTCTAGTTTTAGTGGATGTTTCTATAATTTTTAGGCGTCGAGTTAATTTTCTATTACTTGACAATCTTTAAAGTTAGAGAATAATATTGTTACCTAGCCCTAACATAAGGCTATATAAGCTATGGGTTGGGATTCTCGCTTCCATATTATCTCTTATTATGGCCCACATTATGAAGTTTACTCTGGAGAATCACTTGAATATACTTAGTCATTTCCATAAAAATTGAAGTTTTTTTTTGTAACAAATGTTAAAGTTTACTTCAAGTTCATAACAGTGATTAAATACTTTAATCAGAAGAAGAAGAATAATAAATATTATAGAATTGTACTTTTACAGAGAGCAATTTGATATGTTTTAGATTTTTTGCGTTATCAATATATTTGCCGAATAAGCTTAAAATTTAGTTTCTAAATTCCTTTATTTTTCGTCCTTTTTTAATTTGATGATGAAGATTGGTTTCTGGTATGTTAGAACAAAATATCTTAGAATAGGTATAGTCAACTGCAACTAGTAACTTTCATATGAATGACACAATGTGTTTATTTAGTTTTGTACAAACAAGTAAATAAAAATGGAAACGTAGATTAAGTATATACATATACAACAAAAACTTTTACTACTGGTTGATTGGAGTATAATTAAAAATAATGATTTTTCTCATATCTGTTAAAATAAATATAGAATTTTTTCAGGTACGAATAGTTTAATCTTAAATTTTGTTAAGAGTGTTAAAACTGCTCTATTAAACTTATTATTAAAACATTCTTGCTGGATGCACCCAAAAGCAAAACATCACTTTTAAAAAGTGGTTTAGCAACGACCAGTTAATATTGCTTTGACACCAACTACTAGTTCAACAAAAAGTCAACTGTGGTTACAATGTTTCCCATAAATTATAAGGTATAGTACCTTCCAATGAAAAGTACTAACTACTATGTTACTAGCCAAAAGGCTGTTAACCTGCTCAAATAATATCGAAGAAATGAAAAAAAAAATATTTGTTGACGTTCTTACCTGAATAAAACATTTCAGTTAACATTTTTACCAGCTGCTTATAATTAGGCACACAATTAATGCAAAGTGAGATAAGTAAATCAAAGGATGCTGCTTGAGTTTGAGGTGTATCACAAACGGGAATCGCGGGGTCCTCGCCGAGTTGTTTGGTCTTATTCAACTGTAACTGCAACTTACTAGCTGGAAATAGAAAGTCTTCTAATAATTCGCAGATAAGGCTGCCTGATTCGGCGCTGCCTAGCTCACATTTCTGCTCTACAGTAATAAAGCTTAGAAGTTCTCTTGCTAGACCCAAGTGACCCTCAATAAGTACTTCGTTCTTGTCACGAGCTTTTCTTAACCATGTTACCTTTAAATACAATAAGATTATTATGAATAATTAAAGAATAAAATAGCTATTTAAGAAACTTGTGTGTTTTATTGCATATTAATTAATAAGCAGTAAGATTATATTATATTATATTATATTATATTATGTTATATTATATATATATATATATATATATATATATATATATATATATATATATATATATATATATATATATATATATATATATATATATATATATATATATATATATGGGTGGGCCATCTATCGGTTTAAATTTGAGCCACCGGTTATTTCGAATCTGGCAATACTTATGTCATTCTATTCTGTCACAAAATTCAGTATATTATCTCCACTGAACGAAATGAATCGATTTACGCTTGAGCAACGTTGGGATTTATTGGAAATTTATTTCCAAAACAAAGACAATTGGTCGGAAATTGCACGAAAATGTCGTACAAAATTTGGTCGCAGAGAAGGACCAACAGTGCCCGGTATACGCAAGTTTATTGCTAAAGTTTGTGAAACTGGTTTCATTGTTGATGCGCCAAGACGTGAGCATGCTCGTACAGTGCGTACACCCGAAAATATCGAAGCTGTGGACGGCGCAACCATTACGGTCAATGGAGACACCTATCGCACCATGATAACCGATTTTTTTGTGCCCGCTCTTCATGGTATTGATGTGAACGATGTTTGGTTTCAACAGGATGGTGCAACTTGCCACACATCTCATGCCACAATCGATTTATTGCGTCAAACGTTTGATGGTCGTTTAATTAGCCGAAATGGTGATGTCAATTGGCCGCCAAGAAGCTGCGATTTGACACCGTTGGACTATTTTCTGTGGGGCGCCGTTAAAGACAAGTGTTTTGCCGACAAACCAGAGACAATTGAGCATTTGAAGGCCAACATTCGTGATGCCATTGCCGAGATACGACCCCATACACTCGAAAAAGTGCTCGAAAATTGGTCCGATCGAATGGGGTACTGTGAGGCCAGCCGCGGCAGCCATATCAATGAAATAATATTCCATCTATAACCGGAATAATTGAACTTCACAACAAAAAAATAAATTTGGCAAAATTTCAAACCGTTTTTGTTTTATTGCATTTTTAAATTTAAACTTTTAAATAGCCCACCCCTTATATATATATATATATATATATATATATATATATATATATATATATATATATATATATAACACATGGGCTGAAAAGTCCCGGGCCTAACAAAGAAAACACGGTTTTTTTGGTTCAAAATTAGCTTTATTCATCAACGTAATCTCCATCAAGAGCAACGCAATCATTCCAGCGCCGCTCTAACAATGGCCAAACACTGCTCAGAATCATCAACACGTTCTTGTTTTTGATAAACAGTGAGCAAACGCGGCACCCACTTTGAACAGAGCTTTCTCATAGTCAAATGCTCATGCAATATAAAGCCAACACGTTCTTTTGATATCTTTACGATGTCAGCTAACTCACGCAACTTCACTTTTCGATCATTCAAAACGATTTTATGGATTTTTTTGATGTTTTCTGGTGTTACCGCCTCATTTGGACGTCCACTGCGTTCTGCATCATCGGTGTCTCTACGACCACGTTTGAAGTCAGCAAACCAACGTTTTATTGTTGTTTCTGATGGAGCGGAGTCCCCATAACACTTTTCAAGCCATTGCTTCGCTTGAACGGTATTTTTTTCCCATCAAGAAGCAGTGTAAAATTAAAACACGAAATTGTTTTTGATCCATTGTTTTGAAAATAACAAAAGTAGCGTCACTCTTAGCACAATAACTCACAAACTAATGAATAGAATATCATGAAATTTTAACAGCTGTCTTTTGAAGGTTAGTATTAACTGAAAAAAAGGTGACTGCAATAAAACTAGCGCCATCTATGTGTTAGGCCCGGGACTTTTCAGCCCATGTGTTATATATATATATATATATATATATATATATATATATATATATATATATATATATATATATATATATATATATATATATATATATATATATATATATATATATATATATATATATATATATATATATATATAACACGTAGGCTGACACATAGATGTCGCCCTCTTAAAAAAATCCGTATGATTTTTAGGAAGTACCAACCTTCAAACGATAAGTGTCAAAATTTCATGACATTTCGACGATTAGTTTACAAGTTACAGTGGTTTTAGTAACGCTACTTTTGATATTTTCAAAACGACGGAAAAAATCGAATTTCGTGTGTTGATTAAACACTGTTTTTTGACGAGTACCATCAGTATTTACTAATTTATGAGCAGGATGGTAAGTGTTGAATAAAATTTTCGAGAGCAAATTTATTTTTGGTCTTTATAACATGATATATATCCGCAGACAGCAGGAAGTAGTTTAACTTAATAAAGACCTGGAAGAAAGTTTATTTTGGGGTAACAGTAACCAAGTAGAATTTAACGCTATAAAAACCTACACGTCGGTTTTTTCTAAAAAAATTAACGTTGCGGAACCTGACAAAATTATGTCAGAACACTCCATTCCTCTAGCATCATCACTCAATTGATTGGGCGTTAACTTAGGAACAAATATGTCTTGGCATCAACATGTTGCATGTATAGCAAAGAGAGCTTCTCGAAAGCTGGAAATCTTCTTTCAAACTAGAAAGCTTTACACTCCACAAAACCCGTTAATTCGCTGAACTTTCAATTCGACTAACGATGGAATATTGCTCCCATGTTTGAGGTTCTGCTTCCAAACATACACGGTATTTGGTGGAATCTATTTAAAAGAAAGCTGTTCACCTAATCGGAGACCCAGAGCTCACCGGAAGGGTTGCTTAAGCAAAGGGTCTTATCACGCAATTTTCCTATGGTAATCAACAATTCTAAGCAAATAAATTAACATTTTTTATTATTTTATTTTAATCAATCAAAAACTAGCAAAACTCAGTCACACAACAACAAAAGAAAGTAGATTCAGAACTGAAATCAAGTGTCGTTTCGTGATCAGGTTTTTCAACATTTTATAATAAAATACCAAAAAATATACATAAACAAGAACCTTGCTAAAGACGATTCCTATCTTGGCCAAAATTAAAAATTCTCTTAACACGTACAGGGCTAAAAAGAAAATCCGGATCCACAGGAGTTCAATTTTCGGCCCTCCACTATCGTGGAAACTAAACAACACGTGAGTAAGGACCCCTCTTAAAAAAACGTGCTGTAATAGTGAAACTTGGAAAGGATGGGAGCTTTCGCGAAAAAAACACTCTCTTAAAAAACTCTCAAATAAGTAAATTTTATCACCTGCATGAAAAAATGAATCACCGATTTTCAAAAAAACACTTTTAAAAGAAAAATTTTACAATCTACAAAAACTGATAATGGGAAGATTTGAGAAAAAAATCAGTTTAATATAAATGAACGAAATCTTTTTGGGGAACAATAGGGGGATTCTGCACTGACCCTAAGTGAGACTTCTGCAAATTAGGGAATTAAAGCTTACACGCATGGCAGAAGACACGAATATAACTGGTCTTCATAAAATGTCTGCCAAACTCTACTATGGAAACTGATCAGTAACTTTTGCGCTTTAAGCTAAAGCCAGAAATCTATAAGGTGTAGAGATAAATCGTATCAGAAAACATTCCGCCTTTAATTGGGATTTTGATGATATTTTCCCAATAATACCATATCGACTATAACTGCCCTATCTCGTATGAAAACTAACTGTAAGTAAGCCCATGCAGATATTTCTAATAACCATCTATGCAAGGAAGAAACGCACAAGGATGTATTATCCCATTTCGAAAAAATAAACATTCAATTTCGAAAACTATCTAAAAATTTAGGTGTTCTTTGTAGATACAAAAATTTCTAGGAAAGGCCTTTTAACGTGCTAATAAAATGTTAACTTAATAATACCGAGGTTGTATGTATTAGATGAGGTTTGTATTGCGAAAAAGGTAAAATATTCAATTTCAAATCAAGATTTTTACATCCCTATATGTAAAAAAATGTTACAACGATAAGATTAACAATAACCCTGACAAAATGAAGAGTTTGTAAGCAAAATCATAACGTCTGATACAATTTTTTTGTAATTTTAGAGGGCTATAACCTTTACCATCTCATTCGTGGATGCGAGATATTTGCTAAATTAAATATTTTAGCGAAAAATATAACCTGGTAAAATAGTCCCAAATCAGAAAATACCCTCTTTAACATCATATTAACGGATAAAGTTTTTGATGTTCAAGAACTGAACCTTACATATTTGTATTTCTTCGGCAACGGATACAGTTGTTTAATGAACAAATCGACATATAACTCACAATTAAAATAATTATAAAGACCTCGATCCACAATAATCAAAACAACAATTAGGTCTGCATTAGTAAGACTAAACTTAGGCTGTTATGGAATAGCCTAATCTTGAACAACAACAAATCCAAATATATTTTTGCTCTAAGGTTTTCTCCCTAAATCGGTAGTTTTCATAAAAAATGTTAACGTTTATGTAATTAAAACAGGTTTTATTTTAATTTACCTCATTAGCTAATAAAGATGCTGCATTATTTAAAGGACAACCAGTTAAGTAGGCAACACTGACTAGACGACACAGAAGTTGAAAAAATTCATGTGAGTTATCTGCATTTTCCAATACCATTGAATCTAGCAACGAAAATAATAATGGCATTATAAGTTGTAGAGCTAGACGACTAGCGGCACCACAGGTACAAATAACTATTAATTGTTCAGCGGCAGCTACACGAACTGGACAATTTGGATTTAGCAAGACTAGATCTGTAATGAAGTAGGGCCACCTAAAAAGTAAATACATTTTCAAGAAATAAATATAACATAATTTGAAAAAAAATGGAAAATTCTTATATCGAGAGAGCCCGAGTATGTTGTGATGTCTTTTCTATTAGAACATGTAATACCGATGGAACATCAGAAATGTATTTTTGTGTATAGTTGTAGTTAAAGTAACTATAACCAAACATAAGGATGTACTGGACAAATTAGAAATTAATATCCGTGTGTTATTTCAAATTTAACTAAGAATTTCTATATTTATAATTTTGAACCATAAATATATTTGAAATGTATTAACAATATGTAAGATTTAATATGTGTATCAAAAAAAATAAAGGTTTTTTAAAATGCAGTGGCGATAAAATGGACTTTCAAGCTTTATAGTGATGAACAAATTTAAATTTCATACTATATTTTCAACTTTTTTTTTCACTAGTGATAATTATAATCAATATTTTAAAGCTGAAATAGCAAAAAATAAAATAGTTAGTACATACATCAAAAAATACGAAGAAATGCTAATAAAACGGCAATACTTGTATGCCTGTGTAGAAATAGGCTTACTTAGACAAAAAGGCTTTTATGACTGGTGAACATACTGAATAGTTTTGGCGTAAAAGCAGTTTGAAATTTATCATTTTTTAAAAACATGGAAACATTATATGCGAGCGCATTGTGCCGCGTAGAGAAATTTAACCGTTATTGTTTCAATATGCAAACATGTTACTGAGTGAAAATTTCATTACCCAGTTTTTGTTTTTACTATACATATTCTAATTAATAAACGTTTTTATAGAAATAAATTCAGAAAGTTCCCACATACGAGGCTGGTTTGAAAAGTCCGTGCAAAGTCCGAGAGATGGCACCACCGGCGCGTATCGAGGTCATGTTTAGTTAGTAGCATCTCTTGAATGAACGCACACCAAGTTTCAGCCATATTGGTCTATTTCTTTGTGTTTGGCATTCGTGTGAATCAAGGAAGTCGAGTGATTTTCAAGAAATGGACGAAAAAGAATTTCGTGTGGTGATTAAACATTACTTTATGAAAGGCAAAACGCCTCAGGAGACTAAAGGGAAGCTTGATAAACATTATGGTGACTCTGCACCTTCGATTAGAACAGTTTATAAGTGGTTTCAAAATTTTCGGACTGGCCATATGGGCACAAGTGACGCTGAACGTTCTGGACGGCCTGTGGAGGTTACGACTCCAGAAATCATTGATCAAATCCATAATATGGTGATGGATGACAGAAGAGTTAAGGTGCGTGAGATTGCTAGTGCTGTGGGCATCTCGACTGAACGGGTACATAATATTTTGCATAAACATTTGGACATGAGAAAGCTATCCGCAAGATGGGTGCCGCGATTGCTCACGCTTGACCAAAAACGGAATCGTGTGAAGTGTTGCAAAGATGGTTTGCAGCTGTTCCAGAAGAATCCAGAGGACTTTAAGCGTCGTTTCGTCACTGTGGATGAAACATGGATACATTACTATACTCCTGAGACCAAACAACAATCTAAACAATGGGTTACCAAGGGGGAATCTGCACCAAAAAAGGCGAAGACCGTTCCTTCGGCCGGAAAGGTTATGGCGACTGTCTTTTGGGATTCGCAAGGGATAATCCTCATCGACTATCTGGAAAAGGGTAAAACTATTACAGGTGAATATTATTTATCGTTATTGGACCGTTTGAAAACCGAGCTGCAAGAAAAACGCCCGCGATTGGCCCACAAGAAAGTCCTTTTCCATCACGACAACGCACCAGCACATACCTCAGCAGTTGTGGTCGCAAAATTAATGGAAATAGGATTCCAACTCGTTTCACATCCCCCCTATTCTCCAGACTTGGCTTCCTCGGACTACTATTTGTTCCCCAATTTGAAGAAATGGCTGGCGGGACAAAGATTTTATTCAAACGAGGAGGTGATTGCAGACACTAATGGATATTTTGCAGACTTGGACAAATCCTATTATTCGGAAGGGATCAACAAACTAGAACATCGTTGGACGAAGTGTATAAGCCTAAAAGGAGACTATGTCGAAAAATAAAAAAGGTTTACCCCAAACACATAAATAGTTTTTATTTTTGCACGGACTTTTCAAACCAACCTCGTAATGCTGCTAGAAGCATTTTAATAAAATTATTAAACTTCGAATTTAGAACGTTAATTAAAATGTAGTATTAAAATAAGTTCGCTATAATAAGTCAATAAATAAATAACTACAAACACCAATGTAATAACAATAAAACACAAAAAAGTAATAAAACAAACTAACGGTTTAAAAAATAAAGTTATATAAATTAGTTAGATTTTGTAAGGAAAAATCCACTGAATAAATTTAAAATTCATTAGTTAGTTATGTGAAGCAATAAAATTAAAATCTTTAGATTTTTAGTCATGTCGAGCTAAATCTAACATTTTCCATTTTCTCTTTCTCAAAGGCGGTACAGTCTCTCTTACACATATTATTAATTATATAAATATATTCATTACATGAACATTAAAAAGTTGATCTGATATCTAAACTATAAAGAAAGGATCTTTAATGTCTTAACGGAAAAACCTACTGCAATAATTTCAACTTTGAACTCTTGGCTTATGCTATCTGTACTACTATTTTATTTTGTATTTTTAACCTGTCCAGTTATAAACACCTATAAACCATTGGTTTACTACACAGCAAAATTATAAAAAAATAAGTATATGGCTAAAATGAGCGTATTTCATCCATATGAAAAAAGCGTGCACATATTACATTATAATTTCTCTATTACAGTATCACATCAAAACACTATAATTTTGTACTAATATACTTAAATATGAAAATTGATATTCCTTAAGTTTGAGTTCATGACATTTATTAAACCTGACCAATTAAATCACCCACTTATGGATTCCGCGGCAATTAATGCAAGGTAAATTAACAAAATTAAACACTAATATGTTTCACAATTTCCACTTATTATTTTTTCCGTTACAACTGTTTCAACACTACAGTGTCTTCATCAGACGGAAGATATTCTAAACTAGTTTAGATGAAGTCTGATGAAGACACTGTCGTATTGAAACAGTTGTAACAGAAAAAATAATAAAGTAGAAATTGTGAAACATATTAGTGTTTAATTCTGTTAATTTTCAATGAATTTCCATCAAATAACGACTAACTCAACAAATAATCGTGCAAGGTAATTAAACAATAGGAATAATAACAGTAATCACAGCTCTCAGCTATAGAGGTGTGCTTTATTTTTGGATTAAAGTAAAATAAGCCAGTGGTGAATGCCGGTTATTCTCAATAAGACTTTGAACTAAAAAAAATAAAAATAAAGTAATCGCTTCATTAAAATTTTTATAAGAAAATAAACTATATAGTGTTAATTTTTTTGGTGACAAAGTTGAGTGGTATCACCTGTTTCTTTTATTTTTGGGGTTATCGATCTTACCAGTTATCTTGATATAGATGTTCCAAGCTACTAGGGTTTAACACCACTGCAGTACTAAGCAACTCGAGAGCTTCTTTACAAAGTAAAATATCTTCACCATCCAAATTATCTATTTTTTTATTTAACGGATCTGACAAAGAATGTAAAGTTTCGGGGGAAGCATTTACAGCATCCAAGTTATTGGTACTGGCGGCCCATACTAAACGAACTAGAGCTAAAGTCGTAGCTAAATCTGGTAATTCCCAATTTAAAGCTTGACTGAACAGAGCTTGTGCTTGTCCAGTATCGTTGGTTTCTGCTACCATTAACTGGGCTAAACCTTGGGATAATTTGATAGATACCTGACGTAACAGCTGAAACAAAAAATGAGCAGGCTGTGACATTGAAAGACGTATAATAACGGGACAAATATGTGAAATAGTTAGTTAGTAGCGCATTTAGTGAATATTTTAAAATATATTCTAATACTGTATACGTGGGCCGCCTTTTAAGTTTTTACAAACGACCACTAGATGGCGCTATTGAGATGTGACATTACCATTGCTGTAAAATTTGACATTTACTAATGTTAAAACAGTGACAACTAAGAAATTGGCAGAGTAGGAAATTACAAGTTAAGGTTTTTACGACTTTAGTAAAAGCCTAACTCAACAACAATACGTCGAATCGCGTCGTTTAACTTTTGGTAATGAATCACCATCAAAAAACACTGTTTACAATTGGTTTGCAGAATTTCGTCGACCAAGCTCGGTTGTTCCAAAAAACATCGACGATGTGCGCAACATGATTGAAGAGGCTCGGCATACTTACCGTAAGACAGAGGCATTTTTAGACATAACGAAGATTGCAGTACATTCGATTTTGCATGAACATTTAGCATAATTTGACCGAAACCCAAAAAACAGGCCCAGTTAACGTAATGAAAGACAATTTTTTCAAAATTTCCACTTTTTATTACAAAATTGCGTTTCGTTACATGGTAACTTCTTCTGATTCTTTTTGCAACTAACAAACATTTAGATTTTATTCCACCTTATTATCTACTTTTACAATTAGTCTGAAAATAGTTAATTAGGGTATTCTTGGAATTCATACTGAACTTTATAAGATACATAAATTTAAAAGTGGAGATTTCCCATCGGTCATATTTATTTCTGTTTGTTCATATAAAATCGTAGATACCGAGTTGCGGTTCGCTTAATGACCTTTAGAAGGTTGTAAATATTTTGACCTGCCTTTCATCGAAGTTGCGGTAATCGTCAAATCGGCAGGTAGGTAGGGTTAAATTATCAAATAATATTAATTCTTAAATATTATTACATTAAATTAGAGTTAACCTAAATTAGATAAAAGTATAAAACGTAAGGGCATTTTTGAAATTTACTAGTTTACGTTTAAACTTTTCAAGTCAACATGGTTTTATTACAGAGGATGTTGAGTGAGAAAGGCAAAACTTTGATTCTATTGCAAAATTACAAATTTCGACAATATTGCGAAGAGATGTGCTGGGTCTGCACAAATAAGAACTGCACTGCCAAAGTTTATACCATTGGATCAGATGACATATTTTCACGACAAACTGGCAATCATCAACATCAACACGATAATGAAGAAGTGTTGAATCGCCAAAAACTTAACAACGCAGTGAAAAAGAGAGCCAACGAGGAACATTACAACGAAAGACCAAGAAAGATGATTCGGTGGGAGGTGGCTGCCGATCCGAATGTGCTGAACACTTTCACCGACTCCGATATGACAAGAATATGGAAGAATTTGAGCCGAGCCAGACTGCAGTGTTATCCAAAGTTGCCGAGAAGTTCATGAATATTTCAGTTTAATCTCGGTCGAAACCGCCAGGCATGTAGATTTCCTGATGCTTAATGATGTCCAGGTTGGTGTGATATTTTCCTGTAAAAGTAATTTAGAATTCCTGCGCGGCGGAAATTGTGATGGTGGACGATATATTTGAATTTTGTGCGAAGTTTTTTCTACTATTCTGGCATATATCAACGGCCGCTATATTCCCTTGGTGTTCGGCCTATTGCACGACAAGAAGAAAACTTCGTATTCTTTGGTATTCTCTGCCGTAAAGTCCAAATTCCAGCAATTAGGATGTGTTTTCTCGCCTACAAAGGTCGTCCCAGATTTTGAACGCGCTATTCACGGTGCGGTTTCAACACTTGTGGGATGCAGATTCCGTTTAGGACAATTCTGGTGGAGAAAAATTCAGAATCTATGATTAACTAGAGAATACAAAGATAAAAATTCTCCCATTAGAAGATGGCTTCACCACATATTCGGGCTAACCTTTCTCCTTGCCGATCACCTTGGAAATGTTTTCGTCCAATTATTAGAAAATCGGCCAGTCCACCCACAAGTAACATTGTTTGCTGACTGCATAGTTGAAAACTAAATCGATGATAGTGCTCCTTTCCCTACAACCCTTTGGGCCGCGCTCGACGCCAGCGTTTGGAGAACTAATAACGGGATTGAGGCTTTTCATTCAAAATTTGCGAAGGATAGTCGTTCGTCTCATCCGAATTTTCATGAATTTTTAGAGAGCATCGAGGGTTCCAGACTGAAACATACGCGAAAATCAACGCTGTACAAACCAGTGCACCAAAGTGTTCGACTAACAGGTACAATTCAGCATTTTTAGAAAATAAGATAATTCAATATGTACATAAAGAAATTGATGCTGTAACGTTTGTCAAATGCATGTCTTACAAATATAGTAATTAATGAAATATGTCTTTTGCTTTAATTTTCACACATAGCTTGCATACTTATAGCTCTAAAACTGCCTGTAACGGACCGCAACTCGGCCGTCAATTTTGGGTTCGAAAAAGGTCTGTACCGCAACTCGCAACTTTTTATTGCCTTTCATCGACCCTTACCGCAACTCAGTATCAACCTTTAAAATGGAACCTGTATTTTTCAAACGGTTTATCTCTAGGCATTCCAAAAGGTTTAACTTTTTTCCTTCTAGAAAACAAAATGTTTGTTAGTTGCAAAAAGCATTAGAAGAGGTTACCAAGTAACGAAACGCGTTGTGCAATTTTGTAATAAAAAGTGGAAATTTTGACAAATGGTCTAGCATTACGTTAGTTATGGATTTCCATCAAGTAAAAGCCAAAAAAATTCAGGCTCAGTTAATGTTGAATGGTATACAATAATTTGTTTGTCAGATGTCATCATTCTTCATCATGACAATGCCAGCTCTCACACAGTACGTCAAATAATTGATTATTTGACGGAGAAAAACATCAAATTAATGTCTCATTGCCCGTATTCACCTGATATCGCCTAACCACTTCTTCTTGTTCCCTCAAGAAGTTGTTGAATCCTTCTAAAACCACGTTCTTGAGGTACCAACTTCATAGTAGAAAAAACGTTCTGAGAATTGGTTCGAACGAATGCAAAAGTGGATAAATCTTAAGGCGAATATTTGGAGAAACAGTAAAATGATTTGTAACAATTTTTTTTCTTTCATTGTTTCATTTCGTATGAAGTATAAACTTTTTCAATTCCTGGCGCATTCCCTGAATTCATGTTTATCAAGGAATCCTATGTCGGATTCTAAGACATTGTGCGAAATAGCTTTTTTTTTTTTTAAATTAATGGATTAGGTAAAAAAATGTTTTTACGACTACCCAAAAAGTATCTACTCCATACAAATTTGCAAAAATTATTATTAAATATGCAAACATAATTAATAAAAAATTGCTAAAATTTATCTAGAACTTCCCTCGCAAATACAAATTGTAATATTCACTGATATTTCAAATTTTAATTATATCTCGTCAGTCATCCCTCTACCAGCCAGTGACTAATCGAGACTGTAAATAACGAAAAAGGAACATGATTTTCGACTCTAATAACACTGAAAGTGACGTACCATGACCAAAATGTTCTTTTTATCAGGAAAACATTCCGGGCTAATAATAAACCACAAAATGTATTATTGTATTTGAAGATGTTCAAGTCTGATTTTACGTTAATACTAAAGGGGCTTCAAAAAAAAAACACTTGTATCGAATCGAACGGCTCATGCAGCTCTGGCCAATATGTGTCCGGTTACAGTCGATCGTATACCGGAAAGTCCTTGTACGTTCTGTTGTTTATCTACAACTACCTCATAGAGATCCTTTACCTTTATTCGAGAGAAACATAAAACAAGGGAAGTCTATGTACTTTTGTAAGTGTCATTCAAGAATAAGGAGGATCATTTTTCATACCCTGATAGTGCATATCATCCGATTTAATTCAATTAATTACAAAAATTTAGAACCCTGCAAAGGATATGTAGATAACTATTAGGAAAAGCTTAACTACACAACCTAACTTTTGAGTATATTTACTAGTAATGTAATCAATAAAAAAAGTAAATGAAGCTTGAACTCAAATAACACCTTGCTTTTTTCCATGAGAGATTATGTTCTAATGGTGTATCTTTTAATCAATATTCAAAAATTGTAAAAAGTAATATTCAAGAATATTTATTAATATTAAGAAAAAGTATATTTTAATAACAAAAAAGGGCAACCCAGTTAAGGTTTATTGTTCTTGGGATTCGACCGTATCAGCTTGAGTGGTTTTCAACGTTTCGCCTACGACTGCATGAGACATATTCAGAGATCTTTACCCTTTGACCTATTTCACAAAATTGTGAAAGCTTTCGACTGTGTGTCAAGGTTTTCTTGTAAGCGCCGGCTGCCGTTCACAAAATAAATTATTGCAGAATAGAGCTTCTAATCGTAAGCGTAAAGGTGGAAGTGTAAATAAAGAATAAATGCCGTTGAGTTATAGAGAGAAAGGCAATCAGGAAAATCATCGAGAAAAAGAAAGCAAGCTCCAAAATTTGTTTATATTTTTTTCAATAGCAGATATTCAATCAGTTGAAAGTATAATGTTTTACTACTTGCCAAATGTACGTACCCATAGATCCACCCTCCAGACCATTTAAACAAGGCCCTCCGCATTATCGCCAATGCCCCATGGTTCATCCGCAACACACAAATACACCGTGACCTCCAGATGCCAACAATCCAACTCTCAGAAATGCTTATAGACCTCCACCCAATGACAGGATTCGCTAGCCCAAACCCTCAGTCCCCCTCGCCCAGGACAGGGTTCCATCGTTAGGGAACGATGGAACCAAACTAGGTTTAGTTTTAAGTTAGTAATACCTCATGAAATATCTTTAGTTTCAAATATCTTAAATTCCATACCTAGCTACGGTAAGTTAATTAGGTTAGTGACATGTATGTATCTTAAGACCCGAATTATAAACTCATGTATTTCAGCTCGTGTAATAGTAGTTAGAGGGCTTAGCACTACCTAGGAAATTGGAGAGTAATAACTAATATTACTATTTTTTTCATTTGTTGTATTTTCTAACACAATTTGACAGAAAAATAAGGTATAGCTTTGAAGCAATATAACCTTTTTATTCATTCATATCAATAAAAATGTTGTTGTTCGTAAATTATTATTGTAAATGTGTTAAACAATGACAGTGGAGACAAATTTTCTTTATTTTATTTTGCAGTAAATTTTATTAATCTATTATCTGGTAAGCAAGGTTAAAGGTTTGACAGTAAATATCAAAAACTGTGTAGTGCTCGATTATCAAAAATCGAATAAGAAAACAGTAAAAAATTATCTCCACAAAATCCAAGTAGAAAACACTCAGTTTATGGTTCAAATACAGTAGTAACCCGCCATATTATATTAAACTGAACTCATAAAGACTCATAAAGCAAATACCAAATTAGCATAACATTAAATAAAATATATTTTCTTAAGATACTTAACATAAAGCATAATTTTAAATTAATTTAAATTAAACTATACTTACGTAATCTGAATGTCCGGGAACCGACCTTAAAGCCTGCCTTAAGTACATTCCAGGTGTTGTTACATTTTCATTAGAAGGTTCATTTTCTGGCGGTGTATGATCTTCACTTAACCTGACTAATACGTGTGCTACTGAGGTAAGAATTAATTTACAAATTTTCAAAACTACTAAATAAGCAGAACGTCGGGTAGTATTGTCAGCATTTGACATAAAATTATTCTTTGTCAACATCTCTAAAAATACATGAGCCTTTCCAGAAGTCATAAAAGAGTACTGAAACTCGTATGTTTTATCTGAAAGCGTATCCATAGCAGGCATTAACATGGCATACAAAATTTCTAAGCGATATAATACCTAAAAAGAGAATCAGCAGATTAGTTAAAGGTGAGTTGTTAAACTATGGCAGATTTACTAAAAAGGTCTAAAAGTTGGACCCATTCTAGTTTGCCATTTAATCTAAAACGTTTATCTCTCAAGGTTAACTCTTGTTTTTAAAAATGTAATATTTCTGAGTTAAGATCTTGGATACGCTTTTAGATAAAACATACGAGTTTCAGTATGTTTTATCTAAAAGCGTATCCATAGCAGGCATTAACATGGCATACAAAATTTCTAAACGATATAATACCTAAAAAGAGAATCGGCAGATTAGTTAAATGTGAATCGTTAAACTAGGACCGATTTACTAAAAAGGTCTAAAAGTTGGACCCATTCTAGTTTGCCATTTAATCTAAAACGTTTATCTCTCAAGTTAACTTTTGTTTTTAAAAATGTAATATTTCTGAGTTAAGATCTTGGAACAGGTGTGATATTTAATGGTTTTTAGAATTTTGACAAAATTCTTCGTTTGTTTTTGAGATTTATCAGAGACGAAAAAGAATTTTCTAGTTTTGTAATACACAGCATCATTACTTTAGTTGGCTAGCTGTTGGTCTTGTGACTTTAAATTCCCGACTTTCAAATCAGATCAATTCTATAAAACCTATGCGAATTAAGTTGTTTATGTTTAGCTATTGATATATGGCATTAGCAATCTTAATTTAGTGTTGTTTATTCATCCAAGGTTCTGCAATTTGTACGGGATAACTGATTTTTTAAGTGTTATCCTTTTAAAAATATACAGATAGACCCTTCTTTTATTATTTGAACCAAAAATCAATCGTGTTTGATTAATTTTCTACGTTTTTGTGAAGATCGGATTATTATTAAATACTGTTTCTTGATTTTGAACCTAGGCTGTTATTTTTGCCATTAATACCTATAGAAGAAACTTTGAAGGAATGAAATCAATCATAAACACTTTCCAACTTGAAATGAATAATAATTTTTGTATAAAATTAGTAAACTTCAAATTATAAAAATTTTCGTAGCCCTTTAATAAGTAAAATAGAAAAAAATATAAATAGGGCTTATTATTAGACACATAAAATGCCAAATGTCATTAAACAACTTTAAGACACCATAACTTAGGATGACTGAAAATAGATGCAAACGCTTAGATATTTTTGAAACGGATGCAAAAAATGGTATTCGAAAAAAAAATTAAGTTGAAGTTGTAACTGTCCAATTACGACAACAGATAATTTCTCCGGTAGCAAATTTTGGCTTTACAAAAGTTATATTTCGTTAGAAAAAGTCTACACCTTGCTTTCATTGACTTAGAAAAAACATTTGACAGTGTGCCGAGAAATAAAGTGTGGAAAATCATAAAGGAAATATACAGCAACAATGTGCAGTATTTAATTAAAAGCAACATGAAGTCGGAGGGATTTACGGACACAGGGAGGAAGCTTCACCTCAACATTGTTCACTGTATACATGGATGAAATTATCAAGAAATGCGAAATAAAAGTGGAAAGAATGACAATTGTATACTGGAAGCTAAAAAGAATAGAAATATCTGAAGCAGCTTTTGCTAATGATATTGTGCTAGTAGCGGAAAATGAGAGACATTTACAAAGAAACCTCGTTATTTGGAATAAAGCGTTCAAAGAAGAAGGTAAGAAAATTAATATAGATAAAACAAAAGTAATGACAATGGAAAACCAACAAACGAACATTTACATAGAAGGGAATAAAATACAACAAGTGGAACAGTATAAGTATTAGGGAGTGATAATGGATGAAACTGGAAAACAAGACAAAGAAATTAATGAAAGAATAGAAAAAACTTTACTATGCAATAAGTAATAAATTCATTAGGAAGAAAGAAGTGACGAAACAAACAAAAATAAAAGTGTTCAAAGCAATTTATAGGACAATCCTAACATATGGATGTGAATCATGGACCCTAACAGACAGGCAGAAAAACGAGATACAAGCCGTCGAAATGAAATACCTGAGAGCAGCACAAGGAGTTACACGGAAGGACAGAATAAAAAATACAGAAATAGGGAGAAGGCTGAGAGTACAAGCATTTATGGAATATATACAACAAAGACAGCTGAGATGGTGGGGACATGTACAGAGAATGAAGGATGATAGATAGGTGAAACATGTGTATGAAGCCCGAATACAGGGAAAATAGAAGCAAAGAAGATCTAGACAGACCTGGAATAGGAGTATTGGAAGTATACTTAAGGAGAAGGGAAAATCATGAAAAGAAGCAGTGAAAATGGCAAAGAGTAGAGACGGATGGAAGAAGTTTATATGTGGAGATTGAGAGGAAAAAAAGGAGAATGTATAACTGCCCTACACCATATGGTAGAAGGGATATACGATTTTATATTTATATATATATATATATATATATATATATATATATATATATATATATATATATATATATATATATGAATATATATATGAATATATATATGAATATATATATGAATATATATATATATATATATATATATATATATATATATATATATATATATATATATATATATATATATATATATATATATATATATATATATATATATTTCGTTAGAAAATTAATATTAGAAATGGATTATCAATACGAGCTTTTCGCACAAAAATTCAGTTTGGTCATTTTTTTACTATACTTTTTTCTGATTAATTCAAACCCAGACTTTTCAGGATCAGTATCAGATAGTAGGATATTCTCAAAAAAGAGACAGTTTTTTTTAGCCCTCATATACTATTAAAAGGCTCCTATGTACATAGTGACATGTGACATCTCTTGTGAAGTATTTTTAAGTAATAACGTGAGTACTTGTGAAGAGTACATTGCACAAAAAAGTTTTACTATATTGTCAAAAAAGGCCCTATGAAATTATTATATGGCATATCTAACAATTTAACGGACTGTAGCAACTCAACAGTAAAAATTAGTTGGTCATACGTATCTTCATATTTTGTTTCAGTCAGAAATGCCAATTTCCAGATAACCTCTGGTTTAATTGAAAATCGGGAACAGATAATTAGAAAAAGATAGCAAGGTACAACATATTTTTCTTTAAGCGACATGTTAAGATAATATGCCCTATTCAAGTTAAAACTTCATTTTATACCTAAGAAACTGGTAAAATCTCAAACCAAACTATATTGATGAATAAAGTCGAATTTTGCAAAAAAAATGTGTTTTAAGTAGCTAGACCAAAAACTTTTCAGTCTCTGTGTTAGAGTTCATGTTTTTTTTTTATTTCAAGACCAATTCCTACCCTATTAATATGTTTTCAAAAACTTGATATTGGCAGGTATTCAAATTTTTATTTCGTGAGTAAATGACATATGTTAAAAATAGTTTAAATGCAAAAAAATATGGAAGATATAAAAATAAGTGGAATATATTGTACATCTAACAAAACATAATATAAACAAGAAACAACTTGAAATCATAGTTGATCCTTAAGGTGAACTAAATATCTTCTGTAAAGAAAAAGTTAAGAGTTTATAAAAATCTACTTCAAAATTTGTACGACGTAAAATATAGTACGAGAATGGATTGAATAGTTCGCGGCCTCACCAAAAAATAATTATAATATTTTTATTATAGTACCCTCAATATGTTTATGCTTTCTTTGGTTGTTACAGTGTAAAATTTTGTTGCTGCAGAATTTGTGGTTTTTAGGCGAGTTTAGTAAGACGAAGTGCAGCGTTTTTGGAAAAATGGAAAAAATTGAACAACGTGCGGTCATCAAGTACCTGTTAAAAAAAAAATAACACCAAAGGAGATCCACGATGATATGAAAACAACACTAGGGGAATCTGCTCCGTCATATACCACTGTGAAAAATGGGTTGCAGAATTTAAACGTGGACGAGAGAGCATCGAAGATGACCCTCTAGGTGGGTCCCCAGATTGCTTTCAGTTGAACAAAAACGAATTCGGCTCACGATTTCTCGTGACTGTTTGGAGATGTTTGAGGCTGATCCGCACGATTTTCTTAACAGGTTTGTGACTGGGTTCACCACTATACTCCAGAGTCAAAACAACAATCCAAGCAGTGGAGAAAATCTGGTGAACCGACCCCAAAAGAAGCGAAGGCAATTCTATCGGCTGGAAAAGTGATAGCGTCAGTTTTTTGGGACCCTAAAGGTATTATTATGGCGGACTACCTTCCGAAAGGCGAAACAATAAACTCGACTTACTACTGCACCCTTTTGCATTGTTTACGTCAAGAAATTAAAGAGAAACGCCCAGGATTACTGAGAAAGAAAGTTTTGCTCCATCAGGACAACGCTCGCGTTCACACGTCTGTTGAGTCTATAGCACAAATTCGTGGTTTCGAATTGCTACCCCACCCGGCTTATTCCTCTGATTTGGCACCTTCGAACTTTCATCTGTTTCCAAACCTAAAAAAAAAACCTCGGTGGCCAGAAATTTTCATCAATTGAAGAAGTCGAAGCTGCAGTTAACCAGTATTTTGAAGACCTTGAGGAATCTTTTTTTCAAACAGGTGTGGAAGCTTTGGAAAGCAGGTGGAAGAAGTGCATAGAGCTAGGTGGAGATTACGTCGAAAAATAAAAATATTTTTGTACGTATTTTATTTTGTTTTCTTGACTAGGACGCGAACTTTTCAATCCATCCTCGTATTATTAACACATTTATAATGCACTACTTTATTATTTTTGTTCATCTTTATTTCTGTTTTTGTCATTTTTTTTTACACAATTTGTATCGGTGGAAATAAAATTTATCATGCAAAATATTTGTTGATAATTTTTGGATTTAGCAGATTAGAAAGCAAATTAAACGATCAAACTTTCGCAACCCATAAAAATGAATAGTTTTATCACATTTCCGATTAATTAAATTTGCCGTAGAGGTGATGTTTCATAGCATTAGTATTAAAATATAAGATCAAAGTTTCCCAGCAAAGAATAAGCAGTTCACGTAACTCAAAAATAGTTTGTTTTTAAAAAAGCAAAAACACTTCAAAAAATTTTCAAAGGGGTATGCACTGTACTTATTAACTATGTATTTTAACCCCTCTGTTTTAAAGCTCCTATATCAAGTTTTTAGATCACTTCGGCGTCTATCCGTCTGTCGGTCACACCTTTTTTTATGGGTCTAGCACACGTGCTACAGGGAAGTCCCTAAAGCGCCCCAGGAGCGACATGTGTGCGGAAAAAGCGATTCGCGTTGTTCTTGAATCGCTGCGAATTGAATAGAATCCAATAAATGCAATGTATGTTTGGGAGCGGAGCTCCAAACATGGAAGCAGTATTCCATAGTTGGTTTAATTTGAGCTTTGTAAAGAATTAACAGTTGTTGTGGAGTGTAACGCTTTGTGATTCGAAATAATATTCCCAACTTTTGAAAAGCTATCCTTGCTATGCCTGCAACATGTTTATGCCAGGACATATTTGCTCCCAAATTAACGCCCAACAAACTGAGTGACGATGCGAGGGGAATGGAGTGCCCCGACATAACTATGTCGGGTTCAGCAACTTTTTTAGAAAAAAACTGCCGCCTGGGTTTTTTGTAGCCTTAAATTCCACTTGGTTACTGTCACCCCAAGAATTTCTTCCAGGTCTTTGTTAAGGAACGACCTCCTGCTGTCTGCGGATATTCGCCTAAGTAGCCGATGTCCGAGCGTTCAAAGTGAATGAAGAGATAAGCGTACTGTCATCTGCAAAGCTGTAGATTGGATTCCCGGTCTTTTCCAGCAGATCGTTAATGTAAATGAGAAAGAGAGTAGGAGACAGTATGGAGCCTTGGGGCACATGAGAGCCACAAACAGAATTTTTCAGACATACCACAAGAGCGTAGCTTAGCCAACAGTCCATCGTGCCAAACACGGTCGAATGCCTTGGATATATCAAGAGCAACCGCTCGAGATTCTCCAAAGTGTTCAATTGCGTCGTTCCAAACATGTGTTACATAAGTCAGAAGATCTCCTGTTGATCTATGTTTACGAAAGCCATATTGGTGATCGCTAATAATGTTCAATCGTTCAAGGTATTTTAGAAGATGCTGATCAATAACCTTTTCCATGACTTTCGATATTATTGAAAGCAGTGCGACTGGTCGGTAGTTATTTGGCAAGGTCTTCTTGCCTTTTTTAGGTATCGGCTGAACTGTGGCACATTTCCAGCAGGAGGGAAATATACCCTTTCTGTAGGAATTTTGAAAAAATTCTGGAATATTCTCCACAGAGTGTAGATTGGATGAAAATTATGTGTGCATTACCATTAATAATTTATCTGGTATATAAAAAAACAAAAATTTCAGCGTCATCAGTTTTCAGTAAAATCGGAAAAAAACTTTGTTGAAAACTGATTTGGGGTGTGCTTTGTGAAGTCACTGATCATTTACCTCCGTAACAACTTGCACTTGACTGGTTATTTTAAATAGAACGCTTAGTATATTTTTATTTCACTAAAAAGAACTTCAAACACCGAGAAAAATATTTTTAGAAAAACAAATAGACCTTCACCTTTAGAAACAACCCAATTTCCGTCTTACTCAAAGCAGTGCTTGCCGATGATCTTAAAAACTTACTCAAAACATTTCTTTGGTGACATTTACAATATCAAATATAACAATGTTAAAAAGTTAATTTTTTATCGATAGAATCGTGATTTTGTACCTAAAACCTAGAATGTTGTTGAACCGCAACAAGATGGTTCTGGCTCGGCCTGAACAAAAGAAGTTATCAAAGCAGTACGTTTCTGTATGGTTAGACCTCTTAGAAAACAAAACATCGTTCCGCGTGTCTTGAATTATTAAAGGACACTTAAGGATGAAGAGTATAAAATTTACCATTTCCTAACTATTACTAACCGAAAAAATGAAAGTAAATTAAAAAGGTTAAAGTTAACACAACGCAATGCTGGGTAAAAAAGCAAAGTTCCATCATTTATTAAAGCTGAAGGCTGTCCTCCCGGTAGGTAGAATATTGTCGAAACGATGGGTTGTCGAACCAGACACAGAAATTTGGAGTCCCTAAAAAAGGATCCTCGGTGCAAGTACTAAAATTGGGTATAAAAAGGTGTATTGCGTAATCATTGAATATCTTAATTAACTGTTTATGATTTTCAAGCCTTTATATGTAGTTTTTGAATAAATATTTCCCACCTTTTGCACGCTAAGATGTATATTTCCTAACTTTTGCAAAGCTAATTTAACTTCTGAATGAAATCATTTGACAGATATCGTCGTAACTGTAAGAAATATTAAAAAATGTACTTGAAATGGCATTCTAAGCGATTGGGACTGCACTCTTTAACGATATTATAAGAAAATTGTCTCTAGGAGGTTGAATGTAGATTATTATACAACAAAATGATTTAATAAATAAGTTATAAATCTTACCTCTGCAGGAGTCGCTCTAAAAAACATTGCTTCCATTGTCGTAGTCTGTTCTTCAGAATTTGCAAAAAGTACTCTCAATTTCTCCATAGTAAAAACATCACAGGGTATTAATTTTAAAAGAGCAAGTCCACTATTTCTTAATGTGGAAACTTCTAACTGACTACCTAATTCCATCAACTGCCCAAAAAAATGGGCATAGCTAGCGTTTTGAGATATTAAAACTCCAGGCAAAAGACTTTCAGCTTCAGTATTGGGCCCATCATACAAATGTTGAGGGGACGAGGTAGAACTATCTGAACTGCTATCTTGAGATGAAGCTAGGTTCGAATTTATTTGAATGATTTTTGCTGAAATAATCTAAAAACGTAATAAAATTTACTTTAGTCGTAAGACAAACCAAATTAAATTAAATTAGCACATACTGCACTAGAAATAATTTTTTTATTTGCAAAATTACTGGATAAATGTATAATTTATCAGCAGCTTTAATATTACAATGGATAATTAACACGTAGCCTGAAAAGTTTTTGGTCTAGCCATTTAAAACATTTTTTTTTGCAAAATTCGACTTTATTCATCAATACGGTGTTCTTCAAGAGCGTTCAATGCTTTTCTAACATTTATATACCTTTCTTGTAGAAGGATTTGTCCTTGCCTTCAAAACAGGCCTCAGTTTCGGCGATAACTTCTTCACTGGAGCCAAATCTCTTTCCTGCGAGCATTTTTTTAAGGCTTGCGAATAAATAATAGTCGTTGGGGGCCAAATCTGGAGAATACGGTAGATAAGGAAGCAATTCGAATTTCAATTCATGCAATTTTGCCATCATAACCATTGACATGGTCTTGATAAAAGAGTACTTTTTTCTTGTTCATTTGGGACCGTTTCTTTGCGATTTCTGCCTTCAAACGCACCAATAACTTTATATAATACTCGCTATTGATGGTTTTTCCCTTCTCAGCATAGTTGATAAAAACTATTCCATGAGCATCCCAAAATACAGAGGCCAAAACTTTCCCAGCCGACTGTTGTGTCTTTGGACAGTTCAGACGTCTTTCACCGGCAGTTGTCCACTCAGCTGACTGCCGATTTGATTTCGGTGTGTAGTGGGATACATGTTTCATTCATTGTAACATATTGCATGAAATAATCCGTTTTATTGCGCTTAAACATGTCCAAACAGCTCTCAGAGAGAGAGTTACACTACAGGAACAAAAAAAAAAAAAAAGAATCAACACGTTGATGTTTTTGGTCCACTGCGAGCAAACGCGGTACCCATTCCGAACAGAGCTTTAGCATGCTCAAATAATCATGCAAAATATAACCAACAAGTTCTTCTGATATCTTTAGGGCGTCAGCTATCTTACGCAATTTCACTTTACAGTCATTCAAAACAATTTTGAGGATTTTTTGATGTTTTCCGGTGTAACCATCTCATTTGGGGGTCCAGAGCGTTCAGCAACATTTGTGTCTGTACGACCGCGTTTAAATTCAGCATACCACTAAATTATTTGTAAGATTCCAGGAGCAGAGTCCCCGTTATACTTATCAAGTCATTGCTTTTCCCATCAAAAAACAGTGTCAGTGTGTAGCGTCACTAAAACCACTGTAACTAATCGTCGAAATGTCATGAAATTTTAACACGTATCATTTGAAGGTTGGTACTTCCTAAAAATCATATGGATTTTTAAAAGGGCGACATCTACGTATCAGACCAAAAACTTTTCAGCCTATGTGTTAAAATCTTCAAACAATGAACAAAAGAAATTCGTTAAAAAAAACGTTAATAAAAAATTTTACCAGTCGCAGATTTGAGTAACGAATTAAAATGTGAAAATAGATTAGTTTTAAGGCACAAACGAATTAATTAGCAGATGGGTGAGAAAAATATAACATGTAATAGATGTTAAGTTATTTTACAGTGGCAAAAGTTTTAAAACATAAATTTTAAACAAACTTTAACATCTTATATCTCCTAAAATATATAGATATGGCATTTTTCCTGCCGAACCACCAATTACAAATTATATAAATCGTTTAAAAATACTTATTTATTTCGTAATAATTTCATGTTTCGTGATAAATTCAAGTGAAAAAATATCTTTTTGAAGTTACCTCGAATTTAAAGAATTATTGATAATCTCTCAAAAATTATTATTTAAAACGACGTAAATCAATAAAATTAAATCAAATAAATTTAAATATAAAACACAACTGTGTGCATATTTTGATTAATTAGCCATCATCAGATTCAAAATTTACAATTGAATGTGTTACTAATAGAAAACATTAATATTAAAATACTCTTAGCTCTAAAGTAAGACTTAACATAAAATGAACCACTACTAAAATACGGGTTAAGTACTTTTTTTGAAATTTGTTTAATTTATTTGAAAGGTCAGATGAGGATGTTTTCGTGTTTTTTTCTTACTAAAACTTGCAACTGTAAAAAGCGAACCACATGGTACCATTGTTTTATAGCCAACTATTTGACTGATACCATGACTTTGATTTGTGTTCTTTCAATTAAACCTAATTAGCTTTAACTTTAAAATCAAATAACAGACTTTCGACAATGTTACATGTATATTAGTTGGCCAACCACCGGTTATCCCTAAAACCGGTAACAGTCGCTGAAAAATCAGGATACATTTACAAATTGAATAGAAAGGAGACAGAAAAAATATTTTTGACAAAAATAAAATATTCAAAAATATATTAGATATTAACAAGTTTTAAATATCGGCGTGGATAACTTCTTTACAAACCAACCTGTCAATAAAATGCCAAATATAGAAAGAAACAAGTTTCAAATCACCAACAGCTTAAGGAAAAGAAAAAAAAAACTGTGTTAATACTATACTAAAACTACTTAATGTTTGTATAAGAATGGCATATTTGCAAGTAGAAAGTGACTCTTATCAACAACAATTTGGGTGAGGTTTTCTCTTTTTATTATTGAATAAAATAGTATTTTACGAATTAATATTATTTGTCTATACAATGTTGTACAATACGTCTCTGACTGACAATTGATTTAAAATTTTAATAGAGCAGAAGTGGCCGAGTGCTTAATTTTTCGTGGTACTGTCTCTTTTAAAAGGATATAAATCCTTCTGTTTTAATTTGTTTTTAATTAAAGCGTTCTTAATATCATTTATGAAACGACGTTCGTCAATTTCGTGTAGAAAATTGTATGTCAAAATGAAAAAAAAATACAAATTGTTACAAACTGAAGTATATAAGCAAGTGGTACTATTTACTTTATCCTATGATAGTACATATTTATTTAAGAAGTGCTTACCATTTTATCTCTAACAGGAATATGAGATAGCAATTTTCTATCATCAGTTTGTTCCAATGGTTCGCCATTTACAAACAATTCTAACTTACAGTGAATTCCGGGTTTAATTCGCCTTAAAATAGTTTTTCTTAAAGAAGATAAAGTATCATTTGAATGAGTGTGAAGTTCTATGTCCTCCACTTGTCTATTCATACTTGAAAACCTAATTATTAATGCTAAATGTTTTCCGTAACAAGCCCTGGAAAAATAAAAAATAATACTATAAGGTTACTTTAATGTACAGTATAAATACTGACATATAAAATAAATAAAGGAAGTTTAAATATGGGCGTTCGTAATTAAGAAAAAAAAGGCAGTTTAACACTGTAAACAAAAGAGCGCGGGAAAGATGTTTATAGCAACAAAAATTTAGCGGGAATAACAATAAAAATTAAAACAGGCAATGGAATTTCGAGGGATTAATTATCTATTTTGAATGGTATTGTTAATCCCACCAAATTATCGTTGCTATATAAACATCTTTCCCATTCTCAGTACAGTATTGTAATGGTGTTTTTCCTTAATTACAAACGTCCATAGGACTGTAAGAACTTATTTCATGGGCTGACAATTATATGATTCAAGCCACGAAGTGATTTAAATTAAAATAAGCACAAAATACAATGACATACTAAAGTAATATTATGATAAAGTATCGTAAAAACCATTTCTATTACGAAGACTAATTCACAACGAGTGGCTACGTTTTGCAGAATATCACGTTAAAATAAGTAACGGTGACAGCAATTAAACAAAATTTTGACAATAGTCATGACTTGATCGCGATCTTCCGAGACATATGAAGCGAGAAGTAATTCAGATTGATTGTTTACCGTTTTTTTTGTCACGACTTTCCACAAAAAACATTTTATAGTGATTAAAATACATGATGCTTTCTAAGGATTTAAATCAAATACCAGATATAATATTATACGAACTAGTGTAGTTTATGTTAGAATTAATGTTAAAAACTGAAATTATTTATTATATATTTTTAATGGTTTCAAATATATTTTTAAACCCATCTAAGTGTTTAAATATCTTAAACTTACAATAACTACTAATACACATAACTCTGAATATTTGTATTTTTAACACAATATCGTGAAACTAAAATGTTGACAAATATCTCAAAATTTACAAAAAAAAACACCCACGAGAAATTGACTCGATAAAACTCGAAGAAAAGAGACTGAATACTGTCAAATATCAGCGTATGTTATGCTTTTTGCGCCTTTTTTTTAAATTTGAATTGTACGCAGCAAAAGCGTACGACGCTCTGAGATTCGTATTACTTTTTGTAAAGATACTGTTTTTAAGCTATATTATAAGTAACCTATTTATGTAGAACATACTGTACTATATTTTAAAATAAACAAGTAATATTTAAAGTACACATATATAGCGTAAATTTGAACCCTTGTTGAATAAAGTTTACACGAAAAACTTCTACGAAAGAAAGACAAAATTCAAAACTATTTTGAATTGGGTCATAAACTATGGCGAGCTCTTCAAAAAATGATACACAATCTTGTAGAGGTGTGGAAACACTTCTTTAAATAATCTGTAAATTGTACGTAGTAAAAACGAAATATGGTTCGTTAAATGTGCCCTGGGGAGCCGCGACATTCTCAAAATGGGCGCCTCAAAATATATTCATTTTCAATTGAGGATCTGGTACAAACTAATAACTTACTTAGTAATACCTATAGAACACCTACAGTGAAATATACAACAAAAATATATTTTAGATATAATACTCTAGATCATCAGCATTCGTTAATAATATATTTTATATAGTATTAATGAGATCGCGCATCGAATCTGAGCTTAGAGAGCTAGAAAGAACGCCCTTCAGATATGTCTTACGAGTGCAGCTTAATCGACAGTCATGCCACTGCCTTGGATTTATTACCGCTAAACTCTCTACAATAGATCTCTTGTTGCTTCTTGCTTATAAAAGTCATAATGGTTAAGACGTTGATTTTTCTTTTCCATAACCTTCAATATTACTGAGAGCAATTTAACAGGTCAGTATTTATTTACCATGATCTTTTTGCTTTTTTAGGTATCGGCTGAACTAGAGCGCATTTTCATTTCAGGAAGGAAATATTACCTTCCTGTAAGAAAAGTTGAACAGCCTACAAAAAAAAACTGGTACTGCATTGCTAACACATTTTTTTTGTACCATGACAGGTATTTCATCAGTGCCAAAAGCTTTTTGTATGTATAACTTCATTAAGATAAGTTTTCTGACATGTTGTCTGAACACATCATACATTTTTAACTGCATATTGGGATTAGTAGGTATTTTTTTCCATTAAAAATTGACGGTAGATAGTAAAGCAGGCAGTTCAGCTAACAAATTGAAAGTTTGACTAACGCCTTAGCAACCAAAAATACCTTGTCGTTAGGTCAGGCAAGAAATTTGTTGTTATTTCTTATTTCTTGTCACTTGGTTTCTTCGACTATCTGTTTCGAACGCTAACAGAGTGGTTACAGTTCTTGACGTAAGGGTTTTCAGGTCACTGTCGATACGCGAAGTGTTTAAAAGCAACAGCTTCTTTGCATTTTCGATCCAACCAAAGCTTTCCGTTAGAATAGCATTTCTTGGAAAAAGGTCCACGCTTATCAACTTTAGAAACCTTAGCACAATTAGATGGATCACCAGAGCTAAAACAAGCGCTTGGCGCCCACGGAAAATTTAAATATTTCTCAAGTTCATCCCATTTACTAGTTTGGGCTTTAAATAATTTTAAACTGTCTTGGAAAGAAACAGATACTAATGCCATTGGGACCGGGTTGTTAAATTTTCCTGTAAAATTATAAGGTGGATCTGGGAGCATACAATGGTACGTAACTAGGCCGGAAATATTTGATACTATATGGGTCAGATTCTTAACATTACTTTAATTTATTGATTGTGGCGTAATTTTTTTTTGTGTAGACTTTTAGTCATATAAATTTTATCAGTTGTCCTGACCATTTTCCTTGAAAATTGGAGTTTCTCGACTATGGTTTACCTTTAAGGATTATTAAATGTTCCAGCAGGGCAGTCTTGATATAAAAATCTTAACAAGAGGGGTATAGTCATACAACAATTTGCAATACAGCAAATGTAAACGTAACTTCCATGAGCGGTTGAGATTAAAAACGGCAGTCGAAGACTGATAATACCATGATCTCGCCTACCTAAATGATCTATAGGGGATAATTTTCCAATTGAATTTTTTTTTATAGTTTTTGAACCAAGTCAGATAAAGACTTAAAAGGCCTTTTAAACGAGGTATCAGGTTATTTATCTTTTTCTTTAGTCTAATATCTGTAGCACCGCATATGTTACATAATCCTTCAATACTTTATACAAAAGAAGTGCAAAAAATGTTATTTATTTTAAATTTTACTTTTCAACCTTATTTTGTCTGTTTCAAAAGTAAGCAGGGTTCAGATTTTTAGCTTCCTTTATACATTAAATTTAAGAAATGTGCTTAGATAAAATGTATAAAACTGCCTTCTCAGAATAGATTTCCTTTTAAAAAATAAAATTTTTCATTTCTCTAGTTGGTTATTAGAATTATGGGGAATGTTTGAGTCTTTACAAACTTGACTTTAATAATAATCTAATCCCTGTTTCAACACATCCATATAAATCGACCTTTGTTGACAAATCCACTCTGATCGATTTCAGCAAGTCCATATAAATCGACCTTTGTTGACAAATCCACTCTGATCGATTTCAGCAAGTCCATATAAATCAACCTTTGTTGAAAAATCCACTATGATCGATTTCAGCAAGTTCATATAAATCGAACTTTGTTAACAAATCCACTATGATCGATTTCAGCAAGTTCATATAAATCGACCTTTGTTAACAAATCCACTATGATCGATTTCAGCAAGTTCATATAAATGGACCTTTGTTGACAAATCCACTATGACCGATTTCGGCAAGTGCATATAAATGGACCTTTGTTGACAAATCCACTATGGTAGTCAGAAAGTTTAACAGTCCTGGTGTACAGTTCTTTATTAATTTTGGGTATAGTTCCTTACTATATTTGCGGTATTGAAAAAAATATGATTCGTCAACAGTTCCATATAGCTCTGAAAAGTTGTATTCTATGATATTATTTTTTTTTAAGTTGAGCAATATGTCTATAACCATATTTTACAGGTTTTCATTAGCTTAAGAAAATATAACTTTTCAACTAACCAATTTATTTTCTAGTAAATTTTAGTACTTGTAAAACATAAAAAGTGGTAAATTAAACATTCTTTTTCTCTGTCATTGTAAGTACAGGAGTAAAAAAATATATTTTCATATTTTATAAATTTCGACCAGCTTCAGTAAAAGAATATAACAGGACAAAATGGTAACAATTATTTTGTTTATTATCATTAAGTGCAGACACGTTATATTTTAGTTAATAAACAAATGATGACAAATATTGACAAAAAATTCCATTATAATTGCGGATAGGTACTTCAAGAAAAACAAATCACCTTTACTTTTTAGTGCTTCGTACGGAATACTTATGGGATAACTTTCGTGTTGTCTGTCTGTCCGTCTGTCTGTCACACCCGATTTTTTCGAAACTATTTGACACAGAAAGTTGAAATTTGGCACAAATATAGGAACTGATGGCCAAATCAGAACCGTGTAGTTTTGAAACTTAGATTTTG
Source organism: Pachyrhynchus sulphureomaculatus (assembly GCA_019049505.1). NCBI lineage: Eukaryota > Metazoa > Arthropoda > Insecta > Coleoptera > Curculionidae > Pachyrhynchus > Pachyrhynchus sulphureomaculatus. Next base: position 131,507,479 of record CM032447.1, read on the forward strand.
ACTTAAAGGGTTAGTTTTTGGGAGTGAAATCGGAAGTGAAAAAAAATTTACCAGGTCATCAAGTGGGTTGTCAAATGAAAGCTTGTGAAAACACGAGTTGAAAAATATATATGACGTAATACTTGCGCACACTTTTCTTTGTATTAGTTTTAAAAAATGGCCAAAAATCGATGTCTTGAATAATACTGACCAAAAAATTTTGAAAAAAATCTAGTATATTCTCCATAAAGTGTAGATTGAACGAAAATTATCAATAGTGCATTATGTTTGATAATTTATCTGGTACATAAAAAAAACAATTTATTCAAGGTCATCAATTTTCTACGAAGATCAGAAACAAGCTTTGTTGAAAATTTATCTGAGGTGTGTTTTGTAAGGTCACTTATCATTTTATACCTCCGTAACAAAAATTTTTATTTTAAAAGCAATCACAGTACGGAACACTAATAGCGCAAGTCCGACAAGCACTTGGCCGTTTTATTTTTTTCATTGTCATGGTCATTGGTTGCAATTTAAAGGTGTGAAATTTTCTTAGAATTGTCGTTTTAGCTTGCTTACATGATTTAGATGAAGTTGTAAGTTATACCCGAAACTGCACCTTAATATTCAATACTGAAGCGATATTTGTTAAATATTGGAACCACCTTGGAACACAATTAGCCCAGAAATAAATTTTTTAATATATCTAAAAATTTTGTTATAAAATACAACGAAATTATACTTACCTATGTAATGGTAAATTTTTTCTTTCTCCTATAAAAGCGTTATCACATTCACTTATATATTCGTGTAGAACCTTCATGACTCTGCACATTTTCACAGCCTCGGCTTTTATACGATTTGGTATCTGACAGGAATCAATCTCTTTATCAGCTATTGACTTTTGTAATATGGTAACAGTATCATAATGTGCCCTTAGTCTGTCATAACACTCTCCTATATACTGCTCATGAAATTCGACTTGCGACTGCAATAATTTGGGACCTAAGTTAGTGCTAACTTCTTGTAGTAGTTCTATAGCTCTAGCAGCAATATCGTCCGGACAAAGAGTTACAACCTATAATTAGAATATACGTTTATTCAATTTTTACTAAGCTCAGATTACATATTTTTATACACTTGGGTTGCTAAACCCAATTTAACAAAATGTTTTGACCGAACTTTGAAAACAGCAAAGGTTCCTGCGATACATCAGTTTTAAGATATTAAATCAGAGGTATTTAGAGAAATATCTTCGCAAAAAATGTTCAAACTTTTCCTGAAACAATTTAAGAGACACATATTTTTAAATATGTGGGCTTACTGAGCCACAAACCAATCTATGAAGTTTACATAACAACAAAAATCTTGATTAATCAATACTAAACGTTGTTGGAAAAATGTCTCTAACCTTTGCGTTTAACCAGTTTATGATGGTGCATTGTAAACCTAGATGTAAGCTTATTAAGTTTGTATAAAAAAATCCTCTAAAAATATTTTTAGACTAATTCTAAAGTACTTCGTGAGAAAATTTTCTTTGAATAAATGGTGGGGGCATTTAATTTTTAACCCTTTTAAGGTTCTATATTTAAAAGTAAGTTCATTAACATATTCAGATGTATTGACCCTTAAACTGTTGTTCAATTAATGCAACTTTTAAAGAATCTTAAAATGATGAAAGAAAAAATATATATTATATATATATATATATATATATATATATATATATATGAGTATTAATTATTACTAAATAGTTGGGCCAAATATTCTACTTTTGGACGTCTCAGTAAATATTAGCTTCAAATAGATTACAATTTTAGAGAACTCTCGTTTAAAATTGAGCCAAAAAAAACATTTACATTTTTGACTGCTACTTATACTTAAAAATAATTACATGTTGTCTAAATAAATGCATTTTATTTCCAGTGTCAGTTATGGCATCACAGATTTGTTAGGATTAAAGTACTAATAATCGAATAGAAATCTTTCCTTGTATTCAGTTAAGAGAATGAATAAATTTTGAATTAGAAACAGATATAGTCAAATAAATAAGGATAAATTTGATGTGGGTTTAATGGGCTGTACAGATTTTTTAAAGCTCGACTTTATTAGGTTTTCTATAAAGTTTACTTACATTCTAGTTTATGCTGTTTTAGGTTATCAATTTTTTTAGCACTAAATAGAAGATTTGTTTACAGAACAGTTTGCCGCAATATTGTATAATAAATATACATAATTTAAAATAATGCTTAAAAATAGTTATATGTTATATTTTTAGTTATGAGGCAGTTATAAAAAATAAAAAATATACGAGATAAGAACATTATATATAGTGAAAAATTAGATATGAGGTTACATTATTTGGTTTTTGAATTTTAAGTATATTACTTTTTTTCTAACTTGCATATAGGTAAGACTCTCGAGAAAAATAAATTCCAAAAGCCGAAAAACTCATCAAAATTGATTAAGCTTTGTTAGAAATACAAAATTTAAAACGGTACTAAAATATACTATATCTTTTTCTCCTTAATTTTTAATAAACAGCTTATACTACAGTTTAAAAATGCTATTCAAAATCATTTTTCATAAATTTATGGATTTAGCACTCCATTTTTTTTTTAAATTTTGAAAAGAGTTGTTTCTAAAGTTGCACTGTTGTTTATATCCCAACTTCCCCCGGTCATTGACTTTTGGGTATTATGTGCGAAAGGGTCTAAACTTTGAAAGTTCCACCACTGTAAGGGTTTTTTTGTTAAGCGTTCTCCAACCCTCCTCCCTAGGCATCGATTTTGTTTTTACTATGTTGAGAAAGGTTTAATTGTTCAGTGATTTTTTTAATTTCAAAATACTCCAAAACTAACAACAAGAACATTGCATATTAATAAAACTTTGGATCAAAAAAAAAACACACGGCAGTACCGCTGAGTTTTTGTCAATTTTGAGTGATTTCTTGACAGTTATTTTATATTAAAATCAGTAACTTCCCGATTTGTAAACCTAAGATAAATCATTCATAAACGTAACTCTATATAAATAGTAATAAGATTTACATTAATAAATTATATACGAAAAGTTAAAGGAACTTAGTGAGAAATAACTTTAAAAAACTTAAAATTGATTTCAGTTTTACCTATACCATTCTTTCAACAGTTTCGACAGAACACAGAAATATGATATAATAATAATTAATAATAATATGATATATATTATTTTACCGGCAATAACTTTTATCAAAGTTGTTGATCCCCCCGCAAACAAGTTTAGGTATTCTTTTTAAGGGGCCATACCAGTGTGATAATTTCAAAAAAATCGTTTTTTTTACATATTTTGATGCTTCTATATGCACAGAATAAGAGGAAAATACAGCTGTCGCCAGGCACAGCTACTCGGAGGGGTCATAAACTCGTTTTTGAAAGCTGAACGCGAACCGGAGCACGTATTAAAATTTCAATGCCGTGACGACATCCATAAATGAAAGTCTTATACTTCAATGATCATTATTTATGTGTTACAATTTAGTCATTCTTTAAACGCGTTTTTCTCAAAACTGCATTTTTTAAATTTGCTGCCTCCATAATTCGAAAACAATTTATCGACTTAAATTTTTTTTTGCACGTTAAGGACATATTTTGTCGTACCATGAACCATGGGTTTTTTGATTGGACCAAAAATGTCAATTTGGCATGCAAAAAACGGACACTTTTTAGCGAAAATTTTATACTTTTTTTTTCTAAACATCGCCATTCTTATAATTTTCAATATTTTTTAAAATCCGTGATTGATGGGACGGAAAATTATATATATTTTAATGATCATTTTGTTTTTTTTATTCCACACAATGTGGACGCTACTTTTCTCTCACCCGTCCCGTTACTGGGGCATAAGTCCAGTAAATTTCAATATTTTGGTCGGAAAAAATTTGTGTGTATTTGTAAACAAAAAATAAATGTGTACCCAACATTTTAAAACATTTGATGCAGTAGTTTTCTTTAAAAAAATTCTAAAAAAATATCCTTATTTTTAAGTAGTTACACTGGTATAGCCCCTTAAGTATATTTGGCTAGGTCACAAACCACGTCACGGTGTTACGCAGACATCGACAAACTCTTAAGCAAACAATGCTACAGAATTAAGATGATCTTCATTAAAAGGTTGAGTCTTTTGGCTCGGTAGTGGCCGTTCGCTGAGTTCTCGAGACTCGCTAGTCATATGTTGATGAGAGAAACATCATTATACAGTATATTGTTAGAAAGGGGAGATTGAAAGCTAGAAAGTCCAACTATGTAGGCAATGCCCTTCAGACTTTGGGTGGGAGGACCCCAATGTAATGAGAGCCGATTCCAATAAACATACTTCCACCATAATGCCACAGAAGACATTAAAGACTTCCATGAAGGTCATGATAAACATGAAGTGTAAGATTATAAACCAGTTGTGTTCAGGGTACGATCTACCGATCATGTAGTTCGAATCTCATGTTGAATTCTAGGTCTCGTTTGACTCACATTTCTCAAACTTAAAATGAGGTTGTTAATCCACTTGCCTGGCTAATATTTCCACCTATTACTAGTACTATCAGCTTCAGTGTACAAATTGCATTATTCTCATATTACAATAAATTTTTAAAAAATCACAAAAAGCACATCCATTTTTTGATTGATTATTTGCACATCTATTTGAAATTGAAAATAGTGCAGTTGTTAACGTTTTACTAGCATACAGCCATTATTTTGTTAGGGACATCTGATTCGATAGCGATTGAATAATTTGCAATAGACTTTTTCTATCTGCAGGGTATCTTTACCTCATCTAGAGATTTAAACCCCCTTTTAATTTTATTATATATTAAGGAAATACTTAATATTACTTCATATATTTTTTTTTCATAACTTAAAATTTTTTTAAATTATATTCTGTTAACAAACAAAAGTATTTTCATTTATAAATATTCCTTATTCTCCGAAATTAATAAATTAATAATTAAATATCGATTGTATTTCTTCATCATAAAGAAATTGGCTTTTTACTCACTATAAAAATAATCTGTATTCCGTTGTTTATAATACAATAAAAACTTTAAATTCCCTTCACGCTAGATAGCTCAGACAGGTTCACTAGGAAGACCTTACTGTTATTCCAAGAGATACGCAATGTTGCCGGATTGCATACCCTTTGCAATAGAATGTGCTCGGGGGCACGTTTTGTGTTTATGACTATGCATACATGTTACTATTTTTTGGAGAATTTAACGTTTTTTTTATAACACCCACATCATAAATTTTAATAATTTTATGTAATCGTTACACTTATGGTTTTTAATTTTTATACTCGCCATTTTTTCCATTTCAAAATACTCAAAATCGCGCTCGTCAAAGCAAGACTCGTATTTAGCAGCTCAAAATACATTTTGTCTTCGACGAATTTGAGTTTTGGAAGTATATTTTTTAATTTTAGAACTAGTCTGAAAGATATACCTTCCATAAATAATCTATTCCAATCAGATCAGTATCTTCCGTCAAAATAGTCCTTCGTTTCATTCTTAGCTTGCCTTCTTTAATATTAACAGCCTTAAAAAATCTTTCAAAACAACGTATGCCACTTTCTGTTAGCAGCAGTGGATCGATTTGTAAAATGTTGTTTTCAAAAAAATCCTTGTTAATTCCTGGGTCCAGATCTGGTTCCTCACCCATTAATTTTGAAAACCATCGAAAACATGCTTCTCGGTCGGACTGAAAAACAGCATTTTCAGCTAAACATTGCCATATTTGTTTTGCTTGATCAGCGCACAGCCAAAGTTGTCCATCCTTTAAAAGAAACCTGTAAAAAAGATAACATGAAGATAAAAGAAAGTTAAATTTAAAATAAAAAGTGCAATTCTTCCAGGCCGCTAAATCCATATTTGTCCATAAACTTAAAGCGTTTTAATAAAAAACCTAAACATAACATACAATTCTGAATGCACTTTAAAAATAGTTCTAATGAGGCAATTGCAATAATGTTTTATCTTAGAAATATTGCATATGCTATATTAATAATTAGGCTTCGATGTTTGATCACAACGTTTTTATTGTGGAGATAAATACGCAGGCGGTAGCCAAGACTGTATTAAATATTGCAGCTAAATAAAAAATTCTTTTATCTCAGAAGCAATTATAGACAGACGAAGGTATTAAAATACAAAAGTTGCCAGTATCGTGTCATTCGTAGGAAAAAGACCTTTAAAAATAAAATTAAAATACCTAAAATATTTTTTATACCTATTAAAACGTTTTTAAAGAGTTAATACGTATGAGAGAAGGTATAATACACAGACCACAACGTTAAATGTAATCTGCATGTCTTCGGTTGAATAAGTGTGGTGAGCAGCAGAAATTAAAAATAAAATGAGGCATGAGGCATAGTTAAACATATATAGATGTTTTTGTCTTAATGTAATTAAATTGGGAAACGACTTGTCTCTTCTCAATTTTTAAACATTATTGGCAACAGTGTAGTACTAAAGTATCCAGTGTTTTCAAGCAGTGTTATGGACAAGGAACTTCTCTATTTGAAAGAAAATGAATAGCGTCCGTTATTTTCTTTGAAACCCCTAATATATTTCGGTAAGGGAGATTTCTCCGAGAAGGGTTTTGTATAAAACAGATAAGATAAATTGCAAATCTCCTAAAATGTTGACCACTTCTAACAACTGCGATGAAAATTTCTATTGGAAAATTGTTGGGAGTCATAGGTTATCTATCTATTCTTTATATAAGAGTGATCTACAATTATGGCATAATGATAATTTACCTTTATCTCAGAGGAATACAAGAAAATGCATGGACATTTATTTGCCTAGGTAACAATCAATGTGACAGATGAAGCCGTTTTTTACACTTCTGTCATCCGATTTAATTTGGAACATGATTAAAATTAAAAAAAAAAAAGGTCATAATTGTAGATTCCCCTTAAGTTTTAGAAACTGAATAAGTGGATCCAAAATAGTGGCCTAAAAGACTAACTTTCTGCAATTTTGAGCAGAGTCAATATTAAGAGTTTTTCATAACTGTAAAGTGTGAATCTATATTTAAATTTTATAAATTCAAAATGACCTAGTCAAGATAAAGAACTAGTAACTTCACCATATCAGAAATCAAGAAATATTAAACTAAAATTAGCACTGAAGTTTTGCCGGCGCTAAGGATTTCGAATTTATAATTAAATTTTAACTAAAATGGTATAGTACACGTAGGCTGAAAAGTTTTTGGTCTAGCTACTTAAAACACATTTTTTTTTTTGCAAAATTCGACTTTATTCATCAACATAGGTCTCCTTCAAGAGCGATAAAAATCAGTGCAACGCTTTTGTAACATTTTTATACTTTTCTTGTA
>CM032447.1:131514927-131547427 GCA_019049505.1 Pachyrhynchus sulphureomaculatus
CTTTTGCGCGATATATTCCAGATCGTCTCTTTATAATTTGCTACGATAACTTAGGCACCGGCGAACTAGAAGGTAAACGTGGTGAGACTCAAAAATTCCCGGACCAACGTTATATAGTAAGAACGCGAAATAGCGCCCAGGTGGCTAACAATGCTATGTGACAAGTTTCAACTTGCCAGCTCGTTTAGTGTGATCTGTATGTATGTTTGTGTAAAGGTATTACTGTACGATTTCTTTAAATGAATACGATAAACGAGCAACGCGTTATTGTTTTACAGTCAGTTACAAGTATTTCTGAAACGAATAATTCGGAAAATAGTTTAGGACGAAGCTCTGAGCTGTATGCCAATTTCCTAGCGAATTTCACGATTTAAGACCAGCCGAACTGTGATGTAAGACAACGAGCATTCCGGAAGGCCTTCGACGGCAAACAAGCCCGAAATCATCGTCAAAGTTCAAAAATTACTCCTGAAGACCTTCGTCGGACAATTCTGAGCATCTTTAACACACTTTCTATTGATCAAAAAACGGTCAAAGCTTTGGAGTGAGAAGAGTTTTCTCCTGCATCACAACAATCCACGGGCCCATAGATCGTTCTGTACCAGACAGTGTTTGGTGAAGAATTCTATGACCGTGATTCCCCATCTCCCATATTCGCCTATTCGTCCCACTCTATGACTTTGGGTTGTTCTCTCATATGAAAATGATGTTAGTCACACGTAGGCTGAAAAGTTTTTGGTCTAGCAAGTGAAAACACTTTTTTTTGCAAAATTCGACTTTATGCATCAACATAGTCTCCTTCAAGAGCGATATAATCAGCCCAACACTTTTCTAACATTTCTATATTTTTTTTGTAGGATTTGTCTTTGCTTTCAAAATAGGCCTCAGTTTCGGCAATAACTTCTTCATTGGAGCCAAATCTCTTTCGCGCGAACATTTTTTTTGCGGTCTGCGAATAAATAATAGTCGCTGAGGACCAAACCTGGAGAATACAGTGGATAAGGAAGGAATTCGAACTTCAATTCATGCAAGTTTGCCATCGTAACCACTGAATTGTGACACGGTTCATTGTCTTGATGCAAGAACATTTTTTTCGTGTTCAATTGGGACGTTTCTGCCTTCAAACGCATCAATAACTTTATGTAATATTCGCTATTGATGATTTTTCCCTTCTCGGCATAGTCGATGGAAATTATTTCATGTGTATCCCAAAATACAGAGGCCAAAACCTTCCCAGCCAACTGTTATGTCTTTGCTCGCTTCGGGCGGCATTCACCAGCTGCTGTCCACTCAGTTGACTACCGATTTAATTCCAGTGTGTAGTAGTGGATTCATGTTTCATCCATTGTCACATATCGCATGAAAAAATCCTTTTTATTGCGCTTAAACAGATCCAAACAGCACTCAGAATCATCAACACGTTGTGGTTTTTGGTCCGCTGTGAACAAACGCGGTACCCATTTCAAACAGAGGTTTCTCATGCCTAAATGTTCATGCAAAATATGACCAACACATTCTTTTGATACCTTTAGAGTATCAGCTATCTCACACAATTTCCTTTTAGGGTTATCAAAAGCAATTTTGTGGATTTTTTTTATGTTTTTCGGTGTAACCACCTCATTTGGGCGTCCAGAGCGTTCAGCATCATTTTTGTCAGTACGACCGCGTTTAAATTCAGGATACCAATAAATGACGAGTGATTTTCCAGAGGCCGAGTCCCCGTAACACTTATCAAGCCATTGCTTTGCTTGAACCGTATTTTTTCCCATCAAAAAACAGTGTATAATCAACACACGAAATTCAATTTTTTCCACTGTTTTGAAAATATCAAAAGTAACGTCACTAAAACCACTGTAACTTGTAAACTAATCGTCAAAATGACAAGAAATTTTGACACGTATCGTTTAAAAGTTGGTACTTTCTAAAAATCATACGGATTTTTTAAAAAGGGCGACATCTATGTGTCAGACCAAAAACTTTTCTACCTATGTGTTACAACGCGAATCGCAGGCTGCATTCGAGGTAGACAACATAGACCTTCAAAAAAATCTTTGATCAGTGCAAAAAACAGTGAGGCCGGTGCATTCGGGTACCGAGGAACTATTTTAAAGGTGACGGAAGTCACAAAGTCTGAAACTAACTACTTCATATTTTATAGCGTTAGTCCAGGAATTTTTGGATCGCATCACATCTAAACATGTTCCTCCTAAGTATATGCCGATGCCCTTACATTTTTTCCAAAGATTTAAAGCGTTTTCAACGTATATTTTAAAGAGTGAATATGATATACAGCATCCTTGTTTTTATCCTGTACTAGAAACTAGAAACAACTTTTGGACCTATAGCTCATCTATTTCTAAATTGTTGTTAACTGGTACAACTTCAATAAAGCTTTCATTCTGAGTCAGAGTACTCGTTGGTCAAATTATCATGTATTCATACTTATTTTCGCCTAATAGTTGTTCAAAATGTTGAATCCATATTTCCAAGGGAATGTACGTAGTTAAGTCAAAAAAGTTCCCGTCCCAAACACGTTAAAACAAGTCTAAACCAGTCAACACTCTATTTTATGTTCTGTTGCACGGCAGTTAGCATTTTGTGGCTTTACTTTTAATAGTACTGCAATTATCGTCGTAAATAGCTCTGATGTGCAGTATTTTAAATCTTTAAGCTCGAGTAATTTGCTATCATTAATTTTTTGACGAGGGAAGGCGAAAACCTGGCCGAAATTAACGACGTTTATTTGTTGTGTATAGCGAATCTTCCCCGTCCTATTCGACGACCGAAGAGCTAAGCAATTTCGGCTAGGTCGATTGAAGAAAATCCTTATCCAGGCAGATCTGAGAATTACGCTGGTGCAAGAAGAAATGCTAAAAAATAAACGATTAAAAATTAAAGAATTATCAGCGAGATGTGAACTTTCGAGAACCACGGCATTTCGAATTCCACACAAAGAAATTTTTTGGCGGCTTTAAAAAATGTATCGACATAAACGGTGATTATATCGAAATGATTGTTTGATTTGATTCTAGTAACTCTTTAATACCAGACCTTATTACGCACTGACGATTTTACTCTTTGGATAAAATGTCCACGTTTCGGACCACTTTTTCCCTGGTGGATGTTTGGCTTTTTGTAACAAACATTTATCTCTTAGCTGTTGTTATTTTTCTAGTTGCTCGTTTTATTTCGAGTTATTTGTCTTTGACCTCTTTGTTTTTTTTTATTGTTCACCTCCCCATCTGAGTAGGAATTTTACACTTTTTCATATTCTGAGGATACCGGCGGGGATGTCGTAATACCCGTCACCGTTGTCCAAGTGCCGAAACATACATCGTATTTCATAGCACCTTTTTAGATAACGCGGTAGTGCTGCCACAGACGTTATTGCAACATACAAGAAAGAATAGATAGATGGGCTTAATACAACGGGCCCCCACAAATAAAGACGAAATATTAGCGGCAGCAAATCAGCTTAAAAACAAAAAGGCAGTAGGAGAAGATAATATACCTACAGAAATCATTAAAATATTTCTTGAAAAACATATGGACATTATACAGGACCGCTTTAACAGCGTATACAACACAGGTGATGTACCTCATGATTGATTGACATTAATTTTTATACCATTGCCAAAAAACAATATGTGGTTTATTAGACTTATAGTCTAATAAACCACATCTTGAAATTCTTCCTTAAAGTAATCCACCAAAGAGTATACAAAAAACTAAATGAACGTACTGGACAAACACCGTTCGACTTTAGGAACGGAGCGAGGGACGCGCTATTCTCCAGCCTGTGAAACACTTAAAAAAGGCACCCACCACAGGCAACGACGAAAGGATCGCCCACGTCCATATAGGATATGGCACTTCAAGAAGAAGAATAAGGTAATAACGAAAACTGAAAGTTATTTTTATGTACATTATACAGGTTGGTTAAAATGTTGGTAACAAATGGGAAATGTTTTTATTTACAGTTTGTTAAAATTCTAAATTTTATTCAATTAAAACCTTTATAACCCTAAAAAAATATAAGTGCAAAAAACACAAAAAAAGGGTGACAAAATTATTCAACGTAGACATTTTTAAGCAGCAAAATTGAAGACCATATATGCATGTAATAAATCTAATAATATATTTCTCCAATGAAAGCATGGTTGTTAAAAGAATCAGTTTTAAAAGTGAAAAAAATTACAATCGTCCGACAAAAGTTGACACAAAAATGATCAATATAAAGAAAATTCAAATTTATCTAGATAAAAATTAAATTTTCCTAGAATACAAATGTTACACCTATATCACAACAGTTTTAACTTGTTAAAAAAAAGTCCACAAGTCATATAATCAAGTTTATCACTCGATTCACACTACTCTGTTAAAAATGGAAAGATCTGACTGTCCCTCATTTCCATATTTTGTACCTCTGCACTATAAATCAAATGACAGACATGATCAAACGGTACACTGGAAAATCCACTCCTATACAAATTCAAAAACGTAGCAGAATCCAGAAACAAATCATTCATTTTTCAATATATATATAAACACTTAAACTACATATATTTATAAAAGATGCTGATACCACAACCTTACTCCTACAGAACAACAAATTCATGAATTAGTTAGGTTGGATATCCTATCAAATTGTAACAAAATGGGTGAATTACTGAATTACTTGCAAATAATAAATATGGACAAACTTACTAAGACCATTGTCGGCCATAGCTAAATTAGTGAATCAAAAGGAAATCTATAGAGAAACAAAATTTTAGCTTTTAACCTATCAATTTAATTCGTTTTTCTGTACAAATTTAAAACTTTATAAATAAAAATTAACTTTTATAGGGTTTAAAAAAAAAATAGGAAAAACATTGGTTGTTATGATCGTGACGATATTGTAACCCAAACACCAGACATTTAATATTAATAATATTTTAAATAAGTTCTAACTTTCAGATTGCATGTTATAACACCTTAAACGAGAAGGTGATTATAGACTTGACTCACTATATTTGTGAAAACTTACAACAATCATTAATAATAAGTACAAACCTGATCAGTTCTAGAAGTCTTTCACGTTGTCTTTTAGATGCTGAGGTCCAACTATTTTGAAAACACTCAAAAAGATGATCCAATTGTTCAGCACTAAAGTCCCATGCTAACTTAGCCAAAAGATCATGAAACATTTTTCACTATTGCTTCATGTTTACCTACTTGGGCAGCCCAGACTGCATCAAGGTCACTTAAACTTAGTGCGCGCTCCTTTATAACAAATCGCAAGATTTTTTCTAACTTTTCTACATACTGAGGTTGATGAAGAGAATCACGAAGTACTATTTCAAGGACTCTGTTATCATTAATCCATTTCTAAAAAAAAATACATTATATGAATGTCTTTTTTAGGCAATAAACCTAATTCAAATAAAATATAATTACCAAATTATAAAATAGTTCACCTCAAAAATATCTTGCACTTTTTCCAAAAAATTGTAAAGGTTATTAAAAAGTTATAAAATTCATAAATACTAATAACACAAGAAAAAACAACTAGTGAAACTCAGAATAAGTTGAAGTGAAATATTACAGCCCTTCCATGTATTCTTAGAGTGCCTACTAGAAAACAAGTGTTTTAATGGGACGCCTATTAACAGCGACCAAGCACTAAATTTGACAGTGTCTATTATAACAAGAAAAAATATAAACAAATACTTGAAATAAAATTAACACCCTCCAAGGATAAGTCTAATAATGATTTGACAAACTGACAGAAAAAACATAAAGTGCAAAGACCAATACAACATTTATCATTTCAGCATAGAGTTTCAGTATACGTGATAAAACCCTAAGAAATTCTCCATCTGACCTACGTACAAATGACTTCGTCAAATTTCTGGGTGTGTTCCTTGACCCTGGGCTCTCATGGGAAAACTATGTCTCTGAACTAGCGTCTAAACTTTCTAGAATGATTTTCCTTGTTTGAAGTTTGGCTAGAAATGTATCTCAAGAGGTTCTCTTAATCGTTTATCACGCATATTTTGCATCCAACATGTCTTATGCTGTTGTAAACTGGGTACACTCATCGAACCGGGGACAATCATTGCATGCTCTGTTTATCTTGCAAGGTTATTTTGTTCTTTTGATATGTTTTAATTGTTCGTTGATTTGTAGCTACATGTCTTTGATATTTTAACGTTTTAATATTTTAACAATTCTTTTGACTTGTTATGATGTGTAAAAGCACATTGTGTACTTATTACCAATATTTGATTTGATTTGATTTGATATGGGGGCTTTGAAATCACTGGGCGTTGAGCTTAAAAGCAGGAGGTGATTTTGTACTATATATTGTTTATTGACAATGATCGCTATGATTAGTATTAAATTTCATGAAAAAGGATGATCCCAAATACACCATAATGTTTAGCTTTTATATAGAAATCTATGAAATTAATAGTGAATTTTTGGATAATTTGTATGACAGGGTATGTCACTAACCAACCGACCAATCAAACAAAATAAGAAACACAGTGTTGTTATAATTCTGTTTTGAGAAATTTCTCATTCAAAAAAATGTTTAATTTTAGATAATGCAAAACTTTTGTAGTCTGGGTATATGTAATTTTTGTAAAACTTTGCACTTTGATGAATTAAGAACAATTACTCGCATCTAGTACTATTATCTTGCTTCTTTTAAGTTATAAGTTAATTAAAAAAATCTGTTGAATTGATGTAGTTATCTACATTATGTTATAAAACATATTATTTTCGAAAATGGTAAGTAATTGAAGTGCATTTATCATTTCAATTATTTTTACTTAATTTAGTATGATTTATTCAAGTACTATTTTTAAATACTAAATTTTGACAAAAAATACATCATGAGGTGAAAATAAAATGGTTTTTCAATGCAACGTTTCATGAGAATAAATATCTTAAAATGTTAATTTTGTTCTATCACAGTAATGGAATTTACACTAAAATAGTGTAAATTCTAGGCTGAAACCTGACAAAAAGATAAGCACTGTAGCAAAACAATAGGACTAACCACTTTCAAATAATTAATATTTACATAAACAACTACAAATACCAAAATCTGCATTACTTAAAACAAAAATGATCACCGATAAGAGAGAAAATTAACAACAAAATAATATATCAATCATATTAATATAGATATTAATGGTTGCATGGCAATATTGAAAACTATAAGATATAAAAAAAAGTTAACTGGGACATTTTTGGAAATTATAATGGTAAAAATATTCATAAAAAAACTTTTGAATTTTTAGGGATTAGTATTTTTCGACATTCCATGCTGAAAATACCATTATCACATTTTTAGTGCCTTTTTTAAAAGATCTTCAAGTCCTGAATAAAACTGTATACATACTTGCTATTTTGTTGAAGGATTAGGGTATTCCCCATAGGATCTAATTAGTAACAAAGATATGAATATATCCATGCTGACTAAACAAACAATATTAAGTGATGACTTAAAGCTTTCAAAAAATGGACTTAAAATATCAGGCCAGTTTATAGTAATTAAAATATAAAATTCAAAATTATGTTTCTCAATTTTTTAAGCTTAATTATTCTTGAAAATAAAATTTCTAATTCTCAGATTTTTCAATTAATATATATGTATATTTATTTTTAGGATATCATATTTAATTTTAAATTTAATATTAGCAAAAAAAAGTCCACATTATATGGAATATACCACCAATTATGAATTTTTTAACAAATAAATAAATATAAAACAAAGCCCTCAGACAAATTTAGCTGATGGGTTTATCATTGTCATGTTGCCAAAATAATTATCTGTTCTAGTAACCTCCATATTGATAAATTGAGCCTAACCATTGCCCAGCTACTGTTATAAAATTTAAACTTACAGCCATTCTTTCAGGTGTTAAATATTCCTCTTCTTCAATGCCATGATGACGATTTGGATAATAAGTTACACTGGAAATAACTTTATTTATTTCATTAAGAGCATTCATTTTACCGTTGAAACTAGATATTTGTAACTGTCTTAGTATCACTGTTAATCTAAATCCCTCCAGAGTTCTGATCAACTCTTCTTGATCTGGAACCCTAGAAGCTAAGTTTTTAGCAGATCTAATTATTAATGACACAATATCACTTTTTTGTTCATTTTTTGCTTCTCGTTTCAGTTCTTCATCTGTAAGTTTTTCCAAGATACCTGGTACCATTTCCTAAAAAATAACATGTATATATATTTCAATATTCCTGTATATATACTTAAAAAATCTTACCAATATAGGAAGTACATATTTGTGGATAGTATGTGGTGTCAAAAATTCATAACAAAGTCCAACTGGAGTTAAAAGAGAATAAACTACAGATATACTTAAATTTTTTCCAGTCTGAAACCTTTCGAGTAACTTTTGGAAACCTCCTAGTTCTCCAAATCTATTTATTAGATCTACTAACCAACCTCTTGGATTTCTAGGATCTGGAGACACCCTTGCAAAAAGTTCTTCCTCACTTAAAATTGAACCGGGTCCAGCTGTTTCACTCTGTCTTGATGAATTAAAACTATGAAATTTGTTATTAGGATTCAAAACCATTGCTAAAAGTTCAAGCAAAGGAAACCAGTCATGTGGTAACTTAGTAACACAAAGTTCAATAAGTTTTAAACAGTTTTGATGAATACAGACATGAATGTTGCTTTTCCAACTAGAAACTGCATCATCTGTTAAAATTTTAGTGAATGAAATGGTTAATCCTTCCCGAAAAAATCTCTGACATGCCTCAGATTTTGTATCTAAATTCCTTTTTGCTAAATCAATAGAGGCTTTTAAAAGAACTTCTAATTCTTGATCTGGTAATACAGGAACTACCCATCTTAAATTTGATATTTTTTCATCTAAAGTAGCTAATTTATCACAAGGAAACTCTGGCTCAGTGTTTTCATCTTTTGGCTCTTCAGAAGTTACATTGGATGGGCCAGCAATTGGAGCCTAAAAATATTTTTAATTTAATATACAAGGACCTAAGGTATTATTAAATATTTTACTTGTATTTCTTTGTTGCTTTCAACAATTTCTTGTCCCCTTGTTGCAACAGTCATAGTTTTATTTCAGTTTGGACTAGATAATCATCTTCGAAAAACTGTAACAAAATTACAAAAGATGTGTAAATTATGATATTAGTCAACAGTATATTTTTGCTGTTATGTATATATCAAAAAATATATGAATTAGAAATAAAGTAGAGAAGGTAATTATTGGAGTGATGTCAGTTTTATATCAAAAATAAATGGGAGTGACAGAAGTGACAAAATTCTGAATTATTGCAATAAAACGTAATTAATCTCACCCCAAAAAAGATCACAGACTGCCGGAGGGTAAACCTAAATCGCAAATAAAATAATGATTAACAATAATTTCTTTTACTATAATTTTAGACAATACGTAAAATCATCGGCACATACAAAATGGCGTCAAAAAAATAACCATAAGAATATTTTTAGTCTCCTCGTTATATATTTAATGCAAGTATTTAAAAACGTTATAGGAATCAAAATTAAAATTTATTTTAACAAATATTTTTTTAAAAATCTTGAATGTTGACGTTTATTACAGGCACGTCGTGATTTTGCAAATATTACAGCCAACATAAAACTACCAAAGTCCCTAGCGCTGTTGGTAGACACAACTGCAGAGCTGTGTTCAGTATCGTTACAGAAAGTGAAGGAGTAACGTCGGGTTATGGTTAAATGGAATATGTAGAATAGTGATACAACAAAAAAAATAACAAAACTGCCATAAATCATTTAATTCAGTGACATTAAACTCAGTAGCCTATAAAATGTTAAGCTTTCTTGAATTTTTTTGGTTTTATTCCGACCGCAGCGTTTATGGCAGTTTGGTTTACAATCACTCGTTTTTCGTTGAGACAGATCCTTGTTGGATGTACACTATATAGGAGATAATTGTAGGTTTACTTTAAATCCTACCTGAGCGACTGACACAAACGACGCGACTGAAGCGATAAAATCTAAACAACATATTAAAATGATTTCTTTCATTGCTCTACTTATGTCACTATAATTGACTAGAACAGTAAATCAGAATGAGTTGTTTTGATTATATCACTTTAGTGTGTAGTTCACGACAATCGCTCACATTGGACACAATCCTACGAACATAGGTATAACATAAGGTATGGGAGAAAGAACCCCGCACCAATCTTATAGAAATATGCCTTTCTGTGGATTTGGTTAATTTTTCGATATGTTGTAGTTCTCGTCGTTCTGAACAAATGTCTCCATGGACATAACATGATTCTATGAATGGATTTCGCGCTACGGGCCTTCCAATAACAGAATCAGCATATATGTGTTGAATACTTTCGGTATTTGAGTGATTGAATGGCCTGCGTACATGAATTTGTATCCGCATGACCAAGGGTATTCTTGTCAGTATTTGATAAAAATGATTAACTATGCCTGTCCACTTGGTAAAAAGGCAAGGGAAGAGAGAGGGAGTATAGGTAAAATATTAGTATTCAACACATATGCTGATTCTGTGATTGGAAGGCTCGTAGCGCGAAACCCATTCATAGAATCATATTATGTCCATGGAGATATTTGTTTAGAATGACGAGGACTACAAGATATCCAGAAATTAGCCAAATCCACAGAAAGACATATTCCCATAAGATTGGTGCGGGGTTCTTTATATCTTAAAAGATTAAACAAGTCAAGTATTAACCCAAGCCACCACCTGGTCAAGCATTATCTGAACTATAATTTTCTATAGCGTAATCAATATCCCCATCAACCTTAAGTGTATTTGTTACTTTTAGACAGCGTAGAGATGATATTTTTTAAGAAAAGACCTAGATTAATCAGCCAATATTTTTTAATTTAAATCCAATATAAGAAATTCCAAAACTACTCAGTATTTTCAAAGTGTTTGAAAAGATGTACGAGTATAATGAGTTAAGGTTATTTCAAAAGATAAGAAATCATTAAAGATATTTTTGAGAGGACCTTGTCATCATATTAACGTAGGCTAAAAAGTTTTTGGTCTAGCTACTTAAAACTTTAACAAAATTCGACTTTATTCATCAACATAGTCTCCTTTAACAGCGATACAATCGGTCCAACGCTTTTCTAACATTTCTATACCTTTCTTGTAAAATATTAGTCTTTGCCTTCAAAATAGTTCTCAGTTTCGGCGATAACTTCTGCACTGGAGCCAAATATCTTTCCCGCGAGCATTTTTTAAGGTCTGTGAATAGATAATAGTCGCTGGGGGCCAAATCTAGAGAATACGGTGGATGAGGAGCAACTCGAATTTCAATTCATGTAATTTTGTGACACGGTGCATTGTCTTGATGAAAAAGCACTTTGTTCTTGTTCATTTGGGGTCCTTTCTTTGCAATTTCTGCCTTCAAACGCCCAGTAACTTTATATAATATTCATTATTAATGGTTTTTCTCTTCTCAGCATAGTTGATAAATATCATTCCATGTGCATCCCAAAATACAGAGGCCAAAACCTTCCCAGCCGACTGTTGTATCTTTGGTCGCTTCGGGCGCCTTTCATCGGCTGCTGTCCATTCAGCTGACTGCCGTTTTGATTCCAGTGCGTAGTGATGGATCCATATTTCATCCATTGTCATATTGCATGAAAAAATCCTTTTTATTACTCTTAAATAGCTCCAAACAGCGCTCAGAATCATCAACACGTTGTTGTTTTTAGTCCACTGTGAGCAAACATGGTACCCATTTCGAACGGAGCTTTGTCATGCCTAAATGTTCATGCAAAATATGATCAACACGTTCTTTTGATCTCTTTAGAGTGTCAGCTATGTCACGCAATTTCACTTTACGGTCATCCAAAGCAATTTTTTATTGGATTTTTTGATGTTTTGTATATTGATTTTGTAAATGATGAGTAACTTTCTAGGAGCAGCATATTCAAATAATAAGAGTAAATAGCAACATTGCATTTTCTATCAAAGTTTAACTGAATTTTAACACGATTTTGTGATTTTTTAAATTGATTTTCTATATTTATTTAATTTTCCCCTTTTCCTATGTGAAAACCGTTTACTAAACAAAAATATTCTTATTTAAATGAATGCCTAACACAACATGTTTTACAGTAGCGTTAATATTAATTAAAATATACAAGAACTTATAGAGGTTTGATCCCTCTAGAGATTTTATCTTTCTAAATTTTAATAAAAGACAACCTTAATTATTATCTGGCTTAATTAACCAAATTAACGATGAGATTATAGTAGATATATACTATTTTTAAATTCATGCATCTTGATTTCAACATTTCACTTTTTAATTAAAACATAAACTATCACGTATAAAATAATTTAGGTTTTTAACTGAAGTGTCCAAACTAATTTAAATTAATTTCTCCTGTATAGACACCACACCATTCGAAATATTTCCTAAATGTTATAAATCAATTTTATACACAACACAATCCAAGTCTTGGATTCATTCGGTAATAATAATACCTATTTATGCTGAACTGCATGAATTTTAATAACAATAATTGTACAAGTCAACAGTTATTGACAAATTATATCTTTTTTCTCCATGATCACCTAAAAAGTTATCAAAATTATAAAAAGTCAAAGCTTTAAACTCAACTAACTTAGATGAGATACCTGGTAGGGTTTTGTATGACTGTACTGAGATAGGACAATATTTAACATTAATTATTAAGTCATTGAAATTGGAACAGTTTTCAAATGCTCTAAAAGAATCAAAAGTTGTTACAATCTATAAAAAAATTACACTTTAAGTGTAGAAAATTATAGACCGGTATGTATACTTAGTTGTATGTCGAAAGTTATTGAAAAAGCTATTTATGAATAATTAGGAACCTATCTTGACAAATAAAATATAATCACATCGAGCCACCTTGGTTCCTGTAAAAAATATTCTACAAAAACTGCTTCCACAAAAAAGGTTCAGTTTTTATATGATACTCTTGATGAAAATAAACTACATATTCTTTGTTGAGAATGTGGAATCTTTGGCACAATATCACTACTCAGTATATATCACCACTACACCAAACACTTTATTTTTGCACTCGACGCGCGTTTCGCTAACCAAATTACTTTCATCAGGAGCGATGATTGACTGTCAATCATCGCTCCTGATGTAGCTAACATGATTAGCGAAACGCGCGTCGAGTGCAAAAATAAAGTGTTTGGTGTAGTGATGATATATACTGAGTAGTGCATATTCTTTGATTTATCTCGTGCGTTTGAGACTCTTAATCCTCACTTCATGTCTAAAAGGTTAAATGATCTGGAAATAAGATACCCAATAGGCTATTATCTTATATGATATAAAGAAAATTACAAGTTAAGGCCAAAGGAGAGTTGTCAGATTTATATTACTGTGAGCTGGGAATCCCTCGAGGAGGAATTTTGGGTCCCTTATTATGTGAATGATCTGCTGACACCATCATAGTTGTAACAGCCTCAACCCTGAGGGGACTGTCTTAAAAAATAAATTCAACAATAGAATTCTTCCACCACTGATGTAGCAGGAATCATATCATACTAAATTTGGATGAAACGGTTTGTGTGGACTTTATTTTAAAGCACATACTTGCTAACATCCTGATTATCAATTTTAATAATAGCCTAATCTCGGTAGAAAAAAACAAGCACAAATTTTTACCATTTTGTTTGATTTCAAATTAAAGTTTGATCCGCAATTAGAAGAGTATGCGATTTGCTAGAAGCTATTAATATAACTAACTATCAGAAAACATACAATTTAAAAAACACACTTAAATTAAGAAAAAATTAAGGAATTTTTAAGTAACAGCCTTTATGTAGTTTGCAGGGGTATTCTATATACAAAACCTTAGGTAAGATTAAGGCACTTCTATTTATGTTTGTTTGCAATATGTATACTAGTATAGTATTTTTTTTAGGATTTACGTATGTAATTTTAATGTAAATAATTTTACCTGACTTGTCTCAAATCTATGAATGCAGAGTAACAAAAGACCAAATAAAAAGTGAAGTAAATAGAAATTTCCTCTTTTTAAATCCGACAATTAAGGGAGATAATAAAAAATGGTCTCTTTTGTATACAGTATCTAATGAAAATTTACCATAGTAAATTTTTTATTTTACGTTTTTTTTTTGATCTGATTAACTTTTATAGCGTTCTTCATGAAAATTTAAAAATGATTTTCTGAGTTAAAATGATATTTTTGTATGACCCGATTTCCATTCAAAGCTCAATGCTGCAAACCCCTCACTGCTGTAGGTAATATTGCGGTATTCAATATTATAACTCTACAGAAGAGGCACTGCTATTGATGTTGTATATAACTACATTAGGACTTTGGTATTCTTGGCATAATGACACAACACGACAGTCATCTCGTCAAGGTTCTGTTCAAATTGGTATATAGCGTGCAAACATTTTCGTAAAAAGTTTTTTGAATCATTCTGTGCAGATGAAATAAAGCCTATATTGACTGAGTTTAATGTATCTTGATAAAAAGAACAGTTATAAGATTTTGCTGAAACATACACACACAGAAAAAGTTTATTTTATTCTGTGCCTAATAAAATGTTCCACAAACTAAACCTTTCAACATTTTCTCTTCGATATTTTTATTTCTCTTTTTTATCGTTTTCGGTAAAAAATCTCTCTCTCAAATGAAATGAGATATTATTTTTCAAATTTGGCGGACGTATAATACCTCAAGTAGAAAGATACTTATAGCTTTTAGCGATATCGTTTCAGAAAAAGGAAGTGAAAGGGGTGAGGATCGATAAATTTCATACAGTTTTAATAATGAGAATTTTTTCCGATTAATAAATGAATTTTAGGTATAATGATTTATACGTAAATATGTAAGAGGCTAAAAGACTGGGGGACGGCGTTAGAGGTGTCGGTTGGTACGAGTATATATCGTGTTATACGTTCTTTTTAAGGAAACTAAAGATTCTTTTTTTCATTATGTCTAATTTTAGCGAAAATAACATGTAGAGAAAATGTCAGATTTCAGTTTTAATTATCTCTGCTTCGCTCAACTTTTCTCTTGTTGTGTGGCTTGGATTGAGATATTCTTGAAAGTGAAAACGTCAAATTTAGTACTTATTTTAAAACTGTATGTTACCAAGGGATATACTGTGTAAATTACTTTACTGATTTTTTACTTTTTTTGTAAGAGAAGTATTGGACTCGTGAAAAAATTACATTCGGAGATTTTTGCTTTTCCCTAGATCACAAAAAACATAGAATCCGTTTTTCATGGATCGGTCTGAGTATCTATCAATCTGCTTGTCTCGAATAAAATGAGATATGAGTTACAAAATTGGTACGTGTATGAAGTAGACGTGGAATCTTAAATAATATAGTTAGGTATAATAGGGTACGTGACTTGCAAAGTTACCGACAAATTTGGTTGTGATATTATTTTTTACTAACGTCATAACTTATACAACTACATTATATTAAACGTTTTCATAGAATTCATCGTTTAAAAAAAAAGCCCTAGCAAACCGAATATAAATTTGTTAGATACTAAAATGTTATATCACCCATTTTACTTCTTTGCCAACTCCTTACACGCCTCTCAACCTACTCTATATCTAACTGTTTACATTGGTTGGATCCAACAATCTATTCATATCTCAACTAACAGAACAGTATTTAGTTATATAGATTGTTATTAAAAACTATCTAGTTCTAAAAATAGTGTTGTCATTCTCTTGAAATCACTTTTTTAGAATTAAGTAACATTAAACAATAAACGTTATTTGTATTCATACAGATTAGAACTTCTACCTGTAATTAGTTTAAAATGAATGTATCATTTATTCATTTAAGTAAGTCATGTTATGTGCCACCACTGGTAATTAGGTTAGGTAACTCACTTTGCACTGGATTACAATGTTGCCATCTCTTGCAATTTCGACTCTGGGGTATTGACAAAAACTCGTCTCAGAAATATAAACAGATTAGTTTGCACCCAGTGGCGTCAACCTGCAGGTCATTTCATAATGAATCTGTTTTAACTGCCAAGGTAATTTTAATCATTTTCTGAAAATTAAACATACAAGACTACAGTTTTCATTCAGTGGCGTCAACCTACCGGCCGTTTCCTCGATTTTTGTTCCTAAGTTATTTTGGTTAATTTCTCATAAATTAAACGTGCGACCAGATTCAGAAGTGGAGGGTTTGTTACACTACCATTTGCGCTCTGTGGCCTTGACGTGTAGGCCGTTTTAAGCTCCCGTTCTAAAAACTAAACATATACACAAATTAGGATTTTTGGGATAAGTGTAGAGTTTATTGTAACATTGTTTTCATCGAAAATTCCATTGTTTTGACTGATAAGAATTTTAAATTAATTTCTGGAAAAGTAAACATGTAAACAGATTAGGATTTTTATAATAAATGTACAGCTTATTGACTCATAGATTAGATTCAGAGGGTTCAACATGCAGACTGCTTGAAAACTAACTATCAATAGATTATAATTTTTACAGTAAGTATAGAGTTTATTGTATTTTAGTTTTCCTCCAGCATAGCCGATTTTAATATGTTTTCATGCTTAGTATTCGAGAAAATAATAATAATAGTTTTGCAGCCAATATAATGCGATACTGAAACGGCATGTTACCATCACTGAGGATGATCTGTAGTAAAACAAACCCTATACTTATTATAAATGTGTCATTTGTTTAGAGGTTAAATATGCGGGAAATTAAAAAAGGTATCTTAGTATTCGAAACAGTGGTATGTTGAAACAACCTGCAAGTAGACGCCATTGAGTACGAAATACAATAAGTCATATATTTTTCCCAAAAATTTTAATCTGTTGACAAGTTTAGTTTTCACATCAGCAAAAGCAATTTTGACATTGAAATAACGGAAACTTGAAACGGCCAGCAGATCGGCGTTACTATGGGCAAATTTTAGTTCAGTAAGCCCTATACTTAGCCTAAAGATTCTAACCTGCTTTCAGGTTAAATTTTAGTTTAATACAATTAATAAGAATAACGTAGTAACCAATAAAATCAGAAATTAAAACCTTGTGCAGGTCGGCATCACTGGACGTAAAATGACGTAAAATATAGCATAATAAGCCCTATTCTTACTTTAAAGCCATTTTTATGTTTAATCTTTCTGAAATTAATAAATACAACTTAGCAGTCAAAATAACGAGATGTTGAAACGAGGTGCAGTCTGACGTCACCTTGTGTTACTATTTTCAACTTTTATTTTATAAAATAACTAGCAGTGCCCGCGGCTCCGCTCGCGTGGACTTGATTCACTACTATCGTCACTGCTTATTCCTTATGTTATCTAACGTAATAAAATATCTGCCATTATTTCCCCTTATTTCCCATTATCTCTACATAATTTCCATTATCTAGTGTTATCTCTACTGATCTCCCATTATTTCTCCTTATCTCCCATTATCTTACCATAACTCCCATTATCTAGACTTATCTGCCATTATTTCTTCTTATCTCCCATTATTTATACTTATATCCCATTATCTAGGCTTATATCGAATTATATAGAACATATGTAAAAATTTATAAAAACACGTAAATCGGATAAGTGGTTCTCAAGTGATAAGCGCACTAACGGACAGGCAGACAGACAGAGAGACGTTTCATTTTATATATATTATATTCTTTGCAGCATGATATTGTTTCATATTTAATGGTTTAGGCAGTGTATTTCAAGAGAACGCGCTGACGGTAACCTTTTTTCCGACTTGATTCACCATTATCGTCACTGCTTATTCTTTATGTTACCTAACGCAATAAAATATATCCTATAACCTGGTCAGAGAACATATGTATGTTTAAAAAAAAAGCACGTAACGCACTAACGGACAGACAGACAGACAGACAGAGGTTGCATTTTATATATATTATAGATAGATAACCTGGCCAGAGAACATATGTATGTTTTAAAAAAAAAGCACGTAAATCGGATAAGTGGTTCTCCAGTGATAAGCGCACTAACGGACAGACAGGCAGGAGGACAGGCAGACAGACAGACCGAGAGACGTTACATTTTGCATATATTATAGATAGAAGATTATAGAGAACCTGGCCAGAGAATAAATGTATGAATTAAAAAAAAAACACGTAAATTGAATAAGTGGTTCTCGAGTGATAAGCGCACTAATGGACAGACAGACAGAGACATTTTATATATATTATATTACTTGCTACATGATATTGTTCCATATTTAATGCTAGGATTTGTCCAAGTCTGCAAAATATCCATTAGTGTCTGCAATCACCTCCTCGTTTGAATAAAATCTTTGTCCCGCCAGCCATTTCTTCAAATTGGGGAACAGATAGTAGTCCGAGGGAGCCAAGTCTGGAGAATAGGGGGGATGTGAAACGAGTTGGAATCCTATTTCCATTAATTTTGCGACCACAATTGCTGAGGTGTGTGCTGGTGCGTTGTCGTGATGGAAAAGGACTTTCTTGTGGGCCAATCGCGGGCGTTTTTCTTGCAGCTCGGTTTTCAAACGGTCCAATAACGATGAATAATATTCACATGTAATAGTTTTACCCTTTTCCAGATAGTCGATGAGGATTATCCCTTGCGAATCCCAAAAGACAGTCGCCATAACCTTTCCGGCCGAAGGAACAGATTCCTCCTTGGTAACCCATTGTTTAGATTGTTGTTTGGTCTCAGGAGTATAGTAATGTATCCATGTTTCATCCACAGTGACGAAACAACGCTTAAAGTCCTCCGGATTCTTCTGGAACAGCTGCAAACCATCCTTGCAACACTTCACACGATTCCGTTTTTGGTCAAGCGTGAGCAATCGCGGCACCCATCTTGCGGATAGCTTTCTCATGTCCAAATGTTTATGCAAAATATTATGTACCCGTTCAGTCGAGATGCCCACAGCACTAGCAATATCACGCACCTTAACTCTTCTGTCATCCATCACCATATCATGGATTTGATCAATGATTTCTGGAGTCGTAACCTCCACAGGCCGTCCAGAACGTTCAGCGTTACTTGTGCCCATATGGCCAGTCCGAAAATTTTGAAACCACTTATAAACTGTTCTAATCGAAGGTGCAGAGTCACCATAATGTTTATCAAGCTTCTCTTTAGTCTCCTGAGGCGTTTTGCCTTTCATAAAGTAATGTTTAATCACCACACGAAAATTCTTTTTCGTCCATTTCTTGAAAATCACTCGACTTCCTTGATTCACACGAATGCCATACACAAAGAAATAGACCAATATGGCTGAAACTTGGTGTGCGTTCATTCAAGAGATTCTACTAACTAAACATGACCTCGATACGTGCCGGTGGTGCCATCTCTCGGACTTTGCACGGACTTTTCAAACCAGCCTCGTAAATCGGATAAGTGGTTCTCGCGTGATAAACGCACTAATGGACAGACAGAGAGACATTGCATTTTATATATATTATAGATATTCTCTGGTACATAATATTGTTCCATATTTAATGGTTTAGGCTGTGTATTGCAAGAGAACGCGCTAGCGACAAACTTTTTCCGACTTCATTCACTATTATCGGCACTGCTCATTCCTTATGCTACCTATCGTAATAAAATATAGCCTATAACCTGGCCAAAGAACATATGTATGTTTAAAAAAAAGTATGTAAATCGGATAAGTGGTTCTCCAGTGATAAGCGCATTAAAGGACGGACAGACAGACAGACAGAGATACGTTGCATTTTATATATATTATGGATGTAATAAAATATATATCTATAACCTGGTCAGAGAACATACGTATGAATTTAAAAAATCACGTAAATCGGATAAGTGGTTTTCGAGGGATAAGCGCACTAACGGACAGACAGACAGAGAGATGTTGCATTTTATATATATTATAGATATATATTATTATTATTTTTATATAACCTGGCCAAAGAATGTATGTATGAATTTAAAAAAAAAAGACACGTAAATCGGATAAGGGGTTCTCGCGTAATAAACGCACTAATGGACAGACAGACAGACATAGAGACATTGCATTTTATATATATATATATATATATATATATATATATATATATATATATATATTATAGATATTCTCTGCTACATAATATTGTTCTATATTTAATGTTTTAGGCTGTGTATTGCAAGGAAACGCGCTAGCGGCAAACTTTTTTTTCCGACTTCATTCACTATTATCGTCACTGCTCATTCCTTATGCTACCTATCGTAATAACATATAGCCTATAACCTGGCCAGAGAACAGATGTATGTTTTAAAAAAAAAAGTACGTAAATCGGATAAGTGGTTCTCCAGTGATAAGCGCACTAACGGACAGACAGACAGATAGAGAGACGTTGCATTTTATATATATTATAGATTTGTGAATTCACCTTAGACTTAAACAACGTAAAACTGCCGTTAAGTAAGAAGAATTTGCGAAACAGAAAACATTATTTTTTTATTGCTACTAAAGTGAATTAATAGACTTTTTACAAAAATGTTTCTACATTGAATTTTCGAAGCCACATAAATTCGAAAAAGAATCTTCCAAAATTTAAGGACAAACTTTTTCGAATGTAAATTAATAATATAATAGAGAGATTTTGCAACGCTTATTTTGGTAAGCCATTGTCTTCTTTATTTGAAGCATACGTCCAAGATTTGAAGCTTGCGCAGTAGTAAAGAGAAGAAAATAAATAGGACTCAGCTGTTATCGTTATTTGAAGCATGTGCCCACCATTTGGAGCTTGCGCAGTATTGAAACAAAATAAGAGAAACTTTTATTAAGGATAACGATTTCTCTTATTTAGGAACTTATAAGAGAGGTTATTTGAAGTTCGTTATTCTTATCGCTATTATGACAGGGCCTGCTTTTTTTTTCTACTTAGGTATACAACCCACTAAGAAAATACAGCAAAATTGAAATGATAATCTTTTATTGCAAATAACACTGAAATAACACAAAAAATTAGTGTTCAGATTATATTGGGATTTAGTAATCTTGGTCACAATGGAATTACAGTGTGTTTTCACAATGGCATTACAGTGTGTGAATAAAAAAAAAACCCTAAGTTTATAGAAGAACAGAAGAGAATACCCTAATCTTCAAATCTTTCGCGTTATACTCTATCCGTTTACAAGGCGAAGTAATAAATCATGTAAAATTATGCAAATTAACTTCACGCGATAGTATGAGTCTCGGTACCGCGCAGTACATTTTACGCAAAAAAGTTACAAGATTATTTGTACCGGTGGTATTAGCTTGGACTAACATTTATGGAAAATTACAATAGAATTATGGCATTTTTGCCTTAAAAATCTCGAGTATGACCGAGCAGTGGCATATCGACTAATTTCTTTTGTATTAATTATAGCTATAATAAAGGTTGGTTATATTAAAAAAATATATTACAAAATATTACAGATATTACAATAATATTACAAGAGTAAAACTAGTATTAAACAAAATTGAGGAATTATAATAAGATGACAGAACCCCGCCCATCAGTGCCAGATGATTACCTACCTGCATAATATATGCATACAAAACAATATGAGAGTTCAGATCAAATCAAATTTATTTATCAAAACATATAAATTTACAAATAAATTAATTACATATAAACAAGTTTCAAAATATAAACGCACCTAGGTGCATGTTCCTGTATGTGCCTTTACAAAACACTAAAGCCTAAAATCTAAAAGAAAACAAATACAAATATCACACAAGGAAGACTCAATATCTGTATGTTGACTGGTTTTTTATTTTTATTAATATTTGTTTATTTATTTATCTACGGGACATGCCCATTTAATACTGAGGGTAGCAATTAAAAGTTTATCATTTATAAAATAACACCTTAAACTATAACTTAAATTTAATGACAAAATAAAATTATTATATCTAGCCCTAGTGCTATATTAATCTTAAACACCTTCTATATCCGACATGTCAGACATATCCGAACTAAAATCTGACATAGCATCATCTGTACCTAATGGTATAACTAGTGGTTCTACAATTTGGTCCATTGATGAATCTAGTGTCCACATTTTATCTTCTTCTTTAATTACGTGTTCAACACATTTTTGCCAGTTTTCTGGAGTGACATTACGTATTGCTTTTGCAAATAGATTTTTAAGGTCTGTTAATTTGTAGATCACATTGTTTCTAGCCACTTCGCTTTTTACTTGAGTCCAAATAGCTCCTATAGGATTAGGCTTACAGTGGTATGGTGGCAAGCGAGGAACAGTTATATCCCGAGTTTTGGCACTTTCGTCGATAACATACTTATTGTACTTATCTTTGTTTATTAAAACTTCCTGTTTGACTAATTGTATTAACTCGCATTTAACATTGTCATCATAGAATAATATATTTCGCTGAGTTAATCAAGACTGTATATCACGTTTAAGCCATCCCATCGTGGGAACACGTTCAACTTTTTTAGAATGGTAACTTGCATTATCCATGATAATTATTGAGCTTCGGGAAATCAAATCTATCATATGCGTAAACCATTCTTCAAACACATCAGAATTCATATCCTCGTGGTAATCTCCTGTTTTTTTCGATTCGAATGTAAGCAGACCGCTATTAACGAAACCGTGGATACTCCCTATATGTGTCATAATTAATCGGCGTCCTTTTCCAGATTGTGGACGGAGACCAGTTGACCAACCTTCCATAAAAGCTTGTCTTGAACTCCAAAATGTTTTTGTCCTGCTAAAACTTATTTGCGGTGTACCCTTCATTTATCCAAGTTTCGTCTAAATAATAAATACGGTTTCCTTGAGAACGTTCATGTCTAATTTTTCTCAGATAATCTCTTCTCCAGCGTACGACCTCTCCCCTTCCAATTAACAAGGATTTTCTTTAGAATTTTTCCCAACGAAAATTGATTGATTTTAAAACATCCCACAACTTGGTCCTGCCCATCGTTGGTATCTGTGGGTTACTTTTAACAGCCTCTAGAATTAAATCCAAAGTTGGGATTTTTTTTCAATGAAAAACCCATGAATGATTCTTCGCAGGGAATTTTTTTTTACCTGGTTTTAGCTTTGGCACAGTAACATCTCTTGCCCTTTCTTCCTTCGAAATTCGATAGATAGTTGTTTTTTCAACTCCGATCATTAGGGAACACTTTTGAACACAATCGTCGACACTTAAATTAACCCCATCAGGTAAAACAACCCGCCTTTGGTTTATTACCCAGTGGGTCACTTTTATTACTAATTTGTATAATTTTACATTTATTACTTCGCCTTACAAACGGATAGAGTATAATACTGCGCATGCTTGAGATAATGATAAGGGTAAAGACATGTGAAAAATAAGCGTTGCAAAATCTCTCTAATAACATAATCCTATGCTACTATTCGGCAGTTTCCGGTATTTTGTCTGTTATTTCAACTGTCAACTTGGCATAAACTTTTTAGGTGGTTTTTGTATTTCAGGTTTTTCTCCCAGTTACCTGAACTAAAATTAAGAAAATTAAAAGAATGATTTTTCACATATGATCACTTCTTTTTTTAATTAGTTATTGTTACAATAGGACTAGAAACAATAGTTAAGCATATGGTTATGGTAAACTTTCCTTGTTGGCATGTTGCATCTTAAATATATCATTGCATTTCGGATAAAGATTTATTTCAAATTTAGTAAGATTTGTAGAAAGACTTTTTTAAATACTATATATATATATATATATATATATATATATATATATATATATATATATATATATATATATATATATATATATATATATATATGTAGTTCAATATTAAACCACCGCCTATCCATTGTTCTCTCATGTGTCGATCCAAACTGCGAATACTTATTCCCGTACTGGCGTAACATCGTGGCAAGATATAAGAAATTATACCTAAAGCATTGCTGCTTTCAATCTGACACCGTCTGCGGCCACAGGCCGACCGAGAAGTGGTTAACAAATTACCAACATTTACCGCAAGCAGCACGACTCGACAAAGGTTCCGCTCTATGCATATGTGATTCAATGTAATAAAACCACTAAAAATAGAAAGAGTCCACATTTCAGCAGTTTACCCACTATTCTCTTATTTGTCCATCCAACTCGAGACACATTTCACCGTATCACGGCTCATCAGTCGAGCTAGGGTCGACAAACGAAAGAACGAAACTTCGATTATTTATTCCCGTACTGGCGTAACATCGTGGTAAGATACAATGAATTGTATCTAAAATTGAAAAGCATACCTGGCATATATATATATATATATATATATATATATATATATATATATATATATATATATATATATATATATATATATATAATAAAGATTTGACATTGCGCCATTTTGTTGTATCATCAACAAGTGTCAGACGCGCACGAATGATAAATTGGAAAAGTGTGTGCATAGTGTTGTGTTGTTGTGTTTAATATGTCGAAATTTATACCGAACAAAGAGCATTCACGGAGAGCATTAATTTTTTGTTTTCATTTGAAGAAAACTGCTGTTGAATAATACCGATTACTTAGAGAAGCTTATGGTGAACATGCTCCATCGCAAGATACGTGTGAACGATGGTTTCGGCGTTTCAAAAGTGGTGACTTCGATGTTGCTGACAAGGAACGTGGAAAACAGCCAAAAAAATACGAAGATGTGGAATTGCAAGCATTGTTGGACGAACATGATTCGCAAACACAAAAACAACTCGCCGAGCAATTGGGCGTTTGTCAACAAGCTGTTTCCAATCGGCTACGAGAGATGGGAAAGATTCAGAAGACCGGTAGATGGGTATCACATGAGTTGAACGACAGGCAAATGGAAAAGCGCAAAAACGTGTGACATTTTGCTCGCTCGGTACAAAAGGAAGTCGTTTTTGCATCGTATAGTTACAGGGGATGAAAAGTGGATTTATTTTGAGAATCCCAAGTGCAAAAAATCATGGGTAGACCCAGGCGCACCATCCACATCGACCGCAAGACCGAATGGCTTTGGCAGAAAGGCGATGCTCTGTGTTTGGTGGGACCAGAGAGGCGTGGTCGATTATGAGCTGTTAAGACCTGGGGAAACGGTTAATACTAAACGTTACCAACAACAATTGACCGATTTGAACCGTTCGTTGCTTGAAAAAAGGCCAGAATACCGAAAGAGGCAACACAAAGTCATTTTTCTTCATGACAATGCTCCATCACATACGGCAAAACCAGTTCGCGCCACGTTGGAAGCACTCAGCTGGGAAGTTCTACCCCATGCGGCTTACTCATCAGACTTGGCTTCTTCCGATTACCACTTGTTTGCATCGATGGGTCACGCACTTGCTGAGCAGCGCTTTGGTTCGTACGAAGATGTGAAAAAATGGCTCGATGAATGGTTCGCAGCAAAAGGAGAAGATTTTTACTGGCGTGGTATTGCCCGAAAGATGGGAAAAATGTATAACAAGCGATGGAGCATACTTTGAATAAAGTACTTTTTATCATTGTTGCGAATTTAACATGTTTTTTCAGAAAAAAATTCCGCATTTCATACTTATAGACCGGGTACATACATACATATACATACATATATATATATATATATATATATATATATATATATATATATATATATATATATATATACGAGGCTGGTTTGAAAAGTCCGTGCAAAGTCCGAGAGATGGCACCACCGGCGCGTATCGAGGTCATGTTTAGTTAGTAGCATCTCTTTAATGAACGCACACCAAGTTTCAGCCATATTGGTTTATTTCTTTGTGTTTGGCGTTCGTGTGAATCAAGGAAGTCGAGTGATTTTCAAGAAATGGACGAAAAAGAATTTCGTGTGGTGATTAAACATTACTTTATGAAAGGCAAAACGCCTCAGGAGACTAAAGAGAAGCTTGGTAAACATTATGGTGACTCTGCACCTTCGATTAGGACAGTTTATAAGTGATTTCAAAATTTTCGGACAGGCCATATGGGCACAAGTGACGCTGAACGTTAAGGTGCGTGAGATTGCTAGTGCTGTGGGCATCTCGACTGAACGGGTACATAATATTTTGCATAAACATTTGGACATGAGAAAGCTATCCGCAAGATGGGTGCCGCGATTGCTCACGCTTGACCAAAAACGGAATCGTGTGAAGTGTTGCAAGGATGGTTTGCAGCTGTTCCAGAAGAATCCGGAGGACTTTAAGCGTCGTTTCGTCACTGTGGATGAAACATGGATACATTACTATACTCCTGAGACCAAACAACAATCTAAACAATGGGTTACCAAGGGGGAATCTGCATCAAAAAAGGCGAAGATCGTTCCTTCGGCCGGAAAGGTTATGGCGACTGTCTTTTGGGATTCGCAAGGGATAATCCTCATCGACTATCTGGAAAAGGGTAAAACTATTACAGGTGAATATTATTCATCCTTATTGGACCGTTTGAAAACCGAGCTGCAAGAAAAACGCCCGCGATTGGCCCACAAGAAAGTCCTTTTCCATCACGACAACGCACCAGCACACACCTCAGCAGTTGTGGTCGCAAAATTAATGGAAATAGGATTCCAACTCGTTTCACATCCCCCCTATTCTCCAGACTTGGCTCCCTCGGACTACTATTTGTTCCCCAATTTGAAGAAATGGCTGGCGGGACAAAGATTTTATTTAAACGAGGAGGTGATTGCAGACACTATTGGATATTTTGCAGACTTGGACAAATCCTATTATTCGGAAGGAATCAACAAACTAGAACATCGTTGGACGAAGTGTATAAGCCTAAAAGGAGACTATGTCGAAAAATAAAAAAGATTTACCCCAAACACATAAGTAGTTTTTATTTTTGCACGGACTTTTCAAACCAGCCTCGTATATATATATATATATATATATATATATATATATATATATATATATATATATATATATATATATTTTTTTTAGCATGTACACCAATGCCTGTAGCAAACAGACAGGCCAAAAAAATTGACTCAGATCTTGTTAATAATCTGGACTGTTGCAATGAGACTTTAAAATCAAAATTTTCTTATTTCATGATACAATTAAAAGAATTATACCGTTTTCAGTTTTATAAAGAGCTGAGGCTGCAAAAACAGGCTACATTGGAAGCTCCATGTTATAAAAACAATTATTTATTAAAAAGATAATAACACAAACCGCGTTATCTTCCAAGACAATAATCACTTCATTTCCGTTAAAAATACTTTTACTAGTTTCATTTTTGATACAGCTGCTATTACGGAGGATAAAGCCCTGCCGGAAACAAGCACAGTCTAAACACAAAATAAAATACTTTCCCAGAAAAATAAATATAACAACGTTCACTATTTACTTTTAAGCTTACAAAATCGTAGAAAGATTAAATTTCCAAAAAAAATAACTCAGGTCATTTTATCTTTAAGAAAGATTTGTTATTTTACGAAAACGGATTTTAGCTATCTCTCGGATTCACATTCGACTGTAGAGCAGCAGAATATCAAGGTGCAGTTCTTGCATGGATCAATTTTAGAGCATTTATTATTACCACATAAAATTTGTTATATATTTATAAAACAGTCATAAGTTATTGTTAACTGTTAGATTAACTATTTATATTTTATATTGACAAAAGATTTTTGTGATTTAACGTTACAGGCAGATTGTTCTAAGGAATTACTTTTTGTCCAAAGGTTGATTTCCTGAGAAAAAAGTGAACATGTATTGCACCTGCAACTACACTGCTGAGCAAAAAAATCGACTCACTATTTGGCTTCATTTAAGACGGATCCGAGAATAATAATCTATATAACATATATAAAACGCAACGTCTCTCTGTCTGAATCGAGAACCACTTATCCGATTTACGAGTTTTTTTTTTAAATACATATATTCTCTGACCAGGTTATAAGATATTATTTACTACGTTAGGTAACATAAGGAATAAGCAGTGACGATAATAGTGAATCAAGTCCACGCGAGTGGAGTCGCGGGCACGGCTACTAAAATGATATATGCTAATAAAATATGTAGTTTTGAATTTCCATCGATCTCTAGTTAGGTAATCTGAGCAGACGCTATTTGCGTTTGAATTACTTAATCTATGAATTTACTTATCGATGCAATATCTGTAAGTCATATCTAGAAGAACTAATATAAAATACGTCATCTGTTTCACCACTGGATCATTTACTTTCTCTGCGTTTGTCTTGATTTCATTATTATACCTAAATATTATGTTATTCCAGCGATGTATATTAAGTTCGATAAATAATCCATTACGTATTAATGTTCGTATATTTTTACGGATTTTAGTATCATTTGAAAGCACATTCAATTATCTTTCTAATGATACCAAATTCCATAGCATACCTCATGCTTTTTACTGATTAAAATGATTGAAAGGGGAAAGGAAAGCAGAACAAGGTTTGAAAATAGGGGTAAGAGAAAGGAATAATTAAACACGTTTTAAGTTTAACAATTAAATTTATTGATAAAAACCAAAATCAATATTTTGTATTACCTCCTAGCCCTTATTACTGCTTCCAGCCAATTTTTCATGGAGCGGGTGAACTTTCTCATCACTGTCTGTGGGATTCTTCCCCACTCTTCCGCCATCGCAACCTTTAAGTCCCTCAGCAATGCAGGGGTTGGATTTCTGGCTCCAGCCCCTGCACTCCCATCCCATATGTGCTCAATTGAACCGAGACCAGAACTCCACGCTGGCCAGTCTAATGTGGGTATTCCCACTTCCGCTAGGTATTGCCGCACCAATGCAGCAGCATGTGACCTCGTGCATTAGCAGGAAGCTATCGCCAAGAAACCCAACGTAAGGAACGACGTGTTCCTGCAGGATCAGTAGTTAATCCACCGCTGCGACTCTCATCAGTCACAAAAACCAAATTCGTTTTCGTATCCAATGAGATACCTCCGCACACCATGACAGAACCTCCTCCGTAGGCGACCGTTTCATTAATGCAGCACTGCGCATAGCGCTCCCCAGGCCTCCTATAGACTCGTCTTCTCCCATCATTGCCATGTAAGTACATTGGGGACTCGGAGAATAAAGCGGAGTGCGATGTTACGCCGGTACGGAGATAAGTATTTGATGTTTTGTTGTCTTGTTTGTCGACTGTAGCTCCACTAATGAGATGTGATACGGCAGAACGCGTGTGAGGTGAGAGAACAGTGGATAGACTGCTGAAATATGAACTTTATATATATATATGTATGTATATGTATGTATATATATATATATATATATATATATATATATATATATATATATATATATATATATATATATATATATATATATATATACACTACTGTGATCAAAAAATAGTAAGCCTTTTGAAATAAAACACAAACGGGTCATTTATTTTTCCAAATTTATTTCGTTCCCTTCAAAGTAATTCCCCTTAGATACAATGCATTTATGCCAACGTTTTTTCCAGTCTTCGAAACAGTTGTTGAATTGCTGGAATGGCCTTTAAAGCCTTCTTCGATTCGGTTTTAATCTCCTCAATCGACTCAAAACGATGTCCTCGAAGCGGTTTTTTGAGTTTAGTGAATAGCCAGAAGTTCGACGGAGCTAAATCAGGCGAATAGAGCTATTACGGAATGATATGAGTTGAATTTTTGATGAAAAAGTCGCGAAGAACCAAAGCTGTGTAAGAAGGCGCATCATCGTGATGAAAAAACCAAGAGTTATCGGCCCATAATTCCGGCCTCTTGAGACAAATTCGAACGTTTGAAAAGCCGAAAAGCCATTTTTAAAACAAAATTTAATGTAACTTTTTTGCTGAATTTTTTCACTCACACTTTTGTTGTTGAACGAATGCAATCGAATCTTATTAACTACTGACGCTGTGGTCTTAAAATTTGTCTTACCAACCTAACGAAAAAAAATTAAACCGATTTGGAAATGCCCGGGCGATTTAAATTTAAAAGTCTTACTATTTTTTGATCACAGTACCATATATGTATATATATATATACATATATATATATATATATATATATATATATATATATATATATATATATATATATATATATATATATATATATATATATATATATATATATATATATATATATATATATATATATATATATATATATATATATATATATATATATATATATATATATATATATATATATATATATACGAGGCTGGTTTGAAAAGTCCGAGAGATGGCACCACCGGCGCGTATCGAGGTCATGTCTTACTATTTTTTGATCACAGTAGCATATATGTATATATACATGTCTATATATATATACATATATATATATATATATATATATATATATATATATATATATATATATATATATATATATATATATATATATATATATATATATATATATATATATATATATATATATATATATATATATATATATATATATATATATATATATATATATATATATATATATATATATATATATATATATATATATATATATATATATATATATATATATATATATATATATATATATATATATATATATATATATATATATATATATATATATATATATATATATATATATATATATATATATATATATATATATATATATATATATATATATATATACGAAGCTGGTTTGAAAAGTCCGTGCAAAGTCCGAGAGATGGCACCACCGGCGCGTATCGAGGTCATGTTTAGTTAGTAGCATTTCTTGAATGAACGCACACCAAGTTTCAGCCATATTGGTCTATTTCTTTGTGTTTGGCATTCGTGTGAATCAAGGAAGTCGAGTGATTTTCAAGAAATGGACGAAAAAGAATTTCGTGTGGTAATTAAACATTACTTTCTGAAAGGCAAAACGCCTCAGGAGACTAAAGAGAAGCTTGATAAACATTATGGTGACTCTGCACCTTTGATTAGAACAGTTTATAAGTGGTTTCAAAATTTTCGGACTGGCCATATGGGCACAAGTGACGCTGAACGTTCTGGACGGCCTGTGGAGGTTACGACTCCAGAAATCATTGATCAAATCCATGATATGGTGATGGATGACAGAAGAGTTAAGGTGCGTGAGATTGCTAGTGCTGTGGGCATCTCGACTGAACGGGTACATAATATTTTGCATAAACATTTGGACATGAGAAAGCTATCCGCAAGATGGGTGCCGCGATTGCTCACGCTTGACCAATAACGGAATCGTGTGAAGTGTTGCAAGGATGGTTTGCAGCTGTTCCAGAAGAATCCGGAGGACTTTAAGCGTCACTGTGGATGAAACATGGATACATTACTATACTCCTGAGACCAAACAACAATCTAAACAATGGGTTACCAAGGGGGAATCTGCACCAAAAAGGGCGAAGACCGTTCCTTCGGGCGGAAAGGTTATGGCGACAGTCTTTTGGGATTCGCAAGGGATAATCCTCATCGACTATCTGGAAAAGGGTAAAACTATTACAGGTATTCATCGTTATTGGACCGTTTGAAAACCGAGCTGCAAGAAAAACGCCCGCGATTGGTCCACAAGAAAGTCCTTTTCCATCACGATAACGCACCAGCACACACCTCAGCAGTTGTGGTCGCAAAATTAATGGAAATAGGATTCCAACTCGTTTCACATCCCCCCTATTCTCCAGACTTGGCTCCCTCGGACTACTATTTGTTCCCCAATTTGAAGAAATGGCTGGCGGGACAAAGATTTTATTCAAACGAGGAGGTGATTGCAGACACTAATGGATATTTTGCAGACTTGGACAAATCCTATTATTCGGAAGGGATCAACAAGCTAGAACATCGTTGGACGAAGTGTATAAGCCTAAAAGGAGACTATGTCGAAAAATAAAAAAGGTTTACCCCAAACACATAAGTAGTTTTTATTTTTGCACGGACTTTTCAAACCAGCCTCGTATATATATATATATATATATATATATATATATATATATATATATATATATATATACATATATATATATATATATATATATATATATATATATATATACATATATATATATATATATATATATATATATATATATATATATATATATATATATATATATATATATATATATATATATATATATATATATATATATATATATATATATATATATATATATATATATATATATATATATATATATATATATATATATATATATATATATATATATATATATATATATATATATATATATATATATATATATATATATATATATATATATATATATATATATATATATATATATATATATATATATATATATATATATATATATATATATATATATATATATATATATATATATTATATTATATATATATTTATATATATACATAAATATATATATATATATATATATATATATATATATATATATATATATATATATATATATATATATATATATAGGTTTGCCGTTTTAGGTACGATTTATTGTACCTTATAGCGATGTTATGTTAGTACGGAAATAAGTGTTTGATGTTTTGTTTTCTCGTTTGTCGACCCTTGCTCCACTAATGAGATGTG
>CM032447.1:131552427-131744927 GCA_019049505.1 Pachyrhynchus sulphureomaculatus
CGAAGTTCGTAGAAAAATGAATAATAATAATTATTAAATTAAAAGAAAACGTTCAAAGGAAAATAAAACAAGCCACACTAAAGTTATTATTATGTATGTTGGTACATATACGAGTATAAACGAAAACATTAAAATAAGTAGTTTATACAATAAAATCAATAATTTTCGTTTGTACAATTTTACTTGAAAAAGAAATGATGTTTATATAATTGTCAAGGTCACAAAAAATACTCCATATATGTTCGCGAACTTCACGAGATTCCAAAAAATTGCGAGTTTCAGTGATTTCCTTAATCATTTCTAAAATGGATGGAACATAAATGTTATCTCCTTCTCGTCTTCGTCGTCATTATCGCTTAAAGTCTTTCCAGAATTCACTAATGTCACAATTTGATCATCAGTTAATATTTCTCTCGTCATTAATTCATTATCACCACATATATATTCTTCAAAATTAAAATGATTAAACATCTAAGCTAATTTATTTTTAGATATTAACCTGGGCCTAATTTAGTATACACGTAGAAACAAAAAACATAGTATAGTGCCTCAACCAATCACGACCGATTTATAAAACTGAAGACAACAAATCAACTTGTCTTCAAAATAATCCAAAATGATTACTATTTTACTAATATTAAAACGAGAATCATGTCCCTGTTCGTCGATCGTAGAGTACAACGGGGAATCCTAGCCCAACAATTTTGATATATGTCATGTCAATGTCATCTGGATTGTTAACTTATTTAATACCAACTATCCAAGAAAATTAAGCCTTTCCATCTGTTAACTAAAAAGCACAAGGAAAACCACATACTATCGTTCTATAATATTTACTAGGAAAATGTCTCCAAAATATATTATACAAAAAGGTAAGTTATGTATTTTATAAACAAGGTAAATTAATCCGATTTTTATTTGAAAATATATTAATTTCGAAATGAACATGAGAAAAAATATAACAGTATTTTAATGTATGCCATTAAAGACTACAAACATTTGAATATACATATATTTTTTAAGAGGTCAAATTTTGCCTATAACATGTTTTTTGTTTCCATGTGTCCAATAAATTAGGCGTTGACTAATCTCACTTAAAAAGAAATTAGCTTAAATCAACTACGGGGAAACTCGCCAAACCAAAATTAAACGGGTGAAAGTTTTTTGAATACGTGAAAGTTATGTAGCATGAAGAAGTGAAATTTTAGTGCGTATAATTTGTTTTAAATTATAGGGGTATAACAGTACAGTTATTCTTACAATAATAAACCATTCCGTAATAAGTGGGTTAAAATGTTTAGTCAGTGATGCAACTCAAAAAAAACTCATCTTTGGAAAAAAGATTATAAAAATTTTTACATTGCTCCTTCGATAATTAGAATATTCAATATAAAACTTGTGTGTATAATTAATTGTTGGGTGTCAGGAACTAATTATTTTAAAAGGTAACAGTTTTTATATATTTTTTTATTAGGGTGTTATGGAATTCACTACATATATTGGAACTGGCGCTTTCTTGTTGCAAGACCTATTGTAGAAAATTCACCTTAAATAACGGATCTTAATTGGAAAAAATCGATTCTAAAGAAATCATGATATGTATATTTTTTCACGCCCCCCCTTGTGAGCCATATAACTTCGCAATATCGCCGAATGTTAACCAAAATGTAAGGTCTACAGTGTAGTTCACATTTGAATAGATTTTTTCTAAACAAATTTAATTAAAAAAAAATATAATAAATTTTACCTTTTAAAATGATTACTTCGTGACCTCAACAAATCAATTACACAAGTTATATATTTCAATATTTTATTATAACAAGTATAAATTTTAACACATGTAATTCACATGCTGACTTTATTTAAACCGACAAAGGATCTCTTGTCGGCTGATAACACAGGATTTCTTAGGGACGTCGCCGGCTTTGTCGCCAGCTTTTAGTGGCTCTCTGCTTATCGATGGCCAAGTGACAACGGCCTCTAGCAAAAGTCAAATTCGCATTTAGTTTGTTTATTTACAGCGAAGGTTTACAAATTTTTTCATTATGTCGAGGGTAAAGGCAGATTTTTTTAAAAATATAAATAAAGATAGTGGTGTTAATTAAGGGATTTGTAGAAAGTGTAGAATATAGCACCAAGTATGATAGATTGTGTTATTCGGTACAGTTAATTTAGTTATAAATATGTCACGCATAACTTAGCATATTTTATATGGAGATCGACTGCACATTTAAGGTACATTTATTTATTTTTTTTTTGTTCATATGGATGTACATTGCGCACAGCACAATTGAAGTTAAATAAAATTACCTAAATGAATTATACAAAAATATTAGTAATGATATAACACGTCCCCAATAAGGTACCAATTTAGAGTACATAAAAATAATAAACAATACGTTTTTTTCACTTTAAAAACACTAAAAATCTTACATTTCTTATATGAAAATCGTTTATCATTTCGGTGTTAATCTTGGAAAAGTTAATAAAAAACCTATTTGAAATTCTGTTTTTATTTTGCCCAAATCCAACATAAAGGTCAAAATCAGCTGTTAAGGGGCAATGATCCAGTTGTTCTCGCGCGTTACCAAGGAATTATATCTTTTCAAATAATAGATAAAACATCTTCTTAATTATGATTAAATATTATATTTCTTATATATTCTTAGTTTTCTATTATTATTTTCATTTGTTATTAGATTAGTTTTACCAGAAATTTGAAAATCTGCTATTGATGGAGAAAATCGTATGTTTGGTAACACAGGTCCGCGCTTGAGCTAGTTCGTACAATGGCGGGCTTTCATGGGCCAGTTGATTTTGTAAATGATTTGGTAAAATGCAATTTTGCCCCCTTTTTTAATTTTTTAATAATTTTCGTGTGTATATATATATATATATATATATATATATATATATATATATATATATATATATATATATATATATATATATATATACACACAACTTTTTTAATAATGAGTGCATCCTAGAACAAAATAGATTGAATATTCTTTTATAGTTTTTTATTCTCTAAAAATATCCACTTCCGCGAGTGACAAGAAACAATATTTTTTACTTTCCGTTAAACCAGGAGTTGCAATTTTTGGCTACTGATTGAATATCCTAGATAGGAACGTGCAATCATATGAACCGTTAAAAAGCACTTGAACATATGGAAAATAATAATTGAATTTGCTCGTAGGGTATGTATGACAACATTGCAATGTCCAACATATATTCAGAAACTAAAAAATTATCTCATAGAATTCCAGCCAAATTTTCAGAAAAAATCGTTGTGTATTTTGTACATACATTTAATAGGTTAAAAGAAATAAAAACATCAAATTTCCAGTTTTAAATCTTAAAAAAATATTAAAGAAAATTAGAATAATTGAAATAACAGTTGTTTCCAAAGTTAACTTTCTAGCCTCAAGTTTAAAGAATATAAAAATACTTGCAGTATGGTGCTCAAAACTAATACTTAAAATTTCAGCTAATTACTAGTTAAGTAAACATTATATTACCTATGTATAGTAGGTTCATACTTTTGGACTAATTCATTTAAAACATCCAAATCAGTTAGTAATCCCGACATAGTCTTAATATAATATTTCGGTAAAATTTGATCAACTAGCACTTTTAAAAGCCAAAATGTGGCAGCTTCATCTTTGGTCGCTAATAATATTAAACCTAAAAAATATTCAGATATAAATAAAAATGAATGATATGTAACACTTAATAACCGTTGCTTCAACAAAACTTTGAAAGAAAGCACAATGTTACATTTCAATTCTATTAAAAGTTACTTGGGTCTATTATGACCGAAGAACTATTGAACAACCTTGAAAAGGAGTTATATAAATTAAATTTGTGTTTAAATAAGGAAATTCCTTACAGTTCTCTGTACTGACCTGCGATTAGTCAAATCTGGTCAAGTAAATTACAATTTTCGTATAAATACATAAGATTGTTAGCGAAACGCGCGTCGCGGGTAAAAATAAAGTGTTGGTGTAAAGGTGGTAAATGTTGTGTTATTTATAACCTAAATTTTCAGTTTTGCCTTTTCTTTAGCTAAGTTAATATCTGTTGTTCCTTCACTGTCACTTTTACGGTATATCCGAGTTTTATGGAGTTTGTTCTTGCCTCAATATCAATACCAGAACACTGGAACCACATTTATTGGTATTACCTTTCTTAATCAGTTTCAAAACAATAACACGTATGCGTCATTACATAAGCAAAAGAAGATAAAATATCCTTGGCAGACAGGGATTTACCGTATAGCAGCTACTATAGTTAACGTATTTGCAATTTTTAAAATTGTTTGTGCAACATTAAGCGATATTGATATATAATCCGATTCTTATATATTAATTGAAAATTTTTCTGAAATTTCTTGAACTTGAACACCAAGCTTCCTGTATTTTGTATGTCAGTTTCAAACGATAAAGTAACTTAGGTATGACCGATTGGAGCTCCATACTGTTTTCTACTCTTTTTATGTGTGCGGCTCTTAAATTTTCTATAACTAATAAGAACATATAAATTAATTGTTCACATTTGCCTGACGGCAGTCCTGAATTACTTCGAATTTTTTATTTTCTTGGAAAAAATTGGCCATCACAGCATAAAAAAAACCTAATAGCGGATCTAGCCGGATTAGAGACCTAAACGAGCCCCTGAAAATATCTTTGAAATAAATTATGTTAACATTGGCAAGGCGTAGAATTAATATTGATAAATATCAAACTCTTTGATTCCTTCATGAGATAATTAACAAAATTATTTATATTTTGAATAAGTTTTTCTTAGTAGTTAAATAGATGTCGTACTATGACTGAGGACGGCATGTGTCCATCGATAGCGGGTGTGGTT
Organism: Pachyrhynchus sulphureomaculatus; assembly: GCA_019049505.1. Classification (NCBI taxonomy): domain Eukaryota; kingdom Metazoa; phylum Arthropoda; class Insecta; order Coleoptera; family Curculionidae; genus Pachyrhynchus; species Pachyrhynchus sulphureomaculatus. Next base: position 131,557,303 of record CM032447.1, read on the forward strand.
GCCGAAGAAGTGACGTAACAGGTGTAAGAAGTGTATTTTTATCTGAAGAAGTGATTAATTGGGTTGGGTCTAAGAATGTTTGTTTAGGTGAGGAAGTGGAGGATAATGTTGTAATAATTGGATGATTGTTAGGCGAAAGGGCGTTAAATGGTGGTCAAAGGGCCGTTAATGAAGATTTTTTGAATTGTCAGGTGAAGAGTTAGTGGAAGCAAAGTGCAAGAAATGATCGACAGTAATGTTACAGACCAGAGGCTGTTGTTGGTGGTTAAAAAGGCGTTATTTGTAAAATGTGGGTATTGTTTGGTAAGTAATGGTCAATGAGGGGTATTTTTTGTGTAAAAATTATGAAGGGTGATGATTGTTGCCAAAAGGGCTTTATTTATGTTTTCTGAGTAAATGGTTTTTATTTGGGTGAGAAAAAAGAGCCTTGATGAGCAGTAGGCGATGGCATTTGAAGGGACTTGTTTTATGGGTAAAAAGGTGTCAAAAAGGCCTTATTTGGAGATAAGTCAAGTAGGGTATTTTTGAGTAGTCAGAAAGTCTTTATTATGGCGATAAGGGGTTGCCAAAAAGTACTTATATATAATTAGAAGTCAACAAAGTCATTATTACGAGGAATGGTTCCAAAAAATTCTTATTAAGACGATGAGGGGTGGCCAAAAAGTCCTTATTATGACCCTGGTCACGAGGTGTTTTTTTAGGGGGTGACTTTTAAGGGTAGTTTTTATATGGTGTACAATTGCAAAAAGAAAAATTTTTATAAGGGTAATTTACCTTCTTTAGTCAATTTGTGGGGTGGCATTAAATATTTTATTTAAATTTAAAAAACTCCCTATCATTCAAGTAGGTATGAATCGTTAATTTTGTATTATAAGTCTGATACTATCATATTATCATTATACTAACATGTAAGTTAATAACTGTTTGTAAATAAAATGATCATCATCGAAAAGACTAGCGGTCATATTGTAATAAAAATATTTGTTATTTTTGAATCAAGAAGACGATGACAAGTATGTGTGAACTTTTGTAACTGGATATTTACTTTTGTTGTAAACAATCCGACGCAAATATTTAAACTATTAATAAAATAGTGCGAATTATGACATGTATGTGTGAAATCTTACAATAGGATGCTATCTATGTTTATGAACTTATTAGCAAGACATAATTTTTATGGATGTACTAACTCTAAATAAAGGTTACCATACACTATACATCTTATTAAAAACATTATTATTTTTTATTTATAAAGTTGTTTTTTTTTTACTTGATGCATAGTTGGTTTAAGTTCTCCATATAAAAATGACTATATTAAAAAGTAATTCGACTCGTAAAAGAAAAGAAATACTTTGGTGATGTAATAGCTTAGGATTTGAACTTAAGTCGTTATCATACTACAAGCTGATTAATAAATTGTCACACCGTAGTAATAGTTTTTACTTTTTACCCAGGGTATGTTATGTTATATTTTTGTTAAGATTCATTTAACTGAAACGAACAAATTATGAATAAACTACTATGTTTTAAATGGAAAAAATATTTCCATGCAACTAGGGGTGTAAACTGATGTACAGTTTTTTTCTATTTCATTCAAATTGGTTACTTCTAGAAGATGTGGATATGATACTTTTTCACATAATAATTGAGCTATCTGATCTCCAGATTTTATTTGAAAATCTTTATTCCAATGATTGAATAATATTACACGAATTTCTCCTCTATAGTCCTCATCAATGACATCAGCTGTAAAAAAGTTAATAATAAATGTAAGGAATTTTTTTTAAAAAATCAGACACAATTTAACTTTACTTCCTACATCGATGAAGTGTTTTAATGTCAAGACAGATCTTGGAGCTATTCTACCATAAACATTTTTAGGTAGTTCAATTTTCAGACTTGTAGCGATTTTGGTTCTGTCCCTGGCTGGGACAATAGAATCATAAAGACTTTTTAAATCAAATCCGGCAGCCTTTGCATTACCTTAGGTTGGTGTAAATACATGTGGAATAATTTTTATATATTTTTATACCGATTGTCTCCTTCCATTACCTTAAACAAGTGTAATTAAAATAAAAAGATTATAACTGGATTATAACCTCAAGGTAAAGTATCAGTTGATAACTAACTGACTATTTTCTTATCATCATATGGTATAAGGGCAAGTTTTCTTCGTGTTATTGTGTACAATTCATGTTTTTTGCTTTGAATTAAATATTCTTGGGGTGTATTCATTTTTATTAAAGAGCCTATTATAATAATCGGTAAAATTAAGAGTTTATAGAGAAGTATTAGTAATAACCTTTGCTCTTTTAATAATATTTAAGTTTGAATACAATTTGAATGCATATATCTTAGATTTAAGACCAACAAATTCTTATATAATTTTTCCTGCATTTTCATCCTTCATCAAACCTAAAACTTGTTTATGCTTTAATTGGTTATTATAAACATTATCAGGAGGAAAATCAGAAGTAACAAACTTGTATCATCTTGAATATGTTTATAGATATTCTCTACGTAAAAATAGTAAATCAGTGTGTATGTGTCAGTGTATAATAATTTTTCAGCATCGTTAAATTATATCTGTGATAACCATATCATTATCAGAAATGGACAAACTATGGAAATTCACTTTAGATATGTAATTTTTTGCCCCATATCGTCTCCTCCAAGTAATTACCAATTTAAGGTCTTTATACTTTCTAACATTTTCTAACATATATTTTTAAATACAGTTCCATATACTGACATAAATTTTGAAATTGTCCCATGTATTGACGGCATGTTGGTACTTGTTATATTACAGTTTTTAAGTTTATTATAAATATTTTCTATGGATGGTAATTGGTTTTCATCTAATTTTCCCAACTATCCCGCCATATGGGAATATTATCTTTTTAGATAATTAAATAAATTCTTCGTTATTTTTACAAAAATGTTTGTAATATATTTCTCATTGAGACCTAGATATGAGCTAATTTATCTTAACTACTAGATATAACCCTAAATGAGTCTAAAAATCTAAACTGAACACTTATATTTTGAATGTATTTTGTAAATGTATTAATAGGTAATAGTGTCATTGTGTCAGAAATTTCAGTAGCCCATGTCCTAATTAAAATATGCCCTTCGTATTCTGAAGTATGAAATACGACAGGATCTCGACAATTGAGATTAAAGATGAAAGAGCACTTCCCAATGATGACAATGATCTCTAACTTTTAACTGATCTGGCAGAAATGGTTGTTGACATATGTCGCAAATAGTAGCCGAATTAAAGGATTTTTGTTTTGTTTGTGTTAATGGGGACATTGGAACTATATTATTGAATATAGGATTTATGGTGTAGTTTTATTTATTTATCTGCAGATAAATATGTGTCTACTTAAAGTGTATTTGTCATTTATATTTAAAATAAAAAAACTATTAATAAATACTCTAGGTTTATTTTTAAGGTAACAATTGCTCAAAATATCCACCATTAACAGCGAGGCAATGACCCAATCTGTCATAAACAGCCTGAATAGAGTTTTGCAGAGAATCCGGGATGATCTGTGCTACTTCATATTGAATTCTTTGTTGTAAATCTTCTACAGTTTCAGGTCGACTTCGGTAAACCTTGGTTTTCAAATGACCCGATAAATAAAATAGAATAGCGTAAGGTTGAGATTCCTAGCAGGCCATTCTACAGCACCTCTTCTGCCTATCCATCACACACCTCCTGTTGTGTTCTCCTACAGTCTCCGTAACCAACCATCATTAACAAAGTGATTCTTTCAGTCTCTGTTAAATGTACCGCTAAAACTTTTTCGTCAATAAATCATTTTCTGACGCGTTAAGTCGTTACCTAACAGTAAATGTTTGACAGAAGCCAGCTTAAATTTTTTTTTTAATTTGATCTCCTTAATTTCAAAAATCAATCACCAAAACAGTTCAATTTAAACATATATATATATATATATATATATATATATATATATATATATATATATATATATATATATATATATATATATATATATATATATATATATATATATATATATATATATATATATATATATATATATATATATATATATATATATATATATATATATATATATATATATATATATATATATATATATATATATATATATATATATATATATATATATATATATATATATATATATATATATATATATATATATATATATATATATATATATATATATATATATATATATATATATATATATATATATATATATATATATATATATATATATATATATATATATATGTATATATATATATATATATATATATATATATATATATATATATATATATATATATATATATTAAAGGTATAGGAAATCCAATTCTTCATGTTTAGAATTATCGCTAAAATAAGGATATTCTACATGTATTTTGATTCGTGCTGCATGGATGCAGCTACAATAGACCAGAGAACGCAATATTCATCTTTTTTTTTGAATATTCATAACCCATTTTCCGAATAAATTTCTGTACACATAAGTTGAAATACCACTATTTATTGGAATATAATTATTAAAACTTACTTTTAACTGTAAAGTCCCATAAAGAGCATAACCGGAATCTTTCCCTTGAAATTGTTCTAATTTTGTTAATAAATCGTTTTTAATATAGTCATTATACAATTCTTTTAAATTAGTATTACTGTCAATTATACGATTTTTAGTTTAAAATGTTCTATTTCAATTTTACCACTTTGAAGTTTTATGAAATTGGGTAAAAATATAACATTAACTTTTGGTAAAAAATTTTGTAGATCTTTTTTACTTCATATGAAAATTTAAATGCCTTAATTAAAAAAAAAACTACAGGATACCTACATTAACTATTGGCCCTGTTCATATACGATTATTAAAACACAACTTTAAATTGGCTGAAGTAAAATTTCTGGTTTTATTTGAAGGATGACAACATCTAAATTTTTTTTGAAATTTTTTTAAAAGACCTAAATTTGATTCCAATTTTAAAACATTTTTCTTATTAACACGTGTCTTAGAATGTAAATAATTTTTCAAAATTAGAATAGTTTAATTTAACCATTAAGTTAATAAATCATTTTTAGTTTTAATTAACTTACCAACGTTTTGAAATTTCATCAGTGCTTGATTACATAATTCGTTAATTGCTTCTGATTCTGACATTGTAATAACAGTTACAATGTTACAATATTACAATATCATTAAATCAATAGTTTGATAGATTAAACAATAATATGAATAATTAACAGCACTAGATGTTTTATTATAAACAGTATAAATTAAATATAATTTTAAGATGACCTAATATTATAGAAAATTTTGCAAATGCATTAATGTAAGTTATAATGACTAACAACTGATGTATACTAATTCTACAAGTTAATTACTAATTAATATCACATGTGCGAGAATTTTGCAACAGGATGCTTTCTTATATTATTGACCTTCTTCTTCTGACTTATTATTTCATTTATAAAAGTTTTGCATTCTGATCTGTCAATTTAAGTATAATTTCATCAATGCATCGAGTGCTGATTGATAGGTAAATTCCAATGGTGGGTTTATCAATAATTTTTTTTCCTGGAAATGAAACAGGAAAGAATATATGAGTTATGTGGACTGGCTTTTGAATTTGTTACTAAATTGCATTCAACGCAGATACTGTTTACTTTAAAAATATCTACAGGATGGTCTGATATATATTTTTTTACTTTTCTGCAGTTTTTTTCTAAATCCTAATACTGTTTAGTTTACTGAAATATTTTCTAAAGTACTTTTAATTTCACATTTTAGTCAGTTATAGTTTGCCTTAATAGAAAAAAATGGTAGTTCAGTTTCCTGTTTGTTTCAACCAAATAATTATTAATGTCTTTTATACATAAGACCCCTCAGGAATTGTAATAACTTCATATTATGATGAAAATTATTATTTGTATTATTAATATTTGGTATTAAATTATAATTCTGAAAATTTACCAAACTTAAAACATATTCTTCATTTTCTTTTAAAGCAATAGGTATATAAATTTTTTGAGAATAAGACAGATTCCTAGCGGATAAAGCAGACGTGTAAGAGATGTTTATCCTAGGAGAATTAAAGAATTAATGAATAATTTATTTTATTATTTAAAAACCTTGTGTGTGGTGTGAAGATGTGGGCGCTGACTGAAGCATCAATGAAAAAACTGGAAGCTCTCGAGATATAGTTGTACAGACGCATGTTAAGAATATCTTGAGTTGACCACGTGACAAATGCTGAGGTTCTAAGAAAATTGAATAAAACAACCGAAATCCTTAATATCATAAAAATCAGGAAACTGCAATATCTGGGGGCATATCATGAGGAATGGACAGCGATACAAATTATTACACTTGATATTGCAGGGTAAGGTGCTAGGGAAAAGAGGCCCTGGATAAAGACACATTTCATGGCTCAAAAATCTAAAATCTTGGTTCTCGATGACAACAAAAGGTCTTTTCCGAGCGACTGTTAACAAAATTCAATTTGCCTTAATGATCGCGAACATCCGAAACGGATAACGCACCGAAAGAAAAAAAGAATTTGAATATCCTAAACATAAATGACCACAATTTACAGTATTATATAACTGACAGGGATCATAATTATAAATAATATTACAGAGACCATTGGAATGAAAATATTTAATTAATTAGTAGGTGAAAAGTTTTCAAAACTATCAAAATAATTAATTTGATGACCATGTTTTTTATATGCTGTCCAATGAGTTCCCATACCAGCACTATCATCCATATTATTAATACTAGTTTCATGTTTATGAATTTTTAGGTAATTTATCCCCATTTATCTAAATCTATATTATTTAACGGTCGAGATGGTATTTTTAAGGGCAGTTTTTTTTTGAAGTTCTGGATGTTGTAAAAAAAGACCTAATCCTCTTTTATGTTGTTTTAGACAAATTCCGTTTCTAGTACTATTACCTCTATTTTTTCATTGTCTTTGAACCTCTTTTAGTTGTTGTGATGCTGCCTTTGCATCATGACAGCTTTTGCCATTCTGTCTGCAACTCCACTTAGTGCTCCAAGGGTCCTTCAATAATTGGTATAAGAGGTAAAATTCCATCCTGTTTCGAAATATTTATAATTAGTGTTGGTCTTCTTTTATTTGTAAATGTGTTTACCTTCTTTATTGCAACTTTAAACGCTCTACTAAAATCCTTAGGTTTTTACTTCATTATACTATTTTTAATGTTTTGTTACTTCTTTAAAACCAACTAATTTCTTTCTTGATTTAACTTTTTTCCTCTTCTTCGTTTCAGTTAGTAATTTTTCCGATTTTGGATTTTGCTATTGTTATAAGATAGCACTGGGCATTAATAGTAGTTTACTTTTGAACTGTCCTAGTAAGACTAATTTCAAAAACTAAAATCATTATTTTTATATATTTTATTTTAAACATTTTTTTTTCACTTTTTGTCTTTTTTAAAAAATGAGCAATTCTTTAAGTTCATCTTCAACACCCTCTCTTTACTCCACGTGACTAAGTCGTTTTTTTTTTCAATTATCTCTTAGAATATTAAATTTTTTTCGTAGTTGTATAGATGTATGTTAATTATATTAACCTTTGTCACGTCTTCTTTTTAGAAATGCTTCATGTTTTTCTTATATTTTGGTTTAGTTTGTGTTTTCTCATCAATATTTTCCAAGATGGTGGTGGTTAGTTCTAATTTTCTTTTACGACATGCCCTTCTAGCTGTTGATGAGAGTTTATTTTGTCCGTAATCAAATTGTTTATAATTTTTAGTATTTTGCAATTAATTGTTGCCATCGATTCTAAATCATTTTCTATGAGCATCAGTACATTTTGTAATACTGTATTAAGCTACATTTTTTAACGGTGTAATTATTTTGTACTTTTCTATAACCTATACTAAGTTTAACTTTAGCTTTCATTGCTCCAGGTACTCCTAATGCAGCTATTTCTTCACCAAATGTTAATTTTTTTTTCGCTCTAACTCGTTAAATTACGCTTTATTTGCTAATCATCGCGATTTCAGCAAGATATCGCACTGACAAGTCTTGTTGAGTACCTTGACCACCTCTTGCTAAACGTTTACTCAATGTACCAAGACCACAGTAATTATAGCTTGGTAGATGTAATTCAAAAGGTAATTTGTTTAGTAAAGTATTTACAGAACCTTCTTCGTCAGAAATAGAAGCACTGGCATCAGGATAAAATTTCATCTTTATTTTAGTAACATTTAAGTAAACTAAATAAATTAATAGGAATTCCATACTTATAAATAATATAATAATTATTAACAGAAAGCAGATGTATAGAAGTGAGGGACCGCAGATGAAAAAGAAAAATAAGGTAAAAACTGTTCAATAACATATTACCTTATTTATTAATAAGCTCCGTGTACTTTTACCATCAATCAGTTGTATGAGTATCATTATGACACCTTTAAACTATGGAAAAAACAATGTTATGCTTACCCTAATCGGACATCCTAACGGTTTGAAGTTTAAAAATGTTTATGTATATTCAAAATCATTATATCAACTTAAATATTTATATTTAGAAAATTTACTGAAACCGATTAAAGGAATGGGTTATTTTCCTTTTAATAACAGTGAGGAAATCTTACCACCTTCGCAAGCAAAACAACACTTAATTTTCATTTTCGATGATGTAGCTTATGATAAGCAGGATGTAATTCCTGTATATTTTGGTATGGGACATCACAATCACATTGACTGTCTTTATCTTTGTCAAACATACGCAAATATACCAAAGGATTGCATAAAAGATAATAGAAATACCATTATTTTATTTAAACAGGATGATACCAATTTAACACATATTTAGAACGATCATGTAGGAACAGATATGTTATTTGAAGAATTGAAAACTTTTTGTGGGGATTGTTGGAAACAATCCTATCAACTCTTAGTAATTTTCCGGGATAGCAATAAGCATGATGGGACATACTGTTGCCATATGTATATATATATATATATATATATATATATATATATATATATATATATATATATATATATATATATATACATATATATGGGGGTTATGAAATTCATTGCATATATTGAAACGGGTGACTCAAGGGGTCATGGAGTAGCACATTCAATACTTTTTTCAAATTCGAAAATTTTTGAAAAATTAAAAAAAAAAGGGCACAACTGGATTTTATCAGCCCAACGTATACCCGCCCCTGAAAGACCGTTATTGTAGGAACTAGCTCTCAAGCGCCGGCCTGTGTTGCCAAATATACGATTTTCTTCAACAGTTACAGATTTTCAAATTTCAGGTAAAAATTAATCTAATAATAAATAAAAATAATAACAGAAAACACTCAGTAAAAGTAATATTTACTAATAAATAAGAACATTTTTCATCTATTATTTGAAAAGAAATTATTCCTTGGTAAGGCGCGAGAATAACTGAATTATTGCCCCTTAAGTGCTGATTTTGACTTTAATGTTAACAGATGTTTGGGCTTGGGCAAAATAAAAACAGAATTTCAAATAGGTTTTTCTCTTAACTTTTCCAAGATTAATACCGAAATGATAAACGATTTTCTTGTAAGAAATGTAAGATTGAAGATGTGTGTGACATATTTATAACTAAATGCACGGTGCCGAAAGACACGAACTATCAAACTTGCTATATTCTACACTTTTTACAAATTTCTGACTTCTAACACCACTATATTGGTCTCTCTAAAAAAAATCTGCAATAAGATTGATCACTTTACCCACCCCATATTGCAAAATTTATAAACGTTTGTTGTAAATAAACAAATATTAATTTGATGTTTTGGTAGAGGGCGTTGCCATTTGGCCATCAGAGGAGAGTAGGGCAAATCGAACCTCCGTTTGAAAAAATCGTAGATAAAAATACATTAACATCTACAAAAATATTTAACGAAGGAACAAATCGGCGCAATTACAAGCGGGGAAAAAGGAGTTAGTTTATCTTCTGAGAGTGTTGTTACCATTTAATTTTTTTAAACCTATGAACAGTTATTATATTCAAGCAACAGAAAAATGGTCTATTCAAGTAATGCAAGCAGATCGATCTTACACAACGCTTCTATTAATATCAATAATGAAAACAAGTAAATTGCTCAGCAACCTGATATCTTTGATTGCCACATTTAAATACTGAACTTTCGGAATTTAACGCTAAAGGTTAAAAAAAATGTTTTAAATTTTTATGCCCAATCTGTCAACTTGGAAGAATCATCACCAGCCAAGCCGCCGTAAAATATAACTAAAAAAGGTAGACATCAATAAATAAAAGAAGGAATCAAAGAAAGACGCCAATAAACAAAATAATACCGAACCCTCCACGAACCTGAAATCGACAGTCAGCAGACACCGAAAATAAATCCTTTGATGTCGGCACCGGTCGTCGTTAACAAAGAAAGGATTTCTTTTCGGTATTCGACAAAAGATCCTTTGTAGGCTTTAGAAGAAAATAAAGCCCAACAAGGTGAAAAGGTTAGATTTATTGAAACGGGTTAAAGAAGCTCATGAGGATATTTTTTCTCCAATTACTACACAACTAAAAAATATAGGAACATATATCCTGCAAAGATTCCAATTAAAACTAAACAAATCAAATAGATGATGGAAAAATAGCACCAGATACAAGATTAAATTTGACTGAAGAAGAAGAAAATAATGAAAATAGTCTTAAAACACCTTCTACTAATAACAGACGTTTACAGTTCCATTCAACTCCAATAGTGGTAAGAAATCTTACTGGTATTGTTGGTGGCGATGATAAATGAGTTAGAGGGTATTCACCTGTCAACTATAGAAGAAATCAATAGACAAGAGGAAAAAAGTTATGAAATAAGGAGTCAAGATACTCAGAAAGCTTCTCTCAAGAATGTAAGAATATTTAGAACAGTATGACTCATTACCCAGAAAATATATTAAAGATATGATAAGAAATTTGACCATAAATATAGTATAACTTTAAATTAAATAGAAAATAAATTTTATATTGGTAATTCTTAATTAAGAATATACAATTCAGACATTGTTGTTAAGAGAAAACATTACAAGGGTGCATCTGGCTTATACAAATTACTCTTTAAAAAATACCTTGGGAAGACGATCAAAAAAATTATATAATATCGTAGATATGGAAAATAGTCAGAAAAAATAAGGTAGTACATTATCTAAATATAAAAATGTTATTGCACCTGATATTCGACACATCTCAGGTAGAGGTGTTAGTAAATACATACCAACACCATCACCTTCAAATTATACACGTATATTCAAATACGTACATTGGAATGATCCTAACGAACTTGTCGATAGATTACGATTATTATTAGCATCACAAAGTGCTAGCAGCAACAGTCACACCAATGATTGTTTCAATAGGTGAAATTACGTGAGGCAAATATTACAGCATAAATCACACACTATGGTAAATTTTGCTACTGACATCAAAACACATGATAAAAGATATTCACAGACCCACAAGAATTAATTTTAAATGACGTATGATTCTAAAGGGTCTTAAAGATCAAGTGGATATTTGTGAATTAGGGTCTTATGCAAAAGAAAATAATGGCTATAAATACATCTTAAAAATTATTAATTGTTTTTCAAAGTATCGTTGGGCATTTCATCTACTAAAGTAGAAAAGAAGTAACTAAAGCTATGGAAAACATTTTTAAGGATTCCTCACCACCACCTAAACTTGTGCAGGATTAGAATTCATCTTAAAGGAGTTTCAATAACTTTTAAAAAAAATATATAATGTTAAACATTATTATACATATAGTAAAAAAGACCTCTGTTGTTGAACATGTAATTAGAACTCTTAAAAGTGATTTGGAAAGAATTAAATGTAAATGGTTCCTATAAGTGGTATAATTTCTTATCTGATATTGTAAAAAAATATAATAATAAAAATATAGACCTACAGGTGTGAAACCTTCTTAACTAGCTCAAAAACATAAAAACCATTTACTTCGATCACTTTATTCTCATGTTAAATTGGTTCATAAACCAAACTTTAAGACTGGTGATCATGTTCGAATTTCAAAAATACGTGGTATTATTAACAAGAAATACAAGTCAAATTGGTCAACTGACATGTTTATTATAAAGAATGTACTGCTAACAAATTCTATCACTTATTTACTAAAAGATGTAAAAGGTCAAGATATTAAGGGTGGTTTTTATGAACAACAACTGCAGAAAGTTTTAAAGAGTAAAGCTAATAAAGTATTTGTAAAATGGTTATGTCTCGATAGAAGTCATAATAGTTGGATAGATAATAATAATAATGTGGTGTAGTATTTCATTTCTAAATAAAAAAACAGTAAAATATTTAAAAAGTACTCTCTTTTTAAATATCATATCACAGTATATTTTTGGGAACCAAATTTATCAATATCATCATTGTATATTTCCACATACGATGATGATAACAATGCGGGTTTAAAAATTCTATTTTTTTTTTTAAATTTGGTTCCTGATACTCTCTGTTGGTGCGCTTCTCCACCTCCTCCTCCTCCAGTGCCTCCTATTCAACACAGAAATTAACTTCACGAAATTTTTTTATTCCTTCCAAGAGCTGAATTTTTTCTTCACGGTCAGTCTTTACTCTTAGATATTTTACCGGGAGATTTGTATTTTATGCTTCACCGTTTCGTTTCTTAGCGAATAAGTAAAAAATAAATGAGCTCTTCCATTCATTTTTTAACACAAATCGACAAAAGTAATAATAAATAAAAATTAGCACATTATAAAAGCAAATTAGAAATTAAAAAAAAAATCTAAGGAATGAAAAATTTAAAAATAAATCTACCAATTGGATTTGAAACAGTGCCAAAGTGATTTACAACAAAAAGAATTAGAAAAAAATATATGAACATAACAAATAATAATTATTAGGTTAAAGTTTTTATCAAGTACTTACCTTATTACTTTATTAGGAACACCGCTAAGATTTTATTTGGTAAATTTTTGAAATCAAGTGACTCAAAAATAAAGGTCATAATTATTTTCAAAGTAGTGTTGACAAAACTACATACGTAGAAACAACATTTTCTTTGCTATTTTATAAAGAAATTGCATATGTACATAAAATCAAGTCACTTTCGGTATTTTTTTTAACAAGACTTTATGTAAGTGCAAATATGTAATTTCTGTATACCATACGTGCATATGCAATTTACATTTTATTTACATTGTTTAAAAGCAAACTTCTAAGATGTTCAGTATTTTTTAAGAACATCCCACTGCAACATTTCACATATACCTGTCATAATTCGCAATATTTATTAACAACTTAAATACATGCATCTTATTATTTACAATAAAAATTAACAAAATTACCATTCAGTATTTTTTTTTGTTTTTTAACATTCTATTGCAAAATTTTACATATAACTTGCAGTATTTTATTAATAATTTAAAAATATGCAGCGTATTGTTTTTATTAAAAATTAAGATCCTATTGCAAAGGTTCACACATACAGGTCATCATCTTCTTTAGTCAAAAATAACAAATATTTTTATTACAGTGTGACTTCAATCTTTTCGATTGTGATTATTTCATTTACAAACAATTATTAACATACACATTAGTATAGTGGTAACAGTATCGAATTTGTAATACAAAGGTTGATAGTTCGTATCTATATGAATGATAGGACTTATTTAAATAAAGTACTTAATGCCACCCCATTGACTAAAGAGAGTTAATTACCCCCATGAATACATTATTATTTTTGCCGTTTTTAAACCATATGAAAATTAAAAGTCACCTCCTACAAAAACCAACTCGTAATAATAAGGACTTTTTGGCCAATCCCCCATCGTTATAATAAAGATTTTTTGGAAACTCCTCTTAGTAATAATAAGGACTTTTTGGGCAACCCCTCATCGCAATAATAATACTTTTTGGCTACCGTTCGTTGCTGTAATAAACTAGCCACTGAAAAAAAATACCCTACATAACCTTCCCACAAATAATGCCTTTTTGACACCTTTTTACCGACAAAACAAACCCTTCCAAACGCCATCGCCTACCCTTCATCAAGACCCTTTTGATCCACCAAAAAAAACAACCCACTTACACAAAAAACATAAATAAAGTCCTTTTGGCAACAACCACCACCTCCCTAATTTTTGCACCAAAACATAAACCTCATAACGCCTTTTTGACCATTTCCTATTAAAAATACCTACATACTATTAAAAAAATATTGAATAACGATTTTTTGACCACTTATTAACGCCCCTCTATCAAACAACCACCCGACTATTATCTCATTATCATCCACTTTTTCACCTAAACAAACATTCTTACGCCCAACCCCATTATCCACTTCTTCAGATAAACAAACACTTCTTCGGCAACCATACCAGTTCCCGATGGACACATGCTATTGTCAGTCACAATACCACGTCTAAATAACTACTTTTCTTAAAAGAAAAAATAATGCATATTGACAAATTAAGATTACGAAATCTATCAGATTTGTCTAAATTATATTTTTCGTCGCAGAAATATAATGCCTTACCGAACTAAAATCGGCAGTAAGTTTTGCCCTTGCATTAGAAGTACTATCATCTCTACAATCTATCGATCACCAAAGGAGGAGCAAAACATGGCATCGCTCCATATTACAGGTTCAGGAAGCATATCTCCAAGGATATTAGTAGCCAATAAATCATATTATCCACTAACGTAAATATTATTCTGTAATTTTTATCGTACATATAGTTCGTGTTAATGTCGTTTAATATGTAATTTTAAAGCTGTATCCTTTATTGATTGTTATCTCAAAATTTACTACGAAATATTGACAGATGTCCCGAAATACAATATTTTATGTAACAGTAACAAACTTTCTTTGCTGAAATTATAACATGTAATTAAATTTCAAGCAAAAGTTGATATGAATGCTGCAGATATTAAAAATAGAGAAAGAAGTGTATGACAATGATTGATTAACAGTAACAGATTTGAAAAGGCATAAAAGATTACAGGAAGGAAGAGAACAGTATGAAGACAACATCAATTAGAATACCGGAAATTATTGCGAGTTCGTAAACTCGGGTAAATGATTGCGATGCATCATCGAAAATGGTAGAAGCATTAAATTTCAACAGGAACAAAACTCGAACGATTTTAAAATAAGATATAGGAATAACAAAGATTTAGGTAAAATTTATTTCACAGTTCAAAAGTTATTGAGAGATTCCAGAGATATCGTACGAGGCTTTAGAAATAATTCAAACTTCCATAATTCAATTAGTGATGCGACTGTTTTCAATATAACCCAGATTATACCAACTGCTCAAATTCTCAAAGGGAAGTATTATTTGAAAGTACTAAAGCGTTAATTCGCCTTGTTAGATCTGCGACACTTCGCTCAGTAGAAGAATTAATTCATTCATACAAATTCGTAGTAGGTAGGTTATTTGGAAACAAGAAAATACAAAGGGCACTTTTTGGATTTAGTGGGAAGGCTGTTAGCAACACCTCACATCAGCACGAAAGCGACAATACCAAGCTACTTACGACGCTCATGAATCTAGCGCAAGAATAGAATAGAAAGATTTTTTTCAATTAAGTTGAAGATTGCAGACCTCAACTTAGTTATAAATACATTTAATTAGTCCCAAAATGATCCATGCTCAGAGTACATGTCGCTATCACTAATACGGTTTATATGTATGGGTTTCAACTTGATACGCCTCGTTCTATCTTATTCTGAAGGAATTTTTTATTCTGACTATAATAATATCCCAAAAGTTATGTGCAAAAGGCTGAACACCTTGTATCTTTTGACGCTTCTTTAAAATTAAAATGAAGTCAAAAGGATGCTTTTTAATTAACATAGAGACTATTCAAAACGTGCTTTTGGGTAATATTAGAAAATGTGTCAGAAAATTGAATTGAATCACTATTAAATCGTTGTAAAAAGTACATTCAATGAGAAGAGGAATATATCAAATAAACTAAGAAAAGTGAAAAAAATTGTGTCATTTAATTTTTACAGCATGAGTCCGAAACATCTATTGTCACCCTGTATACATGATTATTTCAAAGTTTTACTCCCTCCTACCTGCAATATAGTTCAGTCCTTGGCAATATCCAACTTCAGAGTTCTGATGTGCAAACGTAGCCAATACGTTATATAACATACTTGGAAGATATTCCTGATTAAAGAAAAATCTATTATCAGGAAATGTACGAGGTAGATCAATTTGGATGGCTTCAATAATTTGTGTGTTATTATTTTTATTTTTAAGCTGTTGATAGCTTAAGGGACTTTCTTTTCTTAATTTCTCAGCGCCAGATACTGACATCCAACAAGCGGTTCTAAAATCGACTGGTATACCTTTTCGAATAAACCTTTTAAGAGTTCTAGATTTTTTAAAGTCCCGATTTTTGAATATAGAGTTCCACCTTTGCGCCCGTCTTGTTAAAATTACCATATAATTCGACATAAATGAATCATACAGCTTGTAATCAAAGTCTTCTGCACGTTCAAATCCATATTCATCAGTCTTGCTAAAAAGAAAAAATATATTAGTAACACTGACCAAAACATACCAATATTCATAATATAGATTCAATGCAGCCACTATATGATGAACTTAACAAGGTGTTCCTAAATTGATGCTAATATTTAAGGGGTGATAATACATAAGAAAAAAGTTCTTACAAGCATAGGTCCGAAAATGATTACGAGATACAGATTTTACAATAATGTATCGATATCTATCTTGTTTAAGTTATATTTTTCCAAATATACAGATTTTACAATAATGTATCGATATCTATCTTGTTTAAGCCGTAGGCTGAAAAGTTTTTGGTCTAGCTAATTAAAACACTTTTTTTTTGCAAAATTCGACTTTATTCATCAACATAGTCTCCTTCAAGAGCGATACAATCAGTCCAGCGCTTTTCTAACATTTCTATACCTTTCTTGTAGAAGTCTTCAAAACAGGCCTCAGTTTTGGCGATAACTTCTTCATTGGAGCCAAATCTCTTTTCCGCGAGCATTTTTTTGCGGTCAGCGAATAGATAATAGTCGCTGCGGGTCAAATCTGGAGAATACGCTGGATGAGGAAGCAATTTGAACTTCAATTCATGCAACTTTGCCATCTTAACCATTGACTTGTGACACGGTAGATTGTCTTGATGAAAGAGCACTTTTTTCTTGTTCATTTGGGGCCGTTTCCTTGCGATTTCTACCTTCAAAGGCACCAATAACTTTATATAATATTTGCTGTTGATGGTTTTTCCCTTCTCAGCAGTCGATGAAAATTATTCCATGCGCATCCCAAAATACAGAGACCAAAACCTTCCCAGCCGACTATTGTGTCTTTGGTCGATTTGATTCCGGCGTGTAATGGTAGATCCATGTTTCATCCATTGTTACATATCGCATAAAAAAAACCTTTTTATTGCGCTTAAACAGGTCCAACACGTTGTTTTTTTTTGGTCCACTGTGAGGAAACGCGGTATCCATTTCGAACAGAGCTTTCTCATGCCATAATGTTCATGGACAATATGACCAACACGTAATTTTGATATCATTAAGGGTGTCAGCTACCTCACTTTACGGCTATCCAAAACAATTTTGTGGATTTTTTGACGTTTTCCGGTGTAACCACCTCATTTGGGCGTTCAGCATCATTTGTATCGACCGCGGTTAAATTTAGCATACCAGTAAATGATGAGTGATTTTCCAGGGGCATAGTCTCCGTAACACTTATCAAGCCATTGCTTTGCTTGAACGGTATTTTTTTCCCATGTGTTTAATCAACATACGAAATGCGATTTTTTCCATTGTTTTGAAAATATCAAAAGTAGCGTTACTAAAACCACTGTAACTTTTTTTTGTATGGGTCTAGCACACGTGCTACAGGGAAGTCCCTAAAGCGCTCCAGGAGCGGCATGTGTGCGGAAAAAGCAATTCACGTTGTTTAAACTTGTAAACTAATCGTCGAAATGTCATGAAATTGTAACACGTATCGTTTGAAGGTTGGTACTTCTTAAAAATCATATGGATTTTTTGAAAAAGACGACATCTATGTGTCAGACCAAAACCTTTTCAGCCTACGTGTTTTATATATATATATATATATATATATATATATATATATATATATATATATATATATGTTACGAGATTAAAATGAACTGTTGGTTCAGAAATATGTAGTCAATGGGATACCATATGAAAGTTAAAAATGAAATAGGGGCATGGCTTAAAAATATCACCTTATACATTGTTTCTCATGGTAATAAATATATTATGCAGGTACTCCAAAAGTGTATGTATATATATATATATATATATATATATATATATATATATATATATATATATATATATATATATATATAATATGTATATATATATATATATATATATATATATATATATATATATATATATATATATAAATAATATGTATATATATATATATATATATATATATATATATATATATATATATATGTATGTATATATATATATATATATATATATATATATATATATATATATATATATTATATATATATATATATATATATATATATATATATATATATATATATATATATATATATATATATATATATATATATATATATATATATATATATATATATATATATATATATATATATATATATATATATATTGGTGAATGTAGAAAATTATTGTTATATATCTCTCCCCTATCTTATAAATACTAGCAATAAGTATCAGTATCAGCTTCTGTCATAAAGGCTTCCGAAAGTCAATTTTTTTACATTCATTTGATTTTTCAAGATAAACAAAGTTAATTTTTCATATTATTCTAATATGTTACGTAATGAAGAAATCAAAATATTTTATCAGCTCTTAAAAGGTCAAAAAATAATGGGAATATAAACTAACGAGGAAATATGTAAATTATAAAAGTAAATCTCTCCACAAATTATCTTCTAGACGAAAGCTAGATAATTAAGAAAATATAGTTTTTTAGATTTTTAATTTTAAGCCAATATAAAATTTTAAGATGATCTCTATTTTAATAATTCGCTGAAGATACTTTAATAAGTAATGGTTAAATTTCTTTTTCAATAGAGATGATAGTGGTCCTTACAGTTTAACTGAATACAATAAAATATAATATTTTTACAGTTTTTTTTCCGGGGCCCGGCTAGATAAACTATTGTTTGATTCATGCACTAACTCTTACTTACCTACCGTTCACCAAATAAACCATCTAGTTAGCACTAGCAGAGTAGTACTATACTTATGAAAAAACTTTAGAAAGGAAGAGATTCAACCTTCTAAAACACGTCTAGAATCTTCCAAACACACATTGTTATAACCTACCTTCTTTTTGGTGAATGTAGAAAATTATTGTTATATTTTGACCACGCATTTATCTTACTTATTTTAAGAAAAATAAAATATTTTTATTTGTAATCTAGCTAAAGGAGGGACAGGAAAGGTAAATATTTACCAGCCTATATTAATGTAAAAAATATGCACCATAGAAACGGAACTTTTTTTTATTGGGATCAATCTTTCCTGAAAAATGTTTACCTTCCAGCAAGCGATTTTTAAATTGAGTGTGAATTTTTAGAGTTCATCGTAGGTAAAGATTTTTCTTTGTAAAAAAATCTCTCCCCGGTCATCGATTTTTAGTTTACCGTGTTGTAAGGGGTCTAAGCTTTTAGAGTTTAAGTACAAGAGGCTCATTTTCTCATCAAGGGGTTTGACGTTCCCTCTCCGTGTTCTCTTTTTTTCGTAAAGAAAGGCCGTTTATATTCCTATGCCCCCCTGCGTCTTTTGAATGTGAAGACGTCACTGATACAGGGTGTATCAAAAGCGTGTCGCAAAATAAACTTACATTTTTTAAAATGTAACTCTGTAGTAAAACGGCTTCCTAGTTTTTTATTTTCTAGCCAAAAAAACATCTTCATTTAAGTGGGAGTATTTTCTGGCCAAAATTGCTTAGAAAATTGATTGTTCCGGTTAAACTTAACACTTTTGAAAAGATAATCAAATACTAAGAACGCCATTAGAAATGTCAACGTGTGAACAATATTACTTTTAAGAAGTCGGATACTACACAACTTATGTTCAGACTTGATTGTAGAATCAAAATATCGAGAAATATAAAAAAAATTATCAAAATATAGTCAATAACCTTTTACTTTGAGTTTTACCTCAGTTTTACTCAGTTCAATAAAAAAACATTATTGAGAGAAATATTGAACAGTAGCAGAATAATGCATCATATCTTAAACTAATGAGGAAAGTATTGCGACCTGGAGAACTATGAGAGATTCAAAAGGGGTTAAAAGAGACAGAATGTTACATAGTAGTAGTAGAATGAAAAAAGTCATTTTATTTTGGGAGATATTCTTTACTACAGTTATCACCACTGCAGCAAGAACTTTGTTTTTGTCCTTGACAGGCGATTCGCTAACCATGTTGGCATCGTCATCAGCGATGATCGACTAGTTAAATAAAATGTGTGGTGTAATGGTGACTACTGCTGTCTAGTGTCAAGGCAAATTATGAATTTCGTTTTTTTTTTTTTAAGTTCTTTATACTGGAACGGGTTGAGTTATGGATCGCGATGTGGGTACATGTGAATCGAACACCCGGCAATAGTCAACGAGCATTATTACGGCAGTGTTTCGATCTATTTAATTAGTTTGTCGATTGCAAACGAGAGGGACTAGAAATAAAGCAGAATATAGTGTTAGATTAAGACAATAAGTAAAAAAATTTGAAGATTTATGAGAATAATTTTGTGAAATTGTATGAAGCTAACGAAACGATAAGCGGCGACCTTGGATCATTTTACTGTTAACAGAAATAAGAAATATAAACAACAATTTTTTTTCTTTTTCTCCCATGTTTGAAAATGGAATATACGAGGAACACACGTAAAGTTTTTATAACAGAAAGAACAATAGATAGCGATGATTATACCTCAGGAGACTCGAAAAGAGGAAGAGTCGAAGAAAAAGAAGAGCCAATGGGATTATTCAAGAAGAGTAAAAAGCTGATAAGAACACCACAGAAAGAGAAAAACGAAAGAGTAGATAAGATAGATAAGTTAATAGAAATGATCAGAGAGCTAATGGCAGATATAAAGGATATAAAACAAGATCAGAAGAGATACCAATAAGAGTTGAAGGAACTAAGAAAGGAGAATGAAGTATTGAAAGAGGAAAATAAGATAAATAGAGAAAACATGAGAAGTATGGATTTGAAGATGAGTAGACTGGAAAAAGTCAACGTAAGGAATAATATTGTAATATCAGGAATGAGATTTGAATAGTTAACCAGATCTGAAAATGGGTGTAGAACATTTTATGGAGAGGAGTATGGACACAAAAGTACAGATTAAAGATGTGATAAAAATAGGAGCGACTATATACAAGATAAAACTTGGAAGCACGGGAGATAAGGAAGCTGTAATGAAAATAAAAACAAACAGAGACACCTAAGAGAGTGAGTTTATATAAACAACGATTTAACAAAAGATGAACGGGAAATTCAAATTGAAGCATATAACAGAGAACGAGAGAAAGAATGGAAAGAGTGAAAATAGGATACCAAAAAATTGTAATCGAAAGAGAATATAAATGGGACATTGGGGAAGAAAAACTGGAAGAACAAACAAAGAATACTACGACAATCAAGTCAAAAAAAAAAATGAGAAAAAGGAGAGAGATAGGTAGATTGACAACGACCCTGGAAAAGATAAAGGATATGGAATACAAATAAGAAGGTAATCAAAAAAATAGATAGGAAGAAAGAAATGGGAAATAATTATCGAGTTTTTAGATTGAGAATACGGATGAAGTGACAGAAGAACAACAAATGCACTGTGTAGAATCACTGAAACAGAAAGGAAAGGAAATGGATGCAAAAAATTAAAGGGAAAAGCATACAAAAATTAACATAGAGACATAATACCGGAACAAGATACCGAACTTATACAAACAGAAGAAACTAATACAGAAGAAACAAAAGTGGCAATCGGCAATTTAAACAGGATGGAAGGATACAGAAGGAAATATGGAAAAGACAGTTATAGAATAACTCAACTCCACGGGCCTTACACTTCTCAAGGGTTGAAAGGCATAAGGATTAAATAAGTAAGTAATACTGGAAAACAATTACTACATTTATGATACCGGCGCTTCTAGATTATCTTTAAGAGGGATTAACAGTTTTACTTATTACATTCCGTTTTCTCGATACCATCCACAAATCAAAGCTTTTAAACTCAAACGTCGGTTTTTTTGGACATTTCTTTACATGTAATAGGAATGAGTTACCCCAATAATATAATAAAAGTATTATAATTCTATTAAGATTTCTTTCAGCTGTTGAGCAAAAGCGTGATATAATGTAATATATTTACAAATTTTTATTTGATTAGGGTACCTAATAGGAAATGCTCTAATAAAAAAAAATATAAATTTTGTTTTAAGCAGCCCTATATACATTCATTTTATTAGTAAGGATTTTTTCCATTCTTTCTCTAATCTAGTTTTCTTAAGCTCCTAATTCTTAAACTTTTCTCCTTTAACTGTTTTTACATTTCTTATGATTTCGGAAACAGCATCATCAATTTAAGAGATACTGTATATAAGCTCGAGCGGTATGAAATAAAGTTATTAATGCATGTGTTAAAATATACAGTATAAAACGACAAACAATTTTAAAAGTCCAAATTTCCTATATATCATGTTATATGCCCTTTTCAGATTTTTTTAAATAAGAAAATTATCTTATTTTTTTCACCATTGTAACATCCATCAAGCCTCTGCTAAACTTTTTTGTTAATACCTCCCCATCATTTCAAATATTAAGTTGTTATGCTTGAATTAAGTTATTCTTTAGTATGCATATAGATTTTTTTAAACTACTTTTATTTACATCCGACTAAAATAATCTTAATAGTTAGGCAGTGGAGATGTGAAATTACTGATTGCCCTATCTAAATATATTAACCATGGAGAGCTCTTGGCCGTAGTGTGCATGGAAAAGAAAGCATATGCCAAATATGTCATCTTCAAAATGGCAGAAAATTGCTCTACTTCGGCTCCCATCATATTACTGCAAACTGAACCTCATAGAGTTACTTTTGGGTACAAGTAATCAGAGCTTGTTGCCATGGGAAATAAAAATTACAATACATTATAAAAATAAAAAAAAAACATTTTTGTAACATGCTTAAAGCAACATTAAAATCAATTGTGGGGAACTGGCAGTTTAATTATGTATTTGGGTGATTATCTGATAAGAATTTTTAAAATTAATCACTGAAGATGGTAAAACAGTACGGTTTCGAGCCTAAAATTGCTAGAAAAAAGTTAAAGGGAAATGTAAACAAAGATCTGTTGGCTTACATTCGTTTCTCATCTATTATTCAGCAATAATGACAAACTTATCATATTTTGGAGTGGAATATTCTCGAAAATATAAACTGACTATTTTAAATTTTGAATAAAATGAGAGGGGGGGGGGGGGGGGTTGAGGGCGAAAGAGACCCGGAGGCGGTTAAGATCTCTGGTGAGATCTGAGAGACAAAGCCCCAGATATTTTTTTGCCACCTTTATTTTACCTCATTTAAAGGTTGATTTTTTTTAAGGAGCCGAGGGCGAAACTGCCGCTAAAAAGAGGTCCAAAAGCACAGCTTCCAGTACAGACATGTAATTCGTCATAAAAAAAAAAACATTTGATTTTGCTGCCTTTCAAAACAGTTATTATAAAATTTCAACCCTTAATAACATTTTTATGAGGGGTGATCGAGGACAAATGCCAAATGGAATATGTTCGAGTGAGCCTCCTCTACAACCCCTAAAAACTCCCACCCCTTGTGGGGTAGGGTGATCAAGTAAATAATTACCATATATATATATATATATATATATATATATATATATATATATATATATATATATATATATATTTATATATTTATATATTTATATATTTATATATTTATATATTTATATATATATATATATATATATATATATATATATATATATATATATACATATATATATATATATATATATATATATATATATATATATATATATATATATATATATATATATATATATATATATATAATTATACCTAGGTAGGCTTATTATTCACAATGTGTATGTAGAGCGACTAAATTGTAATTTTCGTGTTTTCTTATAATTACAATGTTCCTAAATTTGCCTCTGCAACACCACTGGCCATTGGATGAAACTTATGAAACCCTAGAAGTTTTAAATTCCATATGCCAATGAAATTTTTTGTATGTTAATAAAGTTCGCAGTTGGAGCTACAATAGTTTTAGAGTGAATAGAGCTTATTTTTAAGAGTTTATGTTAATGTATTTTTAAGACTGAATAACCTATTCAACAGAAATTTGCGTATACTTAATACTGCCGAATTTTCAAAGACTGCAATATCCTCAAAATTATTAAAACTAAGAAAGTTATAATCTGGGAACCGTAATAGAATTTAAAAAAAAAAAAGATATGTAATTTTGTTGCCAACGTTTACTGCTTTTCGGAGATTCGATTTAATAAAAGCCTACATTGAATGTGATTTTTGAGTATACTTACTTTCTTTGTTAAAAGGCAGTATTGTATTGAATGAAAAAATCACGAGATTTCAGCATTTCTTCACGCCTTCGGGCTCCTAAATCACGAAAAACATGGTTTCGTATTTATGTAGGTTTGTTCGGCTCGAGAACCCTCAAATGACTGAGATGTCGATTTCAAATTTGAGACATTTAATGTCGTGCGTTAACCTATAGTTCCAATAAATTTTGTATATGTTCAATAGTATTATTAGAATTTCTCCTAATTTTTGGTTGGTTTACAAACAAATTTTAAGCATAAATAGTGATAGTCACAGATATAAGGGGTTTAACGAGTGCGAGAGGATGTAAAAGGGGTTACTGTGTATATGTTATATTTCCTTTTCAAGGTCTTTCAACCGAGGAATCTGCAAACCATGTTATTTTTTCGTAATTTCCGGTTTTAATAAAAATACGAGTAGCTGGAATTCTTTAGCGTGGTAAAGTCAAATTAAGTACTTATTTTATAACTAAGTACTATTTTTTTATTTACCTTCTTTGTGATGGAAGGTCGTTGTATTTATTTTGATTTAAAGGAGGTATGTATTTGCTTTTTAGTTTCAACGAGACGTAACCTATTGTCTTTTATTACTAAAATTGCGTGGTTTGTGAATATAGCTGGCCGAAAACAGTAAATAAAAAAAACTCCTGATCTTCAAAAATTTAAATTAATGACTTAGATTAGTTTTTAAACATATTTTTCATTAATACTTAATTCTGTCATAGAAGTAGGACGGGCAAAAAAAAAATGAATTGTCCCCGAAAATATTTTCCCTTTTTACGGCCTTCAAAGTATACCATATTGATCTGTAATGCTTGGCCGAGATATTTATGTAAATATATCACCTTAAAATATGTTAATTTTATTTAGGCAAAAGCTTAATACTTAGAGTAAAATGGTTTAAAATGTCTTGTGTTACTTTATGTGTTATACTATAAAACTGATATTTAATTTTCTTTAGTTTCACGACAATAGACCACAGAAACCCATTTTTGTAAACCAGAAACTTCTTAAACGCACGAAACTTGACTTAAGATTCTCATATTTCCCTAACCAAATAGGTTAAATAGAAAACAATACTTTCAATTAATTAATTAAAATTTATTACCCTTCTAAAATATCACAGAACTATTTACCCTTGAAACTTTATAATTTGTACATGTTTAAAATATAATAGTAATTATTTTTCCAAGAAATATGATAAACATTGGAAAGTGCATTTATTAATTTGAAGTTACTAATATATTTAAAAATTACCAACTTTTTACCGTTTAATTCATGTTCTAAAGGTCGAATAAGGAAGCGGTATGATGGAAAAGAAAATAAACAAAAACTAATAGTTTTATTTGAACACTATTTACACTACTAAGACCACAATACTGACTAAACACTTTTGGATAACTCTATTTTAACTTGAACCCTGAAACAAAGAGAAATGAAATAATTTAGTCTGATAAATGGAAATACTGATATAGTAAAACCTTAAAATTACGTATGTATATGTATTTGTATGTATGTATTTGTATGTATGTATTTGTATGTATGTATGTATATGTATATGTATATGTATATGTATATGTATATGTATATGTATATATATGTATATATATATATATATATATATATATATATATATATATATATATATATATATATATATATATATATATATATATATATATATTAGCCGTGCTCATGGCTCCGCTCGTATGATCTTGATTCCGTTTATTGTCACTGCTTATTCGTTATGTTTATATTATTATATAGCTCGAGGTGCCTTAGAGGCCCATCGCTTGGTTGCATACTTGTCTCCATTTCTTTTTGTCTCCTGTTAGCCTTTTCCAGCGCGGGATTCCCACAACCCCGGATCTTGCTTTACTGCCTGAATCCATGTAGATCGAGGTCTATCCTTGTCTCATCTTCCAACCACTCCTCTTATTAGGGCTTGCTTTACCTGTCTTTCTTCCTTCATCCTTGTCACGTGTCGCACCATCTTAATAGCTGGCTTCTTATGATTTGGCTTATAAGGGGTTTCGTATATAGGCATTTTAATTCGTAGTTTGTTCTTCTTCTCCACAGTCCCTTTTCTTTCCTTCCTCCGTAGATTCTTCTCAAAGCTTTCCTTTCCCACACCTCCGACGTCTCCTTTTCTCTTGCATTCAGTTTCCATGTTTCGCATGTCACCGTGGGTCTGACAACTGTCGTATATATTCTTTCTTTTGCTTTTCTTGATACATTCTTTGATTTCAATATTGGATTCATTGCCCCCAAACATCTATGTCCTTTCGCTATTCTTTCTCGTATCTCCGTCCTTTCTTGTCCACTCTCTGTTATTGTTACTCCCAGATAATTAAATTTGTCTACTTTTTCAAACATATATCTTTTTCCTAAGTTGTTTATTATATCTAAACTTTTTTGTTTTTATTATCCTTCTTCTTTGTAATTTCCATGTATTTTGTTTTTTTCCTCATTTATCTTTAGTCCTCTCATCCTTCCCTTTTCTTCTACCCTACTTATGGCTTTTTTGAGGTTCTCTTTTGCTCTTGCAATCACTGCTACATCATCCGCATAGGCCAAGCATTGGCAGGTTTGTTGGTATATTGTTCCATTTGTTTTTATTTCTGATTCCCGGATTATCTTCTCTAGTACCAAATTAAATTGACATGTCGACACTGGATCCCCCTGTCTTAATCCTCTCTTCACTTTAAACTTGTCTGATACTTTGCCCTCAACCAACACTCTACTTTCTGTGTCATTCAGGGTCATTCTCACCATGCGAATCAATTTACTTGGAATTTTTGGTTCTTCCATTATCTTGTAGAGTCCTTCTCTATTTACAGAGTCATATGCTTCTCTGAAATCCACAAAGACAAAGTGTAGTGCCAAATTTTGTTCTAAGCTATTACCTTGGATTTACTTAATCGAAAATATCTGGTGTGTAACTGATCTATTTTTCCTGAATCCACACTGGTACCCCCCAGAATAGATTCGGCTTTCTCTTCTAGTCTGTTTTTGATAGTCACCACTACTATCTTGTACACGACATCCAGTAAGGCTATTGGTCTATAATTAGCACATATATTTCTTCTCCTTTTTTGTATATTAGACAAATGAGCGACTCTCTCCAGCTCACTGGCATCTTTTCTGTTTCCCATATTTCTTGCACCAACCGGCATATTTTTCCAGATCTACTCCTCCAGCTTTTATCATTTCTGCTGTTAGACAAATTTACACCCTGGTCCTTATTTTTTTTGGGTTCTGAGTATTTCTCTTATCTTCCTTCCTTCTTTGCAGGGTTTGTTTGTCCCCTCCTGCCCTTCAGTTAATTTTGCTTCCTATTTCTCATTCAACTCCTCATTTTCATCTCCATTTAATGTTTCTTTAAAGTATTCCGCCCATCTATTCAGTCTTTCTGCTAAGCTTACTGCTAAACTTCCATCTTTTTTCCTACATATTAGCATTTTGTCTCTGTTTATTCCCTTTGTATTTTATAAAAAAAAAAAAAAAAAAAAAAAAACACGTAAATCGGATAAGTGGTTCTTGAGTGTTAAGCGCACTAATGGACAGACAGACAGAGAAACGTTACGTTTTATATATATTACACAGATTATTATTAATATTATATAACCTGACCAGAGAACATATGTATGAATTGGAAAAAAAAAACACGCAAATCGAATAAGTGGTTCTCGAATTATAAGCGCACTAACGGACAGACAGACAGAGAGACGTTGCATTTTATATATATATATATATATATATATATATATATATATATACATATATATATATATATATATATATATATATATATATATATATATATATATATATATATATATATATTATAGAAGATTATAGATAACTTAGCCAGAGAACAAATGTATGAATTTAAAAAAAAAAAAAAAAAACGTAAATCGGATAAGTGGTTCTCGAGAGATAAGGGCACTAATGGGCAGACAGACAGAAAGACGTTGCATTTTATATATATCATAGAAGATTATAGATAACCTGGCCAGAGAACAAATGTATGATTTTTAAAAAAAAAAAAACGCGTAAATCAGATAAGTGATTCTCGAGAGATACGCGCGCTAACGGATAGAGAGACAGACAGAGAGACGTTGCATTTTATATATATATATATATATATATATATATATATATATATATATATATATATATATATATATATATTACAGATATTCTTTACTACATGATATTGTTCCATATTTAATGGTTTAGACAGTGTATTGCAAGAGAACGGGCTAGCGGCAAACTTTTTCCGACTTGATCCACTATAATCGTCACTGCTTATTCCTTATGTTATCTAACGTAATAAAATATAGCCTATAACCTGGCCAGAGAACATATGTATGTTTTTTTTTAAAAAAAGCACGTAAATCGGATTGTTTGTGTACTCCACCTTCTTGGCTTATTATGCTCTCCTATCTTAGTTATACGAGTATCGTCTCTTTAAAAAGGTTTACTAGTTTCCTTCCAAACCCTTCATGTGGTAATTTATCGCCAACATGTATAATTCCGAACAGTTTATGCTGTTTCGAGTTAAAGCCGCACATTCATATGGGATTTGTATAGAGGTTTCTTCCTCTTCACCACATAGGCTGCGTGTCGTAGGACCATTGTGGATTACCATTTTCTCTAAATGTTTCCCCAGGTGACAGTGGGCGGTGATCAATCTCACCACTAGTTTGGCCTGGGACGTCCGTTGTTAGTTTCTTTGAGGGGCCGACAATTACATTGCTCGCATGTCTGATCAGATGTTGCTGATATGACCATCTGTTGATTAGCGTTCTTAGCACCTGTTTTGGTATTTTAGACCCCTGTATGATTTTGAAGCTCCAAATTTTGGTAACTCGTCCGTTTTTAATTACTTTTGATATATGATAATATTCTGAAACTGACAGTAGTTAAACTTTGTTGTTCCTGGAACATAGCTCTAACAGGGC
Source organism: Pachyrhynchus sulphureomaculatus (assembly GCA_019049505.1). NCBI lineage: Eukaryota > Metazoa > Arthropoda > Insecta > Coleoptera > Curculionidae > Pachyrhynchus > Pachyrhynchus sulphureomaculatus. The sequence continues at coordinate 131,586,978 of CM032447.1, forward strand.
ATGTTGACACTTCATTGCGATTTCGGAATTGGCTATAAAGGCCTCTCAAGCCTTTACAGCAACTTGACTGTCTGATATAATATATATTTCTTGCTTGCGATAGAATCTTAGAAACACGTTTTCTTTTTATTGGAATTCTTTTTTGTGAAAAATCTTCTAGTGTAAGAGGGTCTTGTTCTCATTAAGGGACCCCCCTCGTCGATTGCCGTTGGACGCCTGCTGCCGATTGGGCCCACCTCTATAAACAGCTCCTTTAGTGTTATCTTGTTTTTCCTTAAAAAATGCCCTTTGGATTCATACGCTACGCCACTGATACTTCAAGTCATGTGAGTATATTTCAAGAAGTGATAATACATATTTCATAACTTCAATTTTTAATTAAGTAAAAGACACAAAATCCCAGCTAATAATTAATGTCTATGAATAACATCTTGTGACCGTAAAACTAACCTAATTTGGGTATTTAATTTTTTATTACTTAATTTTACAAACATATTCATCATATTTTTATGTCATAAACATATATATATATATATATATATATATATATATATATATATATATATATATATATATATATATATATATATATATGTATATATATGTATATATATATATGTATATATATATATATATATATATATATATATATATATATATATATATATATATATATATATATATGTATATATGTATATATATGTATATATATATATATATATATATATATATATATATATATATATATATATATATATGTAGATATATATGTATATATATAATTATAAATAGTGAAAGTACTTACATCTCGAGACATATCTGAAGATATTCTGGGTGGATATACTTTACGTTTTTCAGGACGGGATCACGCTGAAATAATGAAATAAGAAAATTGGTTTAAATTGTGAAATGGTAAAAATTTACATAATTTTTTTTTTATAAATTAATATTAGAAATAGTCAAATTAATACAACACTTACAGCATAACGTGCGAAATTATCTATTTCATGGGCTGCGAGCCTGGTAATGCTGTTGTTGGAGCACCACTACCCTATCACTTAGTTGCAGGAATCTTCAATTTCAGTTGCCGTTTTCTGCCACTATTAATTAAAATAATATAAATAAAGTAAATAAAAAACACCCTTCCAAATTTACAATTTAAATTTGTCATAAGTGGTGGGAGGCATATTCGAAATATTGGATATACAAATTAATCCTCAGCCCATATCTTTTATCTAGTACAAAACCTATATATTAGATGTACAAATTAATCCTCAACCCCTATCTTTCATCCAATACAAAACCTATACAGATTGAATTTTTTTACACTCTCCACGCATAAGCTGAAAAATCAGTTGTAGAGCCGATGATTTTACATTTTGTCAAATAAAAAAAAACACGTGGCTGAGGCGAAAGAATTTGTTTCCTCGGCTTTAAATCAAAAAGGCTGTGTACATGACAAGGTATTAAACAGTGATTCTAGCAGTTTGAAGAGGGAAATTTTAAACTTCACGATAATGAACGAAAGAGGGGAACACGAGGAGTTGAGACGAGAATCCTTGCCCAATTCGACTGGGACTCGAAGTGTCCCAGCATCATTATTTACAGAAGCCAAAGAGGATTCGCAAGAAGCCTTGGTGAATATCTTATGACCTCATTTCCCGGAACAAAAGCAGACGTTAAAAATCCTTGCCTTCCAGCTACAAGCAAAAGAACCTTTTGTATACTCTTACTTGTGATGAAAAATGGATATTAAATGATAATCCTAAGAGGTGAAAACCCTAGTTCTATTCAGGTAAGCCATCAGCAAGCACCATAAAGCTGAATATTTATGAAAAAAAGGTGTTGTTATGCATTTGGTGTGACCAGAGAAGCGTGATCCACTATAAGATGATCCGATTTAGTTAGACCCGTCACTTCTGAGTTCAACCAATAAGAGCTGATGCTAATGGCACACCGATACTGTTGAAGGATAACACCTGGTCTCATATAGCAAATAAGATCTTAGAAACTATCTCAGAGTCGGGCTGAAAATTATTCTTCCCAATGCGTCGCTTTATCCCGACTTTACCTCTTCGTGTTACCATTTATTCCTGTCTCTACAAAACCATCTGGCTAATTCTCAGTTCACGTTAGTTGAATCGGTTGATAAAAAACCTCAATAAATTCGCATCGAAATAATCATTTTTCCGATCTGGAACCAAACGATTCCCTAATAGATGATAAAAATGTGTAGAAAGTGAACGAGAATATTTTGAAGATTGAGTTTGTATTAGTTTCTTACAAATAATGCTAAAGTTGGTCTATAAAGACCGATAATTAATTTCTACACCTAATATTTTGACGTTCGAATATTTGCTTTTAAAATATTTCGATATTCAACCACATTTTAGTATTAAGAATTTCGTTTCCTTTTCGTTCTACTCGATAGCTTCAATAAAATGTAGTCTTTTGTTGAGGTTAATTTATTGTCGGTAGTGACTGTATTTTTATTTTAAAAATTTATTTTGATGATGTCTTCGAAATACTTCAAATATCGTAATATCCGAATATCATCAAATCTTTTAGAAGGTTTCAACACTAGCCAAAAGAAATTAAACTATATTGATTAAAGGGCATTTCTCCATTACTCTCACTCTTATGGTCGTGTACTATAAGAAATAAAAATTTGTATGTTTCTAAATGGGTGCATGATTAAATAAAGAGTTACCCTGAGCATAAATTACTTCAAAAGCATTCTCTCATATTGGCCTCGCGATTGTTAGAGAATTTGAAAGATAATAAATTTTTACCATACACAAAAAAGTCATAATTTTGTTACAATTTCAGAACAAACTGTTATACAGATTCATGCGTTAATTGTTAACCATTTACCATAAGAAAATATATATTTTTGTACATAAAATTTAGGATAAATTTTCTCTAAAAATATCTCTGCTACACTACTAAAACAAATATCAATTTTGTTTCAAAATTTTTGTTGTGTTTAAAAATTCTGCGGTAGAGATAAATCAATTGGCGGGCAGCATTAATTTTATTCTCGACATAAAAATTACCCAGTCACAAAAAAATCTATTTAATATAGAATGGAATCATTTACCGCCTACTCCACATCTGCTATTAATGAGAGAGATATTAACATTTTGATTGACTGACTGATTGACTATTCCCTACGTTTAGAAAACTTAAATGTTGGAAATAACTTAAAATAACCAGACAGATAATAAATTTTATCTCAAGGTTTGGAAAATATAAACAAATTTAAAAATTTTATGATTATTAAACACATCAAAAACCCCAAAAAATGTATTTTAAAATTTATTAAATCAAAATAACAATGACTTCAAAAAACTTATACTTTGAAACTTACATGGCTGGAAATCCTGCCACAAAAATCAATTTCATATTCATAAAATAATTTAAACCTTTGTTGATTACAGACGGTAAAAATTCTGAAATTAATAAGAGTGCATAATGTTTTTTGACTAGTTTACATTATTTAATTTATAGTGTTAAAAGATTAAGGACAATACTTGTCACACAACCCCATCTAATAATTTTAAACGTCTGGGAATAACATCTAAAGTGATCTACGTATTCTGGCTATTCAAGTAACTGTTACAGACATATTCATCATACTTTTAAATATCTATAGTCGTAAACAACACATAAAAATACATATATTAATCAAGATGTCTTCTAATTTGACCCTGACCATGGAAACGATTTTATATATATATATATATATATATATATATATATATATATATATATATATATACATATGTATATATATATATATATATATATATATATATATATATATATATATATATATATATATACATATATATATATATATACATATATATATATATATATATATATATATATATATATATATATATATATATATATATATATATATATATACATATATATATATATATATATATATATATATATATATATATATATATATATATATATATATATATATATATATATACGAGGCATGTTTTTTAAGTAAGTACCGTTTTGGAATTAAAAAAAGACGTGCAAAGATATCGCTATAATTTTATTTTTACATGAAAGCCTGTACCTTAATCTACTTTTCTACATAATTTCCGTGAATATTGAGGCACTTGTCATAACGTGGCACCAGTTTTTGAATACCCTCCTCATAAAATTCTGCCGCCTGACTTGTTAACCACTGTATCACAAATGTTTTGACTTCGTTATCGTCTTGAAGACGCTGACCACCCAGGTGCTTCTTCAAGTGCAGGAACAAATGGTAGTCGCTGGGCGCCAGATCAGGGCTATATGGAGGATGATCTAGAGTTTCCCATTTAAAAGATTTGATGAGATCTTTGGTCCGATTAGCCACATGTGGACGGGCATTGTCATGCAGCAAAACGATACCCTTACTCAACTTGCCACGTCTTTTGTTCTGGATTGCACGACGCAGATTGTTCAATGTCTCACAATAAGACGCTGCATTGATTGTCTCATTACGAGGCAGAAACTCCACTACCAATACTCCTTTTCTGTCCCAAAAAACTGTGCACACGATTTTGCGGGCAGAAATTGTTTGCTTAAACTTCACTTTTTTGGGTGATGATGAATGTCGCCATTCCATGGATTGTTGTTTCGATTCTGGTGTGACGTAGGCCACCCATGTTTCGTCACCAGTAACAATTTGGTCTAAAAAATGTTCACCTTCATTGTGGTACCGCTCAAGGAAAGTCAATGCACTGCCTAAACGTTGGGTTTTGTGCAAATCCGTCAACATTTTTGGAACCCAACGTGAACACAATTTCCGGTAATTCAAGTTCTCGGTCACAATGCGATACAAAACACTACGAGAATATTGAGGAAAGCAGTCGCACAATGATGAAATTGTAAAGCGTCTGTTTTCTCTCACCTTTTCGTCCACTTTCTGCACCAAATCTTCATTAACGACCGAAGGACGCCCACTCCGTTCTTCATCATGCACATTTGTGCGGCCATCTTTAAATGCTCTTCCTTACCATTCCATCACTCATAATGTTTTGTCCGTAAACTTCACAGATCTCACGATGAATATCGATCGGTTTTACGCCTTTAGCACGGCGGGACTCACGATTGTCGGAGGCATCTTAAACACTCAGTAAACAACGTATACAATGAAGAATCAGACTGTAATGGCGTCAGTGCGTAGACATGAGATGTAGGTTACCAGCGCGCATGCGCGGAACGCCGACCGTATCGCTGCGGCGGCGGAATCGCAAAACGGTACTTACTTAAAAAACATGCCTCGTATATATATATATATATATATATATATATATATATATATATATATATATATACATATATACATATATATATACATATATATATATATATATATATATATATATATATATATATATATATATATATATATATATATATATATATATATATATATATATATATATATATATATATATATATATATATATATATATATATATATATATACATATATATACATATATATATATATATATATATATATATATATATATATATATATATATATATATATATATATATATACATATATACGAGGCTGGTTTGAAAAGTCCGTGGAAAGTCCGAGAGATGGCACCACCGGCACGTATCGAGGTCATGTTTAGTTAGTAGCATCTCTTGAATGAACGCACACCAAGTTTCAGCCATATTGGTCTATTTCTTTGTGTTTGGCATTCGTGTGAATCAAGGAAGTCGAATGATTTTCAAGAAATGGACGAAAAAGAATTTCGTGTGGTGATTAAACATTACTTTATGAAAGGCAAAACGCCTCAGGAGACTAAAGAGAAGCTTGATAAACATTATGGTGACTCTGCACCTTCGATTAGAACAGTTTATAAGTGGTTTCAAAATTTTCGGACTGGCCATATGGACACAAGTGACGCTGAACGTTCTGGACGGCCTGTGGAGGGTACGACTCCAGAAATCATTGATCAAATCCATGATATGGTGATGGATGACAGAAGAGTTAAGGTGCGTGAGATTGCTAGTGCTGTGGGCATCTCGACTGAACGGGTACATAATATTTTGCATAAACATTTAGACATGAGAAAGCTATCCGCAAGATGGGTGCCGCGATTGCTCACGCTTGACCAAAAACGGAATCGTGTGAAGTGTTGCAAGGATGGTTTGCAGCTGTTCCAGAAGAATCCGGAGGACTTTAAGCGTCGTTTCGTCACTGTGGATGAAACATGGATACATTACTATACTCCTGAGACCAAACAACAATCTAAACAATGGGTTACCAAGGGGGAATCTGCACCAAAAAAGGCGAAGACCGTTCCTTCGGCTGGAAAGGTTATGGCGACTGTCTTTTGGGATTCGCAAGGGATAATCCTCATCGACTATCTGGAAAAGGGTAAAAACTATTACAGGTGAATATTATTCATCGTTATTGGACCGTTTGAAAACCGAGCTGCAAGAAAAACGCCCGCGATTGGCCCACAAGAAAGTCCTTTTCCATCACGACAACGCACCAGCACACAGCTCAGCAGTTGTGGTCGCAAAATTAATGGAAATAGGATTCCAACTCGTTTCACATCCCCCCTATTCTCCAGACTTGGCTCCCTCGGACTACTATTTGTTCCCCAATTTGAAGAAATGGCTGGCGGGACAAAGATTTTATTCAAACGAGGAGGTGATTGCAGACACTAATGTATATTTTGCAGACTTGGACAAATCCTATTATTCGGAAGGGATCAACAAACTAGAACATCGTTGGACGAAGTGTATAAGTCTAAAAGGAGACTATGTCGAAAAATAAAAAAGGTTTACCCCAAACACATAAGTAGTTTTTATTTTTGCACGGACTTTTCAAACCAGCCTCGTATATCCTACCTCACGCGAAGCCATGATTTTCTCCCAACTCCAGTTTTTTTAGGGGAAAATCATGTTCTTTTTCACCCTTCCCGCCCAAAACGACCTAAAAACCCTATCCCTACATCCCTACCCATTCGCCAAACTGTTTGGCCCCCCTTACTGAATATGACGAGTTACAAAACTTCTGGAAAGATACCCCAGGTACGTGGCTCATTAAATAACAAGTCCTACACTTTGAAAAAGGTCTGCCTCATGGACCCTGTGGGAGGCAAAAACTCGTTAAATTTACCACCAAACAACCAAAGATCCGCCACTTTATATAGCAACATATAAGATAAGAACTCTGTCAACAGATGAAAAGCTAATAGAATTGGAAGAACTTAAAAACATTAAATAGGATATAATAGGTCTAAACGAAGTCCGTAGAACTAGAGAGGACCAAATTATATTGAACTCCGGAAACTGTAGTATGCAGGTGAAGAAAGTTTGATTAGAGGAGTCGGCTTCTTGGTAAATTAGAAACATGTTAACCAAATTATTGAAATCAAGACTGTTAGTCCAAGAGTCATATATCTGATAATCCAACTAAATCAAAAATACTCTCTAAAAATTGTTCAGGCCTATGCCCCAACGAGCACCTACTCAGAGGATGAAATAGAAACATACTACGAAGAAATTTCCACTGCTCTACGAGGCGGGAAAACGCATTTTACAATGTTGAGCGGTGATTTCAATGGAAGCAGAAAGGACGAAGAGGCCAATGCAATAGGTCATCATGGGCTAGGAGATCGAAACGAGATAGGGATCACACTAATAGATTTTCTACATCAAAATAATTTATATGTAATGAACACTTTCTTCAAAAAGAACAAAAACAGAAAATGGACATGATCTAGCCCAGATGGTAAAACAAAAAATGCGGTAAATTTCACAAATAGTAACAGGAAAGACCTTATCCGAGATGTAAGTGTCCTACATAGATGTTTAGTTGGGAGTGGCCATCGCATTGTGAGAGCAAAAGTGTTTATTAATATTAAACAGGAAAGAAACAACATGACTCTTAAAAGAAACCATAAGACAACTCCGGAGGATGTGGATTCCTATAGAAGAGAGATCGTAAGCTCCTTCGAACACGATGAAGATACAAGCAGTTGATGACATATTTGAAAACATCAAAAACAGTATAGAAAATTCCATTGACAAAACCTGTCCAAAACAACAAAAAGAATACAAATTAAATCAAAGAATAAAACAGGTAATGAAGCAAAGGAGACTTTTGGAAGCGTTTGCCGAGTGTCATATTGATCATCGATATTCCACTGCAATTAAATACATATATGAAAATGCCACCGCTCATATTAAAACACAAACTAATCAATCCAAGCTTTTCGTAACACTTCTAAAAAGTATTCTAAAATCCATAAACTGGGAAAGAGTGGGACTTTGACGGTAAAAAGTTAAATCACCTGTTTCGCCGACGACATTGTCTTAATAACAGACAAAATACAAGAAGCACAAACTATGCTACACATGCTTCAGGAAAAGTTGGTCTAAAAATCAATCTATCCAAGACCCAGTTTATGACAAATCTGGTATTAAGCGACACTATAAAACTGAATAACGTAGAGATAGAGCAAGTACACCAATACCTGGGACATGAAATCAGCATAGGACGAGATAACCAAACACATGAAATTCAGCGGAGAATAGGTCTCTCCCGGGCTGCTTCCTATGTGTTTAAAAAGAAAAGTATTTGACAGATGCATACTCCCCGTTCCTATTTACGGAGCAGATACTCTCACAATGACGAAGAAAAACATCAATAAAATATGTGTCATGCAACGAAAGATAGAGAGGTCAAGGTTAGGTGTGACTCTTAGAGATCACGTCCCAAATCACATTATCAGGAAGAGAACGGGGGTACAAAACGCAGTCAAATTCATTCTACATCTTAAATGGAACTGGGCTGGGCATGTTGCTAGGTTTAAGGATGGGCGATGGACAAAGAGAATCATCGAGTGGCGACCAAGATCCGAAGCATATCGGAATAGAGGTAGACCACCTAGTGGGTGGACTAATGATTTGAAAAGAGTGGCTGGAAATTGGGGGCAAGCGACCCAGAACAGAAAAAAGTGGCAAGACTTGAGGGAGACTCTCGTCCAGCAGTGGGCAGTATAAGCTAATAATGATGATGATGATGATACATATACGGTGGCGTGCAAAAGTTTCCGGCCAGTGACATTTCGTACTCAAATTTATTAAAAAAAAGACTAATGATTTTTAATCATATAGGAAATAAAATAATATAGTAAAAGAATATTATTTATGTTTGTGAATATATTTATTATTATTATTCTTATATTTATATGTGCAAAAGTTTCCGGCCACATCTCCTGACTTATGTAACACGTTTGGAACACCGCAATTGAACACTTTGGAGAATCTCGAGCGGTTGCTCTTGACATATCCAAGACATTCGACCGTGTTTGGCACGATGGGCTGTTGGCTAAGCTACGTTTTTATGGTATGTCTGAAAACTTCTGTTTGTGGCTCTCGTGTTTCCTCAGAGAGCGTTCTTTGCGAGTGGCAGTCGACGGATTTCTTTCTAACACCTTCACTATCAACGCCGGTGTACCCCAAGGCTCCATACTGTCTCCTACTCTCTTTCTCATTTATATTAACGATCTGCTGGAAAAGACCGAGAATCCAATCTACAGCTTTGCAGATGACAGTACACTTATCTCTTCATTCACTTTGAACGCTCGGACATCGGCTACTCAGACTAATATCCGCAGACAGCAGGAAGTCATTCAACTTAACAAAGACCTGGAAGAAATTCTATCTTGAGGTGACAGTAACCAAGTGGAATTTAACGCTACAAAAACCCAGGCGGCAGTTTTTTCTAAAAAAGTTAACGTTGCTGAACCCGACATAGTTATGTTGGGGCACTCCATTCCTCTAACGTCGTCACTCAATTTGTTGGGCGTTAATTTGGGAGCAAATATGTCCTGGCATGAACATGTTGCAGGCATAGCAAGGAGAGCTTCTCAAAAGTTGGGAATATTATTTCGAACCAGAAAGCTTTACACTTCACAACAACTGTTAATTCTTTACAGAGCTCAAATTCGACCAACTATGGAATACTGCTCCCATGTTTGGGGCTCCGCTCCCAAACATACACTGCATTTGTTGGATTCTATTCAGAGAAGAGCTGTTCGTCTGATTGGAGACCCAGAGCTGATAGGTGGCCTTGATTCGCTGGAACATCGAAGAACGGTTGGCGACTTGAGCCTATTCTACAAGTATTTTCATGGAAAGGGTTCCCAGAGCGGTGCATGTTAGAAGTACACGTCACGCTAATACTTCACATCCGTATGAGGTTCAGCTTGTTACTCCTCGTACAAGGCTTTTCAAGCAATCATTTATATGGAGAACATCATCCCTTTGGAATAATTTGCCCAGGACTGTGTTTCCCACCGAGTACAATTTACAGCGATTTAAGAACAACGTGAATCGCTTTCTCCGCACACATGTCGCTTCTGTAGCGCTTTAGGGACTTCTGTAGCACGTGTGCTAGACCCATAAAAAAACATAATATACATTGACGCAGTAGGACGTTCAAAGACGTATTTACGAATAATAGCGCGTTGAATGTTTACATTTAGTTCATAAAAGGTCGTGGGAGCATAAACATGGCTGAGCATATGCAAATCCAAATTCGTGAGAGAGTAATAAAATTTTTAAAAGAAGGAAAGTCTTCTCGTGAGATTGCTTCATTATTACCGATAGATAAATCAACCGTGAACGATATTATTGTAAAATACCGTTGTGGATACGGTTTAAAAGTTCGTCCGCGTAGTGGAAGACCAAGAAAAATGTCTAAAAAAGTAGATCGTATCATTAAACGCAAATCAACAGCGGATGTTAAGAAAAAAAACCACTGCTGCCGAAATTGCACGCCAGCTAAAGGATGAAAACCTAGCTAATGTTAGTCGTAGTACTATGACACGAAGACTACATGATGTGGGACTTTTTGGCCGTATAGGTATTAAAAAACCATTAATCAGTAAAAAGAATAAAGAGGCCCGATTACAATTTGCCAAAGATCTCCTAAATTGGATAATCAAAGATTGGAAAAAAAAGTAGCTTTCTCAGACGAATCTAAATTTAATATTTTTAGAAGCGATGGTAGTGTAGCATGTACGACGTCCTATTGGTACGAGAAATGATGTTCGGTACCAAATTCCCTCTGTAAAACACGGTGGAGGAAGTGTGATGGTTTGGGGAATTTTCTCTGCACAAGGAGACGGTCCATTGATCGAGGTCAACGGAAATATGAACGCTGATATTTACAAGGACATTTTAGAAAACAATTTGTTATCATATGCTGAAGAAACATTGCCGCAGAATTAGATATTTCAGCAGGATAATGACACCAAACATACATTCAAGTTGTTAAAACAGTGGTTTTCTGCTTCAAATGTGAGAGTTTTAAGCTGGCCATCTCAATCACCGGACTTGAACCCAATAGAACACTTATGGGAAACGCTAGATCGTCAAGTTCGAAAGCATACATATTCAAATAAAGCCGCATTATTCAAATCATTGAAGTCTTTTTTTTTAATAAATCAGAGTACGAAATGTCACTGGCCGGAAACTTTTGCACGCTACTGTATACATATATATATATATATATATATATATATATATATATATATATATATATATATATATATAAAGATAATAATTTAAATCTTATTCTACAGACCACTAAAACATTAGTAAAGTGGTTTTGGCCCAGTACGTCTCTCACAAATACAAGTTGTAAAATAAATATTCTTCTCCCCAAACACACTATTTTTCGTAGGACTGGAAATAATAAGAAAATACACAGATTTTCAAATTTATCAACCCAAACCAACTATATATATAAAAAAGATATATAACATAATATGTTGAAAGCTATCCCGTCTCTCCCCAACTTTGTATATTGCTAACATATTTGATTAGAAACAATTATACCCAAAATTAGCTTTGTTCTGAGTTAAAAATGAAGAAAATTCCCTTTACATACTATTTCTTTTAAAATTGGAAATAATAAAAATATAGCATCATTCCTCGTTTCCAAAAATTCTAAACAGGACATATAATATATTTTAATTATCTTTCCCTTCTTTATGTTTGACTATAAAAGTTACTACAAAATTTACGACTCTTACTTCTTTCCTACGTCGCTACAGCGATATCGCTTAAAAATTTCCATTATCTCCACCGCAAGTACTATATGAATACTAAATTTGAAGACGATATCTCTTTTCGTTTCATTAGAAAACAAAAAATTATGTCTTTCGAGATTTATAAAATGAAAAATCCCGGTAGATGATTTTTTCATGAATGCAATACTTTCCTCGACGAGAGTAACAAGTAGATAGTAGCAAAATAGAAAGAAGAGTTGTAAAAACATATTGAATTATTTAGAGACATTTTAATAGTAATTAAAATAACTTACATTTTAAGAACTAACGCAACTAACATTATTAATCTTGTATTGTTGTATGACGTGACACTAATTTACTCCATTGCAACTAATTAGTTACATAATGAATTTTGGAAAGCAAGAAACTATATTTCTTTATCCGTTGAAGAACGGTCTTACGGCACTACTTGGTAAGTATTTATCCTCTTATTATCTCTAGACAGACAATACTTTTTATGCACTATTTGAAGTAAATACGTAGCTATATATACGTCAGGTTTTCAATGTAATTTACAAAAATATATTTTTTGTCTAAAAAAGATACACTTAAAAATTAATCCAGAGTAAGCTCTAAATATACAGCGGTGACCGAACCATCAAACAAACAAGAACTCGCAGATCATTGGAAAAGTATCTGGTCAGAACCCCAACTACCCAATAATAACACCCTCTGGATCAAAGCCAAAGAAGGCAAAGATAAACATGTGACAGAGCAGGAAAATTCCACATTAACTACTGTGGGACCAAAGAGCATGATGAGGCGCCTGGATGCAAGAAGTTCCGGAGGTAGAATGGCCCCCCGTTCGGATCTCCGGGTAGGGGCTGGTTCGGAGGCGTCGACTTGCAGACATCATAATTTTAAGATAGATTTTTGCAACATACGAGGTATAAACTCGAACATAAATTCAGTGCATCAACACCTGCAATCAGATAAACCTCATGTACTCGCTCTATGTGAAACCAAGGTCAGTCCATCGACCAGCACGGTCAACTATCTTTATCCTGGGTACGACTTCTATTCCCGATTTAGGCGTAACTTTGGAATCTGTCTTTTTGTCAGAAGCGACCTCTTTTGTCAACGAGAAGAAGCTCTGGAGCCCCCAAACTTTGATGTTATGTGGTTAAAAATAACGACTCAACAAACCACAAGGTTCATCTGTATCCTGTATCGACCACCAAGTGATACCAATTTTCGAATACTTTTCGCTTCTCTTGCAGACACCATCGATCATTTACAAAGTAACTATCCAAGTGCCGAAATTGCCGTCCTGGGCGACTTTAATGTCCACAATATCAACTGGCTCAAATATTCAAATACTACCGACGAACAAGGTCGTGAAGCTGAATCATTCTCAATCAGTTATGGCTTAACTCAGCTTATTGACGAACCAACACGGATCCCTGATCGAGACGGGGAGTTCGCCAGTCTTCTTGATCTGTTTTTAACCACCAATCCGGAGATTTACACGGTCACCGTAAATCCGCCGTTAGGTTCTTCCGACCATAAACTGCTTTCGACATCGAGTATCCTGCCAATCAGTGACAGAGAGGCGCCTAGGCCGCGCAAGATTTGGCACTACAAATCTGCTAAATGGGAAGATCTCATGGAATACTTTCGAACTTTCCCTTGGATGGACGTTTGTTTTCGATCCGATAACCCATCTGACTGCGCCAGGGAGGTCTCCGATGTTATTTTGGCTGGTATGGAAGCTTACATCCCTTTTTCGAAGAAATGCTCCTCCAACGGCAAGCCTTGGTTCGACCGAAAATGCAAAGAAGCTGTTGCTTCTAAACATATTGCCTACCGACAATGGCGTGAAAATCCTAACACCTTAAATCGAAACATCTTTGTTCATGCCCGGAACAGATGCAAGGGAATTATCGACGAAACCAAGGAGGCACACAATCAACGAATTAGAAACAAACTTCTCGCTTGTCCCAACAATTCCAGGTCCTTTTGGGCAGTCGCTAAGGCAGTTAGTCAAAACTTTACCAAATCCACGATACCACCACTCACACGGCCAGATAATTCCATTGCAACCACACCTGTTGAGAGAGCGAACTTGTTGGCTGAACTCTTTGCTTCACATTCTACTGTCGATTTCCAAGGAAAAACACCACCTACTATTCCCATATTGCAATCAAGGATGCCCGATGTTGTCTTCAGACAGCGCATCATAAAGCGTATTTTAATGAAGCTAGACACCAAGAAGGCTTCTGGCGCTGACGGAATACCTGCCATAGTTCTCAAAAACTGTGCAAGGGAACTAACACCAGTTTTCTGTAGACTTTTTAACCTATCCTACAGAAAGGGAATATTTCCGTCCTGCTGGAAATGTGCCACGGTTCAGCCGATACCTAAAAAAGGTAAGAAGACCTTGCCAAATAACTACCGACCAGTTGCACTGCTTTCAATAATATCGAAAGTCATGGAAAAGGTTATCAATGAGCATCTTCTAAAATATCTTGAACGATTCAATATTATTAGCGATCACCAATATGGTTTTCGTAAACATAGATCAACAGGAGATCTTCTGACTTATGTAACACATGTTTGGAACAACGCAATTGAACACTTTGGAGAATCTCGAGCGGTTGCTCTTGACATATCCAAGGCATTCGACCGTGTTTGGCACGATGGACTGTTGGCTAAGTTGCGCTCTTATGGTATGTCTGAAAGGTTCTGTTTGTGGCTCTCATGTTTCCTCAGAGAGCGTTCTTTACGAGTGGCGGTCGACGGATTTCTTTCTAACACCCTCACTATCAACGCCGGTGTGCCCCAGGGCTCCATACTGTCTCCTACTCTCTTTCTCATTTACATTAACGATCTGCTGGAAAAGACCGGGAATCCAATCTATAGCTTTGCAGATGACAGTACGCTTGTCTCTTCATTCACCTTGAACGCTCGGACATCGGCTGCTCAGGCGAATATCCGCAGACAGCAGGAGGTCGTTCAACTTAACAAAGACCTGGAAGAAATTCTATCTTGGGGTGACAGTAACCAAGTGGAATTTAACGCTACAAAAACCCAAGCGGCAGTTTTTTCTAAAAAAGTTAACGTTGCTGAACCCGACATAGTTATGTCGGGGCACTCCATTCCCCTAGCACCGTCGCTCAATTTGTTGGGCGTTGGTTTGGGAGCAAATATGTCTTGGCATGAACATGTTGCAGGCATAGCAAGGAGAGCTTCTCAAAAATTGGGAATATTATTTAGAACCAGAAAGCTTTACACCCCACAGCAACTGTTAATTCTTTACAAAGCCCAAATTCGACCAACTATGGAATACTGCTCCCACGTTTGGGGCTCCGCTCCCAAACATACACTGCATTTGTTGGATTCTGTTCAGAGAAGAGCGGTCCGTCTGATTGGGGACCCGGAATTGACTGGCGGCCTTGATTCGCTGGAACATCGAAGAACGGTTGGCGACTTGAGTCTGTTCTACAAGTATTTTCATGGAAGGTGTTCGAAGGATGTAGCCCGCTTAATTCCTCCCAAAGCGGTGCATGTTAAAAATACACGTCGCGCTGGTGCTTCGCATCCGTATGAGGTTCAGCTTGTTACTCCGCGTACGACGCTTATCAAGCAATCTTTTATATGGAGAACGTCATCCCTTTGGAATAATTTGCCCAGCGCTGTGTTTCCCACCGAGTACAATTTACAGCGATTCAAGAACAACGTGAATCGCTTTTTCCGCACTCGTGCCGCTCCTGGAGCGCTTTAGGGACTTCCCTGCAGCACGTGTGCTAGACCAATAAAAAAAAAAAAAAAAAAAAATAAAACTACTAAAACTAAAAGGTCGAAAAATAAAAAAGGTTTACAACAAACACATAAGTAGTTTTTATTTTTGCACGGACTTTTCAAACCAGCCTTATATATATATATATATATATATAAGGCTGGTTTGAAAAGTCCGTGCAAAAATAAAAACTACTTATGTGTTTGTTGTAAACCTTTTTTATTTTTCGACATAGTCTCCTTTTAGGCTTATACACTTCGTCCAACGATGTTCTAGTTTGTTGATCCCTTCCGAATAATAGGATTTGTCCAAGTCTGCAAAATATCCATTAGTGTCTGCAATCACCTCCTCGTTTGAATAAAATCTTTGTCCCGCCAGCCATTTCTTCAAATTGGGGAACAAATAGTAGTCCGAGGGAGCCAAGTCTGGAGAATAGGGGGGATGTGAAACGAGTTGGAATCCTATTTCCATTAATTTTGCGACCACAACTGCTGAGGTGTGTGCTGGTGCGTTGTCGTGATGGAAAAGGACTTTCTTGTGGGCCAATCGCGGGCGTTTTTCTTGCAGCTCGGTTTTCAAACGGTCCAATAACGATGAATAATATTCACCTGTAATAGTTTTACCCTTTTCCAGATAGTCGATGAGGATTATCCCTTGCGAATCCCAAAAGACAGTCGCCATAACCTTTCCGGCCGAAGGAACGGTCTTCGCCTTTTTTGGTGCAGATTCCCCCTTGGTAACCCATTGTTTAGATTGTTGTTTGGTCTCAGGAGTATAGTAATGTATCCATGTTTCATCCACAGTGACGAAACGACGCTTAAAGTCCTCCGGATTCTTCTGGAACAGCTGCAAACCATCCTTGCAACACTTCACACGATTCCGTTTTTGGTCAAGCGTGAGCAATCGCAGCACCCATCTTGCGGATAGCTTTCTCATGTCCAAATGTTTATGCAAAATATTATGTACCCGTTCAGTCGAGATGCCCACAGCACTAGCAATCTCACGCACCTTAACTCTTCTGTCATCCATCACCATATCATGGATTTGATCAATGATTTCTGGAGTCGTAACCTCCACATGCCGTCCAGAACGTTCAGCGTCACTTGTGCCCATATGGCCAGTCCGAAAGTTTTGAAACCACTTATAAACTGTTCTAATCGAAGGTGCAGAGTCACCATAATGTTTATCAAGCTTCTCTTTAGTCTCCTGAGGCGTTTTGCCTTTCATAAAGTAATGTTTAATCACCACACGAAATTCTTTTTCGTCCATTTCTTGAAAATCACTCGACTTCCTTGATTCACACGAATGCCAAACACAAAGAAATAGACCAATATGGCTGAAACTTGGTGTGCGTTCATTCAAGAGATGCTACTAACTAAACATGACCTCGATACGCGCCGGTGGTGCCATCTCTCGGACTTTGCACGGACTTTTCAAACCAGCCTCGTATATACACTACCGGCAGAAAGTATTTGCCCACCTAGTTATTTTAGTCCCAAGACAACAAAAACCCAGATAATATATATATATATATATATATATATATATATATATATATATATATATATATATATATATATATATATATATATATATATATATATATATAAACACATGGGCTGAAAAGTCTCGGGCCTAACAAAGAAAACACGGTTTTTTTTGGTTCAAAATTAGCTTTATTCATCAACGTAATCTCCATCAAGAGCAACGCAATCATTCCAGCGCCGCTCTAACATTTCAATACCACTTTTGTAGAACGATTTATCTTTTGCCTCAAAATAGGCCTCAGTTTCAGCGATAACCTCTTCATTCGTGCGAAATTTCTTACCGGCGAGCATTTTTTTCAGGTCTGCGAACAGCCAGTAGTCGCTGGGAGCCAAATCTGGCGAATACGGTGGATGTGGGAGCAATTCGAAGTTCAATTCATGTAGTTTTGCCATTGTTTTGAGTGAGTTGTGACACGGTGCGTTGTCTTGATGAAACAAAATTTTTTTCTTTGCCATATGCGGTCGTTTCTTTGCAATTTCGGCCTTCAAACGCTCCAATAACGCTATATAATATTCACTGTTGATGGTATTTCCTTTCTCAAGATAGTCGATGAATATTACACCACGCACATCCCAAAATACCGAGGCCATAACCTTTCCAGCCGATTGTTGTGCTTTCGGGCGCTTTGGACGAGGTTCACCAGTTGCTGTCCACTCAGATGACGATCGTTTTGATTCCGGAGTGAAGTGATGGATCCATGTTTCATCCACTGTCACATATCGACGCAAAAATTCCGGTTTGTTACGTTTAAACATGGCCAAACACTGCTCAGAATCATCAACACGTTCTTGTTTTTGATCAACAGTGAGCAAACGCGGCACCCACTTTGAACAGAGCTTTCTCATAGTCAAATGCTCATGCAATATAAAGCCAACACGTTCTTTTGATATCTTTACGATGTCAGCTAACTCACGCAACTTCACTTTTCGATCATTCAAAACGATTTTATGGATTTTTTTTATGTTTTCTGGTGTTACCGCCTCATTTGGACGTCCACTGCGTTCTGCATCATCGGTGTCTCTACGACCACGTTTGAAGTCAGCAAACCAACGTTTTATTGTTGTTTCTGATGGAGCGGAGTCCCCATAACACTTTTCAAGCCATTGCTTCGCTTGAACGGTATTTTTTTCCCATCAAGAAGCAGTGTAAAATTAAAACACGAAATTGTTTTTGATCCATTGTTTTGAAAATAACAAAAGTAGCGTCACTCTTAGCACAATAACGCACAAACTAATGAATAGAATATCATGAAATTTTAACAGCTGTCTTTTGAAGGTTAGTATTAACTGAAAAAAAAGGTGACTGCAATAAAACTAGCGCCATCTATGTGTTAGGCCCGGGACTTTTCAGCCCATGTGTTATATATATATATATATATATATATATATATATATATATATATATATATATATATATATATATATATATATATATATATATATATATATATATATATATATATATATATATATATATATATATATATATATATATATATATATATATATATATATATATATATATATAGATATATATATATATATATATATATATATATATATATATATATATATATATATATATATATATATATATATATATATATATATATATATATATATATATATATATATATATATATATATATATATATATATATATATATATATATATATATATATATATATATATATATATATATATATATATATATATATATAGATATATAGATATATATATAGATATATAGATATATATATATATATATATATATATATATATATATATATATATATATATATATATATATATATATATATATATATATAGATATATATATAGATATATATATATAGATATATATATAGATATATATATATAGATATATATATATAGATATATATATATATATATATATATATAGATATATATATATATATATATATATATATATATATATATATATATATATATATATATATATATACATATATATATATATATATATATATATATATATATATATATATATATATATATATATATATATATATATATATATATATATATATATATATATATATATATATATATATAGATATATATATATATATATATATATATATATATATATATATATATATTTTTTAATTTTAATGAATTATTGATTTTCTAGAATTTCTCTCATCTATGTGACCCTTTGTTTTTAATTACACCTTTACAGTCCAGTAATTTCTTCAGAGTTTCTTCGGTTATATTAACCCATGCTGCTTGTAAAAGTTCCCACAAGTGATTTTCTGATGATAGATTGAGTTTTCGAACACACCTGTCCAAATAGTTCCACAGTAATTCAATGGGGTTCAAGTCGGGTGATTGTGGAGGCCAAGTCATCACTTCCAGGACGTCAACGGATTTCCATTGGTCCAAAAGTTCTCTAATTTGTTTAGCAGAATGTTTAGGGTCGTTGTTATGCTGAAAAATAAATTTCCCCTGAAAAATATCTTTCCAGAAGGAAGCATTTGAGTTAGTAAAATTTCTTAATACTGTTCTTTTCGCATGATTCCTTCTATCCTAAAGATTTTTCCAACTTTACTGTTGCCAAAACAACCCCAAATTATTACTGAACCTCCACCATGTTTTACTGTAGGCAACTGACAGGCTTCCAACATCCTCTCTCCAGCTGACCGCCGCACGTAAACTCGTCGATTTGAACCGAAAATTTCGAATTTAGAATCGTCGCTCCAAAGGACGGAATTCCATTGTTCTGATGTTGAATTTTCATGTTCTCGGGCCCATTTTAACCGTTTACGTTCATTCACTTGCCTAAGAAGTGGTTTCCTCACTGCAACTCTCCCATGTAGTCCACCTTCTGTAACCTGTTCTTCACGGTTGTCACGCTGATGGGGATGGGCCGCTCCAGGTTTACTTGAGCCGTGATTTCTGGTGCGGTTAGGCGGCGATTACATCTGCTGGACATTTTTATAGCTCTGTCTTCAGCGGGAGTCGTATTTCGAGGCCTTCCTAAACGTTTATAGTTGGAATTTCATGTCCCGCAGAAAATTTTTTTACGATGTAGTCCACCATTCTCCTTGGCATCAGCATATCACTCGCGATTTGTCGACTCGAGTCACCATTTTGATGTCTCGCATTTATCAGAGCCCGATTTTCAACGTAAACTTCTTTCGTTTTTAACATTTTCACAAAACAATTGAGCCTGTATCAATGACAAAGTACTGTTTGCGAATGGTTAATTTCCAAAAGGGCAATGTTATTTATAACATAGTTTTTATCATAAAATGTCACTAGGAATTTCCATAAACCCTAGAAACTTCAAATTCTTACTTCAACTGGAGTTCTCAGAAATCGCCTCAAAACATACAAAACTTGGAAATTTGTTCTAATTGGTTTTTAAAAGGCTTATCTAAACAATTTTATGATGGACAAATACTTTCTGATGGTATATACATATATATATATATATATATATATATATATATATATATATATATATATATATATATATATATCTATGACTGTCTAATCAATAACCGGCACCACACATGAATCTTCGTCAGTACCCGGTGCGATTCCAGCCATTTAAACAAACCTATAAAACCTGTGCTTAACTATTTTGGGCGATGAGATAGTCAGAAAGTAGCTAATCACAAATTAGATTTAAATAAAATCTTCTGAAATATATTAAAGGGAGATAGATAGTCCAAATAAATCTGATATAATAATATGCAAAGGAAGACAACCAGCTAGAATCATACGGTAAAGACGCAGACCAACAATGGTATGTGATCAGGCCCGAGATATTAAATATAATATGTGTAGATCTAATTTTTTACAGTACTTTATTAACTATCACTTCTTTTTTAGCTACAATTATAGGTTTATAAATTATCTAAATTTTTCCAAGTAACCTAAAGATTTTCCTCGACTTAAGCAAAATTCTTAAAGGCTTTAAGAATCAGTTTTAAATTTCCTGACGTTTCCTGGTTTTCTATTACAGTACGAGCCCTGTTTCAATACTTAGTAAGTTAGGAATCATAAACATTCCTATTTTATCCTAACAATAAATTAACAACCACTGGTGACGTAGGATGAAGTATCCATATTTTCCGAATCAAACGGATGGAGCGTCTTAATTCTATTTGTCTTAATGGTACTAGAACAGTCAACGCGACAGCTTATGTCGCTAAGTAGTACCAAAAATATATTTTTGGTAATTTTTTTTATATTCCCAAAATATAATACAATTGAAGTTAATCTTTAAAAATTATTTAAAAAAAAAATATTTTCATGTCAACGTCTACTGTACTGTTATTTCACTACAGGCAATGAAAATGACACAAAAATAATACAGCAACTTGCAATAACATTTTTTCCCCAAATTTCTCAATGCTCCACAGTAACAACAGCTTCTGCATCGATAGCACTCACACTGCTGAGAGGATGAAAGTCATGGTTTGTAATATGTGTAATTATGCTGTAAAAAAGTGTCGAAGTTGCAGTTAGTGTTCCGTACGGTGATTGCTTTAAAATACGGAGGTTTAAAATGATCAGTGACTTTAAAAAACATATCCCAAGTGAGTGTTCAACAAAGTTTTTTCCAATCTTCACTGAGAACTGATGACCTTGATTTTTTTTTTTTTTAATATATATACCAGATAAATTATCAAAGGTAACGCATTTGTGATAATTTTCATTCAATCTACACTTTATCGAGAATATTCCAGAATTTTCTCAAAATTTTTTGATCAGTACTTTTCGAGATAAGGGGGGGACAGCGATTTTTTAAAAATATTATGAAGAAAAATTTGCGTGAACATTACATCATATATATTTTTGAACTTGTGTTTTCACAAGCTTTCATTTGAGACCCCCCTCGATTTTTTTTTTCACTTCCGATTTCATCCTATAGCCCCTTAAGTCAGAATTTAACTTTCAAAAGTATACAGTTCTAATTGGACCATCAATTCCTATATTTGTGCCAAATGTCAACTTTCTATGTCAAATAGTTTCGGAGAAAATAGGGTGTGACAGACATAAGGGTTCCGTACGGAACACTAAAAATATGAGAATATACATATTTGTTCTCTACTCAATTGGACCCTGCTTTCCTCTCCGTTCAAGTGCGATGATGCATTTTCCCGAATTATCCAAAAGTTCGGATAAGTGCGACCCCTTACTCTAAAATTGCAAAAATAACACTTAAAGCCAAATAAACAAATCTTGTGTGGAGAATGATGTTTTACATATCCAGACCAAGATAACAACATTAAGAATTTAAAAATTAATCTAATTTAAAGTTTTACTTACCAACTTAACCAAATATTTTTGGTAATACTTACTTATTCTCTCTTGTGTACCATAGTACGATATTGGCAAATCAACTAGGCTGTGAAGCAAAATCGCACTTACCCTAAAAGTGCGCTTATCCTGACTCACTTTTTTACAAAAAAAAAAACAGTTCAAATACTGTTTGCCGAAATTTGATTCAATTCTTAAACTATTAATTCCTGCATAGAAGGACGACAACCCGATACCGGCTAGTGTTGCTGCACAACAATTATTGACGAGTCCTTCGCTATAGAAACAACAGTTATATAAGTAACTAGATGTGTCGGCTCGCGTGGACTACAGAATTATTGTTTAGGTTTTTTTGCAAGAGAGCGCGCAGGCGGCAAACTTTTTTCCGGCTTAATTCACTATTATCGTCACTGCTTATTCCCTATGTTACCTTACGTAACAAAATATATACTAAAACCTAGCCAGAGAATATCTAAAAAAAACACGTAAATCGGATAAGTGGTTCTCGAGTGATAAACACACTAGCGAACAGACCGAGAGACGTTGGGTTTTATAATATATACATAGATATAGATAATAAAAAATATAGCTATATACGGGTAATATAATCGAAATATTTGAAAAAGTACATGTTTATTGAAGATCAATAAAAAATATTATATATCATCACGGTTAGAGGGAGGAGAGGTAAAAATGATTTTCATAACATATTTTTACAAGATACTGTAAATTTTATTTGTGCTATTTATATTTAGTTTTAACTACAATAACATCATATTTTTTAAGTGAGTTGACATACATGTCGTTTAAAATATTTCTCTTTGAAAACATTTTTGTAATTTTAATTTTTCAACATTTAGAACACTAAATAATTTCGTACTGTCATTATTTGCAACTCATCTTCACAAAAAATTGAGCTTATGCTAAGGTGCCTGATGAGAAACAATGCAATTAACTCATTGAGGTTATTAGGGACCATCTATAAATTACGTCACGCAAATTTCGGGGTTTTTCGACCCCCTCCCCCGTGTCATAGGTTGTCACATTCAAGTTACCCCCACCCCCATATTGTGACATCACATTTTTTGTAAATTTTAATTTATTCCTGCTAGCTATGCAAGAGTATAAGGTACCCACAAGTTGTTTCTCATATTTATAATATGATGTCACAAAAGTCTTAAATCTGCCATCCCCTCTCTCCCACTCTATAAACTCCTCTCTCTCCTCAATGTGTGTACGATGTAAGTAATGGATGGTCCCTTAGGGTACATGAGGGATCCACGACTCTCGTGAGATTCGCCTACTCTTTTTGTGATCGTAAAACGCAGCTTTGTGCAGTAAAAACTAACCCAAAGCCTCATCAGAAATGGACAAAAAATGCCTCCCGCGTATTTCCTTTGAAATCCTGAGGTCACCCTGTATATTCACATTCGCTTTCAAATTAAAATGTTTGGAGGTCTTAAATTTAATATGGTCTTATCTTATTAAATATTGGATTTATATACAACATTCTAAACACATTATTTGATCTAGTATAACGTATCTAAAATAAAACTTTAGGGTAATAAAAGAAGCTAAAAAATTGTTGAACAAGTAATTTCTAAATAAATCTGAAAATAAAGTGAAACCACCTGGCAACTTGACAAGAGCATAACTAATAGCTGCAGCAATTGGGACAAATCAGTTCTTAAAAATTATTCAAAAAAGTATGATGATCCTTTTAAGATAGTAAATAATTTTAATTTTCATTTTCTTAATGCTTGTCCACGCTTAAATCATGACCATGTAAACACATTTTCTGGTCAGGGTTCGGCTTGCTCCCTGTATCTTGGGCCTACAGATGGTCATGAAGTATTAAAAACGAATAAATCTTAAAAAATAAAAAGTCTATAGGGGAAGACAACATATCAGTGCTGATTCTGAAAGAAATTCCACGTTATATTTGTGAACCCCTATCCTACATAATAAACCTATGCTTTGCAACAGGAAAATTTGCTAACTCCTCCGGTAAAAGCTATACATAATAAGGGTAACCTTGAGGATGAAAAGAATTATATACCAATTTCTTTTCTTCCTAATATCAGTAAAATATTTGAAAGAATAATCTACAGTAGGGACGCACGCTTATTGCTGATAATCAGAATGGCTTCAGGAAGGGTAACAAGTCCCCCATAAGAGCAATATATCAGGCTTTATCCAGTGTGTTTCATTCATTGAACAACAAAAAGTTAACTATGGCTATAGGTATAGACCTGTCACAGGCATCTGACAGTGTCACAATATCCTCCTTTTTAAGCTTGAAAACTGCGGTGCTGTGGCATTAGGGGAAATACCCTGGACTTAATAAAATCATACCTGGAGAATAGAACTCGGCAAGTTGTGGAGAGTGACTCTTATGGTAGACTTATCACTTCTGAGAGGCTCAAAATTGCTAGGGGTGTGCCACAGGGATCCATCCTTAGACCCTTACTGTACATTCTGGACACAAATGAATTATGTAATATCACTAAACAGTGCACTATACTATATGCGGGCGATACCATGTTGATTTTTTCAGAGGATAGCTCGGAAATGATGCTGGAAAGTGTACATGTGGGTTTCAATGCTCTTGTCGTGTACTTTGCAGCCCTCGACCGCTATTGTTAAATGCGTCAAAAACTCAATGCGTGTTTTTGGAAATCGAGTCGAACATGCCCTTATATTTTACTATGGAAACCATGAATTTAAAAATTCGGAAAGCATGCCTTTTCTTGGCTTGACAATTAACCGACGGTTGGACTGGGAGGTGCATGATGGAGCTGTAGCAGTGAGCGTAACTAAATACTGCTATGCTCTAAAAGTGGTAGCACAACATGTTGGCGTTTGATTTTTTGGGGTAACTCATCAGAAATCAAAAGACTGTTAGTACTACAAAAGAAATGTTTACAAAGTTTATTTCAGATGAACTATCGAGAGAGCTGTCAATCGGTGTTTACAGAGTATAAGATTTTGACACTTATCAGTATGTATACATATATTAGATTCGTTTATATTCATATAAAAAATTTAAGATCTGTTTGAGAATGCTGTTCATAGCCACACTTATATAACCAGACATAAGGGGAACCTAGTGCCTGAGAAATATAATTTTAGTTATATACAAAAGAATGTACAAATCATAAATATTTACAATAGATTTCCGTTAATAGTTCAAAATCTATCTCATGCTAAAGCAAAAAAAATGATAAATTATTTGTTGAGTAAAGCATTTTACACACTGGGTGAGTTCTGCAATGCTTCAGATAGGAATGAAATGGGATAAGAAATGTTTATTGTTGTTTGTTTGTTGTGATATTGGAGAGTATGTCTTTGGATGCTTGGTTATAGTTTTAGTTTTGTTGCAATTTTGGTTTTGTTTAACTAATACTTCTCTGTTCGTTTAATTTTATATTGTATTTTATTTAATTTTAACAATGTTCCATAGTGGAAAGCACTTATTGTAACTGTATATTGTAGCTGGGAACGAATAAATAAAAATAATTGTAATATTTCTTTTTTTTATGGGTCTAGTACACGTGCTGCAGGGAAGTCCCTAAAGCGCTCCAGGAGCGGCATGTGTGCGGAAAAAGCGATTCACGTTGTTTTTGAATGGCTGTAATCGCTGTTCTTATACATAAATATGGCTTTGGTTTCCACTTTCTTTTATGTCTACGTTTTAAAGATAATACTGTCTTCTTTTCTGTCCTATTTCATACTATCTATATTGAACGATAAAAATGACAAGTAGTAATTCTTTATTGTTTTGTTGCTCCTGCAATCCGATTCTTGGCGGCAACCGTGTGGACAAACACTCTTATAAACATATAAAAAAAAACTGATCTCAGATTCATGCTTCACTTTATTTAAATTTACCACTGTATATTAAAATTTCTCTTAAGGAAGGGATATATACAACTATAAATTAATTCAAAGATTTTTTTGCTGTTTGTTATTAAAAGGAAATTAAGTAAAAAAAAATCTTTTATGCAGTTCCATATTATTAGAATACTATTCTGATTCCAAAGAAAATCCTAATCCACTGCCTTATTTTTCCACAATAGGATATTAAGAAAATGTATATATCACAATGTTTTTATAAAAAGTATAAGCATAGATAATTGATTGTATTGTCATTGTTTAAAGTAAATCATCATCAAGTTATAATAATTTATACATAATTTAAATTATAAGATTCGATATAGATGTGGAAGTATTTTTGTTAACAATAAATTATAATGAGTATTTTTAACGAAATACTAAACTTATTTACCCGCTGTCATTGGCCAATAACTTTTTTCATGGGATCTTTTTGCCGGATCAAAATAACTTTGGCACACCCAAAGGATTATCTCTTGGATTATCTTAACAAAACTTAATATATTTCATTTTTTTAAATATTTCGATTTTAGCAAGGGAAGTCCAGAATTTGTAACTTCTTTCAATCATAACATAAGCATATTTGCTTATTTCTCACAGTCTCTTAACCATGATAGACATGGCGCAGTAATCAATAAAATACTTCATAGTTCAACGATCGAGGTAGTAAATGAAAATACCCCTTCGTTGACAGAAAATATTTCGGTTAAATTAAGCCGTAAAAAATAAGCACTAAAGCTGGACTATGGTGTCTCCTTTTTATAGAACACCACGTATAGTTAAAAACACATTTAAAATATATGTGCTGTAGATAACTATAGTCATTGTGTATATTTAAAATGTGTATATGTAATACTATTTCAAGCTTATTAAATGAACAACTTCGATTTTCGAACAATTTTACATTTATAATTTTTTTTTTAAAGCAAATCAAAATTTTTATATTATATCAACTAAACCAAAATTTCATTCCAAATTCTGTGCCTGTCTATGCAAGTGAAAAAAAAAAAACCTTTTTAGGATTACTATTTTGATCAAATTTCCATTTCCTTGTTTAAAAGTTTCAACACGATTTTCAAACACTAAAAATGACATGTAACATGGTATATTGAAGCTGCCCTCTATCACCACCTCTTAAACCCTTATAAGAGATATATGTGTAATCATAACATTTAAAATTAATTTTTTGAGTTTACGATACAATTAAATTCCAGTCCTCTCTTGGCTAGTATGGAAGGACCAGGTTACCACCCGCCAAAACAGTCAACCAACCCCTCGCAAGCTCTACCTTCTACTCAAGTCCAGCAAACTGTCAGCTCGCAACAAGTTGACAATCTACAAGATGATCATCCGAGCCAGACTGACCTACTCCAGCCTAGCATGGTGCCGGATGTCACGCACCCGCAGATCCACCTTCCAGACCATCCAAAACAAAGCCCTCCGCATCATCGCCAAGGCCCCATGGTTCGTCCGCAACACCCAACTCCACCGAGGTCTCCAGATGTCCAAAATCCGTGAATTCATCAGCAACGCCCAGACCAAATTCCTCGACAACGCCACCTACCACCCCAATTCCACAGGCAGGATAGCCTACCGCCCCCCTCCACGTCATGCCCGCTACTGCCTGCCAAGACCCAGCGACCGGATTAGTTAAGTTAACCTTAATTAATATTAAGTATAATTTTAATTTTATGTTCATGAAATATCTTAAGTTGAAATACCTTAAGTTTTCTCAATACCCTTATATAAATTCCTTACCTAGACTAAGTTAATTAGGTCCCTGCCATGTATAACGATGAGCTTAACAGCGACTTTTAGGTCACAGGTATACCTGCGACGGTGATTTATAAGTCGCAGCTTCTTTTAACAACGACACGATATTTCAAGGTACCGATACACGATGTCGAACTCGTCACGTCGCCGTTGGAAGTAGTTATTTGAGCTAACAGCGTTTTGCCTTCCAACGGCGACGCGACAGTCCGACATCGTGTACCGGTGAGTCGTCGGCCGACTGCAACCGTTGTCTGTAACGAAACGATAAGCGCCGTTGCCGATCATTAAGTTCAGGTTGGGCAGGACAGCTGCGTATCAGAGGGTATTTAAAACAGCGACTAGAGTCGCTACTTTGCCAAGAATTTGGTCGCAGGTATTACCTGTGACTATCTAAGTCACCGGTAATAGTCATAGTTATGATAATATCGCTCATCTCTACCATGTATATACCTTAAGATCATGTTTTATTATATCATTGTATAATAGTTATAGTTATAGACTAGCTAGTTGCCAATAAATGAAATGTGAAGTCCTCTTTACATACTATTTCTCTCGAATCTTAAGCTTTGAAATAATGACAAAATCATATGATACAAGTACCTCAACCCTGACACCCTTGAACAGGAGATGTAACATAATAGTTTGAAGCTTCACCTAACACCCTCCATCACCCTTATATGTTTAACCATAAATAATTATACTTAAAATTATTCATTCTATCAACCTATATCCAGAAAAAAATTCTACTATACTATTCTACAAAATTCACCTCTCACTATTTTGCGACATCACAAAAAATTTTGGATTCCTTCACACATGTGTACCAAATTTGAAATCAATATCCCATTTCATTCAGGAGTTTTCATGGTAACAACAAACAAAGCATGTTTTTGTGATCTAGGAGCCAGAAAAGTAAACATTTGATTGATTCTTCTGATCTCTGAAATTATCAAATTAAATATTTCTCTCAGCGAAAGAAGAAAACAGCAGCTTATACGCCAAAAGCAAACTAAATTTAATTTGAAGTTTTTTTTCAAGTTCACTGTCAAAAATAACAATAATTCCCAATTCTTTACTTTAATGGATAACACTTAAGGTATTTCTTACGAGAAAACAGAGAGAGCATTATGTTAGAGAAAGACGCGAAATAATATGGTTTTTCAAGGTATGTGGCAACGTAGCTTCTCGCTTGTTTCCCGCCACACGCAATCACGTGTTGTTTATAATAACCTTGATAATTTTACATGATACACAATAAAAATTATGTTTAATTAAAACGATACTTTGGATTATTTATTAAAAATATATCAGTTATTAAGTATTTATAACTAAAATAACCGGTCAAGTGCAAGTTGAACTTGCGCAATTAGTGTTCCCTACGTTGATTGCTTTTAAAATAAAAAAAAAATTGTTACAGAGGTATAAAATGATCAGTGACTTCACAAAATACACCCCAAATGAGTTTTCAACAAAGTTTGTTTCCAATCTTTACTGAAAACTGATGACCTTGAAATTTTTGTTTTTTTTTATATACCATATAAATTATTAAAGGTAATGCACTCGTGATAATTTTTGTTCAATCTACACCCCGTGGAGAATATTCCAGAATTTTTTCGAAATTTTTTGATAAGTACTTTTCGAGATAAGGCCCGGACAGCGATTTTTCGCGAATTTTTAAAAATAATACAAAGAAAAGTGCGCGCACGTATATTATATATATATTTTTTACTCGTGTTTTCACAAGCTTTCATTTGACACCACACTCGAAGACCTAGTAAAAATTTTTTTTTTTTCACTTCCGACTTCACCCCCGAAAACTAACCCCTTAACTCAAAATTTAATTCTCAAAACTACATGGCTCTGATGAGGCCATCAATTCCTATATTATTACCAAATTTCATCTTTCTATGCCAGATAGTTTCGGAAAAAATCGGGTGTGACAGACAGACAGACAGACAGACACCGAAGTGATCTTATAAGTGTTCCGTACGGAACACTAAAAATGCGCGTGCGAGGCACGCATTTATTCTAGTATCTTTTAAATGAAAGTCCGATCAGTACGATGCATATATTAGTCCGGGAGCTCACGGTTAAAATGCGACCTCATCAAAGAGTGGCAGATAATAGTATCACTTTGTTAATTATGCCTCCCTTAGTGCCTCCAGATAGTTTGAAGGATAAAGTCTGGTTCCAGTTCCTGGAAATGCGCTTTAGAGCTGCAAGAAAAAGTTGGTTTACGAACCCGTCGCTGAGTGGCAGATATTTTGGGTATACTATTATCCATCACGGATATTGGGTCAATTCAAAGTTACAACCGTCCAAAGTTGCAAAAAATGGACCCACCTGAACCTATAGAGGAGCGAATGGAATTTGTTTCAATATGTGCGTCTGTCTGGTTCTTTATTAAAATAAATTAAATATTTTGCTGCAATAACGCATGAGTATTTTAGAAACGCGCCCGCCTGCCCAACAACGCGCGCGCCCGTTCTGTAATTTGTTTTTCGCTCAAATACTATAACACATGCGCTAGTGTCTCTAGAGACGCTCAAATCACCATTGAAACAGTTACAAGCAGATTGATATATTTATTTAATTTGCAGTGCAATTTCGCTCTATATATATTTTTTTATATTTAACCTTTAAATTCACGGTTATATTTATTATTTAAAATTTATATTCAAAAGCCCCAAAATTTCTTCTAATATGTAATTACGTAAATTTAAAAAAAAAATTTGGTAGCTATTTGGTAGCTATATTGATAGTACATTTGAAATTTTTGATTTTTGACATGACAGACAATAAGAGTGATTCAAAAAACCTCAAGAAACAAAATTTTAAACATTTAAAACGTACAATAATTTTTACCGCATTCGGTTAATGACCGACTCCATCAGCCACACCGGGTTTCACTGTGTTGTTTTTAAACTTTCAGCGTTGCGGCTCCACTCTAGAGTTTTTTTTTTGGGCCGCAGAATCCGATCTGCAATTAGTTTTTTGAAAAAATGATCTATTAATTGTTATTAACATTTTTTTAAGTAACTATTTTAAAAAAGGAATTTGATATAATTTATTTTTATACTAGCGAAACCTAAGTTTATTAAGCGCTCCACCAAATTTTTTTTAGACGTATTTCGACCCACTGAACACGAATTTAAAGTTTATTTTTACAAAAATTGAATCTTTTTATTGTTATAAACAATTTGTTATAAACAATTATGCTAATAAACAGAATTTCATAGAATTTATCTCCAGAACAGCAAAATCTAAGCTTTTTACGAGCTCCACCCAAGTTTTTTAGATGAATTTTGACCTGCTGCAGTTCATTTATATGCAATGAAATAAAAATATTTGTGTTAAATTCCGAAAGAAAAATTAATATAATTCTAATAAGTGGTCAGTAATAATAGAATGATTGAGTTTTTGAAAAAATGAACAGAGAATTTAAATTTAGCAAGTTAAATAATATTATATTAAGTTATTATAGAAAAAAAATTATTTATTTGTAATAAAAATTAGTAAATTTTTAGCAAGAATGGATTAGAAATTCAACTTTAACGTGTCAAAAAACATATGAACTCGTGCATCACAGCTAGGTAATAATGCGAATAGGAAAATACAAATTTAAGCTTTGCATTAAGTATACAAAAATTCTCCTGATAAAAGCAGGCACGTAGACGGGATTTCACCTCGTATTACAGTATTCGAACACTGATTCATTTATCTGCCGCTCTCGAATGAGTTCAGGTGGGCCCAAAAACTCTACAGGTTCAAAAATTCGTAGAAATTCAAAGAACCAGGATATATGGCAGATAATAATTTTTCACTTTTTTTGGGTCCCAAACTAACTATATCTCGAATATCTGCCACTCGGCGATGAGTGCATTTTTTGAGCCCGTTTTTTTCAAGAAAAAAAAGGTTTACTCCCACGGGAACTGGTCTCCGTGGCAGATATTAAGGCTATAGTATCCCTCAACATATAAAACTGCCACTCTGCGATGGGTTCACCTACCCTTAATTTTTTGCAACTTCCCCCCTCTCCATAACCACGGCAGGAACCGGAATTGGGATCTATAATTTGTATTTTTTGGTTCAGTTTGTCACATTTAATAAGTGATATATTTATCTGCCTCTCTTCGATAAGCCCAAAATCTTGATTATGACCTCCCGGACTATATATGATTTAAAATTTGAAAGGACGACGGGTCCGCGCAAGCAGTCCTCTTCAAGCTACGTTGGCACAGCGAAAATTCACTTCATAAAATTCAATAAAAAGTAATATTTATCTAATATTTTTGCAACAACTAGGAGGTAAACTGCCTTTATATTTTAACAAACGAAAGCAAAGTAATTTTTTATGTATATGTAATTTTTTGTGACTTTTTACTTTTTAATGTACATAGGACAACAAAAATTGTGAAAAATGCATGCTTTTGATCAAAGAAAAAGTATGGATTCTTAGCTTTTACGTGTTAAACATCTGAAGCACAATTAATTATGGCAATAAGGCGTGGTAAACCATCTTTATATTGAAGCAGTGAATGCATGATGCTAAAATCTATGATTTCTCAAAATATCAAGCAAAACTACTTTTAACAGTTACTCTTAAGAAATATCTTAATAACAAATATTTAAACTAACTTCTATATATTTGAGCCTAATCATTGAATTTTTTAATTTTAGAGTTAATTTGTTTAGTCTACTGTGGGATCCCTCATGAGTGATGGGTGTTGTTGCGACAGCACTGACACCAAGAAAGTGGAAATTTGTTAGATCACATACATAAAACATGTATGTAGAAAAGACGGTGTTATAGGTAGCCCGAAAAAATAGCGAGACTCTTATATGCAAGCTACGTTAGCAGATCTTTATAAGGTCTCCAAGACATCGCTCAAAAAACAAATCTCAAGAAATTTACAAAACACACAGCACCTCCTGCAGGCCAAAATGTGTTCTACAGTTCTCTCAAAGCTGGTTGACAATATCAACAATACTCACTGTCAGATTCCCGATGTGTCACCACAACACTCACACCTAGGAGCAAAACAATGGAAATTTTTCAATGCGCATTAATCATAATAAGGTGATTGCCAAAAGTCCAAATGATTTGAATTCTCGTCAATATCGAATTAAAATATCCGTGCATGTATCTGTCACTTAACTGAACTCCTAGACTATCATGGCGAATTCGTTGAAACTTGATATTTAGGGACTTTTAGGAATACATTTATTATACAATAATAGTACAAAAAAAATGCGATGTTTTCTTGAAATCCGCTCTAACGATTTTGTTAAAAAAATTCTAGGTTACCGGCTACTCACATGGTAAAATAAAAAACAACTAATGAGCAATTTTTTTCTAGACAATAATATTTAAGGAGAAAAAGTCAGTAGAGTATAATTTCTTTTATTAAAAAATATAGATTAACGGTGATATAATTTTTAAAAACATTAATTACAAGCACAGAAAGGAAAGTGTTTGAAGGAGTACTAAGAAGACAGAAGGCGATTTGCCGATATCAACGGTTTAATTATGTCAACATGTTAATTGCCCTTTCCCATCGCTTTCAAGTCTCCTGAATGGGAGGTAAATTAAATAATAACGAATCAGTCAATTGTGAATTTGTGCCATTAATTTGCTTGAGTCCCAGATCACCAATATTTAGGTTAGTGTGATGTGAAAATTTTTCAAAGCAGCAAAATTACAATACCTAACTTCTTTCACTGCTGAATTAGACTCACACAGCAGTCCATTCCGCCCTATCTGATGTACTCAGTGCTATAGCTAAACGTCATTATTACCCAAGATTCGAGGTTGACAGGTAGTTCGTTTTTGTTTACTTTTTATACATTTTTTATAAAAATAGGAAAAATAGAGAAAATAACCTAATCTGTATCATATAGTATAAAGGAGCCCACCCACGTTTAGATAAGAACTGTACATTCAACTACGGATCAGTTAATAAGATTAATGTGACAATTTTTAATGTCAACTTATAAATGAATGCATGAATACAACGGA
This sequence comes from Pachyrhynchus sulphureomaculatus, assembly GCA_019049505.1. NCBI lineage: Eukaryota > Metazoa > Arthropoda > Insecta > Coleoptera > Curculionidae > Pachyrhynchus > Pachyrhynchus sulphureomaculatus. Next base: position 131,621,398 of record CM032447.1, read on the forward strand.
AATGTTGAAAAAATATAGCGGGGCAAGAATGCTATTGGGATCTAACCTATTCGATACGACATCTCGCGGCCTTTTCGGGAATTAAACTTGAGGTGCATCCGTGTAAATTAATATTGCATTTTTTTAAAAAAATGAACACCGAAATTTTTGCTTTTCGTGAAAAATCAAAAAAAAAAGACTTTTATGATGTGATTATAATTGTGAAAGTCGCCTGCAAAAAGATTGAAATGTAGTTTTTCATGCATTTCCAAAGGCGAATGAGGATTATGTAAATACTACTAATGCATTTGGGAAAGTGGAAAAAGTTAACAGACTGAAAGTGTGGAAAAAAGGTCTCCGAATTGAATGATTACATTCTTCCAGGTAAGTAAAATTATTTATTCTTGAACAGGTATTTGTTTTTTTTTAAATTTGTGTACACGTGTCAAACAAAAATTTCTTATTAGATAATATCTTCCAGATTTTATTTTGATAAAATACTGTCTCAATTATTTTGTATTCATTCAAAATCATAAATAGTCAATAAATATTCACCTCCAAAATGAATTGGCATTTAATTTGAAACCAGTCAAAATTTTTCCGGTTCGAATGTTTCCAATAGCTTTTGACGTTTCACTACCCAGGTAAATTTGATTTCAGTGCAGGTTAAAACACTTAGCTTGTTACTACAATCATTGTAAAAAATTAATTTTCATATAAAAATTGAAATGTAAATATATTTCATAATTTTATAGTGAATTCAAAGTTATTTGTGGTAAGTATTGTGCTAAGAGTCGCCATTGCAATTGTTAAAACGATCAATAAATGCAGAAATGTTTTTTGGTTTTGTGATGGTTGTTCCGCCAAAATATCAGATAAATTGAAGGTGGTGCAGAGTCTGCAAAAACTGGAGGGACACGAACATTCTTGCATAACACAACGTAAACAAACGAAAAGTCTAGGTAAGAAGCAATAGCCGAATATAGTAAAAAAAGAGTCCAACAACAAAAATTATAGTTGAACAAAAAATTAAACCATCCAGTGTCGATGATGGTGCACTAATAAACGAAATTCTTAAATATATGACTAATTTAAAAGAGGATTTTATCCAGAGGGGTCAGGATTTTGATAAATATGGTCCTATGTTCACTTTTTTAATCAAACCAGATTTAATGGATTTTTCCAGCAGTTGCTTTTGACATATCTCTTTTCTCATGGATGGACATTAGTGATTTTGATCTTCAATACATTGAATTTAAAAGCTCCGAGTTATAGAACACAAAATTTGTAGAATTAAGAAGGGTATTAGAAGGTGACTGCCAGAACCATTGAAACGAGATATTCAGTTGTTGGATGAGTTTACCAGAGAAATTTATTTGTCTTAAGAAAGTAGCGTTTGCCAAGCTTACAGCTTTCGGATCATCCTATATCTGTGAACAACTTTTTTCCCATATGAGAGTGATTTTAAACCCGTACCGAAGCAGGCTGACAATAGACAACTCGGAAGCATGTGTGACACTGAAAATAACCAGACATGAACCGGATATAAGAAAACTCTCTAAAGAACGTCAAGCACAGGGTTCACACTAGGTCCTAGGACTAGTATAATAAAATTATTTGTTAAATGTTAAAATTTTTTTGTAATTAAACCTTTATTTTAAGTTAATTTAAGTTAATTTTTGTTAATTTTAGTTGTAGTAAGTACCTATGTCGGCAGGCAAAATGTTGTATGGATGAAAACTGGCACCCCTTAGTTAAAAGGTTGCCGACCCCTGGTCTAGTGACTTAGACATATCAAGTGCATCCGGTAGAGATTCTCCAAATGAGTTGTTCCGAACATAGATTAGAAGATCTCCTGTAAATCTTTACTTATGGACGAAGAGCTACGGGGAAAAAGGGGCATGGGCAGTAGCTACTTGCTCCTTTGACAGGTTCATCTGGCATAGAAACTGTTTATCTTGCAGATATTTTGGGCCGTTGCTACTGGCCCGTTATCCAATAAGGTAAAATTTGAATATATCATTTCTAGCGTGAATGGTAGCACCGTAGTCATGGTTCAGTATCATTAGCCAGTTGCGCTCAATAATTTACAGAAGTCGATGTTGACCCGGGGGCCAGAGGGGCCCTTTTTCTTGAGTAAAGAAAAAAGGGCCCTTTGGGCCCCTGGGCCAACATTGACTTCTGCCAATAATTGAGCGCAAGTCCTACTCAACTGGCTAATGATACTGTACCATGCCTACTGTGCTATCATTCATGCTAAAAACGGCATATTCGAATTGGGCCTTATTAGATAATGGGCCAGTAGCGACGGCCCAAAATATCTAGAAGGCGAACAGTTTCTGTGCCAGATCAACCTGTCAAAGAGACAGGTTGACAGGCAATTCGTTTTTGTTTACTTTTTATATATTTTTTATAAAAATAGGAAAAATAGAGAAAAGTAACCTAACCTGTATTATATAGTGTAAAGGAACCCACTCACGTTTAGATAAGAACTGTACATTCAACTATGGATCAGTTAATAAGATTAATGTGACAATTTTTAATGTCAACTTATAAATGCATGCATGAATACAACAGAAATGTTAAAAAAAAATTTAGCGGGGCAAGAATGCTATTGGGATCTTACCTATTCAATACAACATCTCGTGGCCTTTTCAGGAATTAAACTTAGGTGCATTTTTAAATCTATCATAAGCATCCATGTAAAGTAATATTGCATTTTTTTTTTTAAATGAACACTGAAATTTTTACTCTTTGTGAAAAATAAAAAAAAAAGACTTTTATGATGTGATTATAATTGTGAAAGTCGCCTGCAAAAAGACTGAAAAATGGAAAGTAGCGCCAGTAGCGACGGCCCAAAATATCTGGAAGGTGAACAGTTTCTGTGCCAGATCAACCTGTCAAAGAGGCAAGTTGTTACTGCACATGCCACTTTTTTCCTGTAGCTCTTGGTCTATAATGTATCTGCAGTAAAAACAACAACAACAAAACACTTCTTTATGAAGGGGTTTGCTATTTGAATGATCTGCTTGAAGATATAAAAAAATGCGCCAACACAGAGTTTCCAACATTTGCCCAATTGACAAATAAACGTTTGTTTATTTATTTATAATTACGTCATAATGCTAATTTATGTTGTTTTGTGAGAAATATAAAAACGGTGGCTGAACTAGTTTTTTTACACTAACAAGTCCAGTCATCCAATTTAGTTTATGTCAAGACTAAAATTAAAAAAACAAAGAACTTAATTGTAGATAGAAAAAGAACATATTTAAATATTCAAGTAGAACAAGCAATTCACTAGAATTATTAACTATTTATTTATACACTTACACGAAACAAAATGTTAATATAGATATATTTAGGAGATCCAGCAGGTAGTATAAGATCAATAAAAATTAAAATATTGTAATAAATACAGAGTTTTGTCTATAACAGTATTAACTAAGTAAGCTCTATGTACATTTAGATACTGATAAGCTAACAGAAGTGATATGCAATTTTTCAATATTAAAATAATTACGATTTAGGACAAAGTAACAAGAAGATATTGTTTTCTTAAATTAATACTTTAGCGGAAACAGGAAATTGATTCAATAGTACATATAGTGATATACATATGTTTTTTAGATCACAGGTCAGTTACCAAGCTTCAAAAAAGTATTAGTAAGTTCTATCTATAAAACTAGAAACAAAAGAATCTGTAATACATATCTTGTAAACTATGCTCAGTTAAGAAACAAGCTGATACAATTTGCAATAATATAATAAAGTATTACAAGATAAATTGGTGATAGGATAGAAAGGAACAAAAATTATTCTATTTAAATTAAGTAATTGACCATAAATAGGTAATTAAATATTTAATTCTGTAAACTATGTCAAAATAAACAACACCCTGTTAGGTCACTAAATCCTCAGCAGTTTTTTTTTTAATTTTGGCTTATGAAGTTCTGCTATACACTTAATGGGAACACTTTATACTGAATTTTCAGTGTATCAAAAACTATTTGCCAAGATTAAAAAAAAAAGCTTCCCTAACAAGAATATAGATTATTTACACTCTTCTCAGTGTGGGTGTGTATGTATGTGTGTAAATGTCCCTTATTTACCAAAGTAATTATTAAACTGTTTTATTTTTATTTATCAGAATGAGATGCCACGTTTAATCCACTTTAAACACTGATTTATAAAAAAAGTTTTTGGAAAAACAGTGAAAATAGGAGAGCATATACAGCTTAACAGTAATAAGTTAAAAATAAAAAAATTATGCTTTCTCAAAAGGTCTTCAGACATTAACGTAACTTGACAAGATTTGTTACAACAACTATATACACTTTCACCGTTGTATACTCACAAAACAGCTCTAAACCAACGAAAATACCTTTCTTTGAATGATTCAATTATAACAGCGAATGACATTTTTCGAGTTCTGTAGGTGAACATAGATAAAGAAAAATGTACATAGCAACACTGCACACCCACAAAATACCCCCAAAAACAATATGTTACTAAATACAGTTTAATGTGCATCAAATAAACACTTTTATTAATGTTTTAGGAGCTTAACAACTCTATGTAATGAATGAATTAAAAATAGTGACATTGCATTTATAAATGAACAATCACCTGTGAAGTTTCTTGGCATAGTTATTGATTATAAACTTTTGTGGAAAAAGCAAGCAGAGTTTCTCTACAATAAACTTTCAAAAAACCTGTTTTTTTTTAAGAAATATAAAATTAATATGCCTGTGGATCAAACAAAATTGAGCACAAAGAAATATGACCACCTAGTCAGTAGAGCTGTATTATAAAGGAAGGCAGAACAATTTTTGGACAAGTTTTATTATTTGTAGAAAATAAATATTTAATTACACAAATATGGAAATCTGCTAGAATAAAATATAACTTACCTATAACTGGAACTAGCCATATCCAGGGATGTAAAAAAAAAACTTGGTGAACACCTTACAACATTTAAGCCATGGAAGATAATAGTTGTTTGTTTTATTTTAGTATTCACCTGAAAAATAGTCAAAAGTAAGTAAACGCGCAAATAAGAGCTTAGCTACAGTATTATTAGTTCAAATCTTCCAAAATAAAAAATAAAATACCTTATAGTTAAATAATTTCTTTTCATAGAAAATAAAACTTAGACGATATGAAAAAGGGTTAGGATTAATCACGGAACAAAAAACGTTAATTCCTCTTCTTTCTTTTTTTTAATACCTTTCAAGGTCTGTTCCAACTTGTTACAATATGACTAAGGACTGGATCAGCAGGGGGATTCCAAGTCGATTCTCCGCGGAGAAATCCACTCGGTCTCGTTCCTCGTTACCGTTTTCGATATCTATTAATTCGCAAATGGATGCTTGTAATTAAAGAACAAAACATCATTTCACAATGCGGCAAACAAAAGAGCGTAAGGAATATCTTCATAGCAACTAGAATTTGACAGGATTAACAATGTAAATCAAAACAGACAATTGATACTGTGAAATTCTGGTTCCTATAAACATTTCTGCGCTGCTAAATTCGATTTTTTTGGCAACTCCACTGAATTTTTATCACAGTAAACTGGTCTTAAGAATTCAGTCAATTTCCAAAGTCGTAAGGCTCCATTTCACAAAAGGGTAAGTAATGCACGCTGCCTCCAGGGGAAGGTTCAGTATTATTTCTTTTATAGTAATTTTTTATGACCTACCTATTCAACTCCATTACATTCCAACGAGTCAAAATTCTGCCCATTTTTTGTATTTATCTTAAAACATAAAAAATGGACTAAACCTAACTTATGAAATCTCACGAAGGCGACCCCCCCCACAACATGAAAATGGTGAAAAAAATTATGTTATTATATTTTATGCGCACTCACTTTGACATAGATTAATTTATACTTATACTTAGTTTATGTTAAAGGTCCTTTTACACGGTCATATCAGTTCTCACTTCAGTTTCAGTCCAACTGTCCGTTTTTCCTGTGTAAAAAGGAAACTGAAAGCAGAACTGAAACGGAGACTGAGACCTAACGGGATGGGGTAGACTTATTTGTTTCATTTCCGTTCTTAGAATTCCTATGTGTAAACAAACTCGTCATGACTCGGTCACGTCAGTTCTTTTGAAACTCTGGCTCAGTGTACATATGAATTGCAATTGTCGCTATGTTCAAGAAGGATTACGAGTTTGTTGTAGAATTCATTGAAATTTTTAAAATGTCTCCTTGTTTGTGGAACAAAACGGACTCAAACTATTACAATGTAAACGTTAGGGAGGCTGCCTACACTCTCCTATTGGATAAATATCAAGAATGCGACGAAAAAGCAACAAAGGCTATGATAAAATCCAAAATTAATAGCCTACGCTCAACTTCTAACAAAGAACTTAGAAAAATTAAATATAGTGAAAGAAGTGGAGTAGGAAATCGAGAAGTATACAAACCAACACTATGGTATTAAGACCTCCTTTCGTTCGGAAGTGACCAACAGCCGATTCTAAGAAGTGTCAAGTCCTGCTTTTGTTTAATAGGTGTCACAAGGCGTAATAACAGGAGATACCATTCATTCGTAAATAGTTCAATCAATCACATAGTTCTAAGTGAAGTTCTTTCCTTAAATTACATGAGACAATGAATTCCACGATACCATAGGAGCTATTTTACACATATACACTTTTGAACAGTATAACAATACGTGTTTGAACGCGAAACACACGTACACTTTGAAAGTGGAATTAGGACTGAGAACTGAACGGACAGTGTAAAAAACAAACCTCGTTCCGGACTGAAATGAAACGAAAACTGAAACGGAACTGAGAACTTGTATTATGTTTATAGTGTTGTATTATGGTCATAATAAGAATTATAACAAACTACTATAAAAAAAATATTGCCAGCCTCTTATTATATCGTCGGCATTCATATTGTCCATTTGTGAAATGGTGAAAATTGGTGTAACAGAAGAGCACATTACTATTACCAGAACCTAAAACTACTTCCGCCTGGGAGTGGGGGTCTATTTATCTCTTTCCCTAGTTGATATAGAAAGCTAAAATTTAGGTTTTGGTAATGGTTGGCTACTTAAATTAAATCAGTTTTCAAACGTCAGTAGTGGACGCCATGCAGCGGGTGGGAGAAACGCGATGTATTTCATAATAGTTCACTATGGTTCTCCAACTATGTAAGACAAAATTGAAAATTTTAACAATTTCCTTCACGTTATTGAAAGTCAAATTTGTTAGTTAGGGCCTATATCTCAGGTCCAAGGGAACGCAGAAAGTTGAAATTTGGGTTTCGATAATAGTGAGGTGCTTCTAAGAATTGCATATATTTTGAGGGTCCTGTAGTTCAATTTTCCAAGGGGTACCATCCAGAGAAACTCTATATATCTCCAGAGCCTCTTCCCAGAGTGGCAGTATTTTTATATACTAGCTTGTTACTTCCTCCGGACTATTTATGCTAAATTGGGAATTTAGTTTAATACCTTGGCCTATGCTATTCTAAAAAGTCCAAAGCCTACCCACAGCTAAAAAATAAAAGTTAAAGGTGAGGTTAATTCAATTTTAAAAACTGAAATACTCATGCGCACTGCGATTAGTCTGGATTTCGATAGCGAAAAATCCAGTATTAAAAATGATTTCAAATGGGAATAGCATATTAGCCGATTTTGGAGCAGTTTAGAATACTATTGGTAATTAACTATATTTGAAAAAAAAAACAGTGATTTCTCTCAAACCTTAATAGCACCCTAATAAAGTAACTGCTTATTAAATTATCTACTTATAGTTTTTGTATTTCATATTACATTTATTAAAACTAACCAAAAAATAAAATAAAAAAACCACTTACTATTCAGAACATCACAAACAAAAAAAGCAAACTGGTAGAAAGACCTTTGAAATCTGGCTAATACGATTTAATATGCATTCATAGAGTGTGAATAAGCCGATATTACTCGTTGCGTCTTCATTTTGACATTAATAAAAATAGCTAACTTTATGAAACGTACAATAGCAGATTGGAAGTCGATTGTTAGATTAGGGATGAGAGCAAGAAACCCATTCTACCAACTTGAGCAAAATTGTAATGAAGTTTAATCTAAAGAAGGAAACTTTATAGTTATTGCACAGAGGAATCATACGCAGAACGTTATTACGTGCAACGGCAATCACTGATTATTACAAAAAATGATAAACGAGGTAAAAAGTTCAGTATGAAAAGGGGATTTGAGAAACAAAAAGAAATAATGGTTTTTAATGCTATAAACAACTAGGAATTTATTTTAGGTCCATTTAATACATGGGAAAATTTCATCCGAATGAATAAACAGTATTACAAAAAAAGTCCACAAATTTAATTTTTCCAACGACGTAAATTCAAAAAACAATTTTCTAAAATTGCCTAATATCGACGAATATACATCGAATTATGGCTGTTGATATTTTTAATAATATTAGATTTTCGATATATCGATATTTGGAAATGTATCAATATCGGAATTTGATATATCGAAAAAAATATCGATATTTCGGCTCTATTTGAAAGAAAAAATTGCTTAGTCCAAACATGAGTTATACAGTTTTTTTTAATCAAGTATATTTATTAAACAAATCAAATGACAAATAAATGAAACCGTTATGTTATTGTGCTCTCAGTAATTATTAATAAAAAAAGATAAAATTATGTGTACCAATATTTTTCAGCAAGAGTTTTTAAAAATACTCGTTGTTTTATATGTTCTGCTGTTTGACTACTATTATTGACGATTATTAGGCACCAGGAGATTCATTGTTGAAGCAACTCGTTCAGGTGATACAGACATGAAATGACGTTAAAATTTTCGGCTGATCTAAATATTGTTTTAATTCAGCAGGCATTGTATCAAAATTTGTGCCTGAAACCTCATTCACATATTTTTCAAGTGCATATGCTCATGTCTGTCCCATAGAGACGACGTTGTTTCTTCTTGAAGAACTTGCTGCAGACGACATATTACAGCACTTCACTATTTCTTACTAATTAAATTAACTGAACTAAACTAAATAATTTCGGATGGTTGTAGCTTCTACTTGATGGAAATTCATTATAAATATAAAATAAAAGACTGTTTTTAGTCAATTTCCACTAAACTAGTGGAAATTGACTAAAAACAGTCTTTTATTATATATTTAAACTAAATAAACATGTGCTTTTCACAACAATAACATGAACCTAACCTCTCGCCTCGACTTTGGCAGTCTGCCATAGATAATGAAATTACCTTTCATTTTAAAAGAATACGTAAACGAATAAACGAATGGAAAGAAGATAATATAGTTTAAATAATTTACAATAATACATTGGATTGGTTTAAATAATTTGCGAAAAAAAACGGAAAATGAAAACTTATTTAAAAACATATCGACGCCGATGCCCCCTGATGCCCAAATTTTAATATCGAAATATCAATGTATCGTTTCAAAAAATATCAGTCATAAATATCGATATTTCTAAAAAAATAATATCGATATTTTATTAACAGTCCTACATCGAATTCCAAAGTTATTTGACTTCAGACTTCTATGAATTGTACAATTTTTTTATCAAGATATCAGAAAAGGGAGATGGAGAACACACTTCCACTTGCGAGAAGGTTAGTAATAAACACGGGAAGTGTCTTCATTTTCAACTAGTTAGAAAATAACAAATTTAAAAACGTCAGCTTAAATAAGCTTTGGAGTTTTTATGTCTGAATGTTTAAAAACTTATTTTTATAATCACCTTTGCAGTATTAAAGCCATGTGTCCACTAGGCAACAATTGACGCCCAACACGTGACGCTCAACATGTTCGGCAACGTTGCACAACAGCGCGCGACCTTGCCAGATGGCGCGCAACGTGACGCGCGACTTGTTTGTTTCCGTGCAACATGCAGTGGCGTATCAAATGTTGTTATGTGTAGACGTACGCGCAACAACCTCCATAGTGTGGTCTATCGAACGTGTAATTAAACTAATCGAATTATTTCAAAACTATGAGTGTTTGTGAGATACTGGTCACAACGAATATAAAAATAAATTAAAAAAGCGTGACGCCTGGAAGTCCATTTCTAAAATATTAGATGTGCCTACAAAGAAGGTAGAGAGCAAGGTAACATACCCTCCGATTGCAATTTATTCGGGAAAGGAAGAAATTAAAATCATCGAAGAAAACAGGAAGTGGCAGTGAAGATGTTGTTTTCATGGTTTGCATATGAACCAGTACGATTTTTGTTAAAAGGTGAGAAACATCTGGAAAAAATGACACAATTGAGATTCATGTAAGTATTTTTTTTATTATTAAATACATAATAAAGATTAATTATGTTTGTTAAGCACGTTCACTTTGCCAAGAAACTAGCCCTTGTTCGCTAATAAAATAGTTAGAAAAATGATCTTTTATAATGGAGTAACGATAATTTCTCATTTTCTCTCCCTTCTTCGGAAGAATGTAAATTATTTCCCATCACTTCGTTGCGCCATGAGCGATTTATTATATTAAATTCAGAATCTTCATAGTCGTAAGTTCCTCGTGGTGTGCAAGGCTCTTGAACACTTATTTCGACTCAAAAAATTATGCAAATTTACACAAGTCGTAGTAACAAGCTCAGCGTTAGCAGATTTAATTCTATTGGGCTCCGAAATATACGAAAAACAACACACATTACACCAAATATATTTTCTACAACTTTTCGTGCCCGCAAGAGTCTGTAGTTGAAAATTTGTTTTATGTTACCTTGTCTGTGAATTCCGGGGTAGGGTTTCATCAAATTTTCTGACAACGCAAAAGCACCATTTCCAACAAATACATATGGTAACACCACATCAGTTGATGTTAAAGTTTCCATTGCAGGCAACGACAGTGTTTTGTCAAGCATTCTCTTGTAGAATGCTGTTTTACCAAATAGTCCTCCGTCAGATGTTTTTCCTTTAGCACCAATATTTGCGTAAAGAAAATTATGTTCCGCATTAACGATAGCTAAAAGGACTAAACTAAATTGTTCCTTGTAGTCTTAATAGTCATTGCCAGAGTTTGGTGGCGCTATAATCAGTACATGTTTGCAGGCTATAGCACCGACACAGTGCGGAAAATTCCACAACCTATCAAATTTTATTGCGACTTCTTTCCACTCCTCTTCATTTGATGGAATCTGAAATATTTCATACACTAAATATAAAATTATTATAAAATTATTTTTTTTAGATGGATGAAAATAATTCTGCGGAACGTGACCATGATGAACGCCAAAATGAAGAAGCGCGAGTAGACCAAACTGAGACAAATAGAGTAGCAAAGAGGAGTTACGATGAAAAAACTAAATGATGCTTATGAAGTAATAATGGAAGTAAAAAAAGATTAAAGGGCAAAGACATCATAGTTGAGTTTGATGTTTATGGCAAGTATGTGGCATCGGAACTTCGAAATATTAAGGACGAATATTTTACTCTGATTGCTAAACAATATATTAATAATATATTAATTGACGCTCGTGTTGGCAAATATCGAGATGAATATAATACGTATGACTACAATACAGGACAGATGAGTATACCGGGTCCCTCAACAAGTAATAATTCCTCAAACCTGCTCAGTGATGAAGAAAGTAATCATCCACAACATGCTGTGCAAGTATCGCAACAAAATCCTGGGCAAGATGTTGATGTTGATTCCGCAATACATAATCTCATTTCACAATTAAGGGATTAATTCTAAATCATTTAGACGTTCATTGATTGATTGTTTAGTTTACCAACTACTATGCTACATATTATGCCTTGTTAACATTTAATTATACTGAGCCAAATTGTTATTATTTTCAATTGTTATCAATGTTGAATTAAACTACAATGAAAATAAAACCTTTATTTGCATGTACTTACCCTTACATAATTCTTCAAACTCTGAGTCAGTGCTCTGCAAACTTCTGGTACAATTTTACTAATTAATTGCTTTGATACTTTGAAGGTGTAGCACAGTGAAATATACGAATCTCCGGTTGACAAATATCGAAGAGTAACGGTCAATCTGAGAGAAGCACTAACAGCATTTCGAAATTTTGTGCCCTGCTTCGATATTATGGGATCAATTTTTCGTAACAATATCTCAAAATCTGTTTTACACATTCGGGTAAAGTTACTAAAAGATCCATTACCCATACGAAGTTCACTGAACACATTTTCTTTTTTTTTTGTAAGTAATTTCTAACCCACCACCGTGGTTTTTTTCCTTTTTTTAATTGCTGAAATTATAAACATCGCCGCTGAAATCAACACTAGCTCCTCTGGCGACATGTTGTCGACGACTGATGGACTGAGTATTCCGTATCCCGCTGTGAAATAAATATGGACGCGAATGTGCGGCCAGTAGCTGTCTCTTTTTAAAATGCCGCTAAGCTACAGCACTCTTGAAAATAATATTTCTAAGTGTTCTATTTGAACTAAAATCGGGTATGGGGCTTTTCTTGCCTTGGATTCCGTCTCTGGGTACTACGCCTTGTTTGTTACAGGCCTACAGAAAAGAGACAGTACGTACAATCGTTTTGTCTCTTTCTAGAGAGTGGTCAATTTTATGAGGTAAATGCTCAGTTCATCCTCTATGTCTATGGTGTGGAAAGACAACGTTACTAAACAAAAGTTCTGCGTCGACGTTCAACATGATGAGCAACATGTTGCACGTCAATTGTTCCCTAGTAGATACAAGGCTTAAAATGCCTCGAGATTATTTAAAGTATATGTTACATTAAATTTACGATATGTTTTATTTTCTATTAATCTCTTAGCCTCTGTCCTACATGGGCGACGACTGCGATCGATTCGACTAAAACACAGTCAAAACAACGCAAGAACATGTGGTACAGGTACACTCTGTCTGTCGATTTGAGAACTTATATCTCCAGAATTTAGTTGCTTACTAAATTTTCAATTTTTAACTGAACGAGATATGCCTGCATGAAGCCGAAGCACTAAAGTTAAATATACGTAAACGTTCCCAATAAGTTTTACAACACAAAAAAAAAATTGTATAAATCACAAAAACTGGACAAGATATATAGGAATACTAGAAAGTGCCGACACAAATCAAAGGTCATTACCACGAACGGGATTATTGTCAGCAATATTTCCATTCTAGTTTCTTTTGACTCGTGACAAGTAAAAACTGATGCCGGATGATACCCAACGTTTCATATAACCCATACAAGAACAAAATCGATAATAATTGCTTAATATATTAATATGAAGCTTGGAACTAACACGGTCATTTAAAATAGCCGTATTTCCTATATATTAAGCATCCCATCAAAATAAAGATGCGCATTCATGCACGAGCATTCTTCAATCCTTCCATGCTTTGCAGACTATGTGTATTTTGGGCTGTAGCATATGAATACGAAAATAAAATTTGGCGGCAAGACTTACTTTTCGAAATATTTCTAAAAAATAGTACCTTCTCTAAAGGTGGCTTTTAACTTATTTATTTTAACTAAGTTGGGAATGTGGAATTTTTGGCAAAATGATACTACTCAGTATATATCACCACTACACCAAACACTTTATTTTTGCACTCGATGCGCGTTTCGCTAACCATGTTAGCTTCATCAGGAGCGATGATTGACTAAAGCTAAACTACAAATCTACCCTATTTATACTTAGCCTAACCCTTGAATTACTCAGGCGGATAAAATGACATAGGCAAAGGCCATCAGTTCAGGTCAAGTAACCAGTAGAGGGGACTATAAGGAATAGGCCCTCTGTCTTTATTTAAACTACTTTTACATTTTACAATTTCCATACTTTCCTAATGATTCATTTCATTGCAAACAACACAAATTAGCCTCATTACATTTTTTAGTTCATCGTTTGGTAACTTTCCCTCTGAATAGAGTAAACTTTAATAAAGAAAGGAATCGTATTAGAAATATAACTAGAGTTAATGCTTATGACGATGACTTAGTAAATAAGCTAATAAATAGACATAAGTTTAGGTTTAATATTCAGAATTCCACCTTTTTTACACGCGAAGAAAAAATAACACCAAGTATGTCTCCATACCACATAATCCGAAATATAGCAAGGGACTCAATAAGGTATTTAATAACGTAGGCCTCACCTTAGTCTATAAGTCATCAGACAATCTGAGGAATATCTTAGGAAATCCCAAAGATAAGATTCCTAATTGTGAGAAAAGTGGAATTTATGAAATTAGTTGTAATGATTGTGACAAAAAGTATGTTGGGCCAACTAAAAGGTCAATTAAAACACGATATAAAGAACATTTAGCACACTTACGAGTAAAATACAGTAGAACAGAAAAGTCTAGCATTGCCGAACATGCCCTTGAAGCTGATCATATTGTAACATTGGATAATCTAAGATTAATAAAAAATGTATCTAACAGGAGATTGTTGAACGCATACGAAAGTATGGAAATTATAACATGTAAAAGTAGTTTAAATAAAGACAGAGGGCCTATTCCTTATAGTCCCCTCTGCTGGTTACTTGACCGGAACTGATGGCCTTTGCCTATGCCATTAGTTCCGCCTGAGTAATTCATGTGTTAGGCTAAGTATAAATAGGGTAGATTTGTAGTTTAGCTTTAGTTCATCATCGCTCCTGATGAAGCTAACATGGTTAGCGAAACGCGCGTCGAGTGCAAAATTAAAGTGTTTGGTGTAGTGGTGATATATACTGAGTAGTATTATTTATTTTAAATTATTTACGCTAATATACTCTTGTGTAATTATTCGATTACCTCGCATTTTTAAGGAAATGAAATAAATGTTACACAAATTTTGTTTTCTAAGTTCCAAGTTTTCCAGTCGATGCGAACGATCGCGATTAGTCGCTATTTAGTGAATTTCAGCATTATCCCGTTTGGTCGGTGACAGTGATTTTAACACGAAACCATATAAATAAAATGGAAACTGACTCGAATCCCTTGTGGTCACATATAAACATGAATTATTTTTCGTATAAATCGTTTTTTAATGAAAATTAAAGTTTTGACTGTGTTTTTTAATAGCTTTACCGCTATTTTGAACAATAATGCAGGAATTAAAATTCGTAAAACGAATTATTTCTTTTTCAAAACAAATTATTTCTATACTAATTCAATGTACGTAAAGTGTAAGTGATTGATTTAATAATTTAAACCCGACTAAAAATAAAATGTCTGGGAACACTTAGTATAAAATGCTGATTCAGCGAGTCTTGGTTTCCTAGAAACGAGTGACTAGTACCACGCTAAGATTCGATACGTATATGTACCAAGTAGCGGGCAGAGGATAGTTCTACTTCAGGGATGCACCCTTGCCTACGCGAGCCATGGTTTCACACCCTCCCCCAATTTAGGTGGAAACTATGTCTAAAACCTTTATCCTATCCACGACCAACCTATTTTTGCCCTCCAACCTACTCGCCAACATGCAATGACAAGCATGGCGTTTTATTTGCCAAAACCCCTCCAATGAAACATCAAGGTTCAAACTAGAACTACCCGAGGCAAGTAGGATAAATTGTCCAGAATCTTGCACTGAAAACCATTCAGTCAGTTCCATCGATTGTGGGGGGCAGAAAATTGACACAGAGAGTGCCACAGTTTCAGCCAACAGATAGAGACAAGCAAAGCTCCGAAATCTCAAATACATAAATTAATCAACCAAAGCCCAGAATTACCAATGATAATATTGGAGGAAATAACAAAACTCCCGGAAAAGATTAGATCGTAATTGAAGCTGTAAAAATGGGTGGCGAAGTACCAATCGGAAGTGACACCCAGGGCGAGCATCGAAGTTGCGCCCCTTCGTAAATTATCTAAATATAAAATAAACAGATACACTAAATAAAACAGTCATAAATCTTACAAAACATTTTTATTCTCTGTTTTAGAACGAAAATTAGTCCGTAGAAGTGCACTTTTAATAGTCTTAAATTTAAAATTGCACCTTCCTTGCCTTCTGCGACGCAAATAGATTTATAACATTTTCGAAATCTGTTTCTTCGGTTTTTTCTCGCTCTACACTGAGCAAAGCTAAGTCGCATAACCTTTTTTGACTCATTGTAGCCCTCAGATACGAAAGTATTAGTTTTAGCTTACTGAAAGATCGCTCGCAATTTGTGATGGATATTGCAATTGATAGTGAGCGAGTGAAAGCATTATGCAATCTACCTAGGCCGCCCGGCGCGATGGCCGTCGTCGCACCACTCATTCCCTCTCGCTCGTTCGCGAAAGCTCACCACGCGCGGGAATCACGGTATTATTTTAATATGAATTATATTGTTGGTTTTTTTTGATTTTTAAATTTAATAATTTGCGAATTTTGCGCCTCCCTGTGAATGGCGCCCAGGGCACGTGCCCTACTTGCCCCACCCTAGGTACGCCACTGGGCGAAGGATTGTTGAGGGTTATAGGTTCTTTTTCCAACCTCTGCTTAAAAAATAATCTAAAGCAAATGAAATAACGCAGTGACGGTCCTCATTTATAAAAAGGGACACATAACCGACCCTGAAAATTATAGTCCGATCAGTTTGTATAAATGGTTTACCAAGATTATAATGAAACTCCTAGAGCGAAGACTAGAATTTTTATCTGCCACGCGAACAGAGTGGCTTTAGAATATGGTACTAATGATCATTTAAAGATCACTAAGATCCTTATAGAGAAATCTATAGAAAACAACAAATCGCCTCGTATTAATATTTCTTGATTTTAAAAAAGCTCTTGGCACCGTGGAGTTTCTGGCGTTACTATCTGCCTTGCAGCAAATGGGAATAAACTACAGATATACTTAATTAATTTCACTAATTTACAACAACGCAACAGCAAGTTGAATTCCATGAATCCACAAGTAAATACTGAGTGGAACGTGGAATTAGACAAGCTGATACGATCTCTTCTAAACTTTTTACGGGAGTTTTGGAATATGCTTTTAAAGAACTAAATTCAGATGGAAAAGGCATACACATCGATGGCGAATACCTAAACCACCTGCGCTTAACTGATGATATTGTCATAGTATCTGACAATCTAGGTTGATACTCAACAAATGCTTACCGAATTACAAGTAACATTATCAAATATTGGTCTAAATATTAATTTTCGAAAAACCAAGTTTATGACTAATCTAGGTACGAACAATAATGTGAAACTGAATGAGAGCGAGGTCGAGTAAATCCAAAACTCCAAGTATTTGAGTCATAAATTACAAATTGGCAAAGGTAACCAAATCCGTGAGGTACACCGTCGTGTAGGTTGGGGACAGATGGCTTTTGAGAGGCTGAGAGATATGCTGCAGAGTGATTTGCCAATGTACTTAGAAAGGAAAGTTTATGAACAATGTGTTTTGCCGGGAATCACATATGGCACCGAGACATTTACGTTAACAAAACAGCAAAGTAAGGGTATCACAACGGGCAAACGGATGTGATGGCATCAAAAGAGTGGCAGAAAATTGGGTTAACACCACTCAGGACAGAGATCGCTGGAAGGAAGCCTATATCCAGTAGTGGATGAGGACGGCTGATGGGTGATGATATGTATAGACAAATCAAACAACTTTTTTCAGGGTATGTTTTTTAATGTGAAAATAGTTTTACGTGGCCCTCATTAGCTTGAATAATGACCTCTATTCTCAGTCTGACGCTCCAGCACGCACTCTGTAATACCGCCCTCTTCATATTGGCGAACGCTGCCTCGATAGCGGTCATTAATGTCACATTGGGATGTTGAAACTTGTTTGTAAGCGTTTCAACCACGCCCCATGCGTTGTAGTCCAAGAGAGACAAATCTGGCCAGAATTCCTTGGATCTTGACTTCAAGGGTCCTCACAGTACATTCTTTCAAGTGGTGCTTCCTCACCGGCGTACCGGAACCTTCGTCGAACCATTCTTGAGCCTTGTACTTGACTACAACGTCATAAATGGTAGATTTCGAGTATTTCCAATATATATATATATATATATATATATATATATATATATATATATATATATATATATATATATATATATATATATTAGCTGTGCTAGTATATAACTGAAATTATTTTCATTTAAAGTAACATGACTTTGGCACTTTTATACTGTTGGTCAATAGTCGTGTCGTCTCCATTAATATGATAGTCTAAAATGTTATATCATTAACTTTTTAGACGCTGAAATACAAAATATTATATTTACTTTCTTTTTAAATTTCGAAAAACGTAATGACCTTATTTTAAGCCTGGCTTCAGACAATGTAGATATGGCATAAAATGCGATGATACCCATGGTAGGGCGAGAGTGCCGTACGAAAAAATATTTCCTATTCAAGTGTTTAACTGAAACCCTAACAACTTAGACCTCTAACAACATAGTAAACTAAAAAGTGATGACCAGGGTGTGGAGTTTTTCACAAACACGAACCCTTTCATACAGTGCACCCATTTCAAAAATCGATGACCGAGGGGTAAATATTTTCACACAAAAAAACTTCAATAAAATTTTTCTATTTCTAAAGGGCGTTAGAAAGAGGGGCGGGGGGATAGGAGCCTCCCTGCCCCCTTTGGCTACGCCACAATATGTAATATATAAGACATTTAGATTTAAAAAAAAAATAACTAATTGGAATCTTCCAATAAGACTTTATTAAAGAATAAAATGTATTAACAATATCCTTATAAGCAAAGCCCTGTAATTTATATCTTTAAAAAGCTTTAAAATTTATAACATTCCAAAACTGTTAATAATCTAAAATAGAGTTAAAAAGAAATAACAGGCGGTTAATTATAACAAATAATTGTATAACTAGCAATATATCAATATTTATAAAATAATAAACTTTACACTAAATAGCACCAAATTGCCCTTATTTTAAATGCTTATAAGCTCTATACACTAATTATATCTATAACAAAAATCAGAAAATAAGTACAGCTAATTGTGCAAATTTCCTAAATATACAATTTTGTCAAAGTACAGGAAAAATATATTTTGACAAAACGTAATCATATTTTTAAGAATTTGCTTTAAGACGTAAAAAACGTGTTATAATCACTAAAAAGAATAAAAGACTAAATAGTCTGAAGTATTAATAAAATACTTATTTAGTTAGATACATAAGACAGGCAAATTTTTTTGTATTTGAGAACCAAGAGAAGAATAAAATAAAACCACGTTGCCTTTTTAATGTTATTGGAAAATCCAAAGTGACTAATATCATTTTTTTCTATAAATAAATTTATTGTGATTTTTTTCATTAACAGTAAAAATGGAATTCAATAGTAATAATTATTTATGCAATTTTAATGGTAATATTTTTTTAGGTTGTATAAAAATTTTTAAAAAATAGTTTTTTTTTGCATATTAAGGCATTTTTCTGAATAATATTAACGTTAAAATATTTTTGTTATAGCCCACTATTTCTAAAATTAAACTGATTGATCTATGATAAAGCCATTCAAGCGAGAACTTCCATTATATAATAAATTAGCTAAAACTTTGTAACAAAGCTTAATACTTAATAAAACATTTAAAAAATATTTATTAACAATTATAAACGAAAATTAAAAATAATAGTTTAGTCAACTTACTCATAACTTATTCACACTTACGGTGTGAAGAGTAAACACCATAGTTGTATTTCTGTTCTTATAAGTAAGTTATACGGTTTGTCATAACAAGTAGAGTCTAATTAATTAACTAAAAGTAATACTGCAATTTAATTTTAAAAATATCACTTGTCTAAATTCAAAATTAGAACCTAATCTGTGTAAAGTAATCAAAATATATTTTTTATTATTTCGTTTTTTTAATACATTTATTATTTTCGTTCTTTTAGGTGAATTATATGGCTTTTACGAGAAGTGGTTATTTAGTTAAACCAAAACTAGTACTGCATTTTTAAAAACTATTTTTTACGTAAATAAAAATGCATGTACCTTCTGACTTAGTTGATAAATGATAAAAAAACAAAATTAAAATTAGACTCCACGTTGTATAACATAATTTAATATGTTATTTTTTTTTTGTTGTTTTTTTTTTCTTTTTTAGTGTATTTAAGTGTGTGTTTTATGTGTGCGTGTTGTCATATCGTGTCATGTGTTATAAGAGTCTTAGAAATTACATGTTTATAAAATTATTTTAATGCAAATAATTTAGTCTCATGATTCTTCCCTTAATAACACTAAACTTAATCTGACTTAAAACACATAAAACTAAATTATTTTCATTAAAATGTTAGTTTTTATGGCCCCATTAGATAGTATTTTACATAAGTTTTTGCTTAGCACAATCGGGACAGATAATATCATCTTGATCTGTAATAAAGCCGCGACCAACTAGACTAGTACGGCAGCTTGCGCAGAAGAAGCAATCGTTGTGCCAATGACGGTCTTCAAAGGAAATGAACTGAAAAAAATGAAAAAAATTAATTAGCGAATTATTAATAAAGTTTATTGGTTACTAGTTCTAAAAATTATTATATTGTTTGATATTATTTTTCCTAAATAACAGACAGAAAATTGTCAAAATCCGCAGATAAGTAAATTTAACAACTGATGAGTGATGTGGTTTTCAGTGCTACTGGCATTAGCCTGAGTTATTTGAACATCAACTCTACCATCCTAGGTCGTTTTTGAAAGAGGGCATGTTACAAAATTCAAACTTTTGGCAAATTGAAAAAAAAACCCACATGTGAATCATATATCCTCTTTTAACACTGAACTAAACTTCTCGTAACAAAATACTCCCATTGCCGTCTTCAGCACATGCCCCAGTTTAACTCTGAGTGCTGCGCCCCATCAACACACATCCCCTTCCAGAAATAACTTATTGTTTTTAAATTCCTGTAATATCCTTTATCAACAATATTACCTTAATATATTTCAGCAAATGTAGAATTTAATATTTTATTAAAATTTGATAAAAATGTAAGTAAAATAACTTTTCCTTACATTTTTATCAAATTAAATATTAGGTTTTGCATTTGACTAGTTACATTGCGGTGCTACAAATGGTAGGCTTAGAGTGCCATTTCAAATTTAAAAGCTGATATAATGTTTCGTTTTGAGGTGATACTAAACTACGACTTTGGATGACACTACTTGTCATGAAAACTAGAAATCGAGTGATAAATGACACCGGTTTGGTTCTAGCTTTCGTTTTTAACACTATGTTGTTTTATATACAAGAAATTGATTATATTATTTTCAGTTTCGAAAAAATAACCAGCCACGTGCAAGTCAGACTTGCGCAATTAGTGTTCCGTACGTTGATTGCTTTTAAAATAAAAATTTTTGTTACGGAGGTATTGAAAAATGATGACCTTGAAATTTTTGTTTTTTTTTATATATACTAGATAAATTATTAAAGGTAATGCACTCGTGATAATTTTCGTTCAATCTACACCCTGTGGAGAATATTCTAGAATTTTTTTTCAAAATTTTTTGAGCAGTACTTTTCGAGATAAGAAGGGTACAGCGATTTTTGGCAATTTTTTAAAAATAACACAAAGAAAAGTGTGCGCAAGTATTACATTATATATATTTTTGTGTTTTCACAAGTTTTTTTTTCACTTTCGATTTCACCCCCCAAAACTAACTCTAAGTCAAAATTTAACTTTTAAAACTACACGGCTCTAATGAGGCCATTAATTCCTATATTAGTGCCAAATTTCAACTTTCTATATTAAAGAGAGAAAATCGGGTGACAGACAGACGAACAGACACAGAATTGATCCTATAAGTGTTTCGTACGGAACACTAAAAACTATAGTGTTACAAGAGCCAGGACTGCAAGTCACTTGACAACGAAGCTTACATGCGAACACAATGTGGGCAACGAAAAGTTTGGGGTCTAGCTTAATACAATTTTGATAAGACTATCAATATAAAACGGTTTTTGATATTAACTGACTTTTCCTTTATCACATTTTTAAGTTGAGATTAGATGAGTCTATTTAAAAGTAATTTTATATTGATAATCCTATCAAATTGCCATCATATTCAGACGGTCGCAAGACTTCTGCTGCTAACGGTAACAACGTTACATCCGGCCAGGTACTCCCACTCACATTATAAATCTTGGGTGTTGTTTTGATAATTTGTTTGTATGTTTCAACGATTTTCTAATGATCAAGTTAGTTATTCAGTACTTCTAATTAAACAGTTAGGTTAGACAAAAGCGTTTGTCTTGCATACGTAAGGAGTAAAGAAAAATTAAGATTGTATACCGTATAAAAATGTTGTACTTACTTTAGTTCCACCAATTCCAGTAATAGGTCTGTTGCAAGCAAAGCAACGCTTAGCAAAAAGTTCACCAAAGCATTCGGCGCAGTATGGTTTCTCGTCACGACTAGTAAAGCGTTCTCCAGCTAAGCTCTTTTGGCAATGTGTGCAGGTAAAGCATTCACGATGCCATGGTTCGTTCTTGTAAGTTACACCACCGCTGGTAATAACCTGAAATAAGAGATAATTGTAGTAGAAGTATTTATTAAAGTTTATAATAATGGGGAAGATCCAGCAAGTTAATTTGCTTTATGGATATTCGTGTGTTCTTTTATTAGAATATTCATAGATCGATGATATCGACAGGCCTTCATTTTTATCGATGAAAACTGAATTAGTCCTATTTTTCCCTTACATTAAAATTTGTTAAAAACAGAGAATACAACAGCTACATTATAATAAACGTGAAATATAGTTATCGACGCTGCTGTAAGCCGGAAAGATAAGTAATGCAAATCCTAAAGAGGGAAAAACTACCTACTTACTATGGGGCTCGAAGACTGACCAAAAAATATTTTTGAAGGGGTCAGGGAATGAACGATTATGCCCTCTTCATTTAAAAAATTTTCCTTGATTTTGACGACTACACTAAATAGTAACTATTGCTACTCGATACTAAAAAAGTTAACAAATACTTTAAAGAAACAACGAAAAATTAACATTACATTTTATTTAACATTTTAAAATTTTTCCTAACTTTTTTTAAATTCATTCAATTACTAATATCCTTTCCAGAATTAGGCATGAAAAATTTATTATCATTACCCCTTGGAGAACATAATTCATTTTTCACAAATTGTTGTATCTAGAATTTTTAATGTAATGCAATCATATTACAATAAAGAAGTCATACTGTTACTCTAAAATATATTTTCCAAATATCATTAGAGCTAAAATCATAATTGTATTTGGTTTTTTTTATGGGTCTAGCACACGTGCTGCAGGGAAGACTTAGCGCTACAGGAGGGGCACGTGTGCGGAAAAAGCGATTCACGTTGTTCTTGAATCGCTGTAAATCGTACTCGGTGGGAAACACAGCCCTGGGCAAACCATTCCAAAGGGACGATGTTCTCCATATAAAAGACTGCTTGAAAAGCGTTGTACGCGGAGTAACAAGCTAAACCTCATACGGATGTGAAGTATTAGCACGACGTGTATTTCTAACATGCACCGCTCTGGGAGGAATTAAGCGGGCTACATCCTTCGAACACTTTCCATGAAAATACTTGTAGAACAGACTCAAGTCGCCAGCCGTTCTTCGATGTTCCAGCGAATCAAGGCCGCCGGTCAGTTCCGGGTCTCCAATCAGACGAACAGCTCTTCTCTGAACAGAATCCAACAAATGCAGTGTATGTTTGGGAGCGGAGCCCCAAACATGGGAGCAGTATTCCATAGTTGGTCGAATTTGAGCTTTGTGAAGAATTAACAGTCGTTGTGGAGTGTAAAGCTTTCTGGTTCGAAATAATATTCCCAGCTTTTGAGAAGCTCTCCTTGCTATGGCTGCAACATGTTCATGTCAGGACATATTTGCTCCCAAACTAACGCCCAACAAATTGAGTGATGATGCTAGGGGAATGGAGTGCCCCGAAATAACTATGTCGGGTTCAGCAACGTTTCTGTAGCGTTAAGTTCCACTTGGTTACTGTCACCCCAAGATAGAATTTCTTCCAGGTTTTTGTTAAGTTGAACGACCTCCTGCTGTCTGCGGATATTCGCCTGAGTAGCCGATGTCCGAGCGTTCAAAGTGAATGAAGAGATAAACGTACTGTCATCTGTAAAGCTGTAGATTGGATTTTCCAGCAGATCGTTAATGCAAATGAGAAAGTGGGTAGGAGACAGTATGAACCCCTGGGATACACCGGCGTTGATAGTGAAGGTGTTAGAAAGAAATCCGTCGACCGCCATTCGTAAAGAACGCTCTCTGAGGAAACATGAGAGCCACAAATAGAACTTTTCAGACATACCATAAAAGCGTAGCTTGGCCAACAGTCCATCGTGCCAAACACGGTAGAATGCCTTGGATATGTCAAGAGCAACCGCTCGAGATTCTCCAAAGTGTTCAATTGCGTTGTTCCAAATATGTGTTACATAAGTCAGAAGATCTCCTGTTGATCTATGTTTACGACAGCCATATTGGTGATCGCTAAGAATGTTGAATCCTTCAAGATATTTTAGAAGATAGATATGATGGTTAATGTAAAATAACTGAAAACGGACAATGCCCATATTTCAGCAGTTTACCCCCTGTTCTCTTATTCGTCAAATACATCCCTAGACGCGTTTCGCCGTATCACGGCTCATCAGTCGAGCTAGGTTCGACAAACAAGAGAATAGAATTTACTAGTACTTATCCAGTACTTACAGTATCTTACCATTACTCCGTAAGTACCTGGATAAGTACTAGTAAATTCTCATCTCTTGTTCGTCGACTCTAGCCCGACTGACGAGCCGTAATACAGCGAAACGTGTCTGGGATGGATTTGACGAATAAGACAACAGTGGGTAAAACTGCTGAAATATGGGCCTTGTCCATTTTCAGTTATTTTACATTAACTAGATATGCCTGAGGAGAATTCCTCGAAAAGCGCTGCCTGCTTTTAAGTGTTGACTGTGTCAACCACTCTGTCGCCTTGGAAGCTGCTGTGTCAGCTTTCGATGGAGTATTAGGTATGCGTACTTAGTACAATTCGTTGTATCCTACCATCGTGTTCCGTAACTACTTGGATAAGTATCAGTAAATTCTGTTCTCTTGTTTGTCAATCCTAACCCGACTGACGAGCCATGATACGGCGAAATGAGTCTCGGGATGGATTTGACGAATAAGAAAGCAGCTGCTTGATTTGGGCTTCGTCCGTTTTCAGTTTTTTACATTAACCCATAAGCCTGAGGAGAATTCTTCAAAAAACGCTACCTGCATTTAATTGTTGACCGTGTCAACCACCACTCTGTCAGCTTTCGATGGAGGATTAGGCATGCGTACTTATTACAATTCCTATCCTACCATAATTGTATTTATTTGTTTATCTAACAATGCTTAAACTGGACCAATTATAAGGGAAGAAGTTGGGAACAGATTTCTAATCTATCCCACCCATATCCCTGCATGAACATGTGACAAAGCAAAAACAAATTTTTACTTTACAAAGGGGTTCGAAAGGACTACTATGAAAAACAGTGTGCCAACCGACGTTTTAGTGGATTCTGATCAGAAAAAATTATCTAACACTTATTAACTATTTATCCAGCAATAGGATGCCAAGTTTTACAAAATCATTTAAAAACTCTTAAAAGTGCCGCGTTTGACCACATGACAACATGCTTGTAAAAGTTGTTTTTAATTATTATTACTTTCTATGAGTAATAAGTTTCACTTTATTAAAAATATTTCACTGATTTAATATCCTGTTTAGAAAGCGAAGATTCGTTTAAAAATATATTTACCGGCAGCAATATTATCCTTGATTGGCCCAGAAATTTATGTTTGTGTAAATAGTACTTTTTAGTTTAATTTTTTAATATCCTTCCTATGATAGTAGTCCCACAAGCAACTCATACTACTGTGATCAAAAAATAGTAAAACTTTTAAATTTAAATCGCCCGGGCATTTCCAAATCGGATTCATTTTTTTTCGTTAGGTTGGTAGGACCTTAACTGCCATCTGTGTCAAATTTTAAGACCATAGCGTCAGTAGTTAATAAGATTCGCTTGCATTCGTTCAACAACAAAAGTGCGTTTTTCGATTTTTAACATGAGTGAAAAAATTCAGCAAAGAAGTTGCATTAAATTTTGTTTTAAAAATGGTTTTTCGGCTTGCCAAACGTTCGAAATGAATGTAATTATGGGCCGATAACTCTTGGTTTTTTCAACACGATAATGCGTCTTCTCACACCGCATTGGTTCTTCGTGACTTTTTCATCAAAAATTCAACTCATATCATTCCACAATCGCCCAATTTACCTCCGTCGGACTTCTGGCTATTCCCTAAACTCAAAAAACCGCTTCGAGGACATCGTTTTGAGTCGATTAAGGAAATTAAAACCGAATTCAATAACTGTTTCGAAGACTGGAAAAAACGTTTGCATAAATGCATTGTATCCAAGGGGGATTACTTTGAAGGGGACGAAATAAATTTGGAAAAATAAATAACCCGTTTGCAGTTTATTTCAAAAGTCTTACTGTTTATTTGATCACAGTAGTATAAGATCTTACCTTGTTACACTTGATACATCTAGTTGCGAACTTTTCTTCATAGCACTTAGCGCAGTAGATTTCTTGTTCACGAGGAATGAAGCTTTGAGTTCCAATTGGGACTTTACATACGCAGCAGCAGAAACATTTTTCATGCCATTGCCTGGTCTTGTATTCCATCTTCTTGGTGCCTAAAAAATGGAGAAAAAATAAGTCAAGTTACATAATCATTTTTTAATTGCCATAACATAAAAAAAATCATATTAGCCACGAGCTTGTATATATTATCTGATTTTTAATTTAAAATCTGGGACGTCACAATACCTAACCGCTAGCACCAGATGCGAATCAGCGACCTTCGGGTCACTTGACAGGCGCTCAACACACCGCGCTACCGAGACCGGTTAAAATAACGGGGTAACGTTTTTCTAAGCAAAAGTAAAGAAGAGAACTTCCTTATCGTCGCCGTCCGTCGTGGTAATATATGTAAAAAAAAAATGTTTACCTTCTGATAGTGAGAACAATTATTAATTTCTCATATTTTTAAACTTTTTATTACAGTATTATTTAGATATGACATGGATACGACCGACTGCAGTCACATCGACGTCATATTATTCTAATTAAAAGGGCTCGCACCTAAAAATAAAAGTCATCGTAGATATAAAAAAATTAAAAAATGTATGATAGTTCAATGTGGCTAATATTCCAATCAATATAATACGCAATTTATACCAGTGTTTTTAGATTTTTTTTATTATTAAGTTATAGTTATGTTTTTCGGACTACAATTTTTTTTACTATCAAATACGTCCTGTATGCTGTGTTTTAATCTCGCACTTGAAATGAAGCTTGTCCTTAAGGAAGTTTAATTAAGTTGTTCTTGATGAATGATTGTTTTTGTCAACTATTTGTTAGGAAAATTATCACATTTTTCATCTGAAAAATAATTTTTACCTTATAGTATTAGCGCCGAAAATACAATTTTCAGTGTGATTTCATCGGGAAGCAGCTATGTTTTCCAATAGTTCGTATCATGCAAATGTGGTTAATTACTAAATATTTATTTATTTTATAAATAAATATATATATATATATATATATATATATATATATATATATATATATATATATATATATATATATATATATATATATATATATATATATATATATATATATATATATATATATATATATATATATATATATATATATATATATATACAGAAAGAGAATATTTCCTTCCTTCTGGAAATGTGCCACAGTTCAGCCGATACCTAAAAAAGGCAAGAAGACCTTGCCAAATAACTATCGACCAATCGCACTACTCTCAATAATATCGAAAGTCATGGAAAAGGCTATCAATCAGCATCTTATAAAATATCTTGAAGGATTCAACATTATTAGTGATCACCAATATGGCTTTCGTAAAAATAGATCAACAGGAGATCTTCTGACTTATGTAACACATGTTTGGAACAACGCAATTGAACACTTTGGAGAATCTCGAGCGGTTGCTCTTGACATATCCAAGGCATTTGACCGTGTTTGGCACGATGGGCTGTTGGCTAAGCTACGTTCTTATGGTATGTCTGAAAGGTTCTGTTTGTGGCTCTCATGTTTCCTCAGAGAGCGTTCTTTACGAGTGGCGGTCGACGGATTTCTTTCTAACACCTTCACTATCAACGCCGGTGTGCCCCAAGGTTCCATACTGTCCTCCTACTATCTTCCTCATTTATATTAACGATCTGCTGGAAAAGACCGAGAATTCAATCTACAGCTTTGCAGATGACAGTACACTTATCTCTTCATTCACTTTGAACGCTCGGACATCGACTACTCAGACGAATATCCGCAGACAGCAGGAAGTCATTCAACTTAACAAAGACCTGGAAGAAATTCTATCTTGGGGTGACAGTAACCAAGTGGAATTTAACGCTACAAAAACCCAGGCGGCAGTTTTTTCTAAAAAAGTTAACGTTGCAGAACCCGACATAGTATGTAGTATGTACATATATGTACATATATATATATATATATATATATATATATATATATATATATATATATATATATATATATATAATTATATATATATATATATATATATATATATATATATATATATATATATATATATATAATTATATATATATATATATATATATATATATATATATATATATATATATATATATATATATATATGTATATATATATATATATCTATATATATATATATATATATATATATATATATATATATATATATATATATATATATATATACACATATATATATATATATATATATATATATATATATATATATATATATATATATATATATATATATATATATATATGTATATAATATATATACAGAAACGTTCAAAGGAAAATAAAACAAG
Organism: Pachyrhynchus sulphureomaculatus; assembly: GCA_019049505.1. Classification (NCBI taxonomy): domain Eukaryota; kingdom Metazoa; phylum Arthropoda; class Insecta; order Coleoptera; family Curculionidae; genus Pachyrhynchus; species Pachyrhynchus sulphureomaculatus. The sequence continues at coordinate 131,650,249 of CM032447.1, forward strand.
TCACACTAAAGCTATTATTAGGTATGTTGATACATATACGAGTATAAACAAAAACATTAAAACACGTAGTTTATACAATAAAATCAGTAATTTTCGTTTGTACAATTTTACTTGAAAAAGAAATGGTGTTTATATAATTGTCAAAGTCACAAAAACTACCCCATATATGTTCAAGAACCACGAGATTCCAAAAAATTGCAAATTTCAGCCATTTTTTTAGTCATTTCTGAAATGGATGGAACAGAAATATTATCTCTTTCTCCAAGGTCGTCTTCGTCGTCATTATCGCTTAAAATCTTTCCAGAAGTCACTGATGTCACAATTTGATCATCAGTTAACATTTCTCTCGTCATTAATTCATTAGCAGCACATACATAATCTTCAAAATTAAAGTGATTAAACATCTTTTTAATCTCGATTTCCACTGTACTTTGTTGAATGTCAGCATCGTAAACAAATTCTAGACAATCAGTAGGATCTTCTCGATGTTTTTCAATCTACTGAGTCAACGGTAGCTCATCATCTGAGTCATATCCACCATGCTTAAAACAGTTTGCAATGGTTTCTCTATTGACTCTTTGCCAAGCTATATGGAGTCAAATAAAGTTAAATATTTTATATACGTAAAGAGAAAATATCTGTTATAATATTTATTGAGTTTTTGAGCACGTAAATCCCTTACAAATCGATTTAATTTAAAGATTGGACATAGTACTTTCATAAATACTGTTACCAGCTTTTACGTACGCCCTCTATAAACATTAACACTTTTTTGGTGAAATTATTTATAGGTTGTTACTCAGTTGTTTTACGGTTATTGTGTGTAAACATATTTACAATTTGAATTCTTGAAACAATGGAGCGGGGTAATCGAGAAAATAGATTTTCTGTTATAACTCCGGTATAAAATTATTTACTGAAACGGGAGACATAAAAGACAGGCAACGTTCAGAAAGACCAAGGACAGTTTGAACGCCACAAGTTGTTAAAGCTGTAAAATCCCGAATTGACCGAAATCCTCTCCGCAAACAAAAAATTTTATCTCGTGAGATGAATATTTCGAAAAATTCTATGTTTCGTATTATTAAAGAAGATCTAAGACTTAGCGCTTATATGAAGCACACTGGTCATTGGCTAACGGAAAATTTAAGGAATACGCTAATGACGAACACAGAAACATTTTGTTTACCGACGAAAAAATTTTAGAACAATCTTTCAGTACGCAAAATGATAGGATTTATGCCAGATCTTCTAAGGAAGCGTTTGAACTTGTTGCAAAAGTTCAGAGAAGTCATCATCTAGCATCAGTTATGGTTTGGTGGGGTTACCATTTCATTTTTCTGACAAAAGTATGAAAACTTCGGCTAAAATATATCAAGACACTATTTTAGAGAACGTTGTGAAACCCATAAACCTTTTCAAAAATAAGCATTGGGCTTCCAGCAAGATTCTGCATCAGGACACAAAGCAAGCGTGGCTTCAGCAAAATGTGCCTTCATTTATTACTATAGAAGATTGGCCTTCTGCAAGCCCTGATCTAAATCCTTTAGATTATAAACTATGGTGCCTCTTTATGGTTTGCTCTAAAAGGCATGCCAATCTTGACTCTTGTCATAAACGAATGGCTTAATCGTTTGAGAGCTTGTGTAAAAGCATGAGTAAATTTTAAATTAATTTTAACCTTATGAATATATGAATAAATTCCATAATAATTTGTTTTAATTTTCATAAAAACTAAATGTTTAGGCCATGTTTTCATTGTAACAGTATTTATGGGAATACTACTATTCTTGAAGTTTAAAACGTTTATTTAAGAAAATTTAAAATAAACATCGGGCCTTGGAATAAGTAATGGTCATCGGGCATTAATATAATTTATTTTTACGATACGTTGCGCGTTTGATTTAGTGATTTGGGGTATTTTACGCTTGTTAGTATGTGCGATTTTTTACCTACGTTTACCTATAAAACTCTAAAGCAGGGATGTCAAAGATACGGCCCGCGGGCCGCATCCGGCCCCCGGGACGTATCAATAAGGCCCACGATCGCAATGTGTCACAGAAAGAAGAATCATGTTTTTTAGAGCTTTTAGACTTTATAATTTTTAACAACCGTATATTATATACTATATAATTAAATAAATAAAATGTTATAATAATTCAGTACATTTTTTTTATTTGAATCTGGCCCGCCTACACATTCTAAATTTAATATATGGCCCTCTGCAAAACTGAGTTTGACACCTCTGCTCTAAAGGTACTACTCGTTGCTATTATCATTGTTTTCTCGGTGTTTGTGGATGTGCAGAGATGAAAAAAAATTACACCAATTAGTTACTATAACTTATTGCGTTAAGATGTATTAACGTTCGAAGAGTGTTAGTAGTATTTCGACCTGAAGCACTATACTCCATTTTTATCTATTTTAACAATAAATTTACTTATCCTCGCTGCATAACTTCAAAATCTATTTTGTCTTACTGATACGTTTGTGAATTTGATCAATTTAAATATTAAGTCGTTCTTGTCAATCGGATACTTATAGTTTAATGTGGATTGCCTGTATCATCTTGATATAAAAGAAAGGGTTATTAAATATATTGATAAAAATTTATATTTTAACTTTTATAAATCTAATTATTTAGGAAATGAATATCCACAAAATCTTTAAAAAATCATTTTTAAGGTATATTTTTCCTCTACTTTAAAATAAGCTCATAAAAAAATACGAAATGAGCCCATGCTACTGTAGTTGTAGACAACAAATCCAAAAATAGTTTTGAAATGACCTAGTTTGCACAATATAAAAAGAACTTTAGTTTGCATGCTGCATTTCAATGAAATAAGTTAGTACGAAAATTTATTAAAACTAATCGTCTAAACAAAAAAGAAATCTCTGGAAAATAAAACATTTTTAAGATAAGAAAAATTAGTGATGGGTATTTTTATACCTTTATTCATTAATAATGTTTTTTTTTATCGTTCACCTCCCCGCCTGAGTCGGGATTTTACCTTTTCCATATCCTAAGAATATCGGCGAGGATGTCGTAATGCCGTCGGAATGATTTCAACAAGTTTTATACTTATTTAAAAAAAAAAAAATATATATATATATATATATATATATATATATATATATATATATATATATATATATATATATATATATTTAAACTGACCGTTACTTACTTAATAGAGTAATTTACACAGTCGTCATTTGTGGTATGACATGGAATATCTACAGTTGAATAAGACAATGACACAAAATTACAGTTAATTTGTAAATCTTGTTTTTTTTTCAAACAAACTCCTCCGAACATTATTTTTAAATTATATAAAAATTTAAAATGACAATTTTAATCATTTTAGCGACAAGTGTATCGGTATAATATAGTTCATTAATCCTTTAAAGAAACCATCGAAAATATACTAGGTTAAGAAAGAGTACTGAAACGGCTGATTTTCTCTAACAACGAGAAAGCTATTTCATCAACATTTGGTACCGGGAAGTAACTAAATGTAGTAAATCCAAAAATCATGTTAGCAATATTGCTAACTTTTTACAATCACCTAACTTTGATACGTAACGTATAGCATTACTAATTTTTTTCTGAAATTCTTAGTTGCAGCAAGAGTTTTAAAAAATTCTTACGTGATTTTCCATTGAAAATCAAAAATTTTAGAGTGAATTAAGATCGGCCCTAAAAATTACTTAAAAGTAATGTATGATTGTCACATCTTAAATAGGAGTAAAAACTAAAAAACAGAAATTTCGGAGTTTTGATAGATTGATCGATTTTAGTAATCATTAAACTAAACTTATATACGATAAGATGTAGAACTTAGGTAGCTTTAAAAAGATATCTAGACTCTTGAAAATATTGCCAATATTGTTTTGTAATTTATTGGATAGAGTTATCTCTTTTACCAAATTTTATTAAAATAACTATAGAGATTTTAAAGAAATTCGTTTCAGCTTTTTTTCTAACCGCATAGGTACATTGCGTTCTAGAAGAGTACGTACATGCCAGACTCGGTAAAAAAGTGCTCCCAAAAGTAGACTTAATACCTGATTTTTCGATCTTCCTGAAGACCATTATCAATGCTTTACCCACAGTGTATAATATTGAAACGCACATCTACCTATGCTTCTCTTCTCTGTTAAAATAACATATTGATGTAATACGATCTCTATAAAAAGTCCATTTTGTTTTATTTGTAGATAAAACTGATATTTTTAGTTACGATAATAGTGTCTTCAGTTTTTTACGCTCACCTTTTAAAAGGTCGGTTCCCTGAGAAGGTCATACAAAACCTTAGCAATGTTCTTTTACTAAAATGGATGGAACTTATTTTAAAATATGAAATGAATATTGAGCTATACTAGCACATTGATATTATAATGGTATATTAGTTGTTAGTATACTATCATAATTTGGCCTAATGTTGAAGCATTACCCACACTTGACCTAGTATCTTAGGTAGCTTAATAAATTTCGAGCTGCCTAGGATGTATCTAATTGATATAAATTATTTATATTTTTTGTTATAATTCAGTTTTAGAAGTGGTGTAAATTACATGTGGGCCGATATAACAATGTGTTTAAGCGTAATTAGATGGCCAAATTTGTAATAAAACGTAGGATTTAGTTAAATGTGTACACCTATTAATACGAATGAGGTCAATGTTAAGAAACCAAGAAATTTTTATATATTCTGACTAATATTATTATGTGGCAATGAGACAGCCAAGAAAAAGTATAGTTTTATTTATTTACTTTTTTTGACCTTAGCAAGCAGTACAATGGAATTTAACTCTTACATGGTTCTTTCCAAGTTGGTAGGGAATTTATAAAAGTGTCATTTTTGTACTTATTAAATTTAAAAAGACTTGTTGAAAGATACAGTAATTTACCATTTTTCCGTCGTTTAAGAAAAAAACATGTACATTTCCATTCATATTTTTTCAAATTATATATTTTTAAAAATATATTTCTAGTTATTTTAACTTCATATATTTTTGGAGCAAATTTTTCTGTGGAAAGAAACTCATCTGTAAAAATAATTTTTATTTTACTACAAATATGCTGTGGGATTGACTTGCGTCATTTTTTAACTTGAACCGATTTATTTTTATAAAGTCTATCTGCACAAAGCTGTATACTGTTTATTTTAATATTAAACTTTCTATTGCGGTATTTTAAATATACTTAAAATGAACAAAAACTAGTAATACAATACATAAATAATTCGAGTGTTACTTATAGGATTTATAGGTTTGATCACTTACGGGCATTCGTTTATTTTGATACTTTTACAGGGTATTCTGTAAGTTAGGAAATTTTTTAACAAAATATCAAGTGTACGGAAAATAAAATATTTGATATTTAAAATTTTAATTTAAGCCCTTGCAACGCCATTGGCGATCTCACTTACAAACTTTAAATGAAGTTAAAAAAAAAGACATTTCAGTGACATTCTACGATGTTATGTATATTTTGAATTACTAACAATGCTGATGGTACTTAGAAGGTCTATGTGACAAGCTTCTTTAACTCTTACGGGATTTTTAAAATATTTTTTTTAATATCTCCATAGTTAGTTACAATCCTAGATTAAAACAGGTATAAGATCTTTTTCTTGAGTTTGAACATTGGTGCGATAGTCAGATTTTGCGAGTGGTTTTTACAGTAAAATAATATGAACGGCGTAAACAATTTTCGTAGTACTTACACATGGGTAGTGAAAGAGCCCCCCCAAACGTTTCCTTTATTCAATAAATAATCCGACAATTACTGACGTGTTTACTGGAGTTTTTTTGAATTTTTAACTAGTAAGGCCACAAATCTAAACGTGAGCATAATTTTTTAGTTCCTATTAATATTTTCAATTAATATTTTGCTCTGAATTTAAATTTAAACACACTTTACTCCTCATTATAAATCCCTGTATACCATCAAATATTTTAAACTTTTGATGCTTTGGATTACCATGTGATGCAGAACTTTTTATTAAGAATAATTTTTTTTTGTAATATGTAAGATAAACTTTTTCTCCATTTGTATAAAACTTTTTGGGACACACTGTATATATATATATATATATATATATATATATATATATATATATATATATATATATATATATATATATATATATATATGTAGATAGATAAATTGACAAGTTATCGAGCAAAAATCTATTATAGCTATAAACAGGTACATATATTAATAAATTCTTGTAAAAAGCTGTGTTGATATATAAGTTTAGCATATCAGTGTTATAAATATCGGCTGTATTTTTACTGGGACAAAAATAAACTAGTCCTATATTTTAAGTATAAGCAATTATGCTTAATTTACTGCTAGAAATAGGTAGGTATTGTTGGAGTGTCAAAAATACATATTCTCAATAATGCGACGACTCTCTTGCCGTTTCTTATAGTTGTCTAGAATTACTTACAGTTTTAAGTACTAATGTTTAAACGATAGCAGTAAATACAGATTATGTCACAACGATCCCAATGGGCCAATTGAACAGTAATTTAGGTAGAAATTTGTACATAGCAAATGTTCTTTCTGATCAAATTAGTGATAACGTTGTCTACCTTTCCGTGAAGGCAAAACTAGTGCATCTCTTCGGTTATCCTTAAATAAATTTCTTATTTTAAAAATTCACATTCATAGGATCGAAATGCTGCATCTTAGAACAAAACGGCTTACATGGTCCTGTCTTAGTTCAGGTTAGATTAAAAAGTTAATTTTCACCCTGGTTTGAAAATTATAATTATTCTGATCAAACCGAAAGTTAACATGGTTTAAAAGAGAATGGAAAACTAAGGTGAGAACTTGAAAGGTAGTGTGGTTCAAACGGACCGTAAGACATTGATGTCGACGTGTAAAAATGTCACTTGTTAGATGAATGTAAATATCTTGAAAACTCTACTGTTGTGTATATACTATACATAATAAATAAGCCAAATGCTTCGGAATCAAAATTTCCATGGGATTCAAAAAGGTAATAATATTAAAAAGTTTTATATGAAGGAAAAAATATATATTTATTTTAGTAGTAGTAGATGCCATTTAATTTTTTAGGGCCTACTACAATAAAAGGAATAGTTTTATTCAAAAGTATTAATAATTACAGTTTTTGTCCCAAAAAATGTATTCTTGAAAAACTTAGTAAATGCATTAGGAAAAACTTTTTCGACATAAAACTTTTCATTACTCTTTAAGTGTAAGTTGCCAAAAGCATTTAAGGAATTGAAACCCTTTATTTAGATGAAAAAATCTTTGGCCAAAAAAATTCTAATTCAGAGGAGCAATGAAGGAATTAGTCTTAAAATATCAAAGAAATAATCCATTTTAGACTATAACTCATATGAATTTGTATAAGTTTTTATATATTTTAATTTTGTTACGTTTATCCTAATTAATAGTATTAATGTACTCTGTATATTGCTGTATTTCCATTGAATATATAAAAGAATCTAACTTGCTATACAACGTCAAAAAAACTAAATTTTAATTTTAAAACATAATAAGGAATTTTTACCATTTTTAAATTGCCCTGTAGCCAAACCCTTCTACGAATTTATTTCTAAATTTCAATTTGGTAGTTAATTATCTTGTTTACGTAAAGTCGATTGGCTGTACTGTGGATGCGGTATGTATTATTTCTTAACTTTTTACTGAATTTTATTTTTAAAAATTTAAACGAGAAATACACACACACCTAAAGGTAAGCTCGTAGGATCTCCAAATAAGCAATCTTCTCCTTTGCTACATTTAAATCCCCTCTTTTCTCCAGGCAACTCCATAGATAAAATTGCTACGTCTTCATTGCGCTCCCTCGCCCTCCTAATTCGGTCCTCTCCAACAGTTTTTGTTTGTAAATTTAGTCTTTTAAACTGATCACTTAAAACACTGGCCATTCTGGTGGTTCTTGTAACGAAATAAATCACTTTTAATAAACACAAAAGGTGTACGTCCGCGAGTGTTGGTTATGTTACATTTGTTATTTCTGAAAGATATAAATACAACGGAAGCTGGAAATATAAGATGCGGACTAGGAGTATACACAGATGTAGCACTTAAAATTTTTACGACGAAATATAATAATACACGTACTGTCTACAGCGCTTGGCGAGAAATATACAAAAGTTGTTTTGAGTCATCGCGATCTCTCTGTTGGCGGGAATACGGCGGCACATTTGTTTTATTTGAAAGAAAGATTGTCGTGTCAGTCCGGTGCCACAGGGCAAGGTTAAATCGTCTACCTACACGCCATAATTAAATATTGGATTTATAATTAGTTTATTCAAGAAAGTTTGATTAGATTTAAGAAACGTGTGGAGGCCTAGAATTCTTTGTCTAAATTTAAAGCAATAAGTAGTACCATAGGCCAAGAAATATAACTAATTTGTTAGTCTATGATAGTATCCTATTGAAATAAATCATGAAGATATCGGAAATTATTTTTAAATAACCAGTCAGGTGCAAGTTGGACTTGCGCAATTAGTGTTCCGTTGCTTTTAAGATAAACATTTTTGTTAAGGAAGTATAAAATGATCAGTAACTTCACAAAACACATCCCAAATTACTTTTCAACAATTGATGACCTTGAAATTTTTGTTTTTTTTATATACCAGGCAAATTATTAAAGGTAATGCACTCGTGATAATTTTCGTTCAATCTACACCCTGTAGAGAATAATCCAGAATTCTTTAAAAAAAATTTTATCAGTACTTTTCGAGATAAGGTGGGGGACAACGATTTTTCACACTTTTTTAAAAAATAATTCAAAGAGAAGTGTGCGCAAGTATTACATTATATATATTTTTGAACTCGTCTTTTTACAAGCTTTCATTTGACACCTCACTCGATGATCTGGTAAATTTTTTTTTCACTTCCGATTTCATCCCCCAAAACTAACCCCTTAAGTAAAAATTTAACTTTCAAAACTACACGGCTCTGATGAAGGCATCAATTCCTATATTAATGCCAAATTTCAACTTTCTATGTCAAAAAGTTTCGGAGAAAATCGGGTGTGACAGACGGACGGACAGACACCGAAGTTATCCTTTGTTAGTGTTCCGTACGAAACACTAATAAAGATTCAAAGGTCAAACAAGGGAGAAGTGACTTCTACTCCAGTTAGAAAGGGACGACTGGATCAATGAAACTGTCTTCCGTAAGAGTTGTTTTTATATGGTGTATAGATGAATGTAAAGAGAAAAAACCCTTGGACGTCACAAAAGGGGAAAAATATATCAACGCACATTGCTCGACATGCATCTGTTTGCCAGTCAGAAATTTAAACCATGTTCACATATGAATTAGAGACAAAACCTAAAGGTTAAGGTCTGTATACATCTGCTCGGGCAGAGAGGTTGCCCTGCTAGGGTAAGCACACAATGAAAGTAAATGAGGGCAAAAACTTGTTGGCCAATTTAGCAGATAGAAATAACTTGCTTCTCGTTGAGGGATCTGGTTATACGGATGTCCACAGAAATAAGATGGCTAATTTTTCTTGCTAAACAATAAGCCATTTTTAGAAATCCCGTGAAAAATGGGCGATGCAGAAGACTGGACGGAGGCACTGAGATGGACGTAAAACAAGATTATATAAGGACCTAACCCGTAGTATACTCACCCTTACTGAAATTGGACAGATATGATCTGATGGAGAGTTATAGCACCTTACTCTCATCAGAATTAAAAATAATTCAGACTGCAAATGGTGCTTGAAGGAGGAAGAAACAGCTCTTCATTTAATTATATCTTGTTCCGCAATAACGAGGACCAGACCTACTCACCGGGGGTATCCAATTATTTTCGAATAGAAGTACACTAAGGAGTTTCAATCTGGAAGGACGTTGGCCTTCCTGAAGAGAAGTAGCCATTTACACTACTAAAACAAAGCAGATACATATCGGGACCCTTAAATGTGCTTTAAGTATCTAAGCTACCTCTCAGACTAAATAATTATTTATTCTATTTTATTATCCTATTTTTTGAAATACTCGGTTTTGACTAAATTAGAAACAATTATAATACCAAGATATGTCAATATCATGTGAGGCTTTAGGGGTATATATCTGTTCATAGAAGGTTTTATTGCCTTAACTTTCAAAGTTTCCATTACACATTTTTTTGTGAAGATAAAGTCTAGTCAGATTTTCTAAAATTGTTAACTAGAAGAAAAAGACCATAAAAATTATTCGATAGAGTAGAAATAGGACCTCCTGGTCATTCATTTGGTTAATTATACAGCTCCACAAAAGAAAGTTCATTACTACGAACCAAAATACATGGATCTAGTGTCTTTTTCGATACTGAATCCGAATTCGTAGTTAAAAAAAGATTTATCGTGTAATTTTTTTGCCAAATACATCCCTTGAAATTGGCTAAAATTATAGTAATAATATAATAACTCTTAATGAAATATGAAAAATGGTAGATGTTTTATAGTCTAGAGACGAGAATATATATTCAAACCACCGCAAGCTATTTCTATTAATTAAACCAAAATCAACCCTTACAGGGGGTGAAAAGTACCTCTAAAACTCAAATAACGCACGTGAGTTTAAATAAGATTTACAAAGGACAAATTCTTGTAGCTCTTAGGACAAAATATTTGAATCTGGTGTGACAACCATACATTACTCTTAGACGGTTGAGACTCCCTATAGGATATAAAAACCACCCCCACCTATGGAGGTACAGGCTTTTGTAGTTTTAGGCAGAGTGAACAAATATAGAGTAGGTTCGCTTGAACCACAGATACACGACTATAAACTACCCTTAGAGGGTGGTAGAAACTACCCCTACGCTTTAATGATGTACATGGATGTTACTGAAATTCGGAAAGGATCAAGTACTTTTATCTCATTGTGCCAAACATTCAAGACAACTAGATCATTTTCCTAATAAGGTAGTGAAATATCGGCGAATCATCCCTAGGAGGGGGAACTCCCCCTGGGATTGATTAGCATCTGAGAAAAAACACTACAGGCTGTATTTGTTCAGCCTGCCTGAGACTACGAAAGCCTGTATTTTTTTTCAGATGCTAGAACTTTTAAGATCCATCAATCCTAGGGGTTATTTCTCCCCTCCTAGGGTTGATTTTGGACCTTATTAGGAAGATGATCTAGTTGTCTTGAATGTCTGGCACAATGAGATAAAAGTACTTGATTCTTTCGAAATTTTAATAACATCCATGTGCATCATTAGAGCATAGGGTTAGTTTCCACCACCCTCTAAGGGTAGCTTATAGTCGTGTATCGGTGGGTCAAGCGACTTTACTCCATAGTTGTTCACCCTGCCTAAAACTACAAAAGCCTGAACTTTTTTCATCGTTATTGAAACTTATGGGATATCTCCGTAGGTGGGGGTGATTTTTACACCCTATAGAGGTAAATCTCAACCCTTTAAGAGTAATGTCTGGTTGTCACACCAGATTCAGATATTTTGTCCTAAGAGCTATAAGAATTTATCCTTTGTACATGTTTTTTAAACTCACGTGCGTTAGTTGAGTTTTAAAGGTACTTTTCACTCCCTATAAGGGTGGATTTTTTAATAGAAATAGCTTGCTTGAATGCATATTCTCTTCTCTAGATAATAAAAAATCTACCATTTTTCACACTTTATTAAGAGTCATTACATTATTACTATAGTTTTAGCCCATTTCAAGGGATGTTTTTGACGGAAAAAAAATGTCACACGATAAATCTTTTTTTTTTAACTACGGATTCGAATTCAGCGTCGAAAAATACACTAGATCCATGTATTTTGGTTCGTGGTAATGAACATTTTTCTGTGTGTGGTTGTGTTATTATTAAGCAAAAATACTTTGGTAACATAAACGACTCGACTTTAGTCATGAAAAAAATTACAGACTCTGGAAAGTACGGCTATATAATCTACGATGTATACCTAATGTAATAGAGTAGGTAAATATTATGGTTCAATTTATTATTAGAAACCGTAATGGCTAGGTATACAATTTTTACTACTATTGTCTTTAATCTATATTATCAAACTGTTTTTTTTTTTAATATATAGATATTGTAAAAATAAGAACAAAAATTTCAAAACTTGTACCTGAAACGTAAGTTAGGTTAGGTTGGTGAGTAGATTGCGACTAAAATTTATTGTGACCCATACCCATATTTAAATTTCTTTTCTTATTTATGGGGTTAAGAGATGCCTTTTTAGGCTAGTTCTTGTTTCCTATATAGGGAAAATGGGGTCCTTCATGTTGCAGATTAAGTATATAGTATGTGCTTCAGAATTTTGTGTAAGGTCTTACTACAGAAGTATGGACTGATATTTAAAAAATAAAGCGACAAAATGAAAGTATAAAATTACTTTTAAATTTCGTTAAAACTTGATCGGCCTCTTTAAGATTTTAAAAGATTATCCTGGAGGTACAACGTTCAAGTATCTCACATACCTTTTATGTAAGCATAGACTAAAGAATTAGTTATTTTTTTAGTTTGTGCACAGATAACAATCTTTAGAATAGTGACCACACAGCATACTATACCAGAAGGGGACAAAGAGCATTTGGAATTTTAATATGTTACTTGCCACTGACATACAATCGGATAGATGGATCTAATATGAAAATTCCTATTAGCTACGTGTATTTTTAATACACCAGTGGTTTTTCCACCTACACGTAAGTTCAGCAAAAACATGAACAATATTAAAAATTCTTTACTTATGTGATTATCTAATTAGGTGCTACTCTGATATCATATTAATGTAGCTTGAACTTTGATTTTATTTTAACATATTTACTTTGGTTATTTAATTTTAATATCATATTATCACTGAATTGTATTTCTACCATATTTAATAAATAAATATATTGATAACAAAGAACCTTATATGAAAATAATAGTTGAAATATATAAACTTTCCATGGATTTAGGGAATCGTGGGAGTATCTATGCGATATAGCAACTTTACAAGAAATAACTAACGGTGTTAAAAATGTGTTTTTGTGGCGCCAATGTAGAATTTTTATTCGTTTCTAAAGTCGTTTCTTTTCACACATAATATTTGACTGATTGAACTTGTTTATTTGCACAATAAAATTTTCGATTCATAAATTGAAAAAGAAGGACTGCTTTACACATTTCAAGCAATTAGAATTTTCAGTGTTTCGTACGGAACACTTATGGGATCACTTCAGTGTCTGTCTGTCACACCCGATTTTCTCCAAAACTATTTGACATTGAAATTTGAAATTTGGCACAAATATAGGAACTGATGGCCCAATAAAGCCGTGTAATTTTGAAAGTTAAATTTTGACTTAAGGGGTTAGTTTTGGGGGGTGAACTTGGAAGTGAAAAAAAATTTACCAGGTCATCGAATGGAGTGTCAAATGAAAGCTTGTGAAAACATAAATATGATGTAATACTTGTTTTGCTTTTTTTTTGTATTATTTTAACAAGATGGCCAAAAATCTTCGTCCCCCTTCTGCAGCACTGATAAAAAAAATTTGAAAAACTTCTGAAATAATTTAAATAAAGACTTAAGGAATTGGGGAAGGGGATTGAGCAAAAAAGTGCATTACGTTTGATAATATTTCTGGTATAAAAAAAAATTATGCGCCTTAACAGACTGGTGAAGGTTTGGAAAGATGAAAACTCAAGTGGAACTAAGAGCTACAAAATATCAACACCTATTCAGTGCAATCAATAATATCATGATGACTGGTGACCAACGGATAGGTACCGGAGACAAAACTATTTTATTTGTTTATAATTAAATAAATACTTAGGTAGTAAATATTTGTTTAAAACTTTTATTACTAGATTCTAGATTGAGCTAGATTCATTTATTGGCTATTAGGTAGCTAATTTTTATTTTAAAGGTAATCACGGTACGGAACACTAACTGCGCAAGTCCAACTTGCATTTGACCGGTTATTTTTAATTCAAAAGACTGGAAACCTAACTAATTTTACAATTGTAAAAACGTGATATAACAACGATAATGCTAATGAGTTTAATATTGTTCAATATAGGTACTACCATAATTTTAATATACAAATGTATCTACACAACATTTATCACCAGTACACTAAGTTCTATTTATGCATTGGCTGTTATGTGAAAAATATTGATTGAAAAAGTCATAGTGTTAAGTGAAAAGATAAACATATCTGGACAAACTATACAGCAAGTAGACGACCACAAGTATTTGGGGCATGAAATAAGATTGGGCAGAGACAATCAAACATGCGAGATCCAAAGAAGAATTGGCTTGGGGTGGGCAACATTCGGAAGACTACATGATACGTTGAAAAACAACGATATACCTTTAAATCTAAAACGAAAAGTATTCGAGTAATGTATAATGCCAGTCATGACATACGGAGCTGAAACTCTAACTTTGACAAGGAAGACAACACAGAAATTAACAGTAGCACAGCTTGCAATGAAAAGGTCAGTGCTAGGCGTTACAGGAAAAGACAGAATTGTGAACAAAATCATTAAAGATCGTACAAAGATAGTAGATATTATAAAACGTATTACGGGCCTGATGAAGATGGCCCGGTTACGTGGCGTGCGTGAAGGACAATAGGTGGACCAAGAGAATTGTTGAGTGGAGACCGCGGCAAGACAAAAGAAGTAGGGGCAGACCACCTAGCTGATGGACGGATGACCTAAAGAGAATTGCCCAGAACTGGATAGCGAAAGCACAACATCGAGGGAACTGGAAGGACTTGGAGGGGGCCTATGTCCAGCAGTAGACGAGAGAGGCTAGATGATGATGATGATGATGTTTGTTGTGTGATCATGTTTCGTTAAAGAGGTTGGCGAAGTCCAATAGTTATCAGTTAATCATCAGATGAGCTTAACTACGTAAAAAATTCCAAAATCACAACGTAATACAAACGTATTTATGGCTATCGACCACAATTAAACATGAAGGGCTGATTGATACTTCTCGCTATCATAAGTAACATTTAAATGTATTGTTTCTGCAAGAGAGAAAACAAGCCAATTAATACGTTTTGTATTTTAGATTGTTTGATTAATTGAGTTTCAAAAACTAAAATGTCTAATAATAAATACAACATATGGCCAATGCACCCACCCACTTTTGAAATGGCTTATCATCAAATATATAACCCTATGTTATTTATAAGAGTTGTTAATTTTTTAGGGTATGTAAATGGTATTACTGAAATTAAAAGGATGCATGCCTCCACCACATAAGTAAAGAAAGGTTTTAGAGATCAACAAACCCTTATATGGTAAAATTCTGTATACTAATAATTAGTTAAATGTGAGTTTTCTCTGATTTTTATGTGTGTGTGATATATATATATATATATATATATATATATATATATATATATATATATATATATATATATATATATATATATATATATAATATGTAGGCTGAAAAGTTTTTGGTCTAGTTACTTAAAACACATTTTTTTTTTGCAAAATTCGACTTTATTAATCATCTCTGATTCAATCGAGCCAACGCCTTTCTAACATTTTTATGGTTTTCTTGTAGAAGGATTTGTCTTCAAAATAGGCCTCAGTTTCGGCGATAACTTCTTCACTAGGGCCAAATCTCTTTCCCGCGAGCATTTTTTTGAGCTCTGCGAATAGATAATAGTCGCAATGGGGCCAAATCTGGAGAATACGGTGGATGAGGAAGCAATTCGAACTTCAATTCATGCAATTTTGCCATCGTAACCATTGACTTGTGACACGGTGTGTTGTCTTGAAGAAAGAGCACTTTTTTCTTGTTCATTTGGGGCCGTTTCTCTGCGATTTCTGCCTTCAAACACACTAATAACTTTATATAATATTCGCTATTGATGGTTTTTCCCTTCTCAGCATAATCGATAAAAATTATTCCATGCGCATCCCAAAATACAGAGGCCAAAACCTTCTCAGACGACTATTGTGTCTTTGGTCGCTTCGGGCTGCTTTAACCGGCTGTTATCCACTCAGCTGATTGCCGATTTGAATTTGGTATATAGTGGTGGATCCATGTTTCATCCATTGTCACATATCGTTCAGAATCATCAATCCATTGTCATTTTTGGTTCACTGTAAGCAAACGCGGTACCCATTTGGAACAGAGCTTCCTCATACCCAACTGTTCATGCAAAATATGACCAACGCGTTCTTTTGATATCTTTAGAGTGTCAGCTAGCTCACGCAATTTCAGTTAACGGTCATCCAAAAAAAATTTGTGGATTTTTTTGATATATTCCGGTGTAACCATCTCGTTTGGGCGTCCAGAGCGTTCAGCATCATTTGTATCTATACGACCGCATTTAAATCCAGGGGCAGAGTCTCCGTAACACTTATGAAGCCATTGCTTTGCTTGAACGGTATTTTTTCCCATCAAAAAAAAAGTGTTTAATCAACACACAAAATTCGAGTTTTTCCATTGTTTTGAAAATATCAAAACTAGTGTCACTAAAAACCACTGTAACTCGTAAACTAATCGTTGAAATGTCATGAAATTTTGACACGTATCGTTTGAAGGTTGGTACTTCCTAAAAATCATATGGATTTTTTGAATAGCGCAACATCTATGTGTCAGATCAAAAACTTTTCAGCCTACGTGTTTATATATATATATATATATATATATATATATATATATATATATATATATATATATATACATACATACATATATATATATATATATATATATATATATATATATATATATACATATACATATACATACATACATATATATATATATATATATATATATATATATATATATATATATATATATATATATATATAGCATAGCATAAAATCGATAATCCCGAATAAGGTTGACCAATGGTTACAAATAACCACAAAATATGTAGGGGATAAAGTATCAAAATTTGTTGGAACCTCGAGGGGAATTTATGATAAATATCTACAATATTTTCTCTCTTTTTAGGATTGCTCGCTACAAAGCAAGAAAAAAAAACGATCCAGTATCCGACCATACATACATTATCTTCCTTTTTAGTGCTATGATAGCTCACATTTCATTTTTCTTTTCATATCCTTTCTACCGAAGAAGATAATTTAACTTTAGTAAATGTAATTAGTAGAAAGGAGGGTAAAAAATATTTCGGAAGCCTCGGGTTACAGAATAAATACACTGCCGCTGTCGTCTTCCAATTCTTATTGAGCGTTAAGATAATTATTTAGGGAAAATAAACCTGCACCGAGCGTACAGTATCACGAGACAAGGTAAGTTGTCTTGAAGGAATGATTTACTAAAATGGTCGTAAACGAAATCAATGTTGTTTATTTTTAAAACGGCAACTATTACCATTTAGGGCAATCGACCGCCGACGAGCTACTGGCATACATTTTGATTCATCGGTTACCATGATGTGTTTTTATCTGTCTGTATTTTCTATAATAGTTTGCAAATATTGCATTGACGTAAGTAAATATTTGATTTGAATATATTTACAAGGTAATATAATTCAATATCTAAGATGCTGATACACGAAATAAAAAATATTAAACAGTAAAAAATATTGAAGATATTTAATTTCCAGTTAAAAACATTAACACCTTGGTTTAAAAGATGTATACTTTTTTTTCTTGAAGTCATATACCGGTAACATACCTTATTTTTAATGCACTATATAGGAACACATCTAATTTTAGTAACCTAACGAATTTGTTCTTTTTATTAATTTATATTATATTTTATCATTATAGACATAAATTGACAAAATATACAAGACTCTATAAAAACCGAATAAACTGTTTCTCGCAAATAACAATTTTTGAGTGCCTTAGCTTAAAAAAATGTATTATTATTTTCTTATTTGCTTGATAGACCAAGAGGGCGACCCCAAATTTTGACCTGTTGACTAACCGTCTGTCTAGTTGTTCATTCTATCGGGCGAGTCGAATAAAAGCCTTTAACGTTGATCTTGCGGCCCTCGTGCCCTGGAATGCCCAGATAAGACCCAAAATGCTACATCAAAAAATGGACTGTCGCACAATGGGCCAGGAATCTGATTTTACGTTTAAAATTGTCTAGAGCCCTCAATTATTAACGAAATCAGCCATTTTTTTTTAATATTCGTAAGCGAATTCCGCACAAACGTAAGGAAGCTGATTTGCAAAATATAATCTCAAAATTTTTTAAAATTGTAAAAAGCAACACGGAACCGGAAGAAGTCTCGAAGTTCACGTTTAAAATTGGTTCATCGGTGGTTTCTGGTGTCGCTGAATCTATTTTCGGGGTCATTTTAATCATATGCACCCTTTTAAGGGGTGAAAATGGGGGGTTGGAGGGGAAGAAATTACGATATTCACCTGAATTAGAATTTTGCGTTCAAAACTGGTTCCTCGGGGGTTTCTGGGGTCGCTAAATCTATTTTCAGGGTCATTTTGATCATATGCACGCTTTTGAGTGGTGAAAATAGGGGTTCGAGGGGGAGAAATTACCATATTCTCCTGAATTAGCGTTTCACGTTCAAAACTGGTTCCTCGTGAGTTTCTGGGGTCGCTCAATTTATTTTCCAACCACCATTTTCACCCCTCAAAAGGGTGCATATGATCAAAAATAGATTCAGCGACCCCAGAAACCCCCCGAGGAATTAGTTTTGAACGTATAAAACTTGAAATCTCATGAACTTCGAAATTTCACCTCCCGGTTCCGTGTTGCTTGTTACAATTTTAAAAAGTTTGGAAGTTATATTTTGCAAATCGGCTTCCTTACGTTGGTCCAGAATTCGTTTACGAGTATTTTAAAACAAAAACTGTCTGATTTCGTTCATAATTGAGGGCTCTAGACAATTTTGAACGAAAAATCAGATTCCTGGCCCACGGTGGGGCGTTCAGTCACTTGAATTAAGTACTATAACATTTGCTGACACTAAAAAAGTCGAGCGCCCCAAAGGACAGACGCCGCCGAGGCCGGACCCAGCTTTAGGGCCCAAAAAACACTGTTAAAAAAACTTCAGATGAATTTAAAAGTATTTACTTAAAATTAAGTATTTGGTGGATTTTTAAAGCGTTTACTAGAAATTTCAAATAAAATGCTTTGAAATAATAGTGTAAATTCAAAAAATCAAGTAAATTAATGCTTAAAAAATAAAGTAAATGTTTGAAATTTCGATTAAATGCTTGAAAAATTGAGACAATAATTAATTTTAAGTAAATACTTTAAAATTCATCTAAAATTGTTTTAGAGTGTTTTAAAAAGAGATATATTTTCCAGCATATTTTCTCTAATAAAAATGTACAAAAATTTTTTTTAAAAGTACTTACTGTATGAATCTCTTGCAACTATTGGCGTAATATTTCATAGAAAATAGGAAACTAACCCTTTTCGAACGTAATTATACTTGAAGAATCCGGAAATTTTCATTTTGATGCCAAAAGCTGGTATTACAAACAAATACCGATTTGGGCCTATAGCAATAGACCCCAACGATTCTATTACATATGAAAATGGTCAATTTACCCTCCGAATAGATAGGCTGTCCCAGAAATTGCACAAAAAAAGGCTTTTTCGGGTGCATGGCGAAAGGCCCGAACAGTATGGGACCTCAAGAATGGCAAATTAGGGTTCTACGGAGCGAAAAACATAAAAAATAACAAATTCAGTCATCCAGTACGAATTTTATGTAAAACCTATAATAGCGTCTATACTATCAGAATTTCGATTTTTTTTTTCAAGTTTGAAAATGCCTTGGCTTGTTCGAGTACAACGAGGCGTCTGCGCTCGTCATATTTTATTAATTAATTTCCAAAAATAATCTGGGCAGACGCGTAGGACTTAAAACTTGAGACTTGCGGTCTTATTTATCCAAAAAATTGAAAAACGACCGTTTTTGACTGGAAAAAGTGGGGCCAGCTTCGTCCTTCGGTATTGGTGGCGTCTGCCTTTTGCAGGTTCCTTCCTGTTTTATCAAGCATAAACTAAATTGATTGATTTCATATGGTTAAATGACAGTTTATTGACGTTTTTTGGACCTAAAACTGGGTCCGATCTCGTCGGCGTTTGCCCTTTGGGGTACTCGACTGTTTTAGTGTCAACAAATGTTATGGTACTGGATTCAAGTGGTTAAATGACAGTCCATTTTTGGATGTAGCATTTTGGGCCGTATCTGGGCATTTCAGGGCACGGGGGCCGCAAAATCAGCGTAAAAGGTTTTTATTCGACTCGTGCGATAGAATGAACAACTAGACAGACGGTTAGTCGACATGTCAAAATTTCGGATCGCTCTCTTGGTCTACGATAATTAGATCTTATATCTAAAAATCGTTGCTTGAAAATAAATCTAAGAAAGACCAAATCATGTGTAACACATAACAATTAACCACTGCCACATCGAAAACGTCCAAAATATCAGAGAAAACCAAATGAGTGAAATATTCAGAAAGAGAAGGTTTGCATGGTCTGCGTTCGGTAGACTATCATATATACTTAAAAATAAGAACATTGCCTTAAAACTCAGATCAAGAGTGTTCGACCATTGTATCCTTCCAGTGCTTACGTACGGAGGTCAAACTTGGCCAAAACAAACATTAAAAAAGGTAGCAGTCACACAAAGAGTTATGGAAAGGCAAATGATTGGTATATCTCAGAGAGACAGGAAGACCAATGAATGGATTAGGCGAACAACCTGGACGTCCAAGGGATGATTCAAAGTTCTCACATTTAGACATCGATCGCTTACCGTGAAAATGTCTCTTAAACTGATATTTTAACTTAACAAATAGGCATTTGAACACATTTTATGGAGACTTATTTTGACTCTCGAAAGAATATATCCAGTCAGTTGTCAAAAAATTAGTGCCCAGGAAAAAATAACTGAAGTGTTATTTTAATGGTAGCAATGGATGTTTTGCTGGTAGCAATTGAAGCTACTGGGAATAAAAACAACATGCAGCTCAGGTTTTCTGTAAGTGTGCGTGCGTTAAAAAATACTCGCATCCGCGTCATGAGTTTTAAAGGATATAATTCTGATGAAAATGTATGCTACCTGACTTTTTTTGTTTTTTTCGAAATTCGAATAATTTTTATACTGTTTAAGAATCATTTACAACATTAAATATTACCAGTGTGGTTTTACGTTATTTTAATTTTTATACGTCTAACGGTTTCTAAAGCTGCCTCATATCTCTCTAAAGTCAATATAATACAGGTATAATTAATTAATAGTATTAGCAATTGTACGTGTTTTTATGTAATGAAAATAGATCAGTAATATTTCCGTTGTGTAAGTGACCTAAAGGCAGTTTAAGAATGATTTTACGGTGCTTATCCGAACCAGTAACTAACTGAATTTTCCTCGTTTATTTAAAAAACTTATTAGTGTTTCATACGGAACCCCTATAAGATCACTTCAGTGTCTGTTTGTCCGTCTGTCATACCCGATTATCTTCGAAACTATTTGACATAGAAAGTTGAAATTTGGTACTAATATAGGAATTGATGGCCTCATTAGAGCCGTGTAGTTTTGAAAATTAAATTTTGACTTAAGGGGTTAGTTTTGGAGGATGAAATCGGAAGTGAAAAAAATTTTTTTTAGTGGGGTGTCAAATGAAAGCTTGTAAAAAGACGAGTTCAAAAATATGTATAATGTAATACTTGCGCACAATTATTTTTATATTATTTTTAAAAAAGTGCGAAAAACCGCTGCCCCAACCTTACCTCGAAAAGTATTTACCAAAAAATTTTGAAAAAATTTTGGAATATCCTCTACAGGGTGTAGATTGAACGGAAATTATCACGAGTGCGTTAACTTTAAAAATTTATCTGGTACATAAATAAAGCAAAAATATCAAAGTCATCAGTTTTCAGTAAAGATCGGAAAAAAACTCATTTGGGATGTTTTTGTGAAGTCACTGATCATTTTATACTTCCGTAACAAAATTTTTTATTTTAAAAGCAATCAACGCACGGAACACTAGTACAACTTGCACTTGACCGGTTAGTTTTTAACTTGTGTTGCTCAAAATACTTCTTCACGATCTTCTTCATCATCATCATTGTTCGAATTATGATCTCATCACTTTCTTTGTTGATATTTTTTGTAGAATAAAAATAACTTTTTCTCATGTAATCGATATGGCTTTGTTTATATTTTTTTCTTAAAAAATCGTTATCGTATATCCCAAAACAACGACTAATAACTGATACATAAATTAATTTATTGCCTTACATCTCCATTACGTGTAAACAAGTAATCCTACCCTTGTATTCTCAATTTGATACTTTTAAGTGAACAAGTTCCAATATTATTACTTTAGTTTCCTTCCCTATGCATCGTCAGAAGTTTAGTTAATCTGAAATTAAATGGGACAATGTCCTAAACTTAAGACTAGGTGAAATCAACTAATATAAAGAAACATATCATATATATATGAATGTTTATCAACGTCTTCTAAATAAAAAAAAATCATCTATTAAGAATGCCAATATGCAACGATATTTATTCTAGTGTTTTACACCATTTCAACATTTTATTAGATAATATTATGTATGTTCAAAAAAGCAAATTGTCAAACATAATATTTATTGTATAATTTTAGCTTCTGACTCACATCTTAAAATAACATAAATTGTTGAACAGGAATATACAAAATAGAGTGTAATATTAAAATGTGTTTTTGTACGGGTCACAAGTAAGTTAAATCTTTGTGCCACCTACAATATCAATTATTTAAAAAAAAAATACAATCTACTGTTATAGAATTATTATTATATATTATTTTTTTAATCGTCCGTTTCTAAGTGCCGATTCCCAACGGCAGAAATAATTAATACCCAATATTTAATATATTTTTCTGATGGCCTTGTATTTCGGTGTTTCCGTTAATAATGTCGATTTTGCTAAGAGATGGCGTTACTAATACACTTCTTATTGGTATAGACTAGTAACATCTATGGCGTTTTGGAAGGTAAACATACGCCATCAAAAGCCAGTTCGTTATTAATTGTTATTGTGTGAAAAACATAGTTCTTCATAGCTTTGAATATGTCGTGTTTCGTGAAAGTTTAATAACCTTCTTTCATTTGAAGGAAACGGCTGCTGGAAGTTATCGATTATTGTTTGAAGCTTATGGTGAACACGCTCCAACCCAAAAAACTTGGGCAGACCCAGGCCAGCCTTCAACATCACAACCAGTGCGCAATATAAAGGGAAAGAAAGCTTTGCTGTGTATTTGGTGGGATAGTAGAGGAACTGTGTATTACCAACTGCTAAAACCTGGTGAAACGATTTTTGGCGATCGATACCAACAACAATTGATAAAGTTGAACCGAGCATTGAAGGAAAAACGATCAGAATACGCTCAAAGACATGATAAAGTTATTTTTCAACATGACAATGCGCGGCCTCATGTTGCAAAGTGTTAAAAACTGTTTGGAAAACATCAAATGGGACGTTCTACCCCACCTGCCGTATTCACCGGACTTAGCCCCTTCAGACTACCACTTATTTCGATCGATGCAGCACGGACTTTCAGAACACTTACATTCTTATGAAGAAGTGAAAATTTGGCTTGATGAATGGTTGGCCTCAAAACACGAAAAGTTTTTCTGGTGCGGAATCCATTCTTTGACAGAGGGATCGGAAAAAGTCATAGCTAACCATGGCCAATACTTTGATTATTAAGGTAATTCATTTTATGATGGAAATAAAGGTTTAAATGTTGTGAAAAAATCGACATTATTAACCGAAACACCTATATATATATATATATATATATATATATATATATATATATATATATATATATATATATATATATATATATACTATTTTTTACATAGATTTATAATTTTGCTGTGAAGTCGAAAATGTTACTTTTACTTTCGCAATGATATATGGGTGGTTTCATACATATTTTGTCTCAGTGGTAAAAGATTTCCATTAGTATATTGAAATATCATTCCTATAAATTGTACCGATAAAGAAATTTATATTTTCAATTAACAAAAATGTAAATTAAATTTAATGTTTGTACTTTCCCCTTATGCCGGTCAGCTTTAAAACATTTGCATGGGTATTCAGAGAGTTATAATTTTTAATCGAGCAGGTAAATACGTTTTGGTCATGTTTGAGAGCGGAAATAGTTTTTTCCTTGCAATTAGCTTTGACAGCAAAATAGCATGAACGGAAATTTATTGGATTAATCTCAGTGACCAATAAAGAAATATAGAACAAATTTTCTTTCGAAATGCCCATGTATGGGCAGTGAAAGACCTCCACGTTGTTCGGTGATTAAGCATTGATGTCCAATACATTTATCGGCTGATATTGTTAACGGCATGCTTATTGTCCTATTGGTACTACTTGACTGTCCTCATTCACTAGCCTGAGTTACGGGAGAATGAGCCTTTAAACGTGTGATTTTTTTTTTATGATCGTCATCCCTCACATTTAGGGACGAAGTACGCGATTATTTAAATATTAGGTTTCCTAACAATGGCGTAGAGCAGAATGGGCCAATTTGTTGGTTTCTAAGCTCACCAGATTGCAATCCCTGTGATTTCTACTTCTAGGGTTACATTAAAAATCGATTCGAAGCTAATATAAAGGAAAAACCACGGTAACATATAGACAGTGGTACATAAGTAAATCGAGAGAATTCTTTCGTGTAATGAGCCTGGGTACGAAGAGAAAAGATTTGTGTTGTGTACAGGGTGAGTCAACGATAGAGTAAAGTTCATTATCTCATTTGTTTTGGGAATGACGAAACAATGTTAAATACAATAGTTTTAGGGAATGTTAAGGTGCACAGTTTAAAATTATTTTTGAGTATACAGGGTACTGCAAAAAAGTGTGGCCGATATAACATATGTTTTTCTAAATGGATCATCCTTTTTTCTAATTTATTTTTAAATTCTGCGTAAAATTTTATACCTTTTTTATTAATATTGGTATATACCTAAACCTAGTAGTTTTTCTAATATTCCAATTTTTTTAAAAAAAAATACTAGTTTTCAGTTTTGCAGAAAATTGCCAGTAACGCCGTACGAGCGTTCTCTAGAGATAAAAAAAGATATATGTAAAGAAATTTGAGTTAGATGCTACAGGGTGTTCAAAATAAATTTATACATTTCGACTATTTTAAATTGAAAAATCTCTAATTTTTTAAATGTCACACCCTGTATATTATTATTTTTTCTGATAGATTTTATAAAACCCTCCAACTTTTATTAAGTATGTCATATACCTATTTCTAATAGTTTTCGATTTATTTTGAATTTTTCAATTTTTACCCTTGTTTTTAATACATTTACGGCTACAATTAAATTTTTACATTTTTAAAGTGGGGTTTTAAAATAAGCAAAATCACTTTACTTATTATGTAAACATATAAAAATAATGTCTTAACTTAAAAATATTAAGTGTGGCTTTACAACTAATAACTAAAATATTCTAAGCGAAAAAAAACAAGTCACAATTTGACCCTCATCAATTTGTAAGGAGTAATAGTAAAATCAAAATTATTTGTTGAAAACTGAAAGGAGTTAACACCTTATATAAAAAGTCCTCAGCGCATGCAAGTGGTAAAGTAAATAGGCTTGACTCGCATAAGTACACTATTCTTAAGTTATAAAAAATTGTTTTTGTAGTCAGTTATAAACCAATTAGCAAGTACATTGACTGATATCTACCAATCATATCTTTGTACTGAATGAATCACATCGAATGAAACACATTGAATTCAGTTTCATTGCCTGTATACTGGGATAACTAAGATGAACTAAAACGTTATCGGAAATATTTATCATATAAATTTATATATTTAGAAAACTAAAAAGTGTAGTAAAAATAAAAAAAGAAAAAAAAACGTGTGGATAATTTATTAGTTCAAGTTCAACGTAACACGATACTGCGATAAATTTAGGTAGCTGGCAAGCTGTACTAAAATTATAATAAAAAAAATCATCTTTTCAAAACATGTTTACAAAACAACTGTTTTGTTCTGTACAAAATTAAAATTTATGATATTATTTTTTGCTTTTCTATTATTTGATTAACACTGTAGGTGCAAAATGACATCAGATATTTGAATAACACCTTAGTTGGATTACGGGTCATATGAAATGATTTACACATTTAGTCTGTTGATTATTTAATACCAGGAGGTGTGGTAACTTTGTGTTTGGCACGTGGCGTGGGATCGGTATAACAGGCAATTTAGATTAGCAATTAAAGTATTTTTCGGCAATTGTAAAAAATATTGGTATTATCATTATTTTCCAAATATAATTTTATATAGAGTGTGCTTATTTAAAAATTTAAAATGGAAGCCATTATGAATAAAACTATAAATACCATCTTGATTTCGAAAACTATTAAAAGAAATATATTTATTTTTTTTGTATTAACTTCTATCCAAATTAGCTCGAAGCGATTAGCTGGAGCTACTAGTTGCTGTAAATTATTTCGCACCCGGGACACCTCCAAAACAGTAAAACCGTATTCTCATGTACACATATTGACACCTGCAGTACCAATATGATACTTACACACAACCCATCGCATAAACAAGTGCATGACCAAAAATATTTAAATGAACTGTAACTCATTAATATAATAAATCACCTTCTGACTTTTAATCACTTGCTGTTAATGAATTCGGTACTTTAAAGTAAAAAGAAAATTAAGACCAATACAAACTATAAAAAGATAAAATAAAAATATATTTAGCTGCTTTGCTCTAAAACTTACTTTTCTAGACACTGTAGCAATGTTAGTCGGTAAATATGTGAATAAATTAAAAGTTAACATGAAATCTTCCCTAAGTTCACCTTTTTTTATAATTAATCTTTATCCTACCATACAGTACTAACTACCTACTTTCTTAAGATCTCTTCGCAACAAACAGGATTCGTACCGGGTCGCGGAACGCAAGACCAACTTATGAATTTGCATCAAAATGTATGAATACAACTTTCCAGCTATGTTTTGCTTTCTTGACTACATCAAAACGTTTGACATAGTACAATGGGGATGACTCTGGAACATTCATAACATCATAGAGTCTCTATATCACAACTCGGCACAGATAAAAATAGATTGGCAATTCTCCGCAGATTTTGGCGTCGGAAAAGGTGTGAGACCGGGTTGCTTTCTCTCCCTTATTCCCTTTGACATCTATGGAGAAGAGATTATTAGGAAGGCTTCGGAAAACTGCGAAGGTGGAGTCTCTGTTGGCGGGAAAAAAGTGTCAAACTTACGATTTGCGCATGATACGATCGTTCTGGCTTAAAACGAACAAAAAATGTTGGAGTGGAAGCTGCAAGTTCGCAATGGGGCCTACGTCTGAATAGAAGGCCGCTTCCAACGATTCAAAGATGGATTCTCAAATTCTTCGGTCACGTAATATAAAAAGACGGTATGGAGAAGATGATGAGCCAAGGAAAAGTAGACGGTAAAAAACTAAGAGGTAGATCTTCTGTAATATTTATAGACCAAATCAAGGCCCTCATAAACATGTTGGTTGTAGCTGTCATGAGAATGGCAAAGAACAGAGCAACATGACGAAGAGTTACTTACTACCACGAATGAGTCCCGACGTTCGGAATCGACTTGAGAGAGAGATAAAATGCTCATTTGATGTAGTGCAAAAACGTCAACTTCTGTACTTACTTTACAACTTGTATTTGAGAGTGACGTACTGGATAAATAATTCCCATTTTTTAAATTCAATTAGAAAAAATAGGTTAGATTGATAAAGGGTTTTGTATTTTCGATATACGATATTAATTTTGAACTTACCAGCTCTAAAGATTTCATGGCAACCATCGCATCTAGAAGCAAACTGTTCGTCGTAGCAGCGTCCACAATAGATGCGATCTCCTTTGGAACCAAATTGTTTGTCTACTAAAGATTCACCACAGCTTGTGCAGTTGAAGCAGGCTTCGTGCCAATGCTTATCCTTGTAGGACAGATCCTGTAATATTAAAAAATATAATAAATAAGTAGAGTAAATTAGGTAAATAAATATACACCAACACAGATTAAATGACAAAGATTATACATAGTATACAAATAATTTAACAGTTTAACTAGATTAGTAAAAATATTATTAAATTATAAATAACAAATTTCATTAAACTTTAAATCTTGTATAATAATCAAATATTTTTTTTAATGATGTCTAACACTTAAAAGTGCATCTGCTAGATTTAACATTTAAATACGATTGAGATTTGTATTGACCTTATAATTGGTATCTTGTTTCCAAAATATGTCCTTATGTTCTTCAGAAAAACCTTGGCATATATAATGTGTGTCATTTTAGTTTTACCAGTATTGTGATGATAAAAATTATAAACGATACGAAAAGTTCTAGAGAATCAGGCGCTTAATAGAGCCAAATTTGCAAAAGTTAATTATTGAATTGAGATTATATGAAACTCAAATTCAAATCAAATTCAACAATTTCTTTATTATTCAAAATGTCCTTACAAGATTCTAAATACATTTTCTCTTATATTCTATAGATTCTACGAATACAGGGTGCTTTAACAGCATTCTCATTCGTATGGAATGCCTTACGGCGGCTGGTGTTCTGCCATTGGTATTTGTACCTTGTGTGTCTGTTTATGAAATTATCAATTCCGACAAGGTCTTACATGATATTTTCTTTATTTATTTTATGAAAAAAGGTGCTTCTGCTATTAGTTGTTTATATTTGATGCGATTTTTAAGTTGTTGTTTACTGGGAAAAAAACGACAGAAAAAAACCCAGCTTGATATGATCAGGTACATTGTAGCAAAATTATTTACTTTTAACATTTCTATTCTAATCGCTTTCATTCTTCTTCTTTTTATTCCTTTTCTCCCATACTCCCTATCATACCAAAATGTTCCATTCACCATTTTTTGTTGTTTATTTGTGATATAGCTTAGCCTATTTTATATACATATTTACATTTATAATTGATATACATATACATACATACACACATACATATATATATATATATATATATATATATATATATATATATATATATATATAAATATATATATATATATATATATATATATATATATATATATATATATATATATATATATATATATATATATATATATATATATATATATATATATATATATATATATATATATATATATATATATACATATATATATATACATACATACATATACATACACACATACATATATATACTCGTTGTACCAAGGACTAACGAGCCTCTTAAAAAATGCATTAAAAGAAACCAGATTCTGATTTAAACATTTTAACTTGATGAGTGTGCCTACCATATGAAACGTTGAAATAAGCAATAAATTTGTCTTCGAATATTAACAAAAATACACACACCCAAAACCAGGATGCAGTTTTATAAGAAAGTTAACATTGCAAAACCAAACATAGCTGTGTTGGGACACTCTATTCCAATAGGATCGTCACCTAATTTGCTACGTTTTAACTTGTCATGATCTCGATGTGGGAAGTTTCATTCAGTAGAATGTTTCTCAAAAGCTGAAAACACGATTTCGTACAACGTTGGCGCCGAAAAAAAAGTTGTTCGCCTGATTGGGGATATGGAACTCAAAGAATCTTGATTCTTTGAAGCCTCCAAAAAAAACTTGTAAAAACACTTAGAAGTGTTCAATTAATGTAGTCTGTCATGCCACTTCTATGCTTTTCAAGAACTGATTTATATGGAATAAACTACCTGGGACTATAATTTAAGACCAACGTGCATTGCCGCTTCCCCGTACCAGCCGTATGGATTTTCCCTACAGCGCCAACAAATTCCTAAGAAGTTTTAGTCAATTATAGCTAAGAATCAATTTACCAACAATCGACAAGTCAGGCTAAATAACCAACATTTTTACCACATTCTAGAACAATATAAATGACACTAAATAAAGTTGCAACATATTTCTAGAATACCATTTTCAAATAATTCAGAATATGGCAAAAGTCCTCGTAATAGTTACTGATTGAATTCAAATTTTCCATCTTAAGTAAAAACCTTTATAGTTATTAAATAGTGTGTATGAGTTAACCATCCTCTTTATCTCAGATACAATTAAATATGACGAAAAAGGTAAATTAAAACATTTCTTGGTATACAATAAATTTTTATATTATTATATTTTTGTATATCCGAGGTTTTTCATAAATCTTAAGCGCCTACCAACTTTGTTACTATATTTTAAATTCTCTTCTAAATATCAAGCGTATTTAAATTCTATTCAAAAATTGTATATAACTGGATATAAGATAATATACCAGGTGTACAAGTATGAAATGCGGATTTCAGACAACAGATGGTGCACTAATGTAGTTTGTGCTATAAAGATTTGACACTGCGCCATTTTGTTGTGTCATCAACAAGTGTCAGACGCGCACGAGTGATAAATTGGAAAAGTGTTGCTGTGTTCAATATGTCGAAATTTATACCGAACAAAGAACATTCGCGGACAGCATTAATTTTTTGTTTTCATTTGAAGAAAACTGCTGTTGAATCATACCGATTACTTCGAGAAACTTATGGTGAACATGCTCATCGCAAGATAGGTGTGAACGATGGTTTCGGCGTTTCAAAAGTGGCGACTTCGATGTTGCAGACAAGGAACGGGGAAAAACGCCAAAAAAATACGAAGATGTGGAATTGCAAGCATTGTTGGACGAAGATGATTCGCAAACATAAAAACAACTCGCCGGGCAATTGGGCGTTAGTCAACAAGCTGTTTCCAATCGGCTACGAGAGATGGGAACGATTTAGAAGACCGGTAGATGGGTACCACATGAGTTGAACGACAGGCAAATGGAAAAGCGCAAAAACACTTGTAACATTTTGCTCGCTCGGTACAAAAGGAAGTCGTTTTTTGCATCGTATAGTTACAGGAGATGCAAAGTGGATTTATTTTTGAGAATCCCAAGCGCAAAAAATCATGGGTAGACCCAGGCGCATCATCCACATCGACCGCAAGACCGAATCGCTTTGGCAGAAAGACGATGCTCTGTGTTTGGTGGGACCTGAGGGGCGTGGTCTATTATAAGTTGTTAAAATCTGGGGAAACGGTTGATACTAAACGTTATCGACAACAATTGTCCGATTTGAACCGTTTGCTGCTTGAAAAAAGGCCAGAATACCGAAAGAGGCAACACAAAGTCATTTTTCTTCATGACAATGCTCCATCATATACGGCAAAACCAGTTCACGACACGTTGGAAGCACTCAGCTGGGAAGTTCTACCCCATGCGGCTTACTCACCAGACTTGGCTCCTTCCGATTACCATTTGTTTGCATCGATGGGTCACGCACTTGCTGAGCAGCGCTTTGGTTCGTACGAAGATGTGAAAAAAATGGCTCGATGAATGGTTCGCAGCGGAAGATTTTTACTGGCGTGGTATAACAAGCGATGGAGCATACGTTGAATAAAGCACTTTTTATCATTCTTCCGAATTTAACATGTTTTTTTTAGAAAAAAAATCCGCATTTCATACTTGTACATCTGGTACCATATACCAAAAATTAAACCATCCTGCAATGTAAATTAGAGAAAAATAAGTTTGCAAACTATTATAGTTTTTGACATTTTATTAAAAACTGAACCACTAAATTCTGATCATTAATAATTGCACTGCAACGATTATTTTCAAATTCAAATAGTTATACATCATATTTGTGAGAATAAAGTATCATCTTGCTAAATTACAGATCTTGCTAAGTTGAAGATCACCTTGTTGCCGATTAGTTTATAGCAGCTACATGTACGCCTTTCAAGCACTGTACGAGATTATGAAAATTTTCTTTACCTTGGAGTCGATTCCAATAGTTCTGCTACACTTTTCACAAGCGTTTGCAAATACGGATTCGTAACAGGATACACAGTATGGATGATCATCACGAAGTACATAGCGTTGTCCTGTAAGGCTTTCATCACATTGCCAGCAGCAAAAATGTTGACCGTGGAAATCCTTGTTCATGGCCTTGGTGTATTCGCCACTGAAAATAAGCTGAAAAGAAAAAAAAGTATTAAAATGTGCTGAATATTATAAAACTAAAGTCTACATTTTTGATACATTTATTATATATATATATATATATATATATATATATATATATATATATATATATATATATATATATATATATATATATTTTTAATTACTTGGGAACTCTTATTATATTAAAAGATATATAAATAAAATCCACGTGCTTAAAGTGTCTTTAAAGAGCTTTAAGATAGGGGTGAGCAATACATTTAGGCAGGTAAAAAACAAGTCAATTTTTATGATTTTTTCATATGAACGTTTTATGTAACATTAATAGAATTTTAAGTATGATTTGTTGTTAGTTAGGATTAAAAATAACATATAATTTTTTTAAAAGTGGAAAAGTTAAGCCACTGTCTTCCGACAAGGTTGTGCGGAGGGTGGTAAAATGGCATAAATTATAGCTTCTTGATCTGAAACAAACGATTTTTTTAAAAATTTATTATTAACAATTATACGGTGCGCATGAACCTTAAAAAATATAAAAAATTAAAAATTGCAGAAATTGGCTGCTTCAAAAAAAAGGGTGAATTTTTTATAGAAGTTTTGAGTTACTTTGCAAAAAAAAAAATATTTTTAATGATTTTTAGAGATATTTAGGTTCAAGTAAAAGGTATTACTGTTATTTAGATGTGTGTAAAATTTTAACAAAATCTATTAAATAGTTTTTGAATTATTGATTACATCAATTTCAAAAATAAAGTTTTGAAAAAAAGGCGTTTTGGAGAATGTTTGATCGATTTTGTTACAGTGGTTTAACTCTGTCATTTCTTAATATTAAAAAAAATATGTGTTAGTTTTAGTCTCAAGTAAAAAACAAATCATCCTTAAATTTCATTAATGTTATATAAAAAGATCGCATAAAAAATACCATAAAAATTAACTTATTAATGTATTTCCTGCCTGAAGTCAGTGAAACAGTTTGAAACTTTTTAATAATTATACACGCTTATTTTAAAAGTTTGACAACACACACCGTTAAAATGACTGCAACATACAAGCTAACTTTCGGAACAGTTTAGGATCCCGTTAAGACAGAAAGAATTAAAAAGTATATTAGGTTCTCAACAAATTTTTGTGGCTCTTAAGGTGGTCAATAACAATACGCAACATATAAAAACATCTTTATTTTTAATTTCTTTAAAAAAATTTTGATCTTAAGTGTTTCGGGACATTGTGACAAACTGACTTTTTTAAATTTAATAGAATTATAAAGTACTAAAGGACGACAGAGATCTTATGGAATTTAGGGACTGGTAAAGCTTTAGATACCTTTTTAGAAGAATTTATAACAAAATTATAAATCTACGTAAACATACCTACATATATATATATATATATATATATATATATATATATATATATATATATATATATATATATATATATATATATATAGTGGTTATGAAAAGAGCGTCAGGCATTTCCGCAATTTACAACTTTGGAATGCAAATGTGTATCGGTAACACAAATTGAAAGTTTAGCTAGAAAAATCGTTAATCCGTAATTGGCTCAACTTTAATTTTTTTGCCAAGGTATGTACATTTCTGAAAATATCTGATACTGCTTGCTAGTTTCCGGGTGGTACAGGATTACTGATTATAAACAGACCACCTCCTTAACTTGCTTGATAAGCTTTGACAAGTTAGGCAAAAATGATAACTACAGTAGTAGTCGTAGCATTTTTAATGTATATATATATATATATATATATATATATATATATATATATATATATATATATATATATATATATATTTATTATATTTAAGGTATTATTATGTAAAATAGAGAAGAAAAAAAAAGCTGTTTTTAACTTGGCGCAAGTTGACCATGCACGTTGGGCAGACCACAAATTGGTAATGAGATTTGTTTATATTAAGAATTTTTCGGAGAAGGAACGATGGGTTATATACGAAATAGTTATTAAAAGTGGTAATAACAAAAAGGAAACACAAAGGAAATATGCAAGACTTTATAGAAGGCAGACAAAAATTCCTAGCTTAAATTCATTCACAAACATACATAACCACATCCTAACTGAAACAACGTTAAAACAAAGAAAGTAATAATACAAAGAGGCCAAAACTACCAGAAACTGAGAAAAAAAAAATAAAAAGAAAATTGTTCATTTGATCCTACATATGGTATTACAAATAAACTAAATCTGATTATGTATATGCTCAACATATCCACCATTTTGTTGAGTGCATCCTATAAAGTTGTTTTTGTCTTCCTATGGCTGCCAAAATGATTCCATGGCCTAGATCTTTTTAAATTGCGTAATTTTCGTGTGTAGACAATTCACTGTCAAGTTTCTTTCATCTTTAAATTTATCTTTTAAATAGCTCCACATAGTCAAATCTAGGTTATTTGGCGGCCATCCTAATCTTGCATATATGTCAATCAATAAAGATAAAGTTTAGTTAAAAAATGAGCTGTTGCTAGATTGTTGGGTGGAGAGCGTTGTCCTGCTGTCAGATTATTTTTCTATTAATATGTGTGCAAATTTTTAACAATTTCCATCATTTCCAAATATCTTGCTCCATTTCACTTTCTAGAAAATGGAGTCTTGTTACTCTATTATCTAATATACATTCGTGTTTATTCCGTTTTTTACTAACCGAAAAATAAATTTTTTCTTGGCGTTTATATGTATTGTATGTGTACGAGGGTAGACTGAAAAGTCTTGTAAAAAACAAGGTAAATACCATTTTTTTTTGCAAAAATAAAGATTTATTTCTCAACGTAAT
Source organism: Pachyrhynchus sulphureomaculatus (assembly GCA_019049505.1). Lineage (NCBI taxonomy): Eukaryota > Metazoa > Arthropoda > Insecta > Coleoptera > Curculionidae > Pachyrhynchus > Pachyrhynchus sulphureomaculatus. The sequence goes on from CM032447.1 coordinate 131,685,057, forward strand.
CTCTATTAGGCTCAATATATTTAGTCCAGCGAGATTCCAATTTTTTTACTCCCTTAGAAAGATTTTTTTCGAACTGCATAACACTCGTTTATAGCACAAATAAGTTTTTCATTTGAGAAAAATGTCTTTTCCAAGTCAATTTTTGAGGTTAGGAAACAAAAGAAAAGTCACTTGGAGCTAAATCTAGGTAATAGGATCGGTGGGAAATTATTTCGAAGTCCAGCTCGTTCACTTTTGCAATTGAAACGACCGATGTGTAAGTCCTACTGAAAAGTACTTTTTTGCTCGCTAATCTTGGTCACTTCTACTTTAACTCACTATGTAAATGGTCCAATAATGTTGCGTAATAAGAGCCAGTCCCTGTATTACCCTTTTCCAAATAGTAAATCATGATGATACCCTGGGAGTTCCAGAAACAGTTGCCACAACTTTTCCCGCTGACAAACCTGTTTTCGTTTTTTTCGGCACATTTTTACCTTCGCCAACCCACTGTTTTGTCTGCCGATTCATCTCCGAAGTGTAATGGTGGATTTACGTTTCGTTTACAGTTACAAAACCGCCAGAAGTTCTTCGGATTAAGCTGCAACAATAACAGGATTTTGAAATTTCCTTTCTCGTGTGTTGTTGCTTTGGAATCAGCAAACGCGGTACCAATCGCGTACTCAATTTTTTCATGTTTGGCACTTCATGCAGGGTATTATGTACCCGTCCATATGAGATGTTCACCATCTCAGCAGTCTTGCGAAGCTCAGTGCGATTGTCTTCCATCACGATATCATGAATTTTATAGACCTTGTTCAGAAAAAACCTCAATCTCGTACAACCACATTAAAATTCATTTGTCCATTAATAAATGGCCTTGAGAGCTGGTGCAAAGTCCCCATGAACTTCCTTCAGTTCAGTTTCTATCTGGACAGCAGTATACTTTTATAAATAACGATGTTTTATCACTGCAGGGTACTCGGCTTTATCCATTTCTACGAAACGTGTAACACCGATCGCTTACGATAACTGCCAATAAACAACTGCGCGTTGCATCTATTTGAAACTTTAAACATAACCGTTACCCGCCATTTTGTAAATATTTACCAGACTTATCAACTGACCCTCGCATACGTGAGAAACGCGATGAGCCAATGTTTCGCATAAAAAATTCTTTAAAAACACTATAACTTCTATATTTAACATTTTTGCCTAATTCCGCAAATAAGTGAGTTAAAGGGATGGTTAATTTTTAATCAATAATCTCGTACTACAATGCCCCTGGGGCTTGAAATAAACTAGACAAATAGTTAATCCTTTATTTAGTTCATTAAATAAGTATGAAGTATTTAACTCGTAGGCTGACAAGCTTTTGGTCTGAGACTAGATGCCGCCCTTTTCAAAAAGTCCAGATGATTTTTAGGAGTACTAACCTTCAAACGATACATGTCAAAATTTTCTGACATTTCGACGATTAGTTTACAAGTTACAGTGGTTTTAGTGACGCTACTTTCGATATTTTCAAAACAATGGAAAAAATAGAATTTCGCGTGTTGATTAAACACTGTTTTTTGATGAGAAAAAATACCGTTCAAGTAAAGCAATGGCTTGATAAGTGTTATGGGAACTCTGCTTCTGGAAAATCACTCATCATTTACTGGTATGCTGAATTTAAACGCAGTCGTACAGACACAAATGATGCTGAACGTTCCGGACGCCCAAATGAGGTGGTTACACCGGAAAACATAAAAAAAAATCCATAAAATTGTTTTGCATGACCGTAAAGTGAAATTGCGTGAGATAGCTGACACCCTAAAGAAATCAAAAGAACGTGTTGGTCATATTTTGCATGAACATTTGGGTTCTTTTCGAAATGGGCACCGCGTTTGCTCACAGTGGACAAAAACAACAACGTGTTGATGATTGAAACTGTTTATACTTGTTTAAGCGCAATAAAAAGGATTTTTTCATGCGATATATGACATTAGATGAAACATAGATCCACCACTACACACCGAAATTAAACACAGTCGGCTGGGAAGGTTATGACCTTCCTATTTTGGGGAGCGCATGGAATAATTTTCATCGACTATGCTGAGAAGGAAAAAACCATCTATAGAGAATATTATATAAAGTTATTGGTGCGTTTGAAGACAGAAATCTTAAAGAAACGGCCCCAAAAAGTGCTCTTTCATCAAGACAATGTACCGTGTCACAAGTCAATGATTAAGATGGGAAAACTGCATGCACTGAAGTTCGAATTGCTTCCTCATCCACCATATTCTCCAGATCTGGCCTCCAGCGACTATTATCTATTCGTAGACCTCAAAAAAATCCTCGCGGGAAAGAGATTTGGCTCCAATGAAGAAGTTATCGCCAAAACTGAGATCTATTTTAAATGCAAAGACAAATCCTTCTACAAGAAAGGTATAGAAATGTTAGGAAAGCATTGGACTGATTGTATCGCTCTTGAAGGAGTCTATATTGATGAATAAAGTCGAATTTTGCAAAAAAATGTGTTTTAAGTAGCTAGCCCAAAAACTTTTCAACCTACGTGTTAGTATATAAAATAGACAAAATCAAATAAAATTAAATCCACAATTATTTAGAGCAAACTTATTTGCTACTGCAGGTTCTATTAAAGATATATATAGACCGACATAGTGGTGTTTCAATTAAGAAATCTGTAGAAGGTGTAGACAAGTAGGACACAGCAGCAAGCCTGGTAGTTCGTGAAGGAACATGAAAGTTTATTTGTGATAATATCTCAGAACAATATAAGGGATCTACATACTTTAAATAAAAACTGAACTAATATATAATTTAATAAAGAATAATTTGAAATTTATGCAGAAGAATGTTCTGTCCCATTCCTCCTAAATGCAAGACATTTAACAAACTTTCGTTGGGTTATTTTTCAATTGAGTAATATATTTATGAAAACAGGGATTCCATACAATCACTCTAAACTCCAACTTAGATCTCGCAAAGCTAAAAAAGAGTGTGTTTGGTGTTTGAATATTTGTAAAATCACTCGAATTTCTTAGTATAAACCAGATCATTCTCGTTGCATTGCCGCAGGTACTACTAATATGTAATGATAAAGAAAGTCTAGGGTCAAAACGGTCAAGTGCAAGTTGAACTTGCACAATTAGTGTTCCGTACGTTGATTGTTTTTAAAATAAAAATTTTTGTTAGGGTGGTATAAAATGATCAGTGACTTCACAAAACACACCCCAAATGAGTTTTCAACAAAGTTTGTTTCCAATTTTTACTTAAAACTGGTGACCTTGAATTTTTGTTTTTTTTTATATACCAAATAAATTATTAAAGGTAATGCACTCGTGATAATTTTCGTTCAATCTATACCCCGTGGAGAATATTCCAGAATTTTTTCAAAATTTTTTGATCAGTACTTTTCGAGATAAGGTAGGGACAGCGATTTTTTAAAAGTAATACGAAGAAAAGTGTGCGCAAGTATTACATTATATATATATTTTTTACTCGTGTTTTCACAGGCTTTCATTTGACACCACACTCGATGACCTAGTAAAAAAAATTTTTTTTTCACCTCCGATTTCACCCCTCAAAACGAACCCCTTAAGTCAAAATTTATGTTACGGTGGTATAAAATGATCAGTGACTTCACAAAACACACCCCAAATGAGTTTTCAACAAAGTTTGTTTCCAATGTTTATTGAAATCTGATGACCTTGAAATTTTTGTTTTCTTTATATACCATATAAATTATTAAAGGTAATGCACTCGTGATAATTTTCGTTCAATCTACACCCGGTGGAGAATATTCCAGAATTTTTTCGAAACTTTTTGATAAGTACTTTTCGAGATAAGGCCCGGGACAGCGATTTTTCGCGAATTTTTAAAAATAATACAAAGAAAAGTGCGCGCTAGTATAATATTATATATATATTTTTTACTCGTGTTTTCACAAGCTTTCATTTGACATCACACTCGATGACCTAGTAAAAAAATTTTTTTTTCACTTCCGACTTCACCCCCCAAGACTAACCCCTTAAGTCAAAATTTAATTCTCAAAACTACATGGCTCTGATGAGGCCATCAATTCCTATATTATTACCAAATTTCACCTTTCTATGTCAAATAGTTTCGGAGAAAATCGGGTGTGACAGACAGACAGACAGACAGACACCGAAGTGATCTTATAAGTGTTCCGTACGGAACACTAAAAATGACTCCAAGGTCTTTATAAGTGTCACAACTCCTCATTGGTATACCCCCTATTGATAATTAAAGTTAATGGGATATAATTTATTTGTAAATGCCACAGTGAAACATTTGTTAACATTTAGAGTTAACTTGATGGTACTGCATCAAGTATACAGAACACTAAGATCACTCTGAATAGAATAACAATCATTTGTCTCCTGAATTCAATATTTTTAGATCGTCAGCAAATAGCAAAACATTACTAAAAATTAAATTGGGAATGTAGAATCTTTGGCACAATGATACTACTCAGTATATATATCACCACTACACCAAACACTTTATTTTTGCACTGGACGCTCGTTTCGCTAACCATGTTAGCTTCATCAGGAGCGATGATTGACTAAAGCTAAATTACAAATCTACCCTATTTATACGTAGCCTAACCCTTGAATTACTCAGGCGGAACTAATGGCATAGGCAAGGCCATCAGTTCCGGTCAAGTAACCAGTAGAGGGGACTATAAGGAATAGGTCCTCTGTCTTTATTTAAACTACTTTTACATTTTATAATTTCCATACTTTCGTATGCGTTCAACAATCTCCTATCAGATACATTTTTTATTAATCTTAGATTATCTAATGTTACAATATGATCAGCTTCAAGGGCATGTTCGGCAATGCTAGACTTTTCTGTTCTACTGTATTTTAAGTGTGCTAAATGTTCTTTAAATCGTGTTTTAATTCACCTTTTAGTTTGCCCAACATACTTTTTGTCACAATCATTACAACTAATTTCATAAATTCCACTTTTCTCACAATTAGGAATCTTATCTTTGGGATTTCCTAAGATATTCCTCAGATTTTCTGATGACTTATAGACTGAGGTGAGGCCTACCTTATTAAATATCTTATTGAGTCCCTTGCTATATTTCGGATTATATGGTATGCAGACATACTTGGTGTTATTTTCTTCGCGTGTAAAAAAGGTGGAATTCTGAATATTAAACCTAAACTTATGTCTATTTATTAGCTTATTCACTAAGTCATCGTCATAACCATTAACTCTAGTTATATTTCTAATACGATTCCTTTCTTTATTAAAGTCTGCTCTATTCAGAGGGAAAGTGACCAAACAATGAACTAAAAAAATGTAATGAGGTTAATTTGTGTTGTTTGCAATGAAATGAATCATTAGGAATATATCTATCTGTTACTGTGTCCTTCCTATAGATATCAAATTCTAATCTATTATTATTTTTAATAATTAAAATATCTAGAAAAGGCAATTGTCCTTTGTTCTCAACTTCGTAAGTGAATTTAATGGAATCATACCGGTTATTTAATTTAGAAACAAAATCATCAATATTTGCTTTCTTTGTATCAAAAATCGCGAAAATATCATCCACATACCTATACCATACCCTTGGGAAATATTCGAATTCTTGACTGGCTTTGGTTTCAAACTTACTCATGAATCAATTGGATATATTCATAGCTGATCATATAGTAACATTAGATAATCTATAAAAAATGTATCTGATAGGAGATTGTTGAACGCATACGAAAGTATGGAGATTAGAAAATGTAAACGTAGTTTAAATAAAGACAGAGGGCCTATTCCTTATAGTTCTCTCTACTGGTTACTTGACCGGAACTGATGGCCTTGCCATTAGTTCCGCCTGAGTAATTCAAGGGTTAGGCTACGTATAAATAGGGTAGATTTGTAGTTTGGCTTTAGTCAATCATCGCTCCTGATGAAGCTAACATGGTTAGCGAAACGCGCGTCGAGTGCAAAAATAAAGTGTTTGGTGTAGTGGTGATATATACTAAGTAGTATTACTAAAAATATTATTACTTATATCATTGATAAAAATTGAAAATAAGAGAGAAGCAGGGTTACTACCCTGAGAAACACAGTGGGGCTTTAAATTTAACAGATTTATGGTCAGGGATTTCAACATATTGTAAACGAATTCTCAGGTATCATTCAAAAAACATTATCAGAGTCTTATCTGAGACAATTTTTGCAACAAAACAGAATGATTTACTTTGTCAAACATCTTTGAAAAGTCTATGTAAACATCTACTTGTTTACAATTATCCAAAGCCTGCTCAACGTCATGGCTAAGACACGTTAGGTTACTTACTATACTGCAATTACCAAAAAAAAACGAGAGATTAAGTGTTTAATGTGATTAAAAAAAAATCATGTATCAACATTTCAGAAACCTTCGCAAATGGAGATAATATAAACATAGACCGGTAATTCGATATTTCATTTGGATCTCCTTTTTTGAAGGCTGGAGAATTGCCTCTTTCCATAGTTTCGAAAATGTCTTATTTTTAATTAATTTCTAAGTTAAAAGAAATGATTAAAGTTCCAGTCCTTGACAAGGAAACAAGGCACGTGATCCGGGCCACAGATCAATTTGTTTTTCGACCTTCTTAACGCGCTCATAATCAGTTCCTCTGGTATGCATTCAAGTATGACAGAAGAATTGTCACCGACAGATTGACGCAGATAGGTCAGATCGTTGAAGCGACGTACACAATACCAAAAAAAAGTGGCACGTGCATTTATTTACAATACTTTCAGAATCGGAGTACTGCGAATTATCGTTCATAGCTATTTCAGGTAGGGAATTTGTTGTTTTTTTAGAATTAATACCAAAAATATCAAAAGATTTTTGGATAATTTGAAATAGAACTTTCAACTCTAAGTGTGTAATTTTGATAGGCAATGTCAGTCTTCTTTTTTATTTCTGCTCGAAGTTCCTTGTATTGCTGTCAGATTGGTATTCTGAATTTTTTTAAATTTCTTGAAACTATGCTTTCGTTTGATGAGGCTGATTATTATTATTGTGATACGTTTTATTTACGAATAAATGAGATTTGAGAACGCTCGCATCAAGTACTTCATGTAGTAGCTCGTAAAACCGTGCACATGCTTCATTGACATTACAGAATATAAGTGTGCTTAATAATAACAATTTATTGTTAAAAATTTAAGAATTCAACGTAGTAAATGTATTAAATATTGTGAGATTTTGAGGAAGATAGAGCCTTTTAATGAAATATAGATAAAATACTTATTTGTATGCATGTTTGCCTGCTGACTTATCAATAGTTCTATTGGTTTATCTATCGGTCAATATATTCCAGTGACTTCTGCCAAGAAAGTTTTTAAGGAAAGTTCATGGCACCATCGCAAAGCTATTAACCGTTATTGCAGTTATTAAGACAATATAGTTAAGTACAAGTTTATAAAATATTTATTAACATGCAGCTACGCTAATTTATAAAAATAAGTTTTAAACATAAACTTTGCCAAATTTTCCGTTTATGTAATGACACTGTCGCAAAATAAAATTAGATTTGTGTCAGCGTTACTGCCAAATATTTAAAGTAAGTTATTTAACATCAATAAAATTATAAAGACTTATTGTGTAAATATAAAAATTTTTTAAAACCGGTTCTATGATAGTATATTCATATTTACAGTTGTCGCAATCTTTTTATGTAATATAAAAATTAAACATTACAAAAATAATTTAAACATTATTCCATATTGTTTTTAAAAAACTGATTTACAGAAAATTGGAAAGGTCAAGGAATTATGATATGATAATGAATTAAACAACAAAAAATGTTGATTTTAATAGGAAACTTCCACAAGATACTGAGCTTATAGGTATAATTCGTCTGGAGTTCAGTTGTGTCGATTAAAAAAATGATGATGACGGTTCGCCGATAATTCTGCCGGCTTCTCGAGAACTTGTTGTGAGAACTGACTTCTTCAGAATCTAACATGGAACTCAATTTCGTGTTAATCAAGTAAGAATATGTTGGCTATAATTGTAGCCAGTAAATGAAATTCCTTTTTTTTAGGTTATTGTTGGCACCCTTGCATTCAATGCTTTGTGGAAAGAGATTCATTTCTAACCTTTTACTTAAATAGTACATTAACGAACATGAGGTGCATACGTTTCGCGCTTCGAGGCTGTGTTTCTATGTAATTATCCAAACATGGGTAACATGACACTCTCAGTTAAAAAAATGTCGATGACTTATAAGAACGTGGCACGAGAGGAAAAGTGTCGGATAAGGCCGAAAAAATGATTATTAACCTATTTTTCCGAAATCCTCAATTACCGCAAGCGCAAAAACGAAAATAGAGAGGTTTGAATATATCGTACGAAACGATTCGGGCATCACCCGGCTAACGATTTGAAGTGGCGAAGTACAATTAGGAAACCACTGCTGAGCGAAAAATACAGAGGTAAACGACTTGCGTGAGCAGAGGAAAACATAGATGGAGACTGGAACAATGTATTTTTTTCTGATGAAGCTTCATTTTGGGGTTACGTTATCACCACACGAGCCTGGTTAATTTTTAGAAGCCGATTAGTTCAGCGCACCGTGAAACACCCTATGAAGATCCATATTTGAGAATGTCTTTCGTGCAACGGTTTTAGAAGACTCTGCATGTTTTCATGTTTACCTATAATTTGGGCGCTGTAAAAATGCTCCAGATTTACAAGAAGTTATTAGTACCGACTGCCAAACGGTGGTTTGTCAATAAAAATGAGAAGTGAATTCTTTAAGAGGATAACGACTCTAATCATCGGAGTAAAACGTGTGGCCAGTGAAAAGGAAATCCTGTATGGTCACACTAGATTGGCTATCCCAGTCGCCCCATCCAAACCCAATGTAGTTGTACAAGTAGAAGCTTCGTAGTAAAAAGGTGTATAATTCATCTTTGTCCCAAGAATAGGCGGAAAATCTCGTCGAAAGTATGCCCCGAGGACCCTAGGCGATCATCAACGCTAATGGGGACCGGATGAGCTACTGAATCACTAACATTCTAATGGCAATCCTATACTGATGTAAAAAACTTTTAAATAAATACATTTTTTTAATGAACGATGCGCGATACGTTCTTATGTCCAGAAAAATTATAATTATAGCAAAAAAATGTTAATAAAACTACCAAAAAAATACCTATTTTTCCTTCCAGACAGAAGTAATTTAAAATGTTATTAAATAAAAAAAAATAGACGATTTCTAATTAATTATGGACCTCGAATGTATAGCCAGGAGTAGGGTAAGGTATTTTGCTTATTGTATACATGCGGTGTTAACTTCCAAAAGTAAATTGACAGAGCTATTTAGGTTTAAATGTAACCCGTTGTTACGATAATGTTATAAAATTCCTTTATGAACCTGAGCGTTATATTATCTAAAAGTTGACAAAAAAATTGAAATATATCTTAAAATACTTTTTTAACATGGTGACCTTCACTCATTATTGTTCTAAAAACATATGCAAGGAAATAACTTTTTAGGACTTTTTAGGTTAAGGTAACTCAACTAACTTAATTCAAATAGCTGTGTAATAGATAAGTCGATATTCTCTGGTTGAAATAGTTAGGAGATTGCTATGCTTCGAGTCGTTTTTTGCAATTCGTAAGCAAAGTATAACTTCTTTATTATAAGGAATCCTAATCTTCTTTTTATAAAAAAATCAAGAAATTTTACCTCTACACCACAGAATGACCGGTCAAGTGCAAGTTTGACTTGCGCAATTAGTGTTCCGTACGTTGATTACTTTTCGAATAACATTTTTTATTATGGAAGTATAAAATGATCAGTGACTTCACAAAACACATCCCAAATGAGCTTTCAACAAAGTTTTTTTTCGATCTTTACTGGAAACTGATGACCTTGAAATTTTAGTTTTTTTTTTTATATACCAGATAAATTATTAAAGGTAAAGCACTCGTGATAATTTTCGTCCAATCTACACCCTGTAGAGAATATTCTACAATTTTTTCAAAATTTTTTGATTAGTACTTTTCGAGATAAGAGAGGGACAGCGATTTTTCGCACTTTTTAGTGTTCCGTATGGAACACTTATAAGATCACTTCGGTGTCTGTCTGTCTGTCTGTCTGTCGGTCTGTCTGTCTGTCTGTCTGTCTGTCTGTCTGTCTGTCACACCCGATTTTCTCCGAAACTATTTGACATAGAAAGGTGAAATTTGGTAATAATATAGGAATTGATGGCCTCATCAGAGCCATGTAGTTTTGAGAATTAAATTTTGACTTAAGGGGTGAAGTCGGAAGTGAAAAAAAAAATTTTTTACTAGGTCATCGAGTGTGGTGTCAAATGAAAGCTTGTGAAAACACGAGTAAAAAATATATATATAATATTATACTTCCGCGCACTTTTCTTTGTATTATTTTTAAAAATTCGCGTAAAATCGCTGTCCCGGGCCTTATCTCGAAAAGTACTTATCAGAAAATTTCGAAAAAATTCTGGAATATTCTCCACGGGGTGTAGATTGAACGAAAATTATCACGAGTGCATTACCTTTAATAATTTATATGGTATATAAAAAAAAAAAAAATTTCAAGGTCATCAGATTTCAGTAAAGATTGGAAACAAACTTTGTTGAAAACTCATTTGGGGTGTATTTTGTGAAGTCACTGATCATTTTATACCTCTGTAACAAATTTTTTTTATTTTAAAAGCAATCAACGTACGGAACACTAATTGCGCAAGTTCAACTTGCACTTGACCGGTTATTTAAAAATAATACGCAGAGAAGTATGTGCAAGTATTACATTATATACATTTTTGAACTCGTCTTTGTACAAGCTTTCTCTTGACACCCCACTCGATAACCTGGTAAAAAGAATTCCGATTTTACCCCCCAAAACTAAGTCCTTAAGTAAAAATTTAAATTTCAAAACTACACGGCTCTGATGAGGCCATCAAGATATTAGTGCCAAATTTCAACTTTGTATGTCAAATAGTTTCGGAGGAAATCGGGTGTGACAGACAGACAGCCAGACAGACAGACGGACACCGAAGTTATCTTATAAGAGTTCTGTACGGAATACTAAAAATGTTTGGTTGACTTTGTGGGACAATTATTTTTCATGTTTTCAATCAAATAAAGAGAAATAGAGAGGGGGCGAAAAATAATTATGTAACTTAGATATATACACGATATAACCGAATCAGAAAGTTCCAAACATATGTATGTATATTTTTGAGAAAAAGCTCCCCCTATTAGGTCCCTTATTATTTAGTATATAAACTTCAAACTTCTATATGCTGACAATACTCAATTATGCTTTTTATTTTTAACTTCAGTCTAAGTAACAGCTGGGAACAAAATTAACTTTGAATAAATGCCTAAATATCTTCTGACCATATGCTAAAAATAAATCTGTCAAAATCAACAATAATATTGTGCGATACTTAAAATATTAGGGGCGATAGTAGCACCAAAATGATCATTAAAGCAGGTAATAGTGAATTGAATTTAGATGATAAAAGCAGAAGCTTAGATTTAATTGTTGACTCACAACTACGTTGCAAAGATCGTATTACCATAAATATGTATATACTGAAAAAATATGATGTTTTAAAGTCTATTTTCCCTTTTAAACACTGTATAGGCCAAGACATGAGAAAATTATCATACGATTTTATTGTTCTGTCATACTTTAATCATTGTGATATTGTTTATGGCCCTTGTCTTGAATAGTTCCAGTGTATTTACGTAGAAAACAAAAAGTTCAAAACTGTTGCGTACGACTTATATTTGGTATACGTAATTGGGTATTACATAAGTTAAAAAAAATTCATAGCTTAATATGAGTACATAATAGACTTAAATTATACTCAACATGCTTTTATTATGAAATATTAAAATTTTGTTCGCCTTTGAGTTTATGCAACAAAAGATCATTCAGAACTAACGTTCATCATTTAAATTTCAGTAAAAAATTAACTCTTCTTAAACATAAACGTAAATTATTTGAAAAGATCATTCTCTTACGATATTGCTTCATCTATAAATTTGTTAAATTTGAATGTTAAGAATCTTGTTCTTATTTTATTATTGAAGAAGATAACACGTAGGCTGAAAAGTTTTTGGTCTGACACATAGATGTGCCCCATCCATATAATTTTTAGAAAGTACCAACCTTCAAACGATACGTGCCAAATTTTCATGAATTTCGACGATTAGTTTACAAGTTACAGCAGTTTTAATGACGCTACTTTTGATATTTTCAAAACAATGGAAAAAATCGAATTTCGTGTGTTGATTAAACACCGTTTTTTGATGGGAAAAAATACCGTTCAAGCAAAGCAATGGCTTGATAAGTTTTACGGAGACTAGTCCCCTGGAAAATCATTCATCATTTACTGATTTGCTGAATTTAAACGAGGTCATACAGATACAAATGATGCTGAACGCTCTGGATGCTCAAATGAGGTGGTTACACCGGAAAACATAAAAAAAATCCACAAAATTGTTTTGAATGACCATAAAGTAAAATTGCGTGAGATAGCTGACACTCTAGAGATATCAAAATAACGTGTTGGTTAAATTTTGCATGAACATTTGGGCATGAGAAAGCTCTGTTCAAAATGGGTACCGCGTTGGCTCACAGTGGGCCAAAAATAACAACGTGTTGATGATTCTGCGCGTTATTTGGACCTGTTTAAGTGTAATAACAGAATTTTTTCATGCGATATATGACAATGGATGAAATATGGATCCACCACTACACACGTGAATAAAATCGGCAATCAGCTGAGTGGAGAGCAGCCGGAGAAAGCCGCCCGAAGCTGGGAAGGTTTTGGCCTCTGTATTTTGAAAAGCCTATGGAATAATTTTCATCGACTATACTGAGAAGGGAAAAACCATCAACAGCGAATGTTATATAAAGTTATTGGTGCGTTTAAAGGCGGTCCCAAACGAAAAAAAAAAAAATGCTCTTTCATCAAGACGTGTAACGAGACAATGATTACGATGGCAAAATTGCATGAATTGAAGTTCGAATTGCTTCCTCATCCACCGTATTCTCCAGATTTGGCCCCCAGTGACTATTATCTATTCGCAGAACTCAAAAAAATGCTCGTGGGAAAGAGAGTTGGCTCCAATGAAGAAGTTATCGCTGAAACTGAGGCCTATTTTGAAAGCAAAGACAAGACAAGAAGGATATAGAAATATTAGAAAAGCGTTAGACTGATTGTATCGTTCTTGAAGGTGACTATAATGATAAATAAAGTCGAATTTTGCAAAAAAAAAGTGCTTTAAGTAGCTAGACCAAAAACTTTTCAGCCTATGTGTTACACCTTAAAGAGTTTTTGAATCAGTAAAGGTAAGTTGGGTAAATAAGCAGTTCTTTCCGTTTGCTCTCCATCTCCATTTTCATTTCCTATTTTTCTATTACTTTTTCCTACATTATATTCGGTAATATATGTGTCGATGTTTCAATTATTGTATGGTGGGAAAGTATGATGCATTTTTCCAAAATATAAATGTAAAATGAGAAAATGTGGCATGTCTTTCATCTTACCACGATCTTTCGCCATCATAATGTAGGGTAACAAAAGCTTGCCAATAATAATATAGTTCCAGGTGGGAAATGATTATTAGACCCTTAGAAGTGCGGAGAAAGAATAAATATAAGGAAACAGGACGACTTTGTCTAAATATAGAAACATATAGTTTTATGGCATGTCTTTAAATCAAAATTTTATATCCCATCTAGATATTTATTGTGCATGACAATAATCAATATTGATAAAGGAAACCTTGACCTTTTAATAGCAAATGTAGATATTATTGTCTATGCTAACACTGATTTTGTTTTCCTGGTACCGTTAGCTTAGTTTTATGATAAAGACATGCAAAATAATGAAGTAATTTAAAACTGAAATAATGTTTCGAAGTATGAAATATCATTATAAATTGGATTACTTGCTTAATGAGAGTCGCACGGATTTTATATATTAGAATCGATGTGTTCTAATATTTAAATATTATTCTGGATTAAAATTAGCACACGTGCCCATTCATTGGACCAACTTTCAATTTGTTACCGTCTAGGCACTAATAAAAATTTGATTAGAAAGACATATTGTTTTTTACCTAAAACCGGTAATATTTTTCATTTAAACACCTTGCAAAAAATTAGAGTACGGTAATAAAAAAAATGCACATTAGGTACGTCGTTAATTTATGCAACTATAAATTACGAGTATGTAATCTCTAACAAGAAATAACATTAATGCAACTTTCCAATAACACCAAGTATCGTCTTAAAAATGTTAGGTGGATATTTTTTAGATATAATGGCGCAATACGCAAAAATCTTTGTTGGATAAACGTTGACCATTAATTTACGCTTTTTTTAATATCACACAAAAAGCAGATTTTCTATCCTCGGATTAAAAAATAGAGATTGTTTAATTCGATTTTATTCAGTTGTTAATTTTAAACATCTTAGCGACCCAATTCTGTAACATATTTTTAGGATTTCTCTTTCCTTGTGGCTTTCACGAGAGTGACAAACTTATAATCTATTACGGAAGCAAAAAAGACCAAAGATCCTTACTTTGACGTGTCTCTTTCTCTATTATTTTACAGAATCGCAGCTAAGATGTCATTTCACTCGTGGAATTACGAACAGTTAGAATATTCGAGTCAGAGAGCTGTTGCTGAAGCTCTTAACACAACAGTAAGCGTGATCAATCAATTGTGGAGTAAACAGAGCTTAACGATGTCAAAGAGTAACATAGCCAATTAGCTATGGCGTACAATCAATGTGTGTGCTCCACTTGTGAAAAATGTACGAGCATAACCTCAATTCTAGCAAACTGCTTGAAGTCCCCATTAACAAAAGATGATCACGTTTGCCGACTTGAAGGAGAATAAGAACACCAAAACGTCAGGAATGTGATCCAGTTCTGACATTGAAATTTGGGGATAATTTAAGTGTAGAAACGATCTGGGGGTGCATAACTACCAGGGTAGTTATTTATTATGAGACGAAAAATTGATTTCGTTTTTCTGGAATATTTTCTACATAGAGCTTGTTACAAAGACATTAATTTCCTGATGTATTGTTTGTCACTGACAATAATATCTTTCTCGGATGACAATTTTAGTAATTGAAAAGTATAATTCACGTTTTTTACTGAATTCGTGCTTATCTAAAGCTGTAGATGCATTTTTGTATATTTCTATCCGGCTAATCTATTGCCTATATTGATTAATATATTTTATATTAGGATACAGAGTTTATTAAGTTTGACTTTTATTCAAATCACAACCATTTTTTAATATGTTTAATAAAATTATTCAAGAGAATATCCATAAACGATGAAAATAAAAATCTTATTTGATTTTAATATTCCCTATTATAATTTTTGAAAATATTTATGAAAGTAAACTGCTGTTAAATGAGACAAGTATACAAAGTAAATAAAAACTTGCAGTACTATTAGATACTTTGGAAGGCTACGAGGTTAGAAGAAAGATAAGGAGTTATGAGTTCTTACCCGTTTTATTTAATATTCACAAAATTGTATCGAGGTATGATGTACGAGGGCGTATTGATGGGTTTCTAGCCTATCATAGAAAGAACAAGCAAAACTCAAAAATGTAATCTCTTCTTAACTTTGTACACTTGGTGCATCGGTTATGAAGTAACTTCAAACCTTCTCAAAAAGTCTTTGTCTTAGTTTGCAAACAGTCTTAGATAACATTTATTACTTCGTGATTTGAATGAAGTTTGTATCCTTGCAAATGTTTTTTCAGTTTTGGAAATAGGTAATTGTCGGAGGAAGCTAAATCAAAGAAATATGAGGAATAATCAATCAGTTCAAAGCTTAATTCGTTTATTTTTTACAAAACTAACAGGGATTTGTGTAGGGGTAGTGTCTCTCATAAAGAGCACCTCTTTAGAAACTTTTTCTCAGCGTTTTTCCACAATTTTTTGGCGAAGTTTAGTTAATAATGAAGAATGATATTCTTCAGTCACCGTTTTGTCGTGTTCCAAGTAATCTATGCGAATTATCCCTTTCTAGTCTCAAAAACGATTTGATTCAAAAAGTTGGGTGAATCCTCCTCAATGATTCTCAGTTGTTTTTGCACGGCGCTCAAACATTTAGGGACTCATTTTTATGCCTAAATCAGAATGGACAATGTGTAAAAAACATTCGCTCTGGTATACGTTTCAGCCTAATTCGTCGATTCTCCAAAGCCTTTTAATATACAGCCTCAACAGTCTCTCGGAAACACACAGAAACGGGTCTTCGAGCATGATGTTAACCACTGATGTTAGTTCTTTCTGTTTAGAAATCAGTAACATAATTTCTGATAATAGGGTAGGAAAGACGTTGCTTTTTTAATGCATTAAGTATGTCGTCGTTAATTTTTTTTGTGAACAGTTCTTTCAAAAAGAGGCATGTTATTATTGATCGATATTCGATTTTACTAAATTCATAATTTGTCGGTCATATCTTCTTCAAAAATTCACTATAAATAGTACAAAAAACTCTTGACCACCAAACCACAGTCAACATAAAACACAGTAGCGACAGTCCAACTCGGCACCTTTGATCTCAAGGGGTTCGGGCTTGTAATGAATTGAAATATTCAAATTTATTCTTTCAAGAAAAATCCTATTCTGTAGCATAAAAATGAATTTTGCTGATTGAAAGGAAAAAAGTTTTTACTTTAAAAAAACATTTTTTATCAAGTTCTTATTAAAACAGAATCCAAAAAAAACAAGGAAAAAGGCAAAAAATATAAGGAAAAATTCATTTGGCTTCAACGCTTTTTGCACGTTATTCATTTAAATATTTCATTGCTGAATTTATATTTCTAAACTATTAGAGATATTGTCCGGGAGGAAAAATGTCCATTTTAAGAATATATTTCTGCACACCTTCAGCTTCGCGCGTATAATGTCAACAATCATGCTCCTGATATTTCAGCAAATCCCAGTAACCTGGATATAATTATAATTATCATTTTAAGATGAGATCGTCTTTCTTCTCAACTTAAACAATGCATGAATGAAGTTCGAATTGCTTCCTCATCCACCGTATTCTCCAGATTTGGCCCCCAGCAACTATTATCTATTCGCAGACATCAAAAAAATGCTCACGGGGAAAGATTTGGCTCCAATGAAGAAGTTATCGCTGAAACTGAGGCCTATTTTGAAGGCAAAAACTTTTTAGCCTACATGTTAAAATTAGAACACCGTTAAATTTCGCAAAGGTTGATATAATATCTCTCTTTATATTCCTTCTAAAAGATTCAAGGCGGTCCTGCCTTTTCTTAAAATTCATTCTCTCTACAAGATTAATCTTATACTGTACAAGTACCAGTTTACTCCCTGGCTTGACGTTTAAATAACACACATATGGTACAAGAAAATGTTAATTTTTTTCATCAAAAATGTATCCACTGATTTCCAAGTTCCACAGGATTCAATCCTTTCATGTGTTCAACTGTTTTTAAATAACCAAAGTAAATTTACTAGTTCACAGTTGTCGCAACTTATGTGGCCAGTAAATTTTTCTAGTGTGTTTTTTTTTTCAAAACATATAAATATTCTAGGGTCTCTAAAACACGGTCTGGTGTTTTAGAATATCCCAATATGAAATTAAATACAATAAAAAGAATAAAGGACATAAATACAAACATTAACAAAACAAACACAAAACTACTCTCAGGATATATTCCGCAAACCACAGTTTTTGATTTTCCATATTTTGTTTTTTCAACAACAGACAAATGAGTCCGTAAGACCGAGTTTTAATGACGTAAAACATTGTAACCTATTTATACATGGATTATATTGAAGTATAATTAACTTAAATTTTTTTAGCTCACCTAAAACTTACTATTATATTGGGAACACAGAAAATTGTGGTTTGATAATTCCTGATTTTAAAAAAAAACACATAGAAAAACACATGTCATGAATAGGTTGGTGATATTTATTTCTATTGTATTTAAATGGTAAAAAATGTACCTGTATTTAATACAGGGGGTATGTAATTGGCTGTTCTTCTTGGGAAGTAAAATATTTTATGTGACAAAGTAAAATATCTTAATTATTAATACACAATTATGTATATTACTTTTATTGTGTTTACGTATCTCCTCTAGGTAAAAAAACGGGCTTATTGATAAGGTTCGTGCTTTACATTTTATAAACTTACTTTTTAAATAATAAAAGAACCCATTAAATAATACATTTAAGGTATTATGACAAGATGCATAAACTGAGCAAAATTATAAAAATAAAAAAATTTTGCATGAAAACTTATCTACCTTCAACCTGCCCTCGATAAACTATAAAATAAATCCTTGAGAGACAATTAGTCCAAAAAAATCTGGTTCTCTTGCCAATTATCTGTCTATAAATATATAATTACCAAATCAATAGCATGAATTATTCGTGTTACATTCTTAAGAAAATTAAGTTACTAATCCTGATTTGTGTAGGTGCATCTTGGGTGTAGTTGTTATATATATATATATATATATATATATATATATATATATATATATATATATATATATATATATATATATATATATATATATTTACAGTGTGTCCCAAAAACTTTTATACCCATGAGTGTTCCGTACGGAACACTAAAAAACCTAATAAAATGATTCTGTAGTAAACTTTTATTTTAATTTGTGTATTTTCAATCCCTACATTGTATTTAAGGTTCAGATAAGGATATATCATATTTAAGAATTTGAATAATCCGTTATTAAATGTTCCAGATATAATTTTGAATTATTTTACGTCCAGTTATATTTTGCACACTTCATTATTGCCTGTTATGCGCTAATTCATAAATGTAACGGAACGTTTTCCTCTCGACACAAGTTGCAAATCCTGGCATGTTCTATAACTCTATTGTCGTATCCAAACATCATCGGAATTAACGATTAAGAAGAGGAACACTAAGGAAAAACAGCATGTCAATATCTGTCTATATAAAATATCATACCGAGTTTTCATTAAGATTTTATGAGGAAAGCTTTATGCAGAAAATTGATAATTGAAAAACAAGCGTTTCTATGTTACCTTAAGATATTTCAAGTTTTTTAGCTGTTCTGAATAGCATGTCAACCGATATCAATTATGTAAAATCGAACGTCTCATGTATTTACAAATATTTCGCTTTATTATTAAAAATTTTATATAATATATCTTGTACCTACGATAAATAGTATATTTGAAACAATCCAATATTGAAATAAGTTCTTTAAAGACTAAAAGCAAATTTAACTATTGGATAAGCTGATGCCTAAGGTATTGAAATAAATAAAAATTATGAATTTTTATATTTTATGTACTCTAAATAATTTTATTTTTTCGAATTTTTTCCTATCGAGCTTAATTAACTTTTAAACTTTACGTAAAAATAAGTTTATGTAGCATATACAGAGTGCCCCATATGTATGGAATAATGATTCCAAAGCATTTATATCATGTATCAAAAAAATGTTTAAATAAAAGTTATAGGGCGCACATGCTAACGTTGACAATGAAATGTTTTGAACTGTCGGTTCGAAGAAATTACGCCATCTTAATTTTTTTTTAAATGGAAAGCCGTGTATATTATTTTATTTTTGAGTCCTACTAAAAATTCTAGATATTTTTTGTCTAACATACCATATGTCTAAATTCAACCATTTTGGAATTATTGATATTTGAAATTAAGGAGATCAAATTAAAAAAAAATTTAAGCCGGCTTGTGTCAAACATTTACTGTCAGGTAACGACTTAACGCGTCAAAAAGTGATTTACTGGCGAAAACGTTTATGGCTGCATTTTGTGAAACTGCAAATTGAGCGTAATATTATAATGGTACATTTAACAGAAGCTGAAAGAATTACTTTGTTAATGATGGTTGGTTACAGAGACCGTAGGAGAACACAACAGGAGGTGTGTGATCTTTTTAACGCAGAATATCCGAATCAAGAACCTATTACCCAATCCGTAGTTAGCAAAATATTAAAACGATTTAGACAATCAGGTCATGTTAAGGATATTTCTAAATCTGGACCTCCAAAAGTTAAAACAAGCGATGATAAAAGTTAGATGTTTTATTAGAAATTACAGAAAATCCCCATACAGCCACTCGTCAGCTTTGCCTAGACCACAACATAAGTAAAGGTACCTTAAGTCGAATACTGAATGAAGAAAAATTGTATCCATACAAACTTATTCTAAGGCAGGAATTATCTGAAGATGACTACGATAGACTCGTTGAATTTTGCGAGGTCATGATGAAACGAATCAATGTTTCTAATCTAATTCATAATACTGTTTTTTTCTGACGAGGTCACATTTTGTCTTAACGGAAGAGTTAACAGGCATAACTGCCGGTACTAGTCTACCGAGAATCCCCACTGGATAATCGACAGTCATTCTCAAAGACCTCAAAAGATAAACGTGTGGGCAGAGATTTGTGGACGTCATATCATAGGTCCCTTTTTTATCGATGAAAATCTTACAGGAGCGCGGTATTAACAGTTACTCCAAGAGAAAGTTATTCCAACTTGTGCAGGTCTTTTTCCCGATAAAAATAATTTGAATACCCCTAACAAGAATCTGTGGTATCAACAGGACGGAGCACCTCCTCTCTATGAAATCAATGTTCGTAGATATTTGGGTGCGATTTTTCCTAATCGATGGATAGGCAGGCGAGGTGCTGTAGAATGGTTTGCAAGGAGTCCCGACCTTACGCCACTCGATTTTTTTTATGTGGGTATTTAAAAACCAATGTTTACCGAAGTCGACCTGAAACTGTCGAAGAATTACAACAAAGAATTCAATATGAAGTAGCACAGATCACCCCGGATTTTCTGCAAAACTCTGTTCAGGCTGTTTATGACAGATTGGGTCATTGCCTCGCTGTTAACGGTACACATTTTGAGCAATTGTTACGTTAAAAATAAACCTAGAGTATTTATTAATACATAGTTTTTATGTCTTTTTGTATTTTAAATTTTAAATGACAATAATTCCAAAACAGTTCAATTTAGACATATGGTATGTTAGACAAATAATATCTAGAATTTTTAGTAAGACTCAAAAATAAAATAATATACAGGGCTTTCCGATTAAAAAAAAGAATCAAGACGGCGTAATTGCTTCGAACTGACAGTTCAAAACATTTTATTGCTAACGTCAGCATGTGCGACGTATACCACCCTATAACTTTTATTTAAACATTTTTTGATACACTGATTAATAAATGCTGTGGAATCATTATTCTATACATATAGGGCACCCTGTATAACAAAACCAGTTTTATTCCATAGTGACATTTTTTTCGTTCTAACTTTTATTAGTACGATGTCGCTTACTGTGGGTTCAAATTAAAAACAAATCGTATTTGATGCGTTTTTAGTCCACTACTCAAGGTTATTTCATCGTAATTTTAAAATGCCTCATCGAACAGAATCTGAAAATGAAAGTCTCGAAAGGTTCGTTTAGAACTCAGGAGTGTCAACGAATTTTAAAAAATGTAAAACGGTGGACGTATAATAATTAAGTATGATATATATATATATATATATATATATATATATATATATATATATATATATATATATATATATATATATATATATATATATATAAATATATATAGATATATAAATATATATATATATATATATATATATATATATATATATATATATATATATATATATATATATATATATATATATATATACAGTTTGGGAGGATTTCTATTAAACAATTTTAATCCGATCAAATCAATAATATCTTTTAAGCATAAACGCACCCACTATAGTTTCATCCTATCGTATTGAGAGTAGTTAATAAAATAATAGTAAATTATTTTAATGTTTAATTAAAAATATGGCAAAGATTAAAGTAGCTAGAGCTGTTAGCAGAAGATTGAAACATTAAATTTAATAGGATGAAAAAAAAAAACAAAAAAAGAGATTCTTTCCTTTTGCATTTCTATTATACATTATTAATGTCTGCATACCGTATTGAGTTTTGAAATTAATCAAAATTAAGCTACTGAGTATAACATTACGGTTGAAATTATTATCAACACATATCAAGGTAATCGCGTTTCAACCTAAATCATGACTCGGTGTATACCAGTATAATTGCCCTGGCGAATTTGTTTATATTTGCAATTGGTTTTAAAGGACGTTTTAGAGCTTTAAAGTTAAACAAAAGAAAATAATTGATTTTAAATTAATTGTCCTACATTCATATATCTAGAAGTCCAAGAACGATCAGATAAATGTGGGCAGTTATATACATTATTCATAGAACCAGAATCTGAAATTTCACAACAGGTGGTGAAAGAAAATAAAACAGTGCTTAACTTTCCGTGTAAACGACATAATCTAAATATTTGAAATAAGTTTCATTTTCCGTAGGTGGTATCAGTGGTTTAAATTTAGAATATTTGAAATGTGTTTACTTTGATAATATTTCAGTTTCAGTTACAAAAGAGTTACGAGGTTTTAGGTATTTACCATTTAAACAAAACTTTATAAATAACTTTGCAGAAGGTTAACAGTACGGCTAAATACTTATTTTAGGTATTTAGTAGAAAAATATATAGAGCAACTTTAATTCGGATACGAAATGGCACAAGTCGCTAAATATTTCATAATTTACAAATTATGTAATTTTAAAATTGGTTTGATTATATGCAATGTTGAGATTGTTTAAACAGGTACAACAGTAACTTGATCTCTCAGAATTTATAATACCAATCATATCTCATTATTACTTGCCACAGAAACAAATTAACGGTTAGCCTAAAATCCGTTTAAGGGATGTGAAAAGCTATACTATTGTAAGTTATTCTATTCTTGAGCCTTAAACAATCGGTTCTTGTTTAATACTATTAGGATAAGGATTTCAAAGTTAGAATTCCGAGCTGGGTTTCCACACAAAAAAATATCCTGTGACTTCAAAAGACATATAATGCCAATAGTCTTAATTCAGTCCTATAGTTCTATTATAATTTATCCTAAGACTGTCAAATGGTATAGCTTCAGCTTGAACCCTTCATAATTTTGTTGATGAATTCTAGACTAAATGTAGAATTTTCTCTAACATCTAGGTACACACTATTATTAAGGATATAATTAGTTTTAAATTTTGAGGGTTGAAAATCGGAATAAAGTCATCGATTTTTTTAGAACTTTTTTTTATAAATCATATTCCTATTCTGACTTAAACATCATTTTTTTAAACCACCAATTAAAATATAGATAAAATTAGATTCATAATTACTCCTGTTGGCAACTAAAACTTTGCACGCGGTTCAATTAAGATTGTTATGTAGGGTATGAATTGGCAATGATATTTAAACCGAATCATTTATATTTAGTTCAAAATCGATATTTTTAATTTTAGTTAGGTAAAAAGTGGTGACAGTATATAAAATATCGTTCGACAAATTTCCAAATATGATACTTGTGTTTATTTTTCAGATGGCATTTGATTTTACAATATTTATTTAATCAGAGTATTGGCGCTTCACCAATAAATTATAAACAATAATAATTATGATAACATTGTTGACTCAAATGTTGAGTTTTAAAAAACTGCCGAGGAATGGATGAGGATACAAAGACCTGATGAGATTAGTGTCTATTTCTTAAAAAGAAAAATATGAAATAGAATTATAACTTTAAAGTATTTAAGTACAGATTTTTGTTTAAATACATTATTGATATAATAAATAATAATTATTATGAATTTAATTTTAAAATAATTTAATTCGTAAGTTTTTTTTTCAATTCCAGAAACATACCAAGATCTTCTGATACTTATATATTTATTATATGTAAATGATTCTTGATGATAGATAAGAAGGTAACTTATAAGACAGAAAATAAATATATTAAATATTATTATATATATTTTATAGTGTCACCTTTCTCCTAAAAGAGTATACGTCATAAATGATAACCAGAATCAATTTTATTAACACAAATTAACGTTTAAATATTTTAGGTATTAGATCCGTATAAAGCGTGAATCTCACTTTTTCACAAAAAATATTGAAAAAATTAGGTCGATTAGACAAAATTTATTATATATATATATATATATATATATATATATATATATATATATATATATATATACACACACACATACATATATATATATATATATATATATATATATATATATATATATATATATATATATATATACACATACATATATATATATATATATATATATATATATATATATATATATATATATATATATATATATATATATATATATATATATATATATATATATATATATATATTTGAGAGTACTACAACATATTGAAATTATTATATAGGAATAGGCCGGACAGACCACTTTCACTTTGTCACATAAAATAAAATGCTGTATAGGGTGTTGTTCTGTGCAACAAGAACATAAACCGGTGTCCATCAGCGGTGGTCCTTATAATGCCAACACATACCCCCTGGTTCCGGTTCCGTTGGTTTCAGTAGTGGTGATGGTGGTGACTTCGTTGCCAACATCATTTTCTTGTGTTTGACGTTTGCTGACTTTCTTAACCTTCTTGGTCTTCTTTTCGGTGATGGTAAAGTTGGCTGTGGAGTAATCAACGTCACCCATTTTGGTCGATTTTTTCGGTTTTTCGGGGTCGAAAACGGAACTAGCTTCGCGCACTTACCGACCTGACTTGGTCTCGCGAATGAATTCTGTAAAAGTGTGTGAATACGGCCCGAGAGATGATTTTCTCTGCGGTATTTTTAGAAAATGATAGAAGAACGCCGTGTGGTGCCGGGTGCAATGGATTTTGGTGGCTGCTTCGCGAAGACAAAAATAAATTAAATGCCTTTTGACGTAATCGATTAATTCCAACTTTCTAGCGAAATCCGAGTTCTGCTCTATGAGCTATGGGATCGAATAAACGCTGTCATGAATACGAATGACTTAAGCGACGTTTACATACTGTAACGTTATACTATTTAATCTTCTACTAATTATTTTTCATTTAAAAATGTTGATGTTTTAGAATCCTTGAAAACCCTACATTTTGTCAACAAAAATAGAATAGATCTCAAAACAAATTTATTAAAATGATTAATCCAGTAGCCTGAAAATATTCTGGTGGCGTAGCCAAGATTATTTTTTAAATTGCAGTATATGTCATACCTTTATTTATTTTATGGAACAGAAGTTTATAATGATGTATAAAAAAACATGTAAACAATATTTCGTAAACTTTGGTTCATTATATATCATTTTGTTATGAATATGGGTTTATTAAATACTGTCACCAACAGTAGATGTATACCGCGTATTATTAATTAGTTATGGTGGCATGTACATACGTATTAATGGTTTAGGATTCAAACGCAATTAACTAGTAAATGTTGTATTTAGCATCTTAAAATTTATTACTTTTAAATTTAGTCATACAGCTGTTAATTAGTAATGGAAATTACTTCTAAAGATTCAGCTTTTCTCCGGTATCCTTTTTAATATTTATTATTGTTAATCTTATTCAATTCTAATAATAATTCTTAATTTCATTGAATCTAGCAAAAACATAATATTTTACTTTATGCCTGTATATTTTTTCTTAAAAAAATCACAAATTTTTATAAAAGTGAGAATTAAATCTTAATTTATTTTGTATTACGACTGATACTTCCGAAATAAAAATGCTAGTTAGGTTACTCTGGCCCTAAGCATTTCAACTGCTAATTATTGTATTTAAGATATTGATTTTTATAAAAGCTAAACCAGTTCCGTTCATTGATATTCTATTCTAAATGCTGATACCATGGTTCGATTGCCATATTACCATATTTACGCGAAAAGGGAACTAGTTACAAGTACGAGAAATATATTTTGTTCCGTGAATTTTTCGTGCAAGCATTTTTTCCGCAAGCTTCAATCAGTAGAGACACGTCTAAGGTAGATGACGAATGTGTGCAAAAGTTATAAAGCGGTCATAGACATAATCTGAATATACTGTATGTCAATTTTAATGATGCCATTATTGCACTTTTAAAAACTATAATATCCACAAAAAGGGTAAAATGGGCAAAAAAACTAAAAGATTTTATTACTTAATAATGCTCACTTTAATAATTATAACCGTTTTATTTTGGGAGATATTTGTAAAACACCGAAGGTTATCGATTGGGATTTTATTTTATTGCGAATCTATTTTTAATTAATACTGTAGAAATATTATTTTCTACTATTCTAACATAATTTTACAGGATGTTTAATACCAACTTAGTATCTTGTACAGCGATATTTCCTGTTCTAGTCACCATGATTAAACCAAATTCTTAAACGCACAATTGAATTTGTTAGTGTATTTTTTTACACGTTGTCTTAATCTTGAATACAACCTTGCATCCACGATACCGAAGAAGAAATTATTTTGATGAAAAAGTCTGTTTAACAAGGGCCTAGATCAAACTAGTGGTGGGACTGATCAACGGCCACTATCACCTGAGGAAACATTTACAGAAAGTGAATGAAAAGACATAAACCTTTCGGCGATTTATATCATGACGATAAATTACCACGTGAAGGACTGGAAGGAAGCTAACAAACCTTCTTAAAGGGACGATATGCATGTAACCATGTGTGTTATTAAAATATATATTAAAAAATATAAATGATATTTGGAAAATTGGACTCCACTCCGTTTCTTTAAATTATCATTTAACATTCAAAACTGGATTTGCCTCTAGATTTTCATATTTTTAATCTTTCAAATTAATTGTTTTTACTTCCTCTGCTAAAGTAAAGTATATATATATATATATATATATATATATATATATATATATATATATATATATATATATATACAAGAAAGAGGAAGGACAGTAACAGGGCACTGGCAACAAACAATCCTAAGTTTAACTGCTGGGAAACGCCCTTATAAGGAGAAGAGATGAGCAATCAAAGATCTAAAGGCTCTAGTATCTGCTTTTTATTTTTATTATCGAGCTTTCGCTGCCTAATGGTAGCTTCTTCTGGATTCTAAAAATGCAAACCAGGTACAGAAAATAAACTAAAACGTTCGTTTTTTAAAACGTGATTAAATAAATTGTACGACTGAATGTGTGTATATATATGAATATATATACATATATATATATATATATATATATATATATATATATATATATATATATATATATATATATATATATATATATATATATATACATATACATATATATATATATATATATATATATATATATATATATATATATATACACATACACCTATATATATATATATATATATATATATATATATATATATATATATATATATATATATATATATACACATACACCTATATATATATATATATATATATATATATATATATATATATATATATATATATATATAACACATTAAAATTCCGGGTTTCAATCCGTTAGTCTAACAATGAATTTGCACGACGTTTCGCCAAAATCTCATTTGGCATTTTCAAGTGCTCTTGCTGCTGCTGCTACTCGATAGTGTGATCTTGCTGCGGCTGACGTTCGAAGCTAACTAAGAGACCGAAGTGCGGTCGCCGTCTTTTATAGGTCAGCGTCTACGCAGATTGTAGGTGGGTGGTGGGGTCTGGAATCAATCTTGATCAAAATTGATAAGGACATTTCAACAAAACCTTTCAGTGTCTTAAAGGGTGTTAGACAGGGGAGCATACTGTCGTCAGTATTATTTAATATCTACGTAGAGAAAATATTTCAACTTGCTCTAGAAGATGAATGCAGAGGGATAAAAGTTAATGGGAAGACTATAAATAATATTCGGTATGCACACGATATCGCAAGAGTTGTCAATAATATGGAAAATCTAAAATTCTAATCAATAAGCTGAATGATATTGACGAGGAGTAGGGTCTACGTATAAATCTTAGGAAAACCAAAATGATGGTGATGAGTAGATGCATCTCTCTTTATAACTATAAACTATTATACTTACAAAACTAATGACATTCGGATTAAAAGGTACACTCCCTAAATTTATTTATAACCAAGAATCCATCAAGTCAAAACAAATTATACCCTATCAGATCCATACACAATCTCCTTAGGTGTCCCACAAGAATCGGTTCTAAGTCCTACGCTCTTCAACATAGCAATCACTTCCCTAATAGAACAAATTCCACCTTCTATCAAATTTAAAATTATTGCGGACGTCATCAGTCTATACACCTCCTCCTCAATCTCTCAGACGTACACTAAACTCATACAAAATGCAATACAGTCGCTAAATACCTGAGCATTAAACAACAGACTTTCCTTTTCTTACTCCAAATCCCCTGCGATATATTTTTGTAAACAAAGAAACTTCCCAAAACTAAATCTTCTCCACCTTTCCAATAACAATATACATACATCTGATGCGCTCAAGATCCTTGGTCTAACCTATGACAATAGACTTACATGGAATACTCACATCAACAACTCAAAGCACGAACTACTTCTGATCTTAACTCAGAATTCTCTCCAACACGACCTGGGGCGCCCACTTCCCATCCCTCCACCTGATATATAAATCCCTCATTTTCTCAAAGCTCGCATATAGTGACTTCATCTGTGATGCTGTTAGTCACTACATTAAGCAACATCTGGAACCTATCCAGAACCAAGCTCTCCGCCTGATCACGGGTGCCTTTCGCACATCACCGATTCCTAGTCTACAGTGTGTTGCTTCCACCTCCCCACTGAACCTCTCCAGACAATACTCTCTCCTAAAATTTTATTTCTCCTCTCTATTCCGTCCCAACAAAAGATACTCCTCGAATCTATTCAGAACACACTGCCCAAATCAAGTCTACCCGACAAATTCAATACCGAGAAGAATCTCAACTTTGCTTCCTCTATACAATATTCACCCACCGAAGTATGATTATCCTTCACAAACTTCCTTTCCACCATGGCTCTCTCCATGCCCAACCATAGATTTCACCATGCACTCATATAAGAAAGCAGAATATTCTAACTTCCAATTAAACAAAATGTTTCTTGAAAGAATTACAACCAATTATCCGAACTACACTCTCATATACACAGACGGTTCCAAAACTAATAACCGGTCAAGTGCAAGTTGAACTTGCGCAATTCGTGTTCCGTACGTTGATTGCTTTTAAAATTAAAAAAAATGTTACGGAGGTATAAAATGATCAGTGACTTAACAAAACACACCCCAAATGAGTTTTGAACAAAGTTTGTTTCGAATCTGAAAACTGATGACCTTGAAATTTTTGGTTTTTTTTTATATACCAGATAAATTATTAAAGGTAATGCACTCGTAATAATTTTCGTTCAATCTACACCCCGTGGAGAATATTCCAGAATTTTTTCAAAATTTTTTGTTAAGTATTTTTCGAGATAAGGTGGGTGGACAGCGATTTTTGGCGATTTTTTCAAAATAATACAAAGAAAAGTATTACATTATATATCTATGTTTATATATATATATATATATATATATATATATATATATATATATATATATATATATATATATATTTATATATATATATTTACTCGTGTTTTCACAAGCTTTCATTTGACATCACACTCGACGATCTAGTAAAAAAAATTTTTTTTCACTTCCGATTTCACCCCTCAAAACTAACCCCTTAAGTCAAAATTTAACTTTCAAAACTACATGACTCTGATGAGGCCATCAATTTCTATATCATTACCAAATTTCAACTTTCTATGACAAATAGTTTCGGAGAAAATCGGTTGTGACAGACAGACAGACGGACGGACACCGAAGTCATCTTATAAGTGTTCCGTACGGAACACTAAAAATGGTATGGGAGGAGCATATATAGCTCCATCCGCTACCAAAATGTAGAAACTTCCCTCCTATACATCTATCTTCTCTGCGGAGCTCTTGGCAATCAAAGAGGCTATGCGATATGCACTAACAATTTCATTATTCATACGAATACTAATTATTATCTCTGATTCTTACAGTGCTCTCAATTCTATTAAATCTAGGAATCTTGCTTTTAATTACATACGACAAATTTTGGATCTCCGCTACATAGCAAAAATAAAGAATCGGTACATATCGCTTCTCTGGATACCTAGCCATATTGGCACTGGGGGCAATGATAGGGCTGATCAACATGCCAAACCAGCAATCGTAAGAGGCATCCCCGGTCTGGGCGAAAATCATAGAACAGACTTCAACATTCACCTAGAATCTACATTTCGATCCTTATTCCAACTCAAATGGGATTTAACAAATTCTGACAATAAATTGTGGTCGATTAAATCGAACGTGTATCCTGCACTAAATGTCCTGATAATGGGCACACTTACAGTACTCACTGCTACTTGTGAAAAAACGAATAAGCTCCTATATGTTCTATCTGTAGATCTCCCCTAACAGTGGTTCACATAATCGAGGACATACAATTCAAGACTAACAGAAAAAAACAGAATATTCGATCCAATCTGAAAACTATGATTGATACATTCGAAACAACAAGTGCGAATCTATATATATTACCTAAGAGAAATTAACTTGACTGCTTAATGTTCTCACTTTCCTTTCTTCTTAAAAAAGGTATTCTCTCAGTATATCTAATTATCTATTTATTATCACCTATAAGGGGCGCTAAATGACCTTTGTTGTCGATGCGCCCAGACCACAAAATATCCATCCATCCATCCATCTCTTTATAAAGGATCGAGAGACTGAGAGGGTTAATAAATTCAAATATCTTGGCTTTAGCGTCAATGAACGATGGGACTGTGATGGGGAGGTTAAACTGCAGATTGGCATAGCAAAGAATACCTTTCTAAAGTTGAAAAATATGCTGCTTCAAAGACAACTGCCACTCGCCATACGAGTAATAAAATACTATGTTTGGCCGGTCCTTTTAAATGGTGTAGAGCAATGGTCGTTAAAAGTGAGATCATTGAATCGTATCGAAGCTTTCGAGCTATGGATACTACGACGTTTGCTACGAATTTCTTGAACAGAACACTTAACCCATGAAGAAGTGCTTCAAAGGGCCGGGGTGGAGAGGCAACTACTTAATATCGTAAAACAAAGATATGTGTCTTATTTGGGACATATACTAAGAGGTGACCGCTACTCAATTTGAAAACTTATTCTTCGGGGAAAAATGGAGGGTTGGTGAGGACTCGGTAGAAAGCAACACCCGTGGCTCCGGAATATTAGGGACTCGTGTGGAGTTCCGGACGCTGAGTTTGTTTCCAATCTTTACTGAAATCTGATGACCTTGAAATTTTTGTTTTTTTTTTTTATATACCAGATAAATTATTAAAGGTAATGCACTCGTGATAATTTTCGTTCAATCTACACCCCGTGGAGAATATTCCAGAATTTTTTCGAAATTTTTTGATAAGTACTTTTCGAGATAAGGCGCGGGCCAGCGATTTTTTGCGAATTTTAAAAAATAATACAAAGAAAAGTGCGCGCAAGTATAATATTATATATATATTTTTTTCTCGTGTTTTCACAAGCTTTCATTTGACACCACACTCGATGACCTAGTAAAAAAATTTTTTTTCACTTCCGACTTCACCCCCCAAAACTAACCCCTTAAGTCAAAATTGGATTCTCAAAACTACATGGCTCTGATGAGGGCATCAATTCCTATATTATTACCAAATTTCACCTTTCTATGTCAAATAGTTTCGGAGAAAATCGGGTGTGACAGACAGACACCGAAGTGATCTTATAAGTGTTCCGTACGGAACACTAAAAACCTAATAAACACGTGTTAAAAAAATTAACCGTTATCTTAAATAACTCTCAAGCAAAAAAAAATTGCTACTTAACAGTATTAGTAAAAAAGTAAATTTACATTATGTTCTTTTACATAATTATTCCCTAATTATGACCAAACATGTGGTGGTAGTTTTACCATCATAACATCGTCAGTATGTGAAACTGAATACCCCACGTAAGTACAGGAAAAAAGTGATAAAATAATCGGAAAATTTGATTCAAACTCAAGTATTGCAGAACATACTCTTGAACATAATCATATAGTACATTAGTTAATTTACGGTTAATAAAGAATGTATCTGATAGGAAATTATTAGATGCATATGAAAGTATTGAAATTATAAAACGTAAAAATAGTCTAAAAAGGACCGAAGAAATATTCCTCACAGTTTTCTGTCCCGGTCACTCAACAGGAATTAAACCTTCGTCTGTGATTGGTCAATTCCACTTGAGTAAATCAAAATTTTAGTCTAAATAGTCCGGTTTTTAGTGTTCCACACGAAACACTTATAAGATCACTTCGGTGTCTGTCTGTCTGTCCGTCTGTCACACCCGATTTTCTCCAAAACTATTTGATATAGAAAGTTAAAATTTGGTACTAATATAGAAATTGATGGCCTCATCAGAGCCGTGTAGTTTTAAAAGTTAAATTTTGACTTAAAGGGTTAGTTTTAGGGGGTGAAATCGAAAATAAAAAAAAAACAAAAATTTTACTAGGTCATTGAGTGGGGTGTCAAATGAAAGCTTGTGAAAATACGAGTTCAAAAGTATATATAATGTCTTACATGCGCACACTTTTCTTTGTATTATTTTAAAAAAATCACGAAAAATCGCTGTCTCCCCCTCTATCTTGAAACGTACAGATCCAAAACTTTCCAAAAAATTCTGGAATATTCTCCACGGGGTGTAGATTGAACGAAAATTATTACGAGTACATTACCTTTAATAATTTATCTGGTAAATAAAAAAACAAAAATTCAAGGTCATCAGTTTTCAGTAAAGATCGGAAACAAACTTTGTTGAAAACTTATTTGGGGTGTGTTTTGTGAAGTCACTGATCATTTTATACCTCTGTAATAAAAAATTCAGAAGCAATCAATGTACGGAACACTAATTGCGCAAGTTCAACTTGCACTTGACCAGTTATTAATCATCGCTCCTGATGATGCTAACATGGTCAGCGAAACGCATGGCGAGTGTAAAAATAAAGTGTTTGGTGTAATGATGACAACTGTTGGGTAGTAACACACATTATAATAAATATATACGAATACATTTCAAGTCCGTATACCAATATTAGTATATCAAGGCCAAGGTCTTTTTATAATTTCGTTTAAATTTGTGCTATGTATAGTAGTTTAACGGCCACTCGGTATGTAAATAAAACCCAAATGCTTTTGCAAACAGTAGAAAAGTAATTTAGGTAAAAAAATTCACAATTTGGTTTGGTGGTTTCACCATGGTAAGTAAAATTTTCAAGGTAAAGATGATACGCAAGTACTCACGTTTAACTGTCTCTTGTCTTTTTACTGACATTTAACGATACTAAAAGATGTATTCTAAAACAACTAGCTATGGTTTAAATTTTAAACCCGTTGGAGAATTGGGATGTAAGTTTTTTAATGAGTCAGTTCGATTCAGTCTTTTTTTGTTCCCATCCAAAGGGGCCTAAAATAACACATTCCGTGCCGCTAAATATATTAAAAAGTCGGTATCGTTTGTAAAGAAATGGGTAAATCATTTTAACGAGACGAAAAATGTCGACGGCTTGTCAATCCGTGGCTCGGTAGGTAAAGTCACTCCGAAAGTCGAAAACCGAATTGTGCCTTTGTTTTCACGGGACCCGAAATTAACGCTGCTTCAAGAAGTGACAAAATTAAGAAAATCGGGTTTGAATGTGTCCAATGAGACCATTCGACAACACCTTCGTGTTCATGACGTCAAATTTCGAAGCACGTTGAAGAAACCTTTGGTGGGCGAAAATCACGTCGCGACGCGGCTCGCTTGGTCCTACAATAAGATTCTAGAGTGGCCCTCACAATCGCTGGACGCTAACCCTATTGAAAATGTTTGGTCCTTTGTAAAAAGAAAGTTCAGAGGAAAGACTCTGAGGACTTTGACTCTGTGGTCTCGCGAGATTCGAAAAACAGAGTATGCAGAAAATCTCGTTCACAGCATGCCTCGAACATGCCAGGCGATTATTGACGTAGGAGGCGATTGGACACCTTACTAAGGTAATTCCGCCGTTGTTAGCACACCAAAGAATACGTTGATGGCAAAAAATATTTACGGAACACATTTTTTTAACAGTAGAAGCGGTCACGTTCTTACTCGACAGACTGTATACACAAGTCTGTGATTATCTGTTGAGCGCCTCTGGAAATCGCCAGTGTGTTGAG
The DNA here is from genome assembly GCA_019049505.1 of Pachyrhynchus sulphureomaculatus. Lineage (NCBI taxonomy): Eukaryota > Metazoa > Arthropoda > Insecta > Coleoptera > Curculionidae > Pachyrhynchus > Pachyrhynchus sulphureomaculatus. Next base: position 131,719,306 of record CM032447.1, read on the forward strand.
AGTGTATGTATTGACTTTTCGAAGGCGTTCGATAGAGTTAATCATACGCTCTTGTTGGGCAAGTTGTGGAAAATAGGACTAAGTAGTGAAGTCCTTGGGTAGATCGGCAGTTTTCTGGAGTGTCGTACACAGTATGTCCGTATTAATAATTGTATTTCTAAAGAAATAAAAGTTCTTTCAGGTATGCCTCAGGGGTCTCAATATGGTCCTTTACTGTTTCTGCTTTTCGTTAATGACATCGGCAAGTTTATACAACATTCTAAATTCCTCATGTTTGCAGATGATCTAAAAATGTTTAAAACGGTTAACACGTTGCAAGATTGTCAATCTCTTCAGGAGGCTGTTCATGGCCTGTATAGATGGAGTTGAACTTGAATATTAAGAAGTGTGTTAGCATTAGTTTTGGTAGAGCTAGACGGAACTTTACTTTTGAGTTTAACATTAATGGCAGCAAGCTGAGGCATGTTAGTGAAATTAATGATTTGGGAGTTCTTTTTGACCAGAAACTTACTTTCAATAGGCACATTTTGTCAGTTGTTCAGAAAGGTTACAAAAATCTGGGGTTCATCACGAGATACTGTAGGGACTTTTCCTGCTCTACGTTTAAACTGTTGTATTGTTCAATTGTGAGATCGGGGCTTGAGGATGCCGCTGTGGTATGGTCTCCTAATTACAATGTATATATAGAAGCGATTGAGGCGGTGCAGCGCCGGTTTTTGCGGGCTTGTGCTTTTAAAATGGCCATACCCCCCAGATAGTTACCATATAGATCATCACAACCTTAGAGGCATTTTGGGTATTTCAACCCCCTGGAGACTAGAAGACTCCATTGTGACCTGCTTCTGGCTTTTAAGTTAATAAATGGGCTGGTTGATTGTCCCTATCTCTTGGACATGTTAACATTTACTGTTTCTCGTCGCACTAGAGGCAGAGACCTGTTTGGTATTCCCTTTCATGCGACTAATTATGGCTATTATGGACCCATGTCCAGAATAATGAGGCATTTCAATCAGTTCGATCTCAGGATTCATGGCTCCATTGACAGTTTTAAATTGATTATTAAAAAGTTGTGATATTTGCTTGCTGTGAAACTAGTTTTAATGATCTTGTGATGTTGGATTCTGTGTATGTTTATGATTTTTATTATGTTTAGTTGTTTTAATTATGTTTATAATTGTGTAAATTGGCGCAACGCCGTTAATAAATAAATAAATAAATAAGTATGTATACAAGTTTTTTTATTTATACTTGCCTCTAAATGTTGCATCGAGGGTTTAACAGATGAACTTTTACCTTCTATGTATGAAGCAAGTATTCAACTATATTAAAAAATTTAAAATGTTAAAACTGGAATTTTAAGGTATAGTATTAATAACCCCGATAGAGAAGGTTTGGTTCATTTAAAAAATAATTTGTCCTCCTGAATCAGAAATTACTCTATTAGTTTAGGTTCTTGAAAAAAGGTAATCTAAAATTAGGTAAAATTGATAATTTTGACTATAATTCGGCCGGCTGCGCCAACATATTTAAGGAATATTTACTTAGCTGTACCCAAAAATTCGCAAATTCGACAATATAGCTATTTAAAATGTGGGTAATGCCTAGTATTTGGTATTCCTTAAATTTGGTGCAATCTAGGCTTAGTCAATTATGGCTACAAGAAAAGTATATCAAAAACATTATGACCTCGGAATAAAAACGTTTCTTAAATAATTGATATATTTAAACTTATGTTAAAACTTTTCTATGCATTATGTTTTTGTTGCATGCAGATTTATTTAAATCTAATATTGGCTTGTGTTTTACACTATTTGTAAAATTTATCCCATCAAAAACATAAAATGTAAAAAAATGCGATCGCACGGCTACATGATCACATAAGAATAATCCACTATTTCGATTGCTAAGTAAGTCTAAACAGTGCACTTAAGAATAAAGTATTTTAAATAGTAGATTATTCTTATGTGATTATGTTGCCGTGCGATTGCCAAGTCATTATATTTATTATAGAAATAAAGATGTCTAATATTGATACGGTTACTATAAATGTTGGTAGGTAACTAAATAGATAACAATTTATGACAAAGTTGTTGAATAGGTGCTTCCATAGATACTAACTAAAATAACTGACTTGGTTTTACATGAGATCTCACAACTTTGTGTGGTGGAAGGACTGCGTTGCGAGACTTTTTTTACATTTTATGTTTTTGATGGGATCTCATTTCTTTTTGTACGTCAGCTATGGATTTTCTTAAAAAACCCACCCCCTGTCTCTATTGGTTTTTCTCAAAGGCTATGATGTAACAAAGTCTGGACGATAAGTGCTTCTAAGTTGATTATATTCAACGATTACGGACTCCTGAGCTTTGATACTACCGAAGTCGACATTAATTAGATGTAATCTGCCCAGACTTGTCACTCTCGAAAGTGCCACGTATGTTTGACCGCATGTGAACACTGAAGAACCGATGTCCATCAGTGCACTGTTTAGACTTAGCCCCTGACTTTTGTGTATGGTAATAGCATAGGCTATACATATCGGAAACTGTTCGCGATGAATATAAGCTCTATTAATAATTTCAAATTTAGTTTTGACTGGACCAAGCTCGTAAAGATGTTCATTATTAATTGTAATATGTATTTTTTTTATTTTATTTATATTTTCAGTATCAACCTTTACTCCTTGTACTATACCGATAGGACCGTTGACTAAGCCAAGACTTACGTCAATATTTCGTCTTAACGTGACTTTTGCTCCTATTTTAATAACTATATTCTCTTCTAGCCCTGCTGTCATGGAAGTATCATCTTCATACTTTCTTATAATTAAAATATACTTAAAGTATTTCCCTTAACAATTTTTTAATTACACGAAGTAGGTAAATATTATTAAACGAATATATTTGATAAATGAAAAATATTATTAAATATAATATATTAATTAGAAAATAATACAAATTATTCATAATTATGGATTTTTTGTGATTAATTAACTTTATACGACGTATCATTTATCGGGACTCACGGTTGACCTTGCATTATGCTATGTATGGCTGAGCGCTGCGCGCTCTCCGCGCTCTATCTCAAAAACGGTTCAGCGTATAAAAAAATCTTTAGAACAAAACTTGTAGAGAATTTTATGCTCTTCAATTTTCATAATAAATGCAAATATCATTGAAACCATAGAAAGCGAGATATTTGCGAAAAACCGATTGTTGTGACCTTTGACCTTGAATATCTTAAGACGCGGACACGAGATTTTTGAGACAACTTTTAGAATGGCAAAATAAAGATTTATACAAGTTTACAGCTTATTATCTCTCATTCCGAGGTTGAGCCTCTTTTTTGGCTTAAGTGACTGTACCATTTAGAAAACGGGACTGAAATTTCAGTTTTTCCTTCCTTTATAGGCTAAACACTAACTAAATTCAAAATTTGAAGTTTGTGTGTCTGCTAGAAGTACCTTAGAATTTTAATGATCGGTGAGTGTGTCAGTGACAAAATTAAAGAACTTCGACTGGCAATAGTTCGTAAACTATAAGGTATAAATAGTAGGTAATTTATAGTATGTCCTCTTGGTCACTGAAAATTCAGACTTCTAGCTTTATCCACAACGAAGTTACAGGGGGTCGAAAGTGCCGTGAGTAGCTTCGAGAAGAGGATGGTACGGCTGTGCTTTCTGCTCGACTTGGCGGAGGCACTGCCATGCCCCCAGATGAATTATATTCTGTCATTTCAGCAACATAAAAATCATACAATGAAATGGAAATGGCACTTTTTGCAAAGTCAACGTTATTCACTTTACCATTTTTAGACTGGATTCTCTCAAGGTCTGGACCATAATAAAATGGATATTAAAATACACTATTCTGTTGACCAGCGTAGCTTTGTAACCGAATTGGTTCAGAAAGCCACCGTTAATAAAATTATTATTACCAAGGGAACGAAAACTTGTTCAAACTACATGTACATCGATCGATGAGGTGCTCATGAAAGTACTCATACCACAATTAAAGAAATTTGAGAACAGTTACAGAGAAAACGAAAAACGAAACTTGGTTTCTGTCAAGTAAGAACGTGTCCGCGATAATTCATTTTTGATAGATGCGATTCCAGCGAGTCAACAAAAAATCCGTAGAGGGAACCTTTATCTACGACGCATTTTAGTAAAAGTATCAGTCGATTCCGAACTTTTGTCGAAATCACGTGAAATCTAAAATGAGTCCCTTGTTTGCGCGACGGTTCGAGGCAGTCCTAAAATGACACATTTCGCGGCCGCTAAATATAGTAAAAAGTCGGTATCGTTTATGAGGAAGTGGGTAATAATTTTAGGGAGACGAGAAAATGTCGACGACTTGCCAAAACGGGGCTCGGTAGGCAAACTCACCCCGAAAGTCGAAAAACGAATGGTGCCTTTGTTTTAACGGAACCCGAAACTGACGCTGCGTCAAGGAGCGGCCAAATTAAGAAAATCGGGTTTGAATGTCTCTCATGAGACCATTCCACAACATCTTCGTGCTCATGATGTCAAATTCGGAAGCATGTTGAAGACACTTTTGTTGGGCGAAAATCACGTAGCGAAGGGACACGCTTGAACCCACGATAAGACACTAGAGTGGTCCTCACAATCGCTGGACGCGAACTCTATTGAAAACGTCTGGTTCCTTGTAAAGAGAAAGCTCACAGGAAAGACTCTGAGGATTTTTACTCAGTTGTCTGGCGAGATTCTAAAAATTTGGAGATCATTGCAGAAAATCTTGTCGCCAACATGCCTCAAAGATGCCAGGCGATTATTGATGCAGGAGGCGATTGGAGAACTTACTAAGGTATTAGCACATCAAAGAATACATTGATTCCAAAAAATGTTCTCGACATTCTTACTTGACAGACTCTATACTTGCTGAGTGAATTGGATGTTACACAATGGGTTATTATTTTAAACTTGCTTAGATTTTAGCATAAATTATGAACCATTCATTTCATTACAAAATTATGTTTTGTTATAAATTTTGAAAGTGTATTTTCACTCTTTACAATTTACGTAAAAATAGATTTTTGCCGACGAGCGATTTTTGGCACTAGGCCTTGTTTACAAAAATACGCGATATTATAAAGGTTTAACTTTAAAACTGCTTTATCTCATCCATAAAAAAACCTTCAGTCAGTGTATCTATTTGTGTAAATATAAACAAGTAGGTATTTCAGTTAAAGAAAATGTTTTCGAATATTAGAAATTAAACCAAAATAACAAGTCTTCGCAAAACAGAGTGTAATTAATAATTTATTATAAGTAAATATATTATTAACATTATTAGTGAGAAAAAATAATGGACCCACAGATAACTTACATTTTCTAAAACAAGCCCAAGGGACTGTATTAACAGGGGTTTTTTATTATTTTAAAAAGTGCTATTTTGTTATATTGAAAATTGAAATCCTTTTCATAAAAAAATACATATCAAAAGTTAATAAATTTCTTTTAATGAATAAGAAAGCTTTCAATAAAGTTAATATACCTAAAAACGAATATACATACATTTTATTCATAGCAGTATCAGTTAAATCTGTAAAAGTGAATCATGTTAGAGTTTTAAATGTAAAGTCATAGTTTATATTGAAAAATATTTGTTTTTTTCCATCTGATATCTTTATGTGCTCTCTAGGTTAGTTATATTTAAGTTTTAGTATAATTTAACATCAAATAAAACACACAAAAAAGCAAAATTACAGCAAAATGCATCGAGTTTGATATTTATAAGTGAAATCAGCATTTAAACTATAAGCCAGTAAAACTTTGTTTTTATTTTTCAGCAATTTACCCAGAAAGGTTCCCCCGATTTAGGGCTGCTGGCATCTTCATTAGAGTTTTTGGACTTTGGTAAATAAATTATATCTGCACTTTTTTCAGTTGCAGAGTCTACAAAGGATTCAACAGAATTATCCCTTTCTATCGACTCTAGGATAAAAAATAAAATTAATTTTATTAGACTTTTGAGAAAATTATCATTACTAATACCTGATTTATTTCCGACAGCACTGCGTTTCTTAACTCGTTTTCGTTTAATAACCTTCTTTTTTATACACCCCTTGCTCGTATCCAAACCATCAAGACTATTTTTCATTTTTTCTGTATACATTTCAATCTCAACTAATTCATCGCCTTCATCTTCACTTTTAGAAACAAATTTTTCATTTCTTCCAGAAGATTCTAGACTAGAAGTAGTTTGGAAAATTGTGTGGCCAACTGATGTGAAATCCACGCTATTTGATTCGGATTTAGCCCTACGTTTTTGTAAATTAGGCTTAATTAAGCTATTTTCTTTTGATTTTTTTAAAGTATCTGGAGACAGAGATCTGAATTTGGATTTTCTTACAGGTATTGCAAGAGTTTGGTTATTCCAGTACTCTGTGGAATTATAAGACGAATTATTTAAAATTATACTGTTTTTTTCTGAAATGTTCGGTTCGTATATTGTTTCAGCATTTGTCAGTAAAGGTAAACTAGGTTGAGGAAACTCATTCACTTCTGCAACGCTGACGGAATCATCTAGAAATTCACTACAGACATTGTTTTGCGATGTAGTAGGCTCAAAACTTGGAGGAGATTCTCGATAACAAATCTCTTTATCTAGTTCTTCAAGATTGTAACCCAATTTCTTTTTAAAAACGTTAATTTTGATTTTTTCTTTTTCATGTTCAGAAACCAAAATCTTCTTTGGCAAAGATAAAGGTACTGTACCATTATCGTCTTTTAAAACATATCCTGGTACATAGGAAGAAGCTTGTTTTTCAATTAAACATTCTGTTAGACATTCTTGACATATGAACTTTTTGATTCCTTGTAATGCTTGTGGTTCTTGCGATACTATAAAGTGTCTTCTTGGCGAAGCACTAAGGTTCTCGCTAGCCAATAGTTGAGTTGGAGAAGAAGATCTAGATCGAGTGCAAATTTTATCTTTACACCTAGCATCGATATTTTCGTGACTATTAAGTCTACACGTAGGGGTGTTTGTTCGAGTAGACGGAATATCCCCCTTAAGTGTCTGTAACTGTAATTCTAATCTGTCCTTTACCCCCACTAACTCTTTTATATACTGGTCTTGAACATTTTTAAGACTGGTTCCTACTGGCTGATAATTTGCACGTCTTTTGACATTATCATAAAAAGTAAGAAGTTCAATAACACCCACACAAGTCACTAGAACCGAAAGTAGCAATCCCATTTCACATCAATTCCATTTGTTTTATCATATATATGCGTGCGCAAACACCATTATAGTGCGAGTTTCGAAATAATTTTAATAAATTTCGAATTCGATATAAACATACACACGTTTTTCGTTCTAACACTACACTAACTGTGCCAATTATTTGGCTGGGGCTCTAACTAAAAAACTTCGTTACTTAATCGTTAATTAACAAAAAAAAATTGTTGAATATTTTCAATTCAATTTCTGCTATAGTGCCTTCTTATTTGGGTTCAATTTATAAAAAGTTAATTAAAAAATAACACTCAACTTAACTGGTGTATTTAAATTAGCGATTCTATCAGCTATCAGTTCTGACGTACAACTATATCGAAATATAAAAATAATCGCGACATTCAGAACTTCTGCCAATACATATGGCTCCAAGTTACGTGCAATTTATTCTAACAATAAAACAAATTTGCAGTTTAGCAAATAAATTAAGTAGTACAACATTCTATTCAAAAGGATGTTGGTGGTGTTCCAAAAATATGGTTCTAATATCGATAAGGTCTAATGTTCCATTATCCTGCTTTTCTATTCAGAATAAGATTATTATAGATTTAATCGAACGGATCACAGTTTCCGAAAGTCATATTTGTAAACATAATATTTAACTTTTTTTCACAATATTTTTCAAAAGGCGACCGACGTTCAACCTATTTTCGTCTAAAAATTACAAAGTTTCTATAGATACCAATATTTAGCCTTTTAATTTATATGAGATACTCCAGTTCCCAACCATCTGGCCTGTTGCTTTGATATGTCGGATAAAATATTTTTATTAATGCTCAATGAAAACAAAAGATAGGTCTGTTTTTCCATAAAACTGAGAATTTCTGAGTTTCGAATTGTTTCCATGAGATGTCTCCATTTAAAGAACGAAACGTGTGTAATACTGCGTCAATTTTTGGATATTCAATAAACTAATACATTGTTGATGTTGGTGGTGTTCCGAAAATATGATTCTAATATCGATAAGATCTAATGTTCCATTATCCTGTTTTTCTATTCAGAATAAGATTATTATAGATTTAATCGCACGGATCACAGTTTCCGAAAGTCATATTTGTAAAGATAATATTTAACTTTTTTTCACAATATTTTTAATGTACACAATATTTTTGAAAATGCGACCGACGTTAAACCTATTTTTGTCTGAAAATTGCAAAGTTTCTATAGATACCAATATTTAGCCATTTAATTAATATGAGATACCCCAGTTCCCAACCATCTGGCCTATAAAGTTGGTTTGATATGTCGGATAAAATATTTTTATTAATGCTCAATGAAAACAAAAGATAGGTCTGTTTTTTCCATAAAACTGAGAATTTCTGAGTTTCGAATTGTTTCCATGAGATATCTCCATTTAAAGAACGAAACGTGTGTAATACTGCGTCAATTTTTGGATATTCAATAAACTATTACATTGTTGATGTTGGTGGTGTTCCGAAAATATGATTCTACTATCGATAAGGTCTAATATTCCATTATCCTGCTTTTCTATTCAGAATAAGATTATTATAGATTTAATCGAACGGATCACAGTTTCCGAAAGTCAGATTTGTAAACATAATATTTAACTTTTTTTCACAATATTTTCAATGTACACAATATTTTTAAAAAGGCGACCGACGCTCAACCTATTTTTGTCTGAAAATTACAAAGTTTCCATAGATACCAATATTTAGCCTTCTAATTAATATCAGATACCCCAGTTCCCAACCATCTGGCCTATAATGTTGGTTTGATATGTCGGATAAAATATTTTTATTAATGCTCAAAGAAAACAAAAAATAGGTTGGTTTTTTCATAAAACTGAGAAATTCAGAGTTTCGAATTGTTTCCATGACATGTCGCCATTTAAACAATGAAACGTATATAATATTGCGTCAATGTTTGGATATTCAATAAACTATTACGTTAAAAAATATAAAAGTATTTTATTTTGGTTTCAAAATAATTTTAACCAGATAGGATATTATGAAACTATTTGTTTTTAGCTAAGATTTAAAGTAGTATTTTTTAAATTCTGGGCGTCTGAAAAACACATTAATTTCCGTACTATTTAGTGTATATTTGTAAAATGGATACCCTTAAGTGCTTTTACAAAGAACAAAAACATTTAGTTTTCTGAAAAATAATGGTAATACTCGTATTTAGTCACCATTACAAATTAGATGAGTATGAGTAAACTTCCATGATCGGTCGATTTCTAACTTAATTCACTGATTGAACTATCTGTCAAACCGTCAAAAGCTAATTTGTGTTGAAAAGATTCCTATATTCAGCAGTGAATTAATTGGTGAATTAATAATTGATAGCTGATATCCTAACGTCATTAGCGGTGGATTCACCAATTAAAAAAAAATGCTAAGAAGTGTTTTATAAACATAACCTCCTTTTCATTTTTTGTCCTCTGAAATGGACTTAATTTTTGTATGTATCCATTTTAAAGTTTATTATAAAACTTAAAATTCAGATTACAACAATTAATGTTATTTCATTTTCAAAATAAAACCGGTCAAGTGCAAGTTGAACTTGCGAAATTAGTGTTCCGTACGTTGATTGCTTTTAAAATAAAAAATTTTGTTACAAAGGTATAAAATAATCAGTGACTTCACAAAACACCCCCAAATGAATTTTCAACAAAGTTTGTTTCCAATCTTTACTGATATCTGATGACCTTGAAATTTTGTTGTTTTTTTTTTTTTTAAATACCAGATAAATTATTAAAGGTAATGCACTCGTGATAATTTTCGTTTAATCTACACCCCGTGAAGAATATTCTAGAAATTGTTTAAAATTTTTTGATAAGTACTTTTCGAGGTAAGGTGGGGGGGGGACAGCGATTTTTCGCGATTTTTTCAAAATAATACAAAGAAAATTGCGAGTAAGTATTACATTATATGTATATTTTTTACTCGTGTTTTCACAAGCATTCATTTGACACCACACTCGATGACCTAGTAAAATTTTTTTTTTACTTCCGATTTCACCCCCCAAAATTTAACTCTCAAAACTACATGGCTCTGATGAGGCCACCAATTCCTATATTATTACCAAATTTCAACTTTCTATGTCAAATAGTTGCGGAGAAAAAACGGGTGTGACAGACAGACAGACAGACACCGAAGTGATCTTATAAGTGTTCCGTACGGAACACTAAAAAGGTTTTAGTTTGAGGTTTATGGATCAAACTACCCTCACCAACTGGAAAAAAGGGAACTAATCAATCATCAATGATGAGTATCATTTAAAAAGATTTTGGGATGCTCCATCAGACAACGAAAATGATGCCACCTGTTTTTCGATGAATATAAGAATTCGCTCATATCGTACTTTTTACTCTGAGGTCAAATTTCCTTACGATTAAGTCATTCGGCTTGTATTTACGATATTTTCTAGGACCAATTCGATTCCGTGCCGTATTTGTCATTTAAGTTGCTTAAGCACTTTGATGTAAATATTTGTTTTTTCTGATTGTTAGATGATGATGGTGGTAGAAAATAACATGATGCAGCTCCCAGGATCAAAAAATTCCTGAGGTAAAATAGTTCCCCGTTCGGATATCCCGAGGGGGCTAATTCGGGGGCGTCAACAAGCGGAAAACGAAATTTTAAATAAGATTTTTGTAACATACGAGGTATGTAATCGCAATATAAATTCAGTGCACCAACACCTGTACTTGTTCTCTGTGAAACCAAGGTCAGTTCATCGACCAGTATAATCAACCATCTCTATACGACTTCTGTTCCCTGTTTAGGCGTAACTTTGGAATCTTGTCAGAAGCGATCTCTCTTTCCAACGAGAGGAGGCTCTAGAGCGCTGAAACTTTGATGTTATGTGCTTAAAAATAACGACTCAACAAATCACAAGATTTATCTGTTGCCTTTATCGACTACCAACTGATACTAACTTTAGAACACTCTTCGGTTCTCTTGCCGACACCATCGAACATTTAGAGATTAATTGTCCAAGTGCCGAAATTGCCATCTTGGGCGACTTTAATGTCAACAACAACTGGCTCAAGTACTCAAATAATCTGTTTTTCACCAGCAATCCAGAGATTTACACTGTCACTGTAAATCCGCTGTTAGAGTCTTCCGATCATAAACTGCTTTCGACATCGAGTATACTACCGACTAGTGGTAGAGAGGCGCCTAAACCGCGCAAGATTTGCTAAATAGGAAGAACTCACGGAATATTTTCAAACTTTCTCTTGGTTAGACGTCTGCTTTAGATCCGATGACCCATCTGACTGCGCTAAGGAGGTCTACGATATCATTTTAGTTGGTATGGAAGCTTATATCACTTTTTTGAAGAAATGCCCTTCTGACGGCAAGCCTTGGTTCGACTGAAAATGCAAAGAAGTGAGTGCTTCTAAACATCTTGCCTACCGACAATGGCGTGAAAATCCTAACGTCATAAATCACAACATCTTTATTCGTGCTCGAACCAGATGCCAAGGATTATCGACGAATTAAAAACAAACTTCTTGCCAGCCCTAATTATTCGAGGTCCTTTTGGTCAGTCGCTAAGGGGGTTAGCAACAACTCTACTATACCACCATTCCCACGGCCAGATAATACTATTGCAGCAAAACCTGTTGAAAAAGTTAACTTGTTGGCTGAACTCTTTGCTTCATATTCTACTGTCGATTTTCAAGGAAAAACATCACCCACTATTCCTATAGTGCAGTCCCATACTCCAGTTTTCTGTAGACTTTTCACCCTATTCTACAGAAGTGCAATATTTCTCTCCGGTTAGAAATACGCTACAGTTTAGCCGATACCCAAAAAAGTTAAGAAGACCTTGCCAAACAACTACCGACTAGTCTCACTGGTTTCAATAATATCGAACTTTATGAAAAGGCTATCAAGCGGCATCTAGCAGGATTTAACATTATTAGCGATCATCAATATGGCTTTCGAAAGCAAAGATCAACAGAAGATCTTGTAACTTATGTAATGCATTTTTGGAACAAGCAACTGAACACTTTAGAGAATCTTGAGCGGTTGCACTTGGTATATCTAAGGCATTCGACCGTATTTGGCATGACGCATTGTTGGCTAGGGTACGCGGTTTTAGTATGTCCGAAAGGTTTTGTTTATGGCTCTAGGGTTTCCTCGGAGAGAGCTCTTTACGATTGGCGATCGACGGATTTCTTTCTAATACCTTCACTATCAACACCGGTATGTCCCAAGGCTCTATACTGTCTCCTACTATCTTTCTCATTTAAATTAACGATCTCCTGGAAGGGACTAGAAATCCAATCTACAACTTTGAAGATGACAGTACGCTTATTCCTTCATTCACTTTGAATGCTCGAACATCGGCTACTCATACTGCAGGAAGTCGTTTAACTTAACAAAGACCTGGAAGAAATTCTTAAGGTGACAGTAACCAAGTAGAATTTAAAGTTACAAAAATTAAAGCGGCAGATTTTTTTAAAAAAGTTAACAGTAAGGAATTCAACATAGTTATGTCGGCACACTCCATCCCTTATTGGGGCTCTGTTCCCAAACATACATTGCATTTGTTGGATTCTATTTCAAAGATAGCTGTTCGCCTGACTGGAGACCCAGAACTCACCGGAAACTTTTATACCTTGGAACATCAAAAAAAGGTTGGCGACTTGAATCTACTCTACAAGTATTTTCATGTATAGTGTTCAATGGATATAGCTCGCTTAATTCCTTCCAGAGCCGCGCATGCTATTAATACACGTCGGGCTAATCCATGATCCATCTATCTGAGGTTCAGCTTGTTACTCCACGTACAACAGGTTTCAAGCAGTTTTTTATATGGGGAACATTACCCTTTGGATTGATTTGCCCAGGACTGTGTTTCCCACTGAGTACAATTTGCAGGGATTCAAGACCAACGTGAATCGCTTTTTTCGCACCAGCGCTTTAGGAATCTCACTGCCGCACGTGTGTTACGCCTATAAAAAATGGTATATTTTCGTATAATATATAATAACTGAAAACGGACAAGGCCCATATTTCAGCAGTCTACCCACTGTTCTCTTATTCGTCAAATCCATCCCGAGATGCGTTTCGCCGTATTACGCCTCATCAGTCGGGCTAGGTATGCTTACTTAGTATAATTCGTTGTATCTTACCCTTATGCTCGGTATAGTTTCGCATCTTACGGCTTAAAGCATTACGTCATCAACATTTTTGTCTTAAAAATGCATGACGTACACATGTCAATTATGATTAATGTTAAAATAAATGAAGAACTGAGAATCTGTACGCACTTCTTGGGTCGTATTCACGAAAACATGCCCTAATACCATACCAATGTAACATTAAATGCTACCTCCATCCTAAAAATCACTTCAGAGTAGAATTATTAAAAGTTCACAAATTTTATTGTTTTTGGCTCGCTCTGTTTATACACATAATACGTCAATTACAGAATAAGCTAAAAAAAGTTATGTTTCAGTTATGATTTATCAAACTTACCGAAGAAGTGTGCAAATATATATATAAAAAAAACCGGTCAAGTGCAAGTTGAACTTGCACAATTAGTGTTCCGTACGTTGATTGTTTTTAAAATAAAAAATTTTGTTAGGGTGGTATAAAATGATCAGTGACTTCACAAAACACACCCCAAATGAGTCTTCAACAAAGTTTGTTTCCAGTCTTTACTGAAAACTGGTGACCTTGAAATTTTGTTTTTTTTTTTATATACCAAATAAATTATTAAAGGTAATGCACTCGTGATAATTTTCGTTCAATTTATACCCCGTGAAGAATATTCCAGAATTTTTTCAAAATTTTTTGATCAGTACTTTTCGAGATAAGGTAGGGGACAGCGATTTTTTAAAAGTAATACGAAGAAAAGCGCAAGTATTACATTATATATGAGTATATATATATATATATATATATATATATATATATATATATATATATATATATATATGTATGTATGTATGTATATATATATATATATATATATATATATATATATATATATATATATATATATATATATATATATATATATATATATATATATATTACTCGTGTTTTCACAAGCTTTCATTTGACATCACACTCGATGACCTAGTAAAAAAAAAATTTTTCACTTCCGATTTCACCCCTCAAAACGAATCCCTTAACTCAAAATTTATGTTACGGTGGTATAAAATGATCAGTGACTTCACAAAACACACCCCAAATGAGTTTTCAACAAAGTTTGTTTCCAATCTTTACTGAAATCTGATGACTTTGAAATTTTTGTTTTTTTTATATACCAGATAAATTATTAAAGGTAATGCACTCGTGATAATTTTCGTTCAATCTACACCCCGTGGAGAATATTCCAGAATTTTTTCGAAATTTTTTGATAAGTACTTTTCGAGATAAGGCCCGGGACAGCGATTTTTCGCGAATTTTTAAAAATAATACAAAGAAAAGTACGCGCAAGTATAATATTATATATATATTTTTTACTCGTGTTTTCACAAGCTTTCATTTGACACCACACTCGATGACCTAGTAAAAAAATTTTTTTTTCGCTTTCGACTTCACCCCCCAAAACTAACCCCTTAAGTCAAAATTTAATTCTCAAAACTACATGGCTCTGATGAGGCCATCAATTCCTATATTATTACCAAATTTCGCCTTTCTATGTCAAATAGTTTCGGAGAAAATCGGGTGTGACAGACAGACAGACAGACAGACAGACAGACAGACAGACAGACAGACAGACAGACAGACAGACAGACAGACAGACACCGAAGTGATCTTATAAGTGTTCCGTACGGAACACTAAAAAAACAGTTAAGTTTTCGTTCTGTCTCGGCGGTGTTTTATCGATTACGAAAAAGTCTTTGATCGAGTCAAACATCCACAATTGGCACGAATACTTCAGAATATAGGTATTGATGAAAATGATACCAGATTTATTACTCATTTGTATTGGGATCAGGTAGCGACGATACGAGTAAATAGCAAAGAAACAGAAGAAATCAGAATAAAAAATTCGTCAAGGATGTGTTCTCTCTCCACTCCTTTTGAATCTATATTCTGAGCAAATATTCCAGAAGACTTTAGAGAACGCTTCAGACGGTATTAAAGATAATGGCAAAATCATCAACGACCTGAGGCACGCTGATGATATCGTTGTTATAGCAGACACAGTAGATGGACTTCGGCGTCTTATAAACAATATATCTAGGGAAGGCGATGTTTTGGGAATAAAGTAAGAAAAAAGTAACTATCATCTCGAGAACACCTGGATTACAAACAAGTATTCGCGTTTACGATCAACTAATAGAACAAGTAGCCCAATTTAAGTACCTAAGATGCCGGGTGATCAAGGATCTGAATCCTGAAGTTGAGATACGAGTTCGCATTGAAATGGCCAGAGATGCTTTTCTAAAAAAGAGACAACTCCTCACAGCCTCCTCTCTTTCTTTGGATACTCGTTATAGTTTTGTAAAAGTCTATATATATCCAATGCTTTTGTGGGAGTTCAACCCTGGACCTTGGGAATACGCTCAATGAATCTAGAATAACTGAAAACGGACAAGGCCCAGATTTCAGATGTTTACCCACTGTTCTCTTATTCGTCAAGTCCATCCCGAGAAGCGTTTGTACCCTACCATCATGTTCTGTAACTACTTGGATAAGTACCCGTAAATTATGTTTTCTTGTTTGTCAATCCTAGCCAGACTAACGAGCCGTGATACTGTCTCGGGATTGATTTGACGAATAAGAGAACAATGGGTAAATTGCTAAAATATGAACCTTGTCCGTTTTCAGTTATTTTACATTAACCACATATGCCTCAGCTGAATCCTTCGACAAGCCCTGCCTGCTTTTAAATGTTGACCGTGTCAATCACTCCGTCAGCTTGAAAGCTGCTGTGTCAGCTTTCGATGGAGTATTAAGTACTTAGTACAATTCGTTGTATTCTACCATCGTGTCCCGTAACTACTTGGATAAGTACCCGTAAATTCTGTTCTATTGTTTGTCAATCCTAGCCCGACCGACGAGCAGTGATACGGCGAAACGCGTCTCGGGATGGATTTGACGAATAAGAAAACAGTGGGCAAACTGCTGAAATATGGGCCTTGCTCGTTTTCAGTTATATTAACCACATATGCCTGAGGAGAATCTCCAGAAAGCGCTGCCTGATTTAAGTGTTGATCGTGTCAACCACTCTGACGGCTTGAAAACTGCTGTGTCAGCTTTCAATGGAGTATTAGGTATGCGTACTAGTACGCAAACCTAATAGTTAGTGTTTAGAGTCTTTCGAAATGTGGCTCATGCGCAGAATATTAAAGATCTCCTGGACAGAACATGTCCGGAATGGAAATGTAATGGGGCGAATGGGTCGAGAGAGAACTGCTGTCAGTTGTTAAAGTACAGAAAACTCGCTACTTGGGACATATTTATAGGGCTCCAAGATACTAGCTTCTTCGGTTGTTAATGGAGGGCAAAATTGAAGGGAGGAGAGGACCAGGACGCCGGCAATGTTCCTCGCTGAAAAATGTATGAGGCTGGACATGCCTGGACACTCACACTTTATTAAGAGTTGCCCAGGATAGAGAAGAATTTGCCGTGATTACAACCCAACTTCAGTAATGGAGATGGCACCATAAGAAGAAGAAGGCTGTGAAATATAGTCATTTAGTGATTTTCTAATTAATAAATTCATTTCTGCCTTTTAAATCAATAATTAGGACTATGAGGTGTGGACTCAGTTCTGAAATCATTAAAATTTTGCGCCCGTGACGGTTTTGACCTACATGCTGAAGTTTATTCAGCTGTATAGTTTTAGAACTTTAAAATTGTTATTGGAAAAATTGGCGAATATCGACTACTTGAAAAACACAGGTTATTCTAAAAATAGCAGATTTTAAAAAATCAGAGCCACCAATAACTAAGATTTAAATGTAATCACATATCGAAAAAATAAATTGATCAATATCAAATTAAAATTATTAGTTGTACAGAAAAATAACACAAAGTTAAACATACAAACAAAATAACTGGTAATGCACCATGATGACTATAAAAATTAATTTTTAAAATCAGTTTTAGCCTTTATATCTAAATCTATCAACATCATAGTTAGCTGGCCGAGATGTATCTTTGCCGTTTTATATTTAAATAACCGGTCAAGCGCAAGTTGAACTTGCGCAATAAGTGTTTCGTACGTTGATTGCTTTTAAAGTGAAAAATTTTGTTTCGGAGCGGAGGTATAAAATGATCAGTGACTTCATAAAACACACCCCAAATGAGTTTTCAACAAGGCTTGTTTCCAATCTTTACTGGAAACTGATGAGCTTGAAATTTTTGTTTTTTTATATATACCAGATAAATTATTAAAGGTACTCGTGATAATTTTCGTTCAATCTACACCGCGTGGAGAATATTCCAGACTTTTTTTCACAATTTTTTGATCAGTACTTTCCGAGATAAGGGCGGGACAGCGATTTTTTAAAAATAATACAAAGAAAAGTGTGCGTAACTATTACATCATATATATATATATATATATATATATATATATATATATATATATATATATATATATATATATATACATACATACATACATATTTTACTCGTGTTTTCAGAAGCTTTCATTTGACACCATACTCGATGAACTAGTAAACATTTTTTTTTTCACTTCCGATTTCACCCCCCAAAACTAACCCCGTAAGTCAAAATTTAACTTTCAAAACTACACTGCTCTGATGAGGCCATCAATTCCTATATTAGTACCAAATTTCAACTTTCAATGACAAATAGTTTCGGAGAAAATCCGGTGTGACAGACGAACAGGCACCGAAGTGATCTTATAAGTGTTCTGTACGGAACACTAAAAACAATAATACATAAAAAAAAATGCTAATGCATATTGTTCTGTGGCCTACATGTTCTTTTTTTCTTAGAAACACACGCTTCTTTGATCCACATGCCCACAACCTCTAGGACCTGGATACTTACTCTAATAAAATTCAGTTTTATGTAAACGATATCTCAAAGGTTAATTCAATTTTAATTGTTCTTGAACACACAAGTTTAAGTGCCGTTCTTCAGACTTATATACATTAAAATGTCCTTTTTATCATTATATTATCAAAATTATATCATATATATTTTAAAACAGTATACAAAGTTTGAAAATTTCTTACGTTCACAGCAGCCTTAGTTTAGAATCAGTTTTTTAAAAAAAGTCATGTATATTCTTAACCTAACCAACAACAGGATCATAAAATATAATAAAAACGGATTTAATAAATTTTTAGATTTACTGTCGAATATTTTCTCGACGATATATTAACCGTGCTACTTAGTACAGTTTTATGATTTATTGTTCAGTACCAAAATCATTTTATTGGTATTAAATATGTGTAAGACTTTATTAAATAAATCGGATTTACTCGTACATAATATGCTTGTCACGCGTATCAAATTTTTTTTATTTTTGTGAAAAATCTTACGTGAACAACAAGTTATTCGTCTATTCTACAAATAGAGTAATTTTCGTTGATAAAAACTATTTAATAGTGATGATTGATAAAACAATTACAAACAATAATTATTTACGTCTTATGTTCGAAAAGTGGTATTTTCTGGAACCAGTAATTTTACGCTCCTATTACAACATAGGGAAATTTTTGTTGCACATATCATCCGTAAAGTAAAGACTATAACCATTTTCTAAGAGTCATCTACAACTACCGATTAAGGTAATTTCTGTTGACTTGATAAAAACACACAACAAAGTATTTACTTTCCTGCATAATAATAAAGACATCCGAAGAGGCGTTTTTATACTCTGACAGTTCGTGTCATTCGATTATGACTAAAATTGTATCAATCGTCACATAATTGAAGATTAATGTCAACAAAAGTAAGTCAGGTTAGCTGCCCACCCGAATTAAATGCCAGTCGTAAACTAAACTGCCTGATTGACTAAAATAATCTAACTTTAAAACTGGACTAATTTGATAAATAAGGATTTAAATTGATAAGAGCACCAGTGAGTCAACTAATGTTGTGATGATGTGCAGTACCAGCCTAGAAAATTCGCTCAAATGTATAATTAAATCGATAAAAACGAAATATTTCCAAATTTTAAAAACTATTAACTTTCTACCTGCTGTGCCTTATTCTTTGAATTTTATTTTAAATTTTATTATACAATATTTACCATATGAAATATAACAGTATCAATTGAACAACTAAAAGTTTTAACTCCAATAGCAACTACATATATCGAGGTCTAACTTTTAGATCCTTATTGTGAAAAAGTTTTCTCTTATCGTAGATAAGTTTTCTTTTATCTCTAATTAATCATTTAAGTTCTAAAGTTTCCAAAAACTTGGAAAAAATTTTATTCCTAATTAGGTTAAAATTATCCATAATGTAATTTTTTGTATCAATTTTCCGATGTAAGAAATATGATCCGAATAAAATAGGTTTCGATTCTAAAGGATTTAATCAAGCCCAGAACATAGAGATATTAGAATAGGGGAAGTAAAGTATAGAGCCTTCTATAAGCGACAGTGTGACGTCGTTAAAAAAAGAAAGAAATAATATGAGTCATTATGTCTTTCTTATCAGAGCGAGCGAAAAATATGAATAAAATTCTCGCACGGGTACGCACTCTAACTTAGTGTTGTGGGTGTGCGCCAAGTAAGAGCGACAGTATGATTCATATTATTTCCTTCTCTTTCTATGAACGCTACACTTCTCGAGAGAATTTACCTCCTCTATTCTAATATCTCTATGGTCCAGAACCCGAGCAGCATCAGTCGCTAAAATTAGTTTCTTCATATGCCCATAACTAACATTAAAGTATATTTTAAAAATGAAAATATTCCGAACCAGTTTAAATTTAGAATATTACGAAGTGTGTTTCTGTTCGACATAATTTATTTTTTGTTGAACGGACTAGGCTAACTTGCTAATATCGACTTTTACTAACCGGATATTTAAAATTATCTGTTTCGAATTGTAAGCTTGGCTTGTTGTTGCTTGACTTTTTGCATTTTAATTTCTTGAGGAAATGTAAAAAATACATAAACACAATCAACTCTAATATGAGTTCTTTTTGTCCTTTTTCTGGAAATATAGGACGATAAATTTTTCTTTTCAAAAGAGTCTATCACATTGGAACTGTGTTTCTATCAAGTTTACGTCACGCACAAGATGTTATACGTTGCTATTTAACTTTAAATATCATAATTTATCAGGTTCCAAATATCTAATAATCTTTAAGCTTAAGAGTTAGGTGGCTTTCTTCTGGATTAAGTACGGTATGATCAAATAAAAAAAATATAGGTATAAGTCAATAAAATACTTTGATTACATTATCAGGCTACAAGTAACAGGTATGCAATTCTTTAGCCTTGTATACAATGCTTTTTTTTTAATTTGATAACGTCGCAAACTCATTTTATTCGATCTACCTTAATATTTCGGATTAAGTAAAGTCAACAGTACCATCGAAGAAATAGAAGACGATTTCGTCAGTTTTTCTCTGTCTCCCTTATTACTTAAATTATGCAAACCAATTAAAGTTATTTTTATGTTCATTTATTATTTTAAATATAGTTAGAGTAAATAAAGCTAAAAAGGTATTAGCAGTAACTTAATAAGTACTAAACTGGCCAATATTTTACTTTAAATTCAGTTCATTCGGATACTCGGTTAGATTTTTCTTAAATGTACCATTTGTATTAAAATCTAATTGCATAAATTATATTGTTGATATTTCTTTTTAATTTATTTAACTTCCAATATAAAGAAAAAAACAATACGAGAAATTGATAATAGGCTGTGTGATTTGCACACGACCCGCCAGTATTTGCTTGCCTGGACGCCATTCCCCAAACAAGGCCGGCGTCTCAAATTGCAAATGCAGCGTTGCGACGTTCGCAATCGACGGCGTCGATCGAACCACTAAGACAGCGTACGACGTCTATGTCCTTTTTGTTGATTCTGAACTGGAGAGGAAGCACCTGTTGAAAGCGAATAGTGCCGAGGTCCAAGTTGGTCGACCTCTGAAACTGTTGGCCTAGTCCATCCTACTTTACATCCACTGACTATAAAATTAGATCACCAGAGATTTACCGGGGGTATAATAAAATAAAAAAAGTAATAAGGAAAACAATGTTAATGTGTATCTACTAATTAGATTATAGGTTTTTTGTTTGTTAAGGCTAAACATTATGGTACTAATGGATATGAGGCAAAAAACAAAACTATAATAGATAAATCTTCCTAATTAACTGGTTCGGCCTTACCACCGACATTAACATGAGTGCAACATTTAAAAGAGAGAAATTTAAAATAGGAGAATTTATGATCATATTCGCAGACTGATCGTTGGCTTCAAAACATACTTAAAACATAGGTTATAGAAAATTTTAAATATTTTTCTAGCATAAATAATTGCTGATTTGAAATTAAACAAAGATGACTATTAAGATAAAATAATTTGGATACCGTATATGTGGATAATAACTTTTGGTATCGTATGAGTTATGACAAATGACATCGATTGGCTGTATCTAATATAACGCGAGAGCTTGTTGGTTTAATATTTTCGTTTGTTAATTTGTCTTAAGGCTAGGAAATGTCATTTCTCCTTTTATAGTGAACTGTAACATTTCACTTTCATTTTATAACGTTAACGTCAATCCTCTACTGTTTTATAGTATTGTTGCTTGGGTATGAAATCGAAGAAGAGATAAAGTACTTGCAGCTCATAAAACAATTAATTATGTTTAAAATAATTATTTTTTCATGAAGTAATTTATTTCAAGAATTTTAAACGTTAACAGACCATTGGTCGGGAGGTCAGAGGACAGCCTCCGTAGCATGTTAATAGTTACTTGCCAAATTTAAAAAATGTTTACAAGGAAACTACAAACAAATTAGAATGGAAAAATAATTCATTTATTTTTTTGGCACGCAGGGATGGCTTAGTGTGATACCATCGAATCGGCTTAGGCTGCGTGAAGTTGTTCTATGCTAACGCTTCGTGGCTACACTGAAGTTACTGGACTTTGCGGTGGAACAAGTACTATCATGAAGAAGCTCCGAGGGTCCTGGAAGTAAAATACCCTTTTTTTTCGGATTACCGGGTGGAGCTTCACCACGCAAAGATCGAAAATTTAAAGTAGATTTTTGTAACGTGCGGTGTTTAAATTCGTGCATTAATTCGGTGGATTAACAGTTGAAATCAAATAAATTCCATATACTAGCTTTCTGCAAAAATATAATTAGTGTATCGAGAAGCGCACTCAATTTTCTGCTCTGAAAGCTATTCACTATACATGAAATCTTTAGGATATTTATATATTCTCAATAAAGTATCAATCCTATTAAAATGATGTTTAGACGAAGATAATAAAAAATGTTGATTAGTTTGATAAAGTAGACTTAAATAGTTTTAAATTTGAAATATCGGTTATTTTCTAAGTTGTTCTGGAATAGAGCCTAAATCAGCCTCTAGCGCATTCCATAGAGTGGTTTTTACGATCCTTGAAGCTTACACATGGGCCAACAGTGATTAACAATAGCGAGAAAAAATTGCTTTAACTTTTGGATTAGATCACTGAGTAAAAGATCTGTATATTTACGTAATACGCTAAATAAGAAATTCAGTCCCAACCGTTGAGATGAGCCCAAAATACATAGGTATATATAAGGATTAAAGTCACAGGGGTAACAATAAAATAAAATATTTATCTAAGACTTGAAATTTTAAAATGAAATATGTTTTTTGTTATGCTTTACTACTGTATATGTGGTTTAGTAATAGCACCCTCAGAAGATGTTAAGGTTCTATTAATACGTTTTGATCAATTGGGTTAAAAATATCTCTCTCGTGCTGATACTGTGTGTTTGCGATTTGCCTCTTCACCTAGGCTAGCTGATGAGCTCTGATATGGAGCGAATCATACAGGTCCTAGTTTGGTGGTTTATAGGGTAGTCCACAGCCTTGGACTCCCGTACTTTTGATGTACATTTGATCACAGTTTTCGTCCGCAAAAGGCCGATATACATCTTCTCTTTTCTTTATATATTTAACGGACGATAAATGTTTATTTTATTTTTCTAATTTATTTAAACTAAAAAACTGCCAAGTAAATTGTAGTAATTCGATTTTCGCATGTAAAAAGATTTTGGACTTTATTTGTAATTATTACAAAACAGTGCAGGATCTAACTCAGTAACTGAAATATCCAGCAAATTTGAAAGTGTATCTTTAGATAAAGATGCTCTCTTATAGAGCATACTTTATCTTTTTTTCGAAGCATGTAAAAATACCAAGAAAGTTATCCTTTTCCGAATTGAAGAAAAATAGTCAGGTTTATAATATAAAAATAAACAAACTGACCGTGAGTTCAGCAGCAGGCATGTAAGTAATTAATTTAATTGGAGTTTTTTGAGTTATTTTTGGCAACTCTAGTGGTATGCATCATTATGATACCAAATAATTACTTCTAAAATATTTTATGTAATGTATTTCTAGAGAATTTATTTTATTTCTAATAATATATAATAATAAAATTTAAGTAGCAATAGAAAAAACAGATGGAGGTGATATAAATATATATATATATATATATATATATATATATATATATATATATATATATATATATATATATATATATACATATACATATATATATATATATATATATATATATATATATATATATACATATACATATATATATATATATATATATATATATATATATATATATATATATATATATATATTTATATATATTTATATTCAACGCATCATCTCGCCTATTTAGCGGTCAATTCTTTTCGATTTCCAAGGCTTCTCTGACTATGCGTGTTTTATAATGTGAAATAGAGGCTATTTGTTTAGATCCCTCATAATTGATGTTGTGACCAGTAACATGATGGTGCTGAAAAAGAGCTGATGTTGTTTGTTTGTTTTTGATACTTATTTTATGTTCTTGGATCCGGGTGGAGATTCATCTGTTTGTTTGTCCTATGTACAATTTGTGGAAGTCTCTGCATAGGATGCTGTAAACTCCATGGTTTTCCAGTTTTCTCTTGTCCTTGGGGTTACCCAAGATGTCTGCCAGAGTGTTTTGTGGTTTGTATGCTGTGCCTATGTTGTGTTTACTTAGGACTCTTCCAATCCTATCTGTAACTCCTTTCACATACGGTAATAGAACTCTACTCTGGTTGAGGTCGCGTTCTTCTATCCATGTCTGTGAATGGCGCAGCCTTTCTAATGCTCTCCGTATGGACTGGTCTTTATATCCATTTTACTTAAGGGCCCTAGTGATTTGTGTAATTTCTTGCTGTCTCGTGTCTGGTTTGGTGAGTCGTTATGTGCTCATAACACGGAAAAACAATGGTCAACTTCAATACTCAGTCTACCGGAAGCCCATCCACACCAACAGATATTTAAACGCTGGCTCACACCACCATCCATCCCAAATCCAGTCGGTAGCCACCATCTTCGTATCGAGATCATACCGACTCACCCAACCCGACACGAGACAGCAAGAAAACCATGGAGTTTACAGCATCCCATACGGAGACTGCCACAAATTGTACATAGGACAAACAAACAGAAGAATCCCCACCAGGATCCAAGAACAAAAAATAAGTATCAAAAATAAACAAACATCAGCGCTTTTTCAGAACCATCATGATACTGGTCACAACATCGATTTTGAGGGATTTAAACAAATAGCCTAAATTTCACATGATAAAACACGCATAGTCAGAGAAGCCTTGGAAATCGAAAATAATGGCCAGCTAAATAAGCGAGATGATGCGCTGAATATCTCCACTACATGGAAGGGTCTATCAGCTAAACCAAGGAATAACCAAAACATCAAGAAGGCAACAGTCAGAATAGCGCCGGAAGCCGTAATTACCTCCCAGCCGGCAAACACCAATGCTCGGACGAACACTTCCGAGCCTCCCCACCTACAATCTGCGTAGACGCCGACCTATAAAAGACAGCGGTCGCACGTCGGTTTCTCAGTTAGCTTCGAGCGGCAGCAGCAGTAAGATCACTGTATCGTGTAGCAGCAGTAGTAAGAGCACTTGAAAATGCTACTTTTAAGACCTTAAAACCGCTTAAAATAAGTCGTATATTTGTTTACCGGATGATAAAATTATTTACTGATATAGGAGACATAAAAGACAGGCAACGTTCAGGGAGACAAAGGGCAGTTCGAACGTCACAAGCTGTTAAATCTGTAAAAGCGCGAATTGATCGCAATCCCTCCGCAACAAAACATTTTATCTCGTGAGATGAAAATTTTAAAAAATTCTATGTCTCTTATTATTAAAGAGGACCTAAGACTTGGCACTTATA